>JAJHZJ010000287.1:5383688-6063688 GCA_023548195.1 Bettongia penicillata ogilbyi | reverse complement strand
TCACACAAGACCTAGCTACAGAGACACTGTAAGACCACAGGTCTTAGAACACTATATATCAAAGAGTAAAAGACATGAGGTTCTTTCCAAAAATATCATACTCAACAAAGCTAAGCAAAACTATGAATGAAAGAAAAGACGTTTAATGAATTGTCAATATTTTAGGATTTTGTAAAAAAATAAAAAGAAACTTGATAGAAGATTTGATATATAAGATCCAAGAGATATACAAGGTACATATTAAAGACTAATAAGGAACTCAATAAAGACAGGCTCTTTACTTTTTATGTGAGGAAACCTAAAACATATGTCTTAAATTTTTATTGGGCAGTTCATGAGAAAAAATTGAGGTAGACCTTATTATTTTTAAAAGTAAAACCATTTAGGAAAAGCTAAAAAGAGTAATTATAAAAATGAGGTGACAGAGGAAGAATCGATACAGAGGAATTAGATGGGGGAAGGAGGGCTAGAAATTCTGGAAACCTAACTTCATAGGGAATGAGTTCAAGATATACATATATATCTAGAAGGATATAAAAGTCTTCTAAATTCATCAAAGAATAAAATCCCAAGGGGATGGAGGGGGGAGAAGATAGGAGAGGGATCTTTAGAGGGGAAGGTGAGGGAATATAATAAAGGGAGGTATTGAAGTTTGTTTAGATTAATGGGAATGGGATAATAAGGGAGGGATCATTGGAGAGAGATAAGTTGAATAACAGGAAGGCAAGTTAGTAGGTAGAAAGAAAGTAGAGAAGTTAGGAGGGATAGGAAGTAAGAGATATGTGCAAATATAAAATAAAGCCCAGGAGTAGAATTTGTTAGGGAAAAAGTAAAGATGGTAATCATGATCTTGGACAAAGTCAAGGCTAAAATAAATTTTATCAAAAGAGAAAAATAGGGAAGCTACACTATATGTCAGCTATATTCATCAATTTTGATTTGGACTACTTAAAATAACTAGACAATATTAATGTCAGAAAATTGTTTTGGTGTAAGAAATGACAAACTGGTAGATTTGGGAAAATATGGAAAGACTTGGACTTATGAAGAAAGAGGTTAGCCCCCAGAAGACAAAATAGTATGATACAGTATTACATATATGCACATGAATGTATTTGTTTAAATATGAGTATGGTTATAGATACCTGTGTGAATATATACATATATACACAAATAGGATGCATACATAAACACATTCGTGTATATATGTATATGTATGTGTGTATGTATATATATGTCTATGCTTAATTTCAACCTTCTGGGGTAAAAGGGGGAAAAGAACAAAGTAGAAAATGCACAACAGAGAACAAAGGAAAACTTGCAAAGATAGATCTGAACACAATGTATAATATTATGTAGACTTTCTTGAAATGAATATTTATTGCTGTATATTTGAATCTTAGTGCACATGGCAATGTTTTGTTTCCTTTCATACATAGTGTTGAAGTTTCAATATTTAATTTTATGTTTCTTTTTCTTTTCTTATTGTGCATTTAAAATTTAGCATTTAATAAACTTTTTTTTTTAAAGGTAGCTCTGAGTGATGGAAAGAGCCTTGGACTTAAGGTCACAGGTTACAAGTTTATTCACTTTTAGCTGTATAGATGATTAGCTGTGTTGCCAGGGACAACTAGACAGATATATAGAGCAGACAATATAAGGCTTGACATGACATCTAAGATCTGAATTCAAATCCAGCTTGAAAGTAACAATATTTGTGTGGTCCTGGACAAGTAACTTAAACTCTGCCTCAGTTACCTCAACTGTATAATAGCACCTACTTCCCAGCGTTGTTGTAAGGATCAAATGGAATATTGAATAGCACTGAGTACAATGTCTGACACATTTAGGGTTAGAATCACTTAATAATTGTTCCCCTCCCCCCTTTACTTCCTTGGTTACTTCATCTGCAAAATGAGACTTTGCTTATTTATTTCCAAGGGATGTTGGGAGGGAAATATTTTGTTTTTAAGGCATTTATGACAGAGAGTCAGATCTGAACTCATAAAATCTTCCTTCAAACAGGTTTGTCTCTGACACATACTAGTTATGGGACCCTGAACAAGTCACTTAATTTCTCCGTGCCCTAGCTAATTCTCTGAGACTACTGCTGAGAAATTAACAATCTCCATTTGACAGAGGAATATTGTTCATCTAGAAGTTCTCTGTAACAATGAAATTACATACCTAATTCCTCATCTCAGACACAAAGTCAGTGGCAGAGAGAGGAACGGAAGCCAAATTTCCTGACTTCCTATCTCATGCGCGTATATACAATTGGAATCGTTAAATACCTACTATGTACAAGACATTACTCAAGAAATATTCATTTTCATCCCAGGTAAACACTTGATAATAACACATGGCACTTAAAATACATTTAGATGACAATAACCACGTAGCTGCTATAACAATGGATAATGGAATCATTGCTATAGAGTAAGAAGTGATAGTAGAGGCCATCTAAATTCTGTCTTTTGCAGTTTTTTGGCAGTCTCAATATTGGTCATAATCTGCTCATATAGCAAAGTAAAATATAAAGGCATGTAGCATAGGGGTCAATTAAAAATATACATGAACTTCTTCTCTCAAAAATCCAAGCCAGGAAACTGCAAATATGGAACAAATATAGAAAAGGACAGATAAAAATAGGGGCATGAACCTAGTAGATGGCATATTTCCAATGCAGCAGCACAGGTTAAAAGATGTGGATTTTTTTAAAAGCTATTTTCCCATTTTAAGTCATGTGCTATTAAATAATAAATGCATGTGAGCCTACCTCTTAGTAGTGTTATGTGGGTTAATTGAGAAACTCTTGAATTATATCAAAGATTTTCTTCTCTCCCTAAGGCAAGGGCAGCATTTCTGGATCATGAATTGTTTCACATGCACATTGCCACCTAATCCAATTTCAGGAAACTAATGAACACTCTATTTCAGCCATTGCAAAACTTTTTTTTATGACAACATAGCCCCTAATTCTCTCATCCCTCTTGTGGGAATAAGAGTTCAGGTAACAGAACAGAAAGACTAGCAACCTCTGGTGAATTGACATTCTTCAGAGATCGAGTGATATTAATAATAAACACATATCCCTGCTCAATATAGCCTTTTGATTAGTAAAAATAAATTAGAAGTACAAGAAGAAACCACATTTGGAGATATATTAGTAAGACAGAATTGGAAGAAGATATTTTTGCTACATTAACGTACAGCTATCGGTCATAGATCCATCACTGAACATTCATTTCTTTATTTATTCTTAACTTAAATATCTCGCAAAAATGCATTTTTGTATACATAGCAGAACACAAAAAGGGAATTCCATTGAAACTGTCAATGTCCATCTTATGCTACTTGTTTAAGAAAAAAAGGCATAAAATGTTCATGTTATTTTCCAGAAATGCTTTTCTTGTCTGTGTTCTTCTTGAATTTCCCTTTATTACTTTCTGTGCATTAAAAAAATAAAAAATAAAAAAAAAAACGGCACTCTTTTGGAAGGGAATCCATTCCCCTGATTAAAAACAAAACAAAACAAAAGAAGGAAGGAGGGAAAGAATGAAGAAATTACTTTTAACAAAGAAATAAAGTCAATCAAAATGAATCAGTGTGGTACAAAAAAAAATATATTATCTCATTCTGCATTTTAATCCCATTACCTTCCAAGATCTTTCATTTTCAATAGAAGCTGTCAGATGTTATATAATATTGATAATAGTTCTGCAGTGCTTGAAGTGCTTCTTTCTGGATATTTACAGTATTTATTTTTTAACAATGGAGCTCTGGATCTTAGTTATAACATTACTGGAACTTTTCCCTTTAGGTTTTCTTTTGGAAGATGATTACCAGACTCATTTTATTTTTGCTTTCCTCTCTAGATATAAGAAAGCAGTGTTTATCAGTTATGATCTCTTTAAAAAAAAACAGTATCTGGACTTTTTATTTAATTGTGGCATTTAGGGAATCTAAAGATTCACAAATTCTCCATTTTCCAGGTAACTTGTTTCTGATATCAGAAATCTTAGAGATTTTCTCATTTTTTAATCTTTTTATTTTTTTCTAATAATTTAAGTGCTAGTATAATTCCAATACTTTATGCTCTAATATAATGTACCCTATAAAGTCATTGATGTCTACTTGTTCTAGTCTAGTTTTCAAGGACATATGTCTACTACTTTCAACAAAATTTGTCATTTACTTTTCTAAACTATTTATTCTCCTCTAATTCTTTCAAATAAAGATTTATTCAGTTTTGTATTTCTTGCTCTCATTTCTAATAGATATCCAGGTGTGAGTTTTAAAATGCCAGATTAGTAGCTACTGAAGCCACTCTTTTTCTTGGAGTCATATTTGAACTCAGATATTCCTGATTCCAAAGCCAGTAGTTGTAAAACCCCTGCCCTGAGACTTTCTGAAATAAAGTTTACAGAAATCCAGAGATTAATATATATATATATATATATACACACACACACATATATATATATATATATATATATATATATAAAGGTGTTATAAATACACTTGAAGAGGTTTCTTATTTTAACTTCAAAATATTTAAACTTTGTTATGTTTTGGGCAGTGTTTTTAGTTAGCAGAACAAATTTATTCCCTTTTTTAAAATATATTTTATTTCATTAAATGTTTCACAATTCCATGTAAAATGTTTTGATAACCATGTTGTGAAATAAAACACAGAGGGGAAAAATAAGAAAAGTGCAGACAGCAAAAAATAATTCTTTAATTTACATTCATAGTTCACTAATTCTCTCTCTGGAGATGGATAGCATTTTTTCATCTTGGATCCTGTGGAATTGTCTTAGGTCATTGTCATGATAAGAGTAGCTAATCTTTCACAGGTGATCATCCTTACAATACTGTTGTTACTGTGTACAATGCTCTGCTGGTTCTGCTCACTTCTTTGCATGCATTCATATGTCTTCCCAGGTGTTTTTCTGAAAGCATCAAGTTCATCATTTCTCTTTTTTAATTTAATATTTTTTATTTTCCCCAGTTACCATGAAAAAATAATTTTAATATATATTTTTTTAAATTCTTGAGCCTTAAATTTTCTCCATCCCCTCCTATTGAAAAGGC
This sequence comes from Bettongia penicillata ogilbyi, assembly GCA_023548195.1. Classification (NCBI taxonomy): domain Eukaryota; kingdom Metazoa; phylum Chordata; class Mammalia; order Diprotodontia; family Potoroidae; genus Bettongia; species Bettongia penicillata. The sequence continues at coordinate 6,058,591 of JAJHZJ010000287.1, read as the reverse complement.
AATGTAATTTCGGTAAAAATGAGCAGTCATGGGAAACTTATTTCTATATTAGCCATGTTGTGAAAAAAGATAGACCAAAAAACCAAGAAAAATAGAGTAACAAAAAGTATGCTTCCCTCTGCATTGCCTCCACCAATTCCTCTTCTGAAGATGGGTAGCATTTTTCATGACAAATCCTTGAGAACTGTCTTGGATCATTGGATTGTTGAGAATAAGTCATTCATAGTTGATCATCATATAATATTACTCTTACTGAATACACTGTTCTCCTGGTTCTTCCCATTTCACTTTGCATGAGTCCATATAAATTTTTCCAGGTTTTTCTGATAGCATCCAGCTTGTCATTTCTTACAGTAGCATGCATAATAATATTCCATCACAATCATATACAACAAATTGTTTAGCCATTTCCCAATTAGTGGAAAAATCTTCGATTTCAATTCTTTGCCAACTCTAAAGGAGCTGCTATAAATATTTGTGTACAAGGATAAAGCATCGGATTTAGAGGCAGAAATATCTGAGTTCACTTCTACCCACAGACATTTACCAGCTGTGTGCCCCTGAAAGTCATTTAACCCTTGTCTATTTCAGTCTTCTTATCTGCAAAACGTGGATAATAATATCATTACACACATGCACACACACATACAGACAAACATATATACACACACATACAGACATACACATATATATGTACACATACAGACATACACACACACATATATATATACATATATATATATACATATATATATATATATATGCAGAGAGAGAGATATCCTAGAGATGTTATGAGAATTGAATGGCATAATATTTATAGAGCACTTTATAGTCCATAAGGGGCTACATAAGTGCTACCTATAATTTCTTATATTAAATTAAAGAGTTGGGGATTAAAGACTTTTAATATGTGTCGTCAACACATGGCATACTGCCTGAGCATATAATAGGCCCCAAAGATTGAGTTTTTGTTCGATTGGGTCCATGCTAATTTTTCAGTTTACATTCTGTAGAAGTACAGTGGCTATGTTCCCAAATCTAATTATATGCCTTAATTGGATGACTTTTAGGTTTGTCTTCAGTGGCATTTTCTCAAAACACATCTAATAACTGAGCTTTCCCCTTCCAAGTTTACATCACCTACTCTCCCCATTCTAAGTGTCAGTCACAAACAAATAGTTGAGCTGTGACTCCCTCCTGTTTATAATTACCAGAAAAATAGAGAAAATCACAAGATTCTCTATTTCCTGCAGTTTTGCTCAAGGAACACCTTGATCTTCAAAAGAAAAAAAAAGTTTGCTAGAATTCAGAGCTAAAAAATATGTCAAGATACCATGAATACATTGCAAGAGAATTCTGATTTTAACTTCAAAATATTTCAGCTTTGTTGTATTGTTTTTGTTGTTGAAGGGAGCAGCTTTAAACTATTTTCTATAAACAAATATGGAACAAAATTTTTATGTTCTCTATGGCATATGGATTTTTTATGTTCCCCTCAATTGAGGGGAAGAAGAAGCCTTTAGGGATGGATATAAATATTCTCTTTCTGGATTGCAGTTGTATTTTTAAGACTGAAGAGCAAAGTTATGTATAGTGTAAGAAAATGTTAATATTGACAAATCTAAAGATTTTCCTTTGGATTTTCACTTTGCATTAACTGTCTAACTCATGACATAACAGGCTAGCCTTATTCTATTGTTGGACATAGTTACTAAACTGAAAAATAACATATATACGTGACCCCTTTAGATTTCAGCAAAACACTTGATATAGTCTTTCATACTATCTTTTTTAAGGTTAAAATGGAGAGATGCGACATAGATGATAGCACTCGTAGGCACATGCAATCACTTAAGTCATTAGAGTAAATCAAACTCATTAATGGTTCAATATCAGCTTAGAAGGACTTCTTTTCCGGAGCATTGTGATGAACCTGTGCTTGTCCCTTTGTCATCTAATAGTTTAGTCAATGTCTTGGATAAATAAAATGTTTCTGACTTTTGCAGGTGATACAACTTCAAACTAAAGGAGAAGGGAGGAGGAGGAGGAGGAGGAGGAGGAGAAGAAGAAGAAGAAGAAGAAGAAGAAGAAGAAGAAGAAGAAGAAGAAGAAGAAGAAGATGATGATGATGATGATGAAGGAGAAGGAGAAGGAGAAGGAGGAGGAGGAAGTACTTCCATAGCAGTTGTTGTGCTTTAAGGTTTTCAAATTGTTTTCCGTGTGTCTTCTCAGCTGAAACTCATAAAAACTCTATAAAGCAGTTACATTATCTTCATTTTACAAATAAGGAAATATGACTGACAGAGGTTAAATGACTTGCTCAAGGTCACATAGCTGTAAATGTCAAAGACAAGATTTGTATTCAGATCTTCATGACTCTAAGCCCAGCATTCTAACATTAGATCAAAGTGCTAATAAGATGATATTACAGATGGATAAATGTAAAGTTTTATATTTGATATTTTTAAAATAAGCTTCATAAGTTCAAATGAATTTAATAGAACTCATCAGATGTGAGTAGGTACTATTGACAAAAGGTATAGCTGGCCTAGTTTTGCTGTGCCTAACATGAGTGCCATTTGCTAGGACTATTTCATTGATACAATATAATGAAGGCATTCTAGTAACTCAAAATTATAAAATGTCCTTGGATTAGTTCTAAGACATATTATTACATATCTTTTAGATATATCAAGTTCCATTATAGCATAACTGTCATAAATGAGTGAAATAGAATATTTGTGGAAATAAAAATAAATATAGAAATGTTTAAAGCAATAGATCTCACATTTAGAAGGATGTTAGATGCTATCTAGTCTGGCCTGTACTTGACCAATATCTTCTATGAATGATCTAGCCTTCATCTGAACACTTCTTATAAGGGGAAACATTTTAGGACATCTCTCATTGTTGGGAAAATTTTCATTTAATAATCAATATACCTTTCCATACCTTTCACACTTTGTTTCTACTTCTAAGATCAAATAGATCAAGTTTAACTCCTCTTCCCCATGACAATCTTTCAAGTTAAAAGACTTTGTCAATCTAGTTCTTTCCACTGAAACTTTAATAGCAACAATATGTTATGATCATCCATCAGCCATATTTCTTCTTTTTTAAATTTGCCTGGATGTCTCTAGTTTATCAATATTCTTCCTAAAATATGGTACCCAGAAGTGATCACAGTGTTCTTAAGGTAAATAATCAAGATGTATGGTAATCAGGACAGATTACCATAGAACTCTGATCTATAAATAAAGTTTGAGATCACAGTAGGTTTTATGGGTACTCTATCATACTACTACATATTAAACTTAGGATTCACCAAATAAATCTGAGATCTTTTTTAGACAAACTGAAAATTCAAAATGACTTTATATTTTATTATATGTGGATTACCACTATGGAAATTATAGAGTACATCTAAACTATATTGCATCAACTATATTGCATTCCATTTTATTTTCTAAAAACATTGTAGGCACTAATTTTGAAACACTCTGATGTTCATGATGACAAATCAAAGTGGTAGTGGTGATTAGTGTTGGCACTTATCTTAATATTCCTGATTTTGAATTCTGGAATGGAAGATCAATGCCTGCCAAAGGATACTTTTGTTTGTGTTCCTTTATTTGTTTGTTTGGAATAAATGATTGAAAAATAATTTATTAAACAATTACTCTGGGCAAATCGCTGCTGTCATTACTAAGAATAAAAATGTGTTCAAGTAAGATAGTTTCTGACCTCAAAGAGCTTACATCCTAATAAAGAAAGACAGCACCTAGAGTAGGCCAAAAAGGGTGGTTACCATTATGAAGGTATGGTTTGAAAATGGTAGGGAAGTCATGTAGTGGCCTGGATCTGGGTAAAATAAGGTGAAAACTTATTGATTGGGGCTAAGTTCCGGTGGAAGGCATAATAGAAGGATGACCAGAGTGTAGGCTCTCATACATTGGAGTGAGCCATAGATATAGTCATGCTTCAGGGGGTAGGAGGTTGGAGATTTTTCATGTTTGTTTGTTTTACTATATTACGTAGTAACATAAACAAATAGAAATTTTGCAATCACTCAAAATACTGTACATTACCATTATGTCAGCCTCATTCTGATATACTTTAGTAATTCCCCACCTCTTACTTGGTTTACCCTTAAAAGATTCTGAACATAAACACTGTAAAAATGAAAATTCTACATGTAAATGAAGTTAGATTTTTATACAGAAAAAATTCTACTAACATATGGGCTACACACACACACGCACACACACACACACACATACACAAGTGTATTGCAAATAACTGAAAAAAGTTGGCAATCTGGCTGTTTGAACACTCAGAAACCTTTAAAATTTTGATAATCCTAGTGTATATACATGACAATATTTGAGGATAATATGTATTTAGCTGAAGAACAATGCCAATTTCCTTACAGTATCACCATGTACTGCAGAATGCCGAAAATTAAAAAAAAAAAGCAAAAATAACAAAAACAAAGTGCATTTTGCGGTCTTTCTGAACCTGCCAAATAAGACAAATGCCTATACTCACTTTTGCCTCAGGCTAGTCCTGCTTTCTGTCCACCACTCTATCTATTATAGATTATTTCCTGCTGCCTCCTATGTACAGATCTTTTTTATACAAGTGGCTTAGAAAAAGAGAGAGAGCTAAAGACCCGAAGGAGTACATGTTAAACATATTTAGCAAAATTTTTTAATTTTTTTTATTTATGGAATAAAATAATCATTTCCAGAACATAATGTAATAAAAAGATAATTGTATATGTAACTACAAATCTACTATGTACTAAGATTTATTCTTGCATTAGTCCACTGAAATACTAGGAAAGGCAATGAGTTTTTCCTGTGGCCAGTATTCACAGTATTCAATTAATCTTATATTTACCAAGTGTCTACTACATACAGCCATGGAGGAAGTATTGCTACTAGCTCCTAGAGAACTAGCCTCAAAGCCAGGAAGACTTAAGTTCAAATCCTGTCTCTGCCACCTGTTGGCTAAGTGATCTTGAGGAAGTCACTTAAACTTTCAGTATTCTAGGCAAGCAAGGAGCCAAATAGCATTACTAGAGGGAGTTTTCTTATTCCTGAGTTTCATATGAGAGTGAAATCAACCCTAATATCTATCCCAAATCCAATCCCTATGCACGACACGGCAAGAGGGTTGTGATATAAAGTAAAAATAACACATCCAAACTTCAAAGAACTTAACATTTAAAATTGGGAGAAACTGATATACAAAAATAACTATGATATGGGGGCACTGATAAGTGAAAAGGAAAGGTATAGACAATGATAAGTCAGAGAAAAGAAAAGATCACTGTCAGCTGGGAGTCCAAAGAGGGAGGGTGCTAGATAAATACAAACTTTATGTAACATAGAAGGTGACATTATCTCTTGAAAGTAAGATGGGAAGGGATAGAATTGCTAGACCTAAAGAGAGAAGATTGGGAATAGTCATTATGGAGAACGTGATAAAAATCAGTAAAGGATGCATAAAAGGATGTCTGTTCATCATTGAGGGTCTATGTCAATCAGATAGAGTCTATATATAGTAGATCCAGTTAGAAAATTTTTATCTTTAACCCCCAATGAAAAGTTACCCAATTATGATTAGCATATAATCTATTATGCTAATTATATTATATTATAATAATATTATTCAGCATATAAAACAGTTGAGGTTTAACTGAGAAACAATGTCAGCAGATTAAAGAGGTGAAGAATTTTAGGTAAGAGAAGAAGTGTCGTCAGAATGTATTGCCATAGACCTTTGATTGGGTAGAAAGGAAAGTGGGATTAGATCAATTTAATTATCTGGGAGAATAAGGGAAAGAAAATACTGAGTGACTTGGGGGTCAGGTTACCTGCAAAACAGACAGTTTCTTAAAGCCTTCTTCTCCTCACTGACTTTTTGGACCTCTTTTTTCCAATTGAGCTAGCTTACTTTTAAAGATGTTTTCTTCAGCATTTTTGGGGGGGGTCTCCTTTAGCAAGCTGTTGACTCACTTTTCAAGGTCTTCCATGGTCTGAGTCCATTGTGTATTCATTTTGGAGGTACTGGAGGCAGAAGCCTTGACTTTCTCTGACAGTATGCATTGTTCTCCTTCATCCAAAGGGATGGAAGGAAATACCTGTTCACCAAGAAAGTAACATTCTATGGTCTTATTTTTTTTTTCCTTTTTTTGGTTATTTTCCCAGTCAGTTACTTGACTTCTGAATCCTTTGTCAAGAGGAGGGTCCTAGCACTCCTCCTCACCCCAGGACCATGCTCAGGGCTGAGATTCAGATCAGCTGCTCAATTCCCCCAGTGGATGTAAGCCAAGTAATTCACAAATGGATGCCCACTGCTGCCACCACCGTTGCTGCCACCACACCACCTCTGCTGCCATCACCACTATTGCCGCCACTGCCTGGAGCCAGTGGCGGGGGGGACCCAGTTCCTCTCTCACCTAGCTGGGAAAGCCCTCTTACTGACCTTTGAAGCTTTCTTTGGCACCTGTGGGTTTAGAGATCTGAGACCCTCCCTGCTGGGAATTCTACCCCAGGGGCCTGTTCCAGTCGTGTTCCTCCCAGTGCCACGTGGCCAGGGCTGGGCTCCACTCTACTCAGTATCCTGTGGGATATACCTTTCTTGTCAGCCTTCCAACTTACCTTTGGCAGGAAATCTATTTCGCTCTGTCATTCTGTGGCTTCTGCTGCTCTAGAATTTGTTGACAGTCATTTTTTACAGGTATTTTATGTGCTGGGAGGAAGCACTAGAGTATGTGTATCTTTCTACTCCACCATCTTGGCTCTGCCCCAAAACAGACAGTTTCTTACTCACTAAACAGACATTGTTTTCATATTTTTATTTCCATTGCCCCCAATGGGATGAATACTTTTCTTTTCCCTCTTTGGTTGTTGAATTCCTATGCATTATTTAAATGTCAACCTATATGTCTCTTCTAGGAACATTTCCATGATTCTAACTACTGACAATAGTCTTCTGCTTTGGACCTCATATAATATTTTGTTTTATGCATCTCTAACTATGATTTTGTAATATAATGTGTAATGATGTAATAATGTTTATTATGTGTAGTCCATTCTCCTACTAGACTATCCCCATGAAAACAGTAAACTTACCTTGCTTTAATTTTTATCTCCTCTAGTATATAGCACAGTAGGTGCTTAACAAATATTTGATGCATACATGCATGTGTGCTTGTCCTTCATTGCCAAAGAAATCCATGCCATCAGAGAAATAATGACATGAATTGTACTTGACTTTGTTTTGAGTGAGGGAGGACTGTGCAAAGTCACTAGCCTCACTTTCTCCTCCTGAGCCATCTGGATCCACTGACCAGATATTCATCAGGATGACTGGAGATGGCCCAGGATATAATGGGAGACCTTGGCCTTTTTCAGCTAAGGCCTATTCAGGTAAGACTGAGGTGACACTCATTCAGTGAATAGGCCTCTGTAAGAAGTAATCAGGGAATGGCAACCTAATGTATTACTAAAAGTCCTAATGGCCAAGATATGGGGATACAGGGGAGGTAGAAAGAGACAAAGAGTACTTGTCCAAAAAGTTCTTTCTCTCCCCCATGACACCCAAACCACTCTGCCACTTTCTAGCACTGCCTCTTGGTCAAACTCAACCTTGTACTGGATCATCTTTGGGTCCCAAAGATCCTTCAAGCACTTTTTTAAGTAGAAACTTTATCTAAAGTGGTGATGAGTGATCAGCAATTACTGTAATTAGAATGGAAATGATCCTTGACCAGCAAAATTACAAAGATCAGGCATTGAGTAGAACTGTACAGGCAGGGGACTGTCATGGAATGGACAGGAAAATTTCATGCCTATAGTACAACACAAGCATATAGGGCACCTGAATTCTACTCTCAGATATCTGCTGTGTGCTCCAAAGTCACTTCGTGGCTCTGCTTCTTCATTTTTCTGCCTATAAAATGGGGAAAGTTGTTTATAACATCCTTTGATTATTGACAGGTAGAAAAACTCACAGGTAATAGGAGTGAGGTAACCATTGGACCAGCCTGTGGGACCATGTTCAGAAACACGATTGCCTCAATTACCCCCACCCCAAATAAAATATATTTTATTATAACAATTAAAAGAAATTCTGCTGAACTCTGAGATCCTGCCACCTTGAGCAATGTCCTTTAACTTCTCTAAAACTTTGTTTCCTCATCTATAAAATGAAGATGACAATTCTTGAAAACATGGGCTTATAAGGGTCTAAGGTGATCATGTAAGTGAGGACACTTTGGAATTACAGAGCACCATATAAGCATCAGTTATCAGGGTTGACTTTTTTCTGTGACTGTAAAAGAAATGTTTCCAAGAGAAATAAAAGGTTAATAAAGAGCATTTACATAGCTCTTTCAGGTCTACAAAGCACTTTACAATTATTATTTCATTTTTTCCTCACAAAAACTCTGGGAGGCAAATATTATTATAGATAATAAAAAATAGAATAAATAATATCTAGATAGCGCCTACTGTATACTCCAGACTTTGTAGCACTTTTTACAAATATTATCTTTTTAATTCCCACAAAACTCCTGGGAGGTGGGTGCTATAATTATCCCTATTTTATAGTTGAGGAATTGAGGCAGGCAGAGGTCAAGTGACTTGCCCTAGGTCACACAGCCAATAAGTATCTCAGAATGGCTTTGAATTCTGGTCTTTCTGACTCCTGACACCATGCTAAGCACTGCTTCACCTGGCTGCCAAGATCATAGACTGGGCCAAGTGCCAAAAGTTTTGCTTTACAGCCCATGAGTCTTGAGGAAAATACTGAAGGGGTCCTTAGTTCCAAAGAAGCAAATGCTGCTGAAAAAACAGGGACTGGAAAGCTAAAGTCAAAAAATTTGGAAACTGAAAGCCACTTGACAGCATCCACCCCAAATACTTCAGTGACCAAACTGCAGAAACAAAAGATGATGAAGCCAAGTTTGAAGTAACACATGAGAAAAAATACAAAATTATCTAAGAGGTAACAGGATTTAGAGACTCAACAGGTGTGTAGTTTAATTACATGAAATTATAATTGAAAAAGATAAGAGGTGAAAATAGTAAATTGGAACAAGAAAAGAGGTTCTGTTTCTGATACTGTCACTTCTGACAGCAATAATAATTGGCATTCTACAACCTCCACCTAGCAGAACACTTTCACCTATTTTATTGAATTTATTCTTTTATGGGGAAAGGCGTCAGAATATTACTATTGGTCCTATGGATACAGCCAAGACAACTAAGCTTCAGAGAGTAAATATCTTGTAAAAGTCTCAAGAGGCAGTGACGATTTAACCCAGGTTTTCCTCTCCATCTTATCCTTACTACTGTACCACACTGGCTCTCCAGTTTACATTTTCAATTTGGGAGACTGTATTTTTTTTAACTTGGCTCAATTCTCTACATGTTTCAGTAATGGGGACTTTATCAGAGAAACTTTCTACAGAAAATTTATATTACTTCATTATCTATGGTCCTTTTTTTAAACAAAACATAGTTTCTCTGATTATTTCTTTCAGCTGGGTGTATTTTTGTTTTTGCTTTGCTTGAGATCTCGATTATTAACGCTGCCTGTTTTTAATTTAGCTGAAACATATTAAATTCTGCTTAAACCCTTTATTTTAACTGTGTATGTGTGTGTGTTGGTTTCTAGTGTATCTCTTGTAAACAACATACTGTTTCTGATTTCTAATCCATTCTGCTATCCTCTTCTGTTTTATGTGGGATTTAATTGCATTGCATTCACAGTAAAGATAACTGTGTATTTTCCTCCACCTCATTTTCTTCTATTACATCCACTCTTCTCTCTTTTTATTGTATCCTCCTCAGAAGTATATTTTGTTTCTACTTTTTTTGTCTTTGTTAATCTTTCATCTCTTTGAATATTCCTCCTCCCTCCCTTGCCTTTTTTTTTCAGTCCTCCTCTCCTCCTATTTTCCTATTGGGTAAGATATATTTCTATACACAGCTGAGCATATGTGTGTATGTGTGTGTATGTATGTGTGTGAATATGTATATGTGTTTGTATACACAAACACACACACACACATATATATTATATATATATACTTTCTTCTTTGAACTAATCCCAATGAGAGGCTCAAGAATTTCCCACCCCCCCAGTTCCCTTTTACACACACACACACACACACACACACACACACACATTGTGAAATCTCTTTGTTGTAAGCCTCTTTTGTGCTGAGAAAGTTTTCCCCATTCTACCTGTCTCTGTCCCCTTCTCCCAGTGCATAGTTCTTTCTCATCTTTCAATTTTTTTTTAGAGATCATTCCCAAATCATCAACTCACACCTATGCCACTAGTAAACTCCTTTTTAATTGCCTTAATAATGATAAAGTTCTTAGGATGAATCATCTTCCCAAATAGGAATGTAATCAATTTAACTTTATGGAGTCCCTTATAATTTCTCTTTCTTGTTTACCTTTTTATTGTTCTCTTGGGTTTTATGTTTGAATGTCAAACTTTCTATTCAGCTTCAGTCTTTCATCAGAAATACTTTAAAGTCCTCTATTTCACTGAATATCCACTTTTGTCCTTGAAGGATTTTACTTGCTAACTCCTTGCCTTCTAGAATATTATGTCCCAAGCCCTCAGATCCTTTAATATAGAAGCTGTTAAATCCTGTGTAATTTTAACTGTGATTCCATACTATTTGAATTGTTTCTTTCTGGTTGCTTGCAGTGTTTTCTCCTTGATCCAGGAGTGCTGGAATTGGGCTATAATATTCTGAGGAGCTTTTGGTATTCTTTTGGTATCTCTTTCAGAAAATGATTGGTGGATTCTTTATTTTACTCTCTGGTTCTAAGACAGTAGGACAATTTTCCTTGATAAATTCTTGAAATCAGATGCCTAGGTTCTTTTTTTTTTCTGATCATGGTTCTCACATAGTCCAATCATTCCTTAATTATCTCTCCTAGATCTATTTTCCAGTTCAGCTAGTTGTCTAATGAGATATTTCACATTTTATTCAATTTTTTCATTCTTTTCATTTTGTTTGATTGATTTTTGATGTCACATGGAGTTATTAACTTCCATTTGCCTGATTCTAATTTTTAAGCACTATTTTCTTGAATGAGTTTTTGTACCTCCTTTTACATTTGTCCAATTCTACTTTCTAAGGAGTCATTTTCTTTAGTGATTTAGTATTTATACCTTCTTCCCTTTTTTGTGCTTCCTTTACCAAGTTGTTGACTGTTTTTTCATGATTCTTTTGCATCACTTTTTTTCTTTTCCAATTTTTTCCCTCTCATAAGTTTTCTTATAATTGCTTTTGAGCTTTTCCAGTTTTTTTTTTCTTTTTAGAGAAATGGGGGTTGGGGATTAAGACCAATTCACATTTTTCTCTTAGGCTTTACATGTAGCTTTTGCGACATTGTTGTCCTCTTCTGAGTTTGTGTTTTGATGTCCCCTGTCACCATGTAACTTTCTATGGTCGCATTCTTTTCTTATTTGATGAGTTTTTACTCATTTTTCCTAGCCTATTATTTTAATTTTACATGAAAGGCTCTTCTCTTGGGATGGAATGGGCTCTGATCCAAGCTTCTTATGTAAAGGGCATGAGGCCTCATCACTGACCTGCTGCATCAGGTACACAGGGGCCTAACTGCAACCTTGCTGTGCCAGCACTGTGGGGCCTGACCACTGAGGTTTACTGAAGCAAGGACCTGTTATGCCAATAGGTTAAGGATATCTCAACTAGCCTTCTACATTGGAAGTTCATTGGCCTAGCTGCTGGTCTGCTGTGTTGGGACTGTGAGGCTTAGCTGCTGACCTGCCTCACAGGCTTGAGTCCTCACCCTGGCTTACTGGGGCTTGACCTGCTTCTCATTTGCCTAGAAGCCACATATACTGGACTACACTCCCCTTATATCTGAGTGAGAAAGACCTCTCCTACCAAAGTTTTAACTTGTCTTGGGCTGGAAAACTGTTTCACCTCATCTTATTGCTAGTCCCACCAAACTAGAATTTGTCTTGATGCCTCATTTCATAGTACTTTGGAAGGGAATTTGAGAGAGTTCAGGTGAGTTCCTGCCTTACTGTAACATCATAGTTCCAAACCAGCCTATTCTCATAAAATAGTTCTTTTGTTTGGTGAATTTTTGTGTCTCTTTTACCATTAGACATTGTATTTTTTTAAGGCATTATTTTCTCCGATTTCTTTTTTTGGGGCAGAGGGGAGTGCCTCTTTTACCAATTTGCTAATATTCTGTCTCTTTCGGTCTCTCTCCTCTATATATATATATAGTATATATATATATATATATATATATATATATATACTATATATATATATATATATATATTCTCATTTATTTTCTCATTTTTTCTTCTACCACTCATTTCTTCATTTTTCTTTTTTTTTTTAACTCTTCCAAAAATTCTACTTGGGCATGTGTCCAATATCATTTTTTTTCTTTCAGGCTTTTGCTATATCTGTTTTCATCTTATTATTTTCTGAGTTCATGTCTTCCTCTTCCCTATCATCATAGCTTTTTATGGTCAGGTTTTGTTGCTTTTGTTTGTTCAGTTTTCTAGCCTATTTCTTGACTTTAAACTTTAGGTTAAAGTTGAGTTCTGCTCATCTAGAGAAGCAAATGACAAATCACTCCAATTTTTTTTTTGGTCTTTTCCAAGCTTTAGGTTTTGTTCTGTTGTTTTTAGAGGTAGCTCTAGGAGTCTGCCAGTTTTATGTGCTTCTAAGGTGGCATGAGCTGAGAAGAATTATGGTCACTGTTTTCCTTGTCTATGCTCTGGTATTTACCCATAAAGGACCTCTGCACCCCTGTAGCCACAAGCACTAGCACTCCTCTTGCCCTTGGAAATGTGACCAGTACCCCTGCTCTCTTGTGGCAAACCATAAGGGCTCCTATCTCTTCTGGAAATGTGACTGAGAATATACATAGGCAAAAGACTTGCCAGTTAGCACCAGCAGCTCCCATTGTAAGCAGAGTTTCCACTAGAATCTCTATCTTACCAGTTGTTCAACCCTTTGTTATCTCTGGGCTGTGAGTTCTCATGGTAGCTGCTGTTGTAGCTGCTGCAGCTGTGGTAACTGTTGTCTTCACATGTGTACACTCAAGACAGACCTCAATCCAATGTCATGGACCTCTCCTGCAGATCTCATGTTTTTTTAGGCCTTAAAAATGTCTCACCCTGACCTTTTGTTTGCACTGCCACTTCAAAATTTGATTTTAAAGTTGTTTGGAGATGAATGTCGAGATAGTTCAGGTGGCTTACTGCTTGTAGTTTGCCACTGTGGTTCTGCCTTCTTTCCCCCTTTTTTCTGTTTCTTAGAAAAGGGGGAAAAAGAGTCATTAAGAGGTTATATGCAATATCAATATGGGTATTAATGAGTCAATATTAGGGTTGTTTTAGGAAAATTTGAAAATATTATTGTAATCAAAACTATAAGATCTTAGATTTAGAACTGGAAAAGACCTTAGAGATCAGATTTGGTTTAGTTCTCTCATTTTATAGGCAAGGAAACCAAGTCAGAGAACATAAATGACTTGTCTAAGGTCACATAGGTAGTAAGTAGCAGTGCAAGATTTGAATTTGAATTATCTTATTCTAAATTCAATGTTCTTTCTACTACAATCAGCCAGCAATGAATATAACTTTTTGAGGTGCCCACTATGTACCAGGAATTGTGCTAAGTTCGAGGCATACAAAGAAATCTAAAAGATAGTCTTTGCTCTCAAGAAATTCACAATATAATGGAGGAAGCAAGACGCAAATGACTATACTTAAACAAGCTGTATACAGATTAAACTGGAAAAAAAATTAACAGAGAGAAGTTACTAGAATTAATAAGGATCCAGAAAGGTTTTCCTATAAAAGATGGGACTTTGGCTGGTACTTAAAGAAAGCCAGGGAATCCAAGAGATGGAAATAAGGAAAGAAATAATTCCCATACATGGGACACAGTCAGCGAAAATATCTGAAAATCAGGAAATGAAGTATCTTGTTCAAGAAATGTCAAGGTTACTGTCATTGGATCCAAAATTATGTAGGAGGGAGAGGTAAAGGTGTAAGAATATTAGAATTGTGGGGGTGGGGAGTTTGGAGTAGGCAAAGAAGGACTTTGAATATCAAGCAGAGGATTTTATTATCTTTGATCCTAGAGGTGACTGGGAGTTCACTGGAATGTATAGAGTAGGAGATGGCACTGTTAGACCTGTACTTCAGAAAAATCACTTTGACAGCTGAGTGAAAGATGGACTGGAGTAGAAACTTATGGCAGGGAAACCACCCAGTAGGCCATTGCAAGGATCCAGAAATGAGGAAGTAAAAGCTCACCCCAAAGTGGGGGCAGTGTCACTGCATTGTGCTAAATTTAAGAAGTTGAACAATATGGCAAAAAAAAAAGTTATTTGATCATCTCTGCAATTCCTAGATTATTATTTAATACACATCTAGAAGAAAAAGTCTCCTATCTCATTTGTATCAAGATATATGGTTATATTGGAAACAACTTTCAATTTGGTTCTGATTAGCCTTCCTGGTGAATTAATTCAGAGTAGGTCATTCTGCCCTGAATCAAAATGTCACAGCCTACAAAAATAGTCATCAAAGCCATTGGTTTAAGCTAAAAGTTTATGCTGTTCACAAACCCTACAAAGATCCAGTATGAAGGAATGACTATATATATTCATCTGAGAGGAAAAGGAGAAGAAGGAAGATGAAAAAGAGAAAGAAAAGGTCCTAAGGTTAAAGGAGAAAGTGATGTTGAGAATGAAAGGGTAGAGGAGGACATGAAAGAGGATGATGATGGTGGTAGTGGTGGTCATGGTGAAGACCAAGCATTAATTAAGTGCTTACTATGAGCTAGGTATTGTACTCATAAGTAAGGCATTCCCTGGGATTAGGGAATTTCCATTTTATATGGGGAAGTCAGTGCAGAAAGGAGGGCTGGGAAGGAGAAGGAGTATAAATAACAGAGGCAGGAAACTATAATGGAATGGTTGGGAGATGGTTGGGAAATGACATAAAGACACTATTCAAACTCTAGGTGATCCCAAGGTCAGAGTCCGAACTTGGACTCAATAAAGAAGAATCGGAAGTAGAAGGGGAAGAAGGAGAAAAAAGGAAGAGGAAGAGAAGAAATAGAAGAAGGGGGAGGAGAAAGAGAAGGAATTAAAGAGATTATTATCAACAAGATATTATATTGCTAGTTATCCAATTTTATAAAGTAGGGCAAATAAAGAAGTTGAATTTTAAAGGCATCAGAGCCATTAGAGTTTATTGAATAGGGGAGTGACATGGGCAGGCCTTTTCTTTAGAAATATCACTTTGGCAGCTATGTGAGGATTGGATTAGAGAGTAGATAGACTTCATGCAGAGAGGCCAATTAATAAGTTACTGAAACAGTCCAGGAAAAATATGATATGGTTCAAAGCTAGGGTTGTAAACATGTGAGTGAAGATACAGGGATGGATGAGAATATTATTGATATAGTCAACATGACTTGGCAAATGATTTGATATGTGGGGTGAGAGAGCAAATATTTGAGGATGACTTCTAGATTGCAAAAGTGATTAACTGGAAGTATTGTAAGGAAATTCAGAAAAGAAATGAATTTTAGAGAGAAGATGTGGGTTCTACCAGCACAAGCTGTTTGTCAAGCTGTAAAGGTATCCATTTGAAAGTGAGGGAAAAACATTCCTAGGGCATACTGTATGCTATACAAATGGACCTAAGGAAGGTGGAAGCTATTTTATAGTATGTACTCCCTACATACCAAAAGAACTGCTATAGTGTCTCATGTTTTGGAGAGTACTACATCCACTGCACTGGCTTTCAGCTCATGTTTAAGTTTAGCATCAACAACATTCCAGAGTACTTTGACCAGTGGGCAGATGTGTTATCATAGATAACACAATTTGGATGTCCAATGGACAAATCACTTTGCCAAATGCTTATAGACTTTGTACATGTTGGAACCACTTAGCTTTGCCTTTATCTACTTGATCTTGTTTGCCAACAGAATTCACAACTCATCTACACCCAGGTCTGGTTGCCATCATTTTTCATTGGCATTCTTCCTGTACCCAAAAGTAGATCCTTTCCCAAGGGGCTTCTGAACATCTGCTCACACCTGTTTCCCTCTGAGAGAGACTCATTTGGCACCAATTGGATTATGTCACAACAGCCTTAATGCTAGTTATGCAGGCTTGTTTAAAATCTTACGACCCATTGCCTGGGGATGTTCATGGTATTATATGGACTAATAATGTCTACTAATAAGTTCATCTTGTGAGTTACATGCCCAAACCTTCAAAACACTAGAAAATGTGTGATCCCTGCTGATTCCCCTTGAGTATAAGTAACAGTGATTCTGAACTTTTAGATGGAAGAGAGCTTGTACTCATTCAGTCTGAGGCCCATTTTACAGATGAGGAAACTGAGTAGCCTAAAGTTAGTGGCAGAGTTGAGATTTCAATATATATCTTCTGATCTCAAGTCCAGCACTTTTTACACTGCACTATTATACCTCCATATGTGTTTCCTATATGTGTATCTTATTATTTGTGATCTCTATTTAATGACCACTCTCTGATATTTTCTGTAATTGTGGGTGATATTATGTTTCTTATTGTGCCTTTTCAGTATATATTATTGTATTGATCTGCTTGTGCTTTTTTTCTAGAAGACAATTGAAAGTTATATACATTGGTGGAGGTCCATCAGCTGAATTGAGTACATGGATGTGTGTGTGTGTGTGTGTGCTTGAAAAGTGCAAGTCCTTTTTATCTAAAGAATTGGTACTACTGGCGATCCAACATGCAAATAATAGTTGGCAGATGGGGTTAGTGTGCAGGGATCTATGCTGTGATGTAGACTAAACACTAGATATTACCTTGTAATCACCCTACATCAAAGATATATTATGATACTAGAGATTATAAAATACCTCAATCAAAATGGTTAACTTCCTCTGTTTTGCTGAATGTAATTTCACTGCTGTAGTGATTCATATTTTCCATAAATAAATTTTCCCACTTCTACTTTTTATTATGGGAATTTACCTAGAATTTATGGATTTTATGATCCATAAACTGACTGATTAAAATTTATGCCTCCATCTCCTTATCTACTGGAGAATCAAATTAAGTACACTGACCAGAACCTCAACTTCATATAACATCTCAGATGCACCACGACACTAAGATGACTTACTGGATTATGCTCTAAGGTCGAATTTTGCTACTATGATATTTTGCTGCTAATTCTGCTGTTTCACATACTTTTTTGTGCAAACCATGATTTCTATCTCTTATTCTTCATTATATCTCATTCTGTAGGGCATGCTGTCAACAACTACTTGGGGACTTGGTGCCTACCTAGAGTTAGCACAACATCTGGGCAGATAAAATTTGTTTTTTTTGTTTGTTTTAATATTGGAACCCAATTGATTTTATACTCCTGAAGGGTACCTGTGTAATAGAGACCAGGTTTGATTAATCAATCAAAACCTGTATTCTTCCAGGAATCTGGCAGATTGCATAATTAATCCTTTTCCAAAAGTGGTTGGTAGACCTTTTAGCTTATCAGCTAGCTTCTCTGCTTCACTACATATCTGTCCCATTTCTCATTCATTCTTCTTGTGACAGATTTACCTCAAACCCCAGTTATACCTGTCATGTTCTTCTCTATCTACACTAATTGTCAACTTGCAATAGAATTAATTAATCTAACAGATTTTAGATTCACAGGGCAAGAGAAGTCAGAGAGGTTTTTCATGTAAGGAAAAATTAGGGTACCTTCCACAACCTAAATATCAAGGATATGGGAAAAGTCTTTCACCAGTGATAACCTACTCAGCCATGACCTCAAGGTCCAGAAGGTACAGGAATAGAGGAATAATGGTATTGTCTTCAGTGAAGGCTGAGAAGTTACAGATGGAAAATCATAACTAGCAGAGCACCATGATAAAATAACATTTCCTTTGCCAGATTCCTAACATGAAATTAATCATCATTAAGTGATGCCTCATATGCCTCCTATTATCTATGTGGGGTGTGTGTGTGTGTGTGTGTGTATTTTCCCCATGATCTTGGCTCTCTGCATGCTCTAATGAACCTCTCCCATCTCCCTACTTGGGAAATATTGTTCCAAACTCAGATCCCATTATCATTACTAGTTCCCTAAATTTGTTATCTAATGGCTGAGTGGCATTGATCTGTGAAATGCTTATTAAATGTTCTCTTTCTATCAATATTCCCTAAAACTATTTTCCTTTCCACAATCTTACTACATTTCTTATACATTTTTGTACTATGACGAAAATATTGTTCAAATAGCAATTAGGAAAGACCTGATTTCCAATCGTTATCTCATATAGTTAAAAGTCATGTGATAGTGGGCAAGTTATCAAAACTCTGAACCTTAGTATCCTCATCTATAAGTGGAAATAACAATCCCATGTTGCCTTAGGTCATAGAAGTTTTGCAAAGCAAAGTGTGTAAAATCCTTTGGAAACCTTGAAGTGCTCTGCAAATGTCAGGCCTTTTTGTTATTTCTCCTCCTGTGTTCATTATCTACTAACTCTCAATCATATTTGATTCACTGCATAGACATAACACTATTACAACAGCAAAATAGTCTGCATGGATAACTTAAATCTTCCCTGAATAAGAGTGCTGTGCAATTCACTCGAGGTTATTTTTTTAAATATTAATATATGCCACTGTTGCCAAAGATGATGATGACGATAAGCAGGAACAGAAGGAGTGGGGGACGATAAGGAGGCAGAGAGAAAGCTGAAGGATCTACTTAAAAGGAAGACATTGGAATAAGAATGATGGGAATAAAAGATTGGGTAATAACCGACACCTCAATCACCTCAAGAACAATTCTTAAGTATGGACTGAAATGGACTTTTTATGGACAATATTTTGACAGGATTTTTTTTTAATGCTTCTTTCTTAAAATCATTTTCTGTGAATTATTTATTATCAACCTGCTCCTATGACTATGCTTTTTAATGTTTCTACTTAGGTTAGACATTCCTATAACCTTTTCCCTTCATCCTAAATATTACTATTTTATTAATTGAAATATTCCTAATTAATTAATTATTTTTTTAGAAAAATTCCCATTCTGAGTACATACTCAAGGGCATGTTTGACTATGGAAATTCTAGAATGCATTTGATGCAAGTCAGTATTATTCAATAATATCCTAACACAGGAAGAATTTGAGAGTCTACTATATGCTGAACATTATGCCTTTTGCTAGCTTCTCTGGAAATTGTTTTTTAAGTATACACAATTGTCGCTGTTTTCAAAAAGATTACAATATTTTCAGAACATGACTTACATAAATGAAATAACTACAGAAAATATCTGCCTAGAATAATGTGTAGATTAAATATAAGAAAGTATATATTTCACTGGCAATAAATGCTGTGATTAGTCAAGAATTCCACAGATGCAAATATTTGTTAAAAACTACTATATACAAGTGATTATAATATTAAAACAAAACAGGAAAAAATAATTGAGTTGGATGATGAACTCTGAAACCTATTTCTGTAGCCCTGTGAAGGTAAGAAAAGGAGAAACAGTGTTTGATTAGATTTGGTAGAAAGTTGAGATTTTAGAACTCTTTTTTTTTTAAATTTCTGTGTGTTTATAAGATTTGGATAGGCAAAGAGAAATGAGTATATTTCTAGTTAAAACATCATGCAATTCTAATTCTTTGATGAGCTATTTCCTTATAAAATGAAGAAAACAATGTTGCTTTGAAGGGCGATGAAGTTTGGAGAAAATCTTAATCCAATAAAAAATAATCAAGATTCAGTTTCCTAAATTTAAAAAGCATTTATTAAATGCTAAGCATATTCAAAGTGTAAGGAAGCAGAGTTTAGCAGTTAAATGAGTGACTTTAGAACCAGAAAGATCTGCATTTAAGTCCTGCCATTGTGACATAGTGTGTGACTCCTGAAGAAACATTAAACCTCTTACTGTGGTGGGCAAACCTTGAAGGATTTAAGTTAGCAACAAACTCTGCAGACTATATTAGAGATGAGAATTTGCACATCTGGAGCTCCCCATACTGATGAAATCCTAGGTCTGAGAAAGGCATTGTTTAGGAACTGAAAAGAAAAACAAAGCTATGCCAGTCCTGAAGGAATTTTTATTCTACTAGGAGATGGGGGAGGGTAGAAAATGGTGCACAATATAGAGGCAAATAGGTTTACTGCAATTAAGTTAATATAGAGGAAAACTACTGAATTAGGAATAAAGATGTATGCAAAATGGAATAATTTGGGATTTAATAAGTTTCATTTCATCAAGCAATAGACAAGAATTTATTAAGCAGGCAGACATGGTGGCAACACCTGTAATCCCTCCTACTGGGAAAGCTGGTGGCCACTTGAGCTCAGGAATTCTGAGCTTCCATAGGACTAAGGCAATCAGGTATACTTTCAGACTGGTCAAGATAGTGATACCCAGTCTCTCTCTCTCTCTCTCTCTCTCTCTCTCTCTCTCTCTCTCTCCTCTCTCTCTCTCTCTCCTCTCTCTCCTCTCTCTCTCTCTTCTCTCCCTCTCTCTCTCTCTCTCTCTCTCTCTCTCTCCCTTTCCTCACTCTCTTTTTTCTCTCTCTAAAATGATACACATGTACACACATGCATTGTGCATATGCATACACATGCGTATGCTTACATGTCTATGTGTGTTCCAGTTTATAGAATACATGTGTGCATAGATGAAACTGTGTGTACATAAATGTACACACACATACATGAAAGTGCATATATATATATGTACAAATATATACAGGCATATATGGTATGATGTGCATGTTTCTATATGTATATACATATATGTATATTGGATATATACACTCCTCTATATGTATACATTTGCATGCATGCAATGCCTACTATACCAGGTAAAATGCAATAAACAGAGCACTTTAAAAAAAACTGGTATTTGTTTATGGAAGTGTTGACTGCTCTGGAGTTATCGTTAAGTGGTGCTGTTTTCTGCATTCTGACTATTTCTTGAGGCTGAAATAGGACATAAGCAAGTTTGAAGTTATCATTATGCTAAAATTATTCTCTAATATTTCAATCATGTTACAACAAACTCATATTTTCCAAAACAAGTATTATAGCAGAAATGATTGTAGCTTTTTATAATATGCATTTTACTGCACAGTAGTTGTCTGAATTAAAATACTTTTGTTACTGTTTTTAATTTTTTTTTGGTGGGGAAGGACATTGGAATTCAGGATTTCATAGTTTCATCAGTATGAGGAACTCTGGATATGGAAACTCCATTAATGAAAATATACAATGGTTATCACATCATTGATTTAGAGATAGAAGTAAACATAGGGAAACATTTTTAGAGAGAAGAGATCTGCCCAAGATTACCTGGGTACTAAGTAGTAGAGCTAGGATTTAAACTCAGATACTTTAATTATAAATTCATTCCTTTTTTTCAGTACATCATTCTGATTCATAATTTTAGATATTTTCTGGGATGCTGAAAATTATTATTTTCACCTAAATAATTCATAGTTTTTCTATGTCCGTCCTCTAACAAATAACTTTCAAATTGGAATCACAGAGCAGTAACTTCTATGCAAGATGAATTCATTTATTTGGTAGGTGGTGGAAAGAGAATTGGAATCAGATAAAGCAGGTTCAAAATCTAGTTCTGTCCCTTGACTGTATGACCTTGGATAAGTCACTTACCTTTGCTGCTCCTCAGTTCTTTCATCTGTAAAGTGCGAGGGGGTGGACTGACAGATCATTGGAGGTCTTTTCCAGCTTGAGATACATGATCATTTTATTTTACTCAGAGTAAACTAATTAAACCCAGGAATCCTTAGGGAAGAAACTCCAGATTTAAATTATGAATTTAATTGAATGCAATAAGCATTTATTAAGTACCCATTGTGTACAATAAGAGAAACCTTATGTAGTAGACAGACATCTGGCCTCACGTGTAAACTCAGGAAAGCCTGAGCTCAAGCATTATTTCTGTGAGCCTAAGTTCACATTCAGCAAACTTTCATTGCCCCAAAAAACTTTTTTTTAAGATAAAAATTTGAAGAGTACATAACAGATGCCAGTCTGCATTTGTTAAAAGCAATTTGCTCCACAGGTATTCCCTTTGCCAATGCAATCACTAGTCAGTCCTCTTATTTCCCTCCTCCCCCAAATAAAAAAAAAAGTGCTGAGAATGCAAGATAAATATGACAAAGAGTCTGGCTTTAAGAATATTACAGTCTAATAAGTTTTGTGCACTGGGGAGACATAAGCATGGATAATAAGTAAGCAAAATAGAATGTGATCAGTTCAAGGCAGAAGTCTTCAAGTGCTAGGAGTGGGAAAAATCACTTTTAGCTGTGGGAGGGGGCAAGAGGAGAAGGGAGTTTTCAAGAAAGGTACCTGAGTGGGCCTTGACAAATGGGAAGAAATTCAGCTCTATGAGATAATGAGGAGAATCCATTCCAGGCATGGAGGAGAACATGTGTAAAGGCAAGGTGATGGGTGGCATTGGTTACGATGGAGATGCAGGGAGAAGAGAGCAGTTCAGTTTGGCTGAACATCAAGGACATGACGACCACATGATGAGATAAACCTGCAAAGGTAGCTTGGCATAAGATTATTGGGAGGAGATCCTGAAAGACAGAAGCAGTAGTGTTTATATCATCTCCTAGCCAATAGAGAGGCATTGAACATTGTGTGTGATCATAACTGTGCATTTAGGAGATTACTTGGAAAGCAACACAAAGACTGGACTGGAGAGGACAGGTATATTCAGTAGAGGCAGATGGACCTCCAGTTAGTTGTATGTCCTTTGTTTTGGAAGAGGACCATTGATATCATAGGATGATGATTTGTGCATGAATCGAATTTAAGACAGAGCTGCCCAATCATTAGTCTCCAGGGTCATTGAAGTCGAGTGGCAAGACAAAAATCAAGATGCCTGGTGATGATCTGGATGCAGTGAATGGCCTTGACCTTTCTAAATGAAGGTCTTTCCCAACTCTCATTTTTGTCTGAAGCAAAACCTATTCAATGACCAGTTTTATCAGTGGAAATCAGAAAAGGTCAAGGTGGAATGAGAGCAGACCATGATCTCAGCTCCTCCTGCACAAGTTGTCACCCAACAGAGCCCTAAACATTAGTACAGATGTTTCACGGTACCCCCACATAAACTTGGGCTAGTCTGTCTCAGAAAAGAAAAGCCAGATGGTGCTTTGATATTCATATACAACTTGGGATTAGTTAGATAGGGACTGACTAAGAAAGTCAAGGCAAGAAGAAATGCTATTCGCCTCCGCAGAAAGAACTAACACTATCTGAATACAGATTGAAGCATACTATTTTTCTTTTCTTTCTCTTTCTCTTTCTTCCTCTTCCTTCCTTCCTTTCATCCTTCCTTCCTTCCTTCTGTCCTTTCTTTTTATTCAAGTCTTCTTGTACAAAGTGATGAAATATGGAAATGTTTTACATGATTGGACATGTATAAACTACGTTGAATTGCTTATCATCTCAGGGAGAGATGCAGGGAAGGAGAGACGGATAGAATTTGATACTGAAAACTTGAAAAAAATGTTTAAAGTTGTTTTAACAAAATTGGGGGAAAATACAATATTATTTAAGAAAGTAAAACTACAGCAACAACAAAACAAAGAAGAAATGGCTAGCTCTGGAGTACTTACATTGGAAATAGGAAAAAAAGAAGAAAGCATTTTGGTAAAATGAATAAAAGGGCTTCAAGAAAAAGATGTAAAAGACAAAGTCATTTCCACTCCACCATATGTAAATTTCAATTGCTTTAGAAAGAAGAAACAGATGATTCTATACATGTCAATTCAGAATTCTGGTATAAGCAGCTCTTAAAAATGGAAAATCATCCTTTTTCCTGATTGCAAGAATCAACTATCACCTAGTTTGAGTGGCTTGTTTCAGGAAGAGGAAGCAATGACCTTATGTAAATTCCCAGAGTCCTATTCCTAGCTTAGAATAGGAGGATAAAATATAAATGTTTCTTTTGAGAGAATCCTAAAAAATGCTTTAAATTCAGTCAGGATGAATCATAAATTGCTGTTCTTACCAATCACACAAAATTTCCTTTTTCTTGCTGTTTTCCAAAAAGAATCCTAAATTTAGGGAGAAATGATTTTTTAAAAAGGCCCTGAGTAATTACTACAAGAAGTAAATAGATAATATAGCACCCACCAACAATTCATTAAAAAAAATAAATTAGCTACTCTAATTTGGCTTTAAGCTATCTGACATTGAATTATGTTTTTTGCATGGTTCCATGATTCTTGGACATATGCAAAAGAGCTGCTTCACTGTCATAAAGGTTTATAGCTAAATTAGCATAGTGCCATTTTAAAAAAATGAGTAGCTAATAGATGCTAGAGTATCAATTTACCTCCTGCTGCCTCTCTTAGACTGAATAGTTTGACCTTAGCTGTAGAAGTGGTCTTGAATACATCTATTTTTAACACTTCTTCTCTAGGACAGAATACTTCAAAGACAGCTACTATGCAAATGAAAAGAAACAGATGTAGACCATATTTAGGTCAGCTCCTGGTAAATGAATACAGTAACCTGGGTTTCAAAACATCTTATACTCTACCCAGGATACAGCTTTTAGCTTTTGTATGTGTATTGAAATGACAGTCTTTCTAGCTACAATAGATGTAAAAATGCTTCATTCATGGTTTTAGTTTCACAATTATTTAATCTCATTTAATAGGCAACATAATGCCCAAAGAAGCATTTTACGAAGATGACATCTTTAGGGGTAAGTTCACAAATCTTTAATTGACTCTATCAATCATTGCTGCTTAATAGAACTTTCCCAATGGAAGAGATGCCTAATGAGCTAAGGAAAAGATCATCAATGTAACTTTTACTGTGTAATTATGGTATCGAGTTGGGATCTGAGTCATAGAAATATGATGTGACATCCACAAGTGTTACACATATTTTCCTATTTTTCCAATGTATTGATATGCTAAACTTTTTTCTTGTTTTATCTGTCTTTAAAAATAGTTTGCTATATGGGCTGGCTCTCAATGAACAGGAGGGGAAGGGATGATGGGAGAAACTATGATGACATAAGAACAAAACATATTATTAAAACATTTTAAAGCAGAAAAAGAGAAAAGGAAAAATGTGACATAAATTACTATCATTATACCAATCAGGTATACATTTGCTCTCAAATAAGTTGTTTTAATGTGTGTGGTGGTATTGAAGTCTATGCAGTTATACAGCAAGGTCCTATCCAGAATTTGGAGCTATTAAAATATTTTTAATACTAACTCTACTTTTCTTCTTCATTGGATCTGTGATCTCATCTATCTAGGTCATCAATTCCCTCGATAAATTGTAGCCTCTCCTTGCCTTCTCAGCCTGTGAAATTTTTGTTTCTCCACCTTAGAGACTGTCTCTGTCATCTTCATGTCTTGGAGGAGATCATTGTACAACTCTAGTTAACATCTAGTTAACATTAGCTCACTTACTTTTTCAGTCTTGTGTTTTCTCTGATATCTTCTCATTCATAAATTTTCACTGGTAATGTGCTGAAGCCTGCTGACATCCATCAATTTCCTTTGAATTGCCATTTTAATTCTAAAATAATGTTAGTTCAACTCTACAAATATTTATTACATATCTTCCATGTAGAATGTATTGTCCTGACTGACTGTTTGTGAGATATGCCTTAAACTAGATGTCCTGTAGACATTTAAACTCAACATGACCAAAATTGAACTCATCTTCTTTCCACTCAAACCCTCCTCTCTTAATAATTTCTCTATATTGTTGAGGGCATTACCATCCTCCCAGTTACCCAGGCTGCAACCAAGGTGACATCCTCAAGCAATCTCTCTTACCTCTCATATCCAATATATTGCCACTATCTTTTGATTGTATCACTGTAACTAACATTTCTTGCATATGCCACCTTTCTACGGACACTGTCATCACCCTGGTACAAGAGTCCTCCTTACCTCACATGGGCATTATTGCAGTATCCTGGTGGTTGGTCTATTCCATTCTATTCTTCATTCAGCTTTCAAAAAGATCATCTTAAAGCATATCTCAGACTATGCCACTATTCCTCTACCTCTTACCATTTAATAAACTCCAGTAGTACCCTATCTCTTTCAAGATCTAGTATAAAACCCTCTATCATTCAAAATCCTTCAAAATCTGCCTCACATACACACCTTATCCCACCTCCACTATGCACTCTCTGATCTTTACTGTTATTCTCTGATTCTTACTCTGACCTCCCTACTGTTCCTCTTACAAGACACTTCATCATTGAACTGGCCACCTCCCATACTGGAGTGTTTCCATTCCTCATCTTTGCCTCCTGACTTTTCTAGACTCCTTAAAGTTCCAGCTAAAATCCCATGTTCTAAAGCAGAGGTGTCAGCCTTCTAGCCATATATATCTGCAACACTCTCAAGTGTGGCCCGAACTCATATTAAAATATAACTGGGAAATATTTAACAAAAATATATAAAAATACAATAAAGCATAGATAATGCTAATGTATGGTTTTCTAAGTCAGTATGCAGCTTACAGGGATCCTTACGTGCAACTTAGTGGTACCATTTTTATTTGAGTTGGAGACTACCATTCTACAGGAAAGGTTTCCTGATTGCCCTTAATTCTAGACCCTTCCCTCTGTTGATTATTTCCAATTTATACTATGCATAAGTTGTTCATACCTAGCTATTTGCACGTTGTCTTACCATCATACTATGCGATTCTTGAGTACAGGGAATATCTTACTTTTCTTTTTATCCCTAACATTGAACCCAGTACCAGGAACGTGGTAGATCCTTAATAAATGTTTATTAACTGACAAATCTTAGATGAAATGCAGTTCTTGGATGGTTTGGTATTAGTAGAGAGATATGAGAATAAGAGACATGTATAAGTAACTCAATATAAATTAATACATAGCAGGTATTTAGCAAAGGTGCAAGTACCATGAAAGTCAGAACTTAAACTGAAATATTGGTGAGTTTAATTTCATCTTTTTTTGATAATGGCAGTATCGTTTTTCACTATGTAGAATTACAGAAGGAAATGATGACACATCACAATATAGACAAAAGAGAGCTGTTTCCCATCCTTGCTTTGCCTCTGACTACTTGGGTGAGTCCTGGCAAACCTCTGTACTTCTCTTAGACTTAGCTATAAGATGATGGGTCTGGATTAGATCATCCACTGGTTTAATTTATACTTCAGTACTTCATCATTGAATATCAATAATATAGTGCCCCCTCATTCAGTAAATGATTTTCAGTGCCAATGTTCATTCACAGTTCATTCACAGATACTATAGACATCATGGGATCCCATTCATGAAGAATTATGTGCTTTTTAAGGAAAGGAAACCAAAAGAGCATTTCCTGAATGCAAATGAAAAATTCACTAACGGTAGAATCCGAAGTGTTCAACTAGTTCCAGTGACTTCTTATTTCTTCCAGCTTCCATCTTTGACTTTTAAAATGTTATTCAATGTGTCACCATCATACCTTTCTATCCTCATTTTTCCCCATCCTATACTTTTCAACCCAAACAAATTCTTCTTCTTTTTGTACTTTACACATGATATTCCATCTCCTGTCTTCCTCTATTCCATTTTCCCTGGCCCTCTCACATGTCTAGGAAGTATATATTATAATCCCTCTCTTCATTTAAAATAAACCCATGCACCATACTGAACTTGAAATATTTCCAAATTTGATCAACAGCTAGTGCTCTCCATCTCAAATTAACTTCCATTTAAGTAATTTGCATGTATAGGTTTTTTGGTTTGTGTTTGTCCTTTACTTTCAAAGAAGACTGTAACATCAGAGAGAAATGATGACATAACTTGCACTTGACTTTGTTTTGAGTGAGAGAGGGCTTTGCAAGGTCACCAGCCTCACTTTCTCCTCCTGAGCCATCTGGATCCAGTGACCAGATATTCATCTGGATGACTGGAAATGACCCAGTACCCCATGGGAGACCTAGGCTTATTTTGGCTGAGCCCTATTCAGGTCCTCACTTAGAGTGACTTGATGCCCATTCAATGAATAGGCCTCATTAAGAAGTAATCAGGTAATGGCCTTTTGAGTGAGCAAAAGAAAAAAACTATATAAGTAAATCAAAGTGGGAGGGAAAGAGCAACCGTTACTATTGATAATCATTCTTAAGCCAGTGTAGGTATACGCACATGTATACATGTGTGTATTTAATAACCTTATATTTATTCTGTATATATTTCAAGGCATATTTGTTTCCCTAATAGAATATATCATTTGAAGTAATGATTATTTCATGCTTTGTACTTGTATCTCCAATGCAAGGCAGTCACAGGACTTTATAAATTCTTGCTGATAAATTGATTGAGAGGTATTTAGGGATTATAACCTTTCCCACCATCTCTGATTAAATATCATGAAGCTAACCACCTACTCTTTATAATCAAGGTAGGCTATAGAATCAGATATACTACAGAGGCCATTGAATTCAACCCCTGAACTTCATAAATGAGGCAATAAAGTAAGGGAGACTTGTGGATGGTCACAAAGATAGTAAGTGTTGGAGGCAGGATATAAACTAAAAATGAATGAACTAGGTGTCTGCTACATGTTTCCTCTAGGCAAAATGAAATAGGAGATGGTAAATTGACCTTAGAGTTATGAAGGACTGAATTATACAGTCTTACCTCTTCCTGGCCCTGTAACCTTGTCGCAATCACTTAACATTTCACTGGCCCAGGCAACTCTCTAATCCCCATTTGTAGACAGAATTTTCTCAAATTTCTATAGGGTTCAAAATCTAGAGGGAGGGAGGGAGAAAGGAGGAGGGAAAGAGGGAGAGAGAGAGAGAGAGAGAGAGAGAGAGAGAGAGAGAGAGAGAGAGAGAGAGAGAGAGAGAGAGAGAGAGAGAGAAATTCTGTGTACCCTTTGTACTTGACAAGAATAAGTATGAACATCTTTACTCCCCAAGTCTACAGGTGTAGCTGAAGAACCTAATGACCATGACCAAAATTCTTTACTCTGCTGAGTATATGCAAAGACTATGCTTTATTTTATGACTGCAAACATGAAAATTAGTCTAAAATTATTTTTGTTCACTTTACCATTTAATTATAAATTCATTTCAGTAACTTAAAAAATCCCTCTATGTATCTTTCAACAATTTCTAAAAGAATCTGCCTAGCAAGTATGTTGAATTTATATATAAATGCTATTCCCTGCAGATTAGTTTAAACAAGCAGTTAGTTGCCATGTGGGTGTCACTCTTCTTAAAAGTAAAGAAGAAAGAATAACTTACACTTTGTCAAGGGGATTTTAAACTAGATGTGATATTATATTCCTGGATGTAAGAAGTTATTGTGCACAATCTCAGAGGAGTTAGAGAAAAAAAAAAACATCTAGAGATATAAGTTGATTCATTTAATTGACATGTAGTAATAGGAATAATGGTATGATGGCGGTGGTATTAGAAGTAGTGGTAGTGCAGCAACAGTAGTGGATAAAGGGAAAATCGTTGGATTATTTTTTTTTTCAGAATCAAATAACAAAAGATAGCAGGAGTGTATCAGCTACACAGAGGGCTCAAACAAGTGACCATACCCATCAGTCTGCTGGGGTACGGAACTGGAATTCAGAAATAGGCAAAGAATCAGATTTATAAGTTTGAAAATCATTTGCTTATATTTTCTTTCAAACAACTTTAAAATAACACCTCAAAATCAAATTCTGGAGTGGCAGAGTCAAGAAAAGATGTTTTTGCCAGCCCAAGACAACTTAAGAGTTGAAAAGGGAGCATACATAGGTAAGACATCATTGGTGGTACTGGGTAGTGGGGACAGAAGCAACATCAGCATTTTTGGGACCTTTCAAGTAAGACACGGTAATGGGACCTGGAAAATGGTCAGAAAGAAATTAGACAATATTGTGCTAGCACTGGATGGGGAGCATAACGTTTGGCAAATCCACCGTGTAAACTCACTTCTGGATCATAGCTTAAGGGCAGAAAAGAATACCTTTGGTCAAGGGGGAGTGGGAGCCCTGAGGAACTATATTACTTTTGTTCACATAGGATCAGGGACTCAGAATAACCATCAATTCTGTCTCAAGAGAATAAAGCCACTGAGGAATGTGTACTTTCTGATTTCAGGTGATCAAGAGCCTTTCTGTGGTAAGAATCAGGAGAGCAGAGACAACATTTCTCCTCAGATAACACAACTTTAGCAGCACCAAAAACCTTCAGACCCTCAGAACTAGCTCTATTAGCAATGAGAAAAAGCCTGAGCTTCAGACATTGTTTGTCTGCCCTCACAAAGAGAACAGAGCCCAATACCAAGTACAAACTCAGGAGACAATGAGGTCAATATAGCTACAAGCAAAACCTAAAAGAGAAAAAAAAATGTGAATTAGAAACAAAACCAACAAGAATCCCTGGAAGAGCAAAAAAAAAATTCAAAATGAAATAAGAGTGATGGAGGAAGAATTGGGTAAAGAAATGAAAAGAAATATAAAAAGACAATTAACAGCTTGGCAAAAGAGGCAGAAAAATACTGAAGAAATAATAATTTACAAAACAGAATTGGCAAAATGGTAAAAGGGGTACAAAAGTTCATGGAAGACAATAATACCTTAAAATTAGATTTGGGCCAGTGGGAGCTAATGACTCCAAGACACATAAAGAAAAAAGAAAATGAAATCAAAAGAAAAAAATTGGAAGAAATGTGAAATATTAGAATAAGAAAGTTGACCTAGAAAATAATTAAGGAGAGATAATTTAAGAATTATTGAACTACCTCAAAGTCATGACTAGGGAAAGAGTCTATGCATCATATTCCAATAAATTATCAATGAAAACTAACCTTATAATTAGAAGGTAAAAAAGAAATTGAAAAAAAATCCACTGATCACCACCTGAAAGCAATCCCAAAATGAAAATTATTGGGAATATTATATTCCAGAGCTCCCAGGTCAATGAGAAAATACTTCAAGGACTCAGAAAGAAACCATTCAGACAGCATGGAGCCATAATCAAGATCACACTAGATTTATCAGTTACCACATTAAAGGAGCAGAGCATTTGTAATATAATATTCCAGAAGGCAAAAGAGTTGAGAATACAACCATGAGTAAACTACCAACAATAATGAGCATAATCTTTCAAGGAAAAAGTAAATAGATATTTAATGAAAGCATTCCTGGTGAAAAGACTAGAATTAAATAAAAGATTTAACTTCCAAATGCAAGATCCAAGAGAAGCATAAAAAGGTAAAGAGGAAAGTGAAATCCCGAGGGACTCATTAAGGTTAAACTATTTACTTTCTACGTGGGAAAATGATATATGCAACTTGCGAGAATTTTGTCATTATTAGAGCAATTAGAATATTTATGATGACAAAGGAAAACAAATACATTGAAATAAAATTATCAATACACTTATTTCTTTAGCATCCGTAGAACCGAGGTTAAGGTCCTTTGACCTAGAAATAACAGGAGTAAGAAATGTGGCGTGATGACTAGAGCCTGGCATCCATGGGCACCCTCAAGGCATTTATGGTTGGATTACAGTACATGGACACTTGAAGTTCCTTTCAAACTATCAAATTTTGTTATTAAAGAAATGGACCTAAGATTTTGCTGCTATTGAAATGCAGTCCACTGAAGGACAATTATGCAGCTGTTTTGTTTTTTTTTTGGTGGGGGGCATGACTTGACCATAGAGTTGACTGGGGGCACTGAGAGGTTAAGTTATTTACCTGTGGTCCAACAGATGGTATGTGTGTTTGTATTCAGGTCTTCCTTAGTCCAGGAATGGATCCTTTGCCATTATACCATGTTGTCTTTTGTCAATCAACAAGCATTTGTTATATATCTGACATTATCCTCAGCACTCTGGAGATGCAAAGTAAAAGGAGAAAAATACAACTTTTATCTTCAGGATGCTTACAAACTAATGAGGCAAGCAACCTATATAAATCAGTTAATATAATATACAGTTATTATCAGTAATAATACAAAGCCTTTGAAAGACTCACTAGTGCGAAACTTACACTAACCAGTAAGTAATAAAATAATTCCCCAACAATGTTAACCTCAAAGACATTTTTTTACATGAATAAAAAGTATAAAATACACAATGCAAAAATAATAACATATGCTGCAAATGTTCAGTAATGATCAACTTGACTTAGCACCTTGGGCTTTGCCTCAAGGCCTTTGCAATACAGTCAGTTATGAACTTCTCAAATCTATTGCAGCACATTTTAACTGGACTAAGTATACACCTAGGAAAAGCAAATATTATCACATTTTATTTTTAATTCTAACATTGCTAAAATCACACCCTTTACTCATAATTCAAGTATGGTTTAAAATAAACTACAGTATGTGGTGGCATACCTGTCACTGAGAAAGTATCATTTGTGTTGATTTTTGATCTACATCTGCAATGATTTCTATAATTTTGTTTTTACAGATGGAAATACTACAAGCTGGAGTCATTTTATAAAAGCTAGACATCTTATGATCAAGTTATTCCTTCATCTCGTTTCTGAATTGATGCATTGCTTACTCCCTAGCTTTACACACAGAGCACTCAACTGAAAAACTGATTCAAAGAACATGAGTCAGAAGGGACCAGTTCAACCTATAACGGAATTATAATCCCCTCTACATCAATACTGAGAAGTAAATAGCCAATCCAGACTCTGGAGAAAGAATTCTAGCATTAGTGAGCCCATCGCTTCCTGAGCTATAAAATTCCATGTTTGAAAAGCTCTAAATTTTGCAAAGACTTTCTTTTCATCGAGTCTATATTTGCCTGTCTTCAATTTCATTTGCTTCAGCAATTTAAGGTCAAGCAAAATAAGTTTAACCCTTCATCTACATGGCAGCCTTTCAAAAACATGAAAATACTTATCCTTCCCACCTCCCATTCATTCATTCATTCTTTAACATGGCAGACATCTCCTTTGCCTTCAATAAATCCACCTGCTACATTGTATCCAATCTCCCGAATATCCTTGCTTCCCTGTTCTAGAAATAAAAAGTCATTTGTATAGAGATCTAAAGTGTGCAGAATTAGTTTCATATAATATTTCATATTCCCTAATTTATCAACATCCATTCTAAAATGTAGTACACAGAACTGAATATAATATATATCATCTGTGGTCTTACTACACTATAGTAACACAAGAACATGTTCCCTTGTGTTTGTGGGTATGTATATACACACTTATGCATAGACATGCATGCATTTATATGTGTGTACATATATGCATATGTATGTATACACACATATCATATGTAATATATGCATACACATAAATATAGAGAGACACAAGGGTTTAAATGAGGTATTATAAAAGTCTTAGTGTGGTTTTACCCTTACCAATTATATATGTATATATTTATATATAACTACTTGCTTTATACACACACACACACACACACACACACATTTATATGCATGTGTAAATCAAGACATCAGGAATTTGCCTATCAAACACAAGCACATGGTTGCTGTCCTTCATTCTCAAAGGACCAAAATGACAACACTCTGTTAGAGTTAAGGTTCAGTGTATACAACTATAGCTGATCAGACCAATACAAGCTTAGAATGCTCTACCATAGTTCAGGGACATAAGTGTACTTATAATTAATGATAATAATTAATATTTCCACATCATTAATATATAGTAGGTATTGTGATAAGTACTTTATATGTATCTCATTTGAAACTCATAACCACTCTATGAAGTGCTATTATTATTTTCATTAAGAAGATGAGAAAATTGAGGATAATCAAAGATAAGGGACTTTCCCAAGGTCACACAGCTAGGAAGTAGATTTAAACATAGATCTTCTTGACTCCCAACTTGGTACTCTAAGTACTACATCACTTAGCTCCCTGCCCTTACATTCCTGTAATGATAGCAAGAAAGAGTGATGCAGTGATTGAGAGGTGGCCTCAGAGTCAGGAAGACTCAGGTTCAGTCTCTGACTCTGAAACATTACTAGCTTTGTGTCCCTAAGTTACTTAACTTCTTAGGGCCCAAGGCTACTTCTAAGACCATCATTTCCAAAAGATGTCACAAACTGCATTGGTAGAGGGAGTTTCTTCAACAAACGTTTCCTATAGCAATGAATGTAGAAGTCTGGGCAGGAAAAAAAAAATAATTAAAAATTAAGCCTAAGAACACATTAGCTTTTTTCTGCTATCTTACGTTATAGCATTACTTTGAATTTCTAATCTAATAAGAACCCCGGATATTTTTCACTTGAATAACTGTGTGGTCAGCCTTCCCCTATAGTATATTTGTAATTTTTATACTTGTCTTTTCAAACCCTAGCACAGGACTTTATATTTATCATACCCCAATAGATTCAGTTCAGTAGTCTGGATGGTTTAGGTCATTTTGGATACTAGATTTTTTATCTGATGTTCTAACTCTCCCTCTCAGCTTTATATCATCTCCTAGAAAGACTTGAGTAAGAAACCCGCCTCAGTGATTTATTAGTAGTATGACCTGATGAAAGCCAATGTTACTTAATTTCTCTGGACTGAGTTATCTCATCTGTAAAAAGGTGATAATAACAGCACTTACCTCATAAGGTTATCAAAAGGATCAAATTATATATACATATGTATATATCTGAATATGTATATATACATACCAGCATATTATATTTACGTATAATGAGATAGTATATAATATATTATATAATATGTAATATATGTAATATATAATATACTTATATATTATATGTAATTATTCATAGGTAGCAATATAGTATTATTATCTATATATAATATATGACATATTATATATAAAATATATTACACAGATATATATGAAGTACCTCACTAATCTTAAAACACTATAAAATGTTAGCTGGTGTAATTATTCATGCCTTCAAGTTAAAATGCAAAAAACAAAGAGTATAGAGCTAAACACAAAGCCATGGGGAACTCTGTTCAAGACTTCCAAATGGTTTTAATGTCAGTAATCTCTCTTCTTTAGGTTTCTAGTCAAAAAACCTATTTCAGAATCATGTTTTCTCATTTTGTCTCAATGTCTTTCCTTTTTGCTCTTCCCTAGAGTATTCATATATAGAATCTTCTAACCAAGAGTAGAAACTTCCAGTTTTCCAACAGACTATAGTCTCCTTTTCTACGAACTCAGGGTTAGAAACCAATTAAAATGCCTTACCCCACAACAGGACCTCTCCTCTCTCTATAAAATATTTCAGAAAAAAACCCTGAATGAACTGCTCTCTAAGGCAGGGACTCAGAGGGCCTAGAGCCCCACAGACACTTACTACCATGGTCTGAAGATCATCATGACCCTACCACCTTGGAACATCCTGGATTTTATCCCTTCCTTGCCTTGGAGGTGTTAGTCCCAATCTGTGTTTGAGGAAGGTCAGTGGGCTAACCTATATGGTAATGTCACTGCTAACCTTTGGACTGTCATAATAGTTTTCCTTTTTAATTATTGCCTTGGCTTCATGCCCCTTTTGTTATTTTCAGTTCTTCTGTGTGACTTTCCTCTGAACTCATCAAAGAAAAGGGCCAACCAAATTATTTGAGTTTTGATTGGTTTAATTAATTTTTGTAGTCAATTAATGCTAGCTATGGAGCCTAACAGTATAAACACAGTACACTGAAAAAAAATGTTGGATTTCATGCCAGAAAGCCTGGTTTCATATCCCAGTCATTCCACCTAGAAGCTCTGAGGCCTTGTACAGGGTACTTAACTTCTCTAGGAATCAGTTACATCATCTTTAAAAGGAAGAGGCCGACCGGAAAATACATTCCAACTCTAAATGTGTGATATTATGAACATAAGAAACCTGGCAATAGTAATGCCTTTATCTACTATTCTAGCAGCCCTGTCCCAAGAGAAACACTATCAAAATTATTTACCTTACACCTAATATACATATATTATACTTCTATATTGACCTAGGGCAGCTAGGTGGTGCAGTGGATAGAGCACTGGGCCTGGAAAATCAGGAAGACCCGAGTTCAAATCCAGCCTAAAAATACTTACTACCTGTGTAACACTGGACAAGTCACTTAATCCTATTTGTTTCAGTTTTTTCATCTGTAAAATGAGCTGAAGAAAGAAACTGCAAACCACTATAATATCTTTGCAAAGAAAACCCCAAATGGGGTCATGAAGAGTTGGACATAACTGAACAGCAAGTAAATAGAACTTTGATATTCTCCACTTTGACTCTAACCAAACGGGCCAGCTTTCTGTAACATGTACCTGGCTGATGTTTGGATCAGTAAATACTCAATAAGCCCAAGGGAAACAAAGAATGAGGAAGTCCTTCAAACCCTGGAAATGCTGATTCTATTCAAAGATTCTCAATTGATCATTAGTGTCAGGCCTATTCTTTAAGAAAAGCAAGTCAACAGCTTAGTAGAGGATGAATTAGAATGGCAAGGGGGGAGAAGGGGGAATAATTAATGTAGGGATACCGATAAGAAGGCCATTGCAGTAGTCTTGGCAGGACATAATAAGTACTTACACTATGACTGTATAGTGGCAGAGGAGAGAATGGGGCTTTTGTGAGAGACATTAAATCAATAGACCTTGAGGAAAGAATGGATATTGGAAGTGAGAGAGAGTAAGAATTCAGCAATGACACCTGGATTGCTTGCCTGGGTGACTTGGAGGGCTATGGTACCCTCAGGAATAATAGATAAGTTAGAAAGAGAAGAAAGATTTGGGAAACAGTAGATAATAAGTGAAGTTTCAGAAATATTTGGGAATCCAGTGTGAGATCTTCCAATGGCAATTAGAGATGAAAGACTGGGGGAGGGGGGTCAGAAAAAAAGTTAGGGCTGGACAAATATGTGTAGGAATCATAAGCACAGAGATAATAATTGAACCCAGAGGAGCTGATGATATTAAACCAAACAGCATAGAGGGAGAAAGAAAAGGAGGAACCAGGTCAAAGCCTTTTGGGACACTCATGGATAAAAGAAGTAGTCTGCATGAAAATCCTGTAAAGGAGACCAAATGAAGAAGAACCAGAAGAGAGCAGTTTGAGCAAAATCTATAAAAAACAATAGTCTTGAGAAGTAGAGGGTACTTGATAGTCAAAGGCTACAGAGAAATCAAGAAGGATGAGGACTGTGGAAAAAAGCCTTGACATCTGGCCATTGGGAGATCATTGATAAGTTGGGAGAGAGCAATTTCATTTGAATGACAAGGTTGCAACCAGACTACAGAAAGTTGAGAAAGGAAGTGAAGAAGTAAAAGTACTAATTGTATATGGCCTTCTCAAAGAGTTTAGCTGGGAAAAGGAAAAGATATAGGTCAATAGTTAGCAGTGATAGACAGATGAAGTCATGTATATGTATGTATGCATGCGTATATACATGCACATGCAGAACATATATACACATAAATATATGTGTATTCATGTGCATGCATATGTATGTATATACACATATTATATACATATATAATATATAAATGTCACTTAAAATATTCTACACACTGTATTAAACAGTTTTATACTTATCATCTCTTGATAATTCTAGCTAGGTGCTATTTTTATCCTCATTTTATAAGAAACTTAGGTCAACAGAAGTTAAATGAATTGGCCAGGTCTGAAGTTAATAAGCGTCTGAAGTTTGATTTGAACACAAATCATCCTGACTCCAGGTCCAACACTGTATCCACTGATGAGCTCTCCCTGATTTAGCAATGACTCAGTTGTGCAGTTTCCCTGCCTCTCTTGAACAGGCTGGTATATTAATCAAGCCTACAGGAGAATCATTCATGTTTTCTCGTGGGCTAACTTTTGAAATTAAGAAACCAAGAATCTATATCAATGGCCCAAATCTTATATCCTGGCATCAATTGAGTTTTGAGGATCGTTACAAAGTTTTGTTTTCCTTTAAGGAAGGAAGAAAAATTACTTAACCTATGTATCAAATACTGCTTATATC
Source organism: Bettongia penicillata ogilbyi (assembly GCA_023548195.1). Lineage (NCBI taxonomy): Eukaryota > Metazoa > Chordata > Mammalia > Diprotodontia > Potoroidae > Bettongia > Bettongia penicillata. The sequence continues at coordinate 6,020,526 of JAJHZJ010000287.1, read as the reverse complement.
ATACCAAAATTCCTAGAACCAGAATTCTGTTGTTTTATTCTGTTCTTCATTGATAATTTTAATATCAAACCAAAATGTTGAAACATCTCCAGTTAGAACTAAACCAATTTAGTTTTCATATGATTAAAACTTACAATTTCACAGATTCATTTTGAATCAAGATGTATCTGTAAAATAATTCCAATTAGTTATCCAAAATACAAATAAGCAATACCAAAATCATGTAACTTTTTTTATATCTCATAGGTCTTCAAATTATTTTTTTACTTGTTTTCTGCACTTAATAGTATGTTTTTCCAATTAACATGTAAAGATATTTTTCAACCTTCATTTTTGTAAGATTTTGAGTTCCAGGTTTTTCTCCCTCCCTCCTATTCTTCCCCAGTCCCCAAGACAATAAGCAATCTGATAGAGGTTTTATAAGTACAGTCATGTTAAACTTATTTCTACATTAGTCATATGGTGAATGAAGAATCAGAGTAAAAGAGAAAAATCATGAGAAAGGAAAAAAAAGAAACATGAAAATAGTATGCTTCAATCTACATTTAAACTCTATGATCTTAGACCAGTTTATTGCTGTCTATCAACCCAAGCCTATCAAAGTTGATCATCACACAATGTTGCTGTTAACTCTCCTAATATTCTGGTTCTGCTCACTTCACTCAGCATCAGTTCATGTAAGTCCAGGTTTTGGGTTTTTTTCTGAAATCTACCTGCTCATAATTTCTTATAGAACAATAGTATCCCACTATATACATATTCCACAACTTGCTAAACCATTCCTCAATTGATTGAAATCCCCTCAATTTTCAATTCTTAACCATCACTTAAAGAGATGCTATAAATATGTTTGTTCATTTGGGTTCTTTTCCCTTTTTACGACCTCTTTTGGATACAGACCTAGTAGTGGTATTGCTGGATAAAAGGGTATGCACAGTTTGGTTGTCCATTGGGCATAGTAGAATAGAAATCTTAACCTTTTTTTGTGTCATTAGGCAGTCCAGAGAAACCCATTTTTCTTAAAAAAAAAAGTGTTTAAATATATAAAATAAAATGTATAATATTACCAAGGAAACCAATTATTTTTTAAATATAGCTAGCAAAATGTTTTTTTTTTTAAATCAATTTAACAAGTCTCAAGTTAATAACGCTTTATAGAAGATTCAAACACATGAGGAATGGAGAAGAGGAACAAAGAGTTGAAGGTCTTTTCAAGGTCATTTTGTCACTTATTCATCTGACTCCCACAGTATTTGATATCTTATCTGCTATGCACTTATTTATATTGTAAGACAGCCTGTAGTCAAGCTTGTTCTTCTTTACTCCTTTTATCTTTACTTGAACTTAGTGTTTTGCCTTAGTTTTCCCCTTTTTCATAGGACTGGTACTGGTGAAGAAAGGGTGTGGGTGGAGGGAGGGCTTTTTCACTTTTTCCCATTGCCCCTGTCTATGCCCTGTGTAGGACTGAACAAGAGAATATGCAACACTGCTCTTGCAAGCTTGAGAGATAACAAAGCCCTCTTCGACTTCCATCCATGTGTTACTTAGCATTGAAATGTTCTTTCACTTTGAGATGATGACAGCAAATTTTTAAAAGAACTAACCTTCCCTCAGTCATTTTTTTTGTTTCTCCTCCTAGATAAGAAGCATGTGAATACCCTTCTTGACTCTAGCTAGAATGGTGGCAATGGGGCTGATACCATTCCCCTAACCTGACATTATAGCAATATGACAGCTACAGCAAGGGAATTAAACTAGGTAAACTTGAATCTAGGCTCATAGAGGCCTTTTCCAACGTTGTGTTTCGTTTCTTCAGTAATTGATCAAATGTCAGTTTCAAGATAGATGTATCTAGGTTTTGAGTTTATCTTGTGAATTTGAGAGAACCAGAAGTCCTGGGTTCATCAGATGAAGCTTCATGCTAGCAAAGGAGGTCTCTATATTGGCAATGATGATCAATCACAAGAGAAGGAGCCCAATCTTTGTCTGTCTAGCCTTCAATAATAGACAATATAGAGGCCAAGTGAAATATAATAATAACTATTTGATGATCTTGTAAATTATTTTGCATGCTGAGAAGTTTTAAGTATGGACTTCTTGGGAGAGAATGATTATGGGGTCCTGATTTGTGAAAGCCATATAGTGAAAGGCATAAGTAGGATCCAGGGATCAATACATGACCTTGTGTTTCTGGACATCTACTCAACAGTACTGGCCTTGATGTCTGGGATTCTGGACTCAAGTCTAGTACTAACTAGTAAATGAAAACATTAGCTAAACTCTGATGACACATGTAATGACACTCTATCACTCCTCTTTTTGTTGGATTTATCTAATTACCATGAGACTTTTGGGGAGTCTGGATCATCTGGCCACTGTCCCAGACTGAAGACTGTTGAACTCCTGACCCAACATTCTGCCCCTATGTAACAAGTTATGATCATTAACTTTCTCTTATAATAATTTTGGAGCTCATGGGTGCTTTCTTTGGTATTGAACTTGCCACACTGTTTGGGGCAGGGGGGAGAGAGGGGCCATGAATATCCCTGTACAGCCCTCTACAACAAGAGATAAGTAATTGAATCCTATTGTCAAAGTACATTGAGTTTCTTGTGCTAAGCATTTCTCTTAGTATCTTTCTATTTTCCCTTTTGTGGACACCCTAGACATGAAACCAAAATCAAAGCCTTATGCAATTTTTTCATGGGAATCTGGGGAGGGGGCCATAGCTAACTGAAGAGTTTCAGATGATGGAACTTGATCCCTCTCATAGAAGACAGGCTTGATCTAAGACAATTCCAAAAGACTCATGATGAAAAATGCTATTCACATCCAGAGAAAGAACTATGGAGTCTGAATGCAGAACGAAACATACTATTTTATTTTTGGCTGTTTTCCTTTTCTCCTTTTGTTCTGATTCTTCTTTCACAACATTGCTCATGTGGAAATATGTTTAATATGATTATACATGTATAGCCTATATCAGATTGTCTGCCATATTGGAGAAAGGAGAGGGAAGGGAGGGAGGGAGGAGAAAATTTGGAACTCAAAATCTTATAAAAGTGAATGTTGAAAGCTATCTTTAGATGTAATTGGAAAAAAAAAATAAAATACTATTAAGTGGGGGGGAAAAGAAGGTAAACTTGCCTGATATTGAATGCATCTAGTCTGTTCTAGTACATGGGTCTCTTAAAGAGAAACTGCCCATGCCTTACTGGACTCAGAAGTATTTTCTTTTTGTTTTTTAAAATTGTCAATAATGATGATGACAATGGTGACAATGGTACAAAATGGTATAGGGCATAGAATGCTGGACTTTGAATCAGGAAATCTAAGTTCAGTTCCAACAACTGTGAGAATTTGAGCAAGTCACGTCACATATTTGGTCTTTCATTTCCTCATCAATAAACTAGGGGAGGGAGGTTGGACTCTTTGGGGGTTCCTTTTAGTTATAAATCTATGACTCAGCAATATTTTTCTCTAAATAGTCCCTTTATTTTCTACTGAATACTGAAGTGCTATTCTCTAAGCCTAAAATGCTGCCCCTCCTCATTTATTTGTTAATTACAATCCATTGTCTGGATGAGGACTCAGGTCATCAAGGATAACCTGCTCATATGACAGCCCAGGGAAATTGGAAGAGTAATGAGAAAGATTTCTTTGTTCCTGGATGGTTCCCTTGAAATAAAAAAAAAAAAACTAACTGTAACTAGTATACATATGTTCTTTTACTTTGTATTTTTCAAATCCATATTTGATTAACTCAGCTGAATAGAGCACGATGCTAATGAGACCAAGCTTGTAAGCTTGATCCTTGCCCTGACCTCTGTGCTACAATCATAGGATATTTTCCTGACCCCCAGACAGTCATCTCATATGCATGGCATTACTTGTAAGTGGAAATGGAAAAAAAATATAGATGGAGCGCATCAAATGCACCACCAGTGTTAGAAAAACAAACCAAAAGCAACACCCTACTGATAATATCATCTTGCAACACTGAGGGCAATGTCATATCATTTATCAAAATGCTGAGCTAACTATATTAGAAAGTGCCAACCAATACTTCCTGTCTCAATTCCTTGTGAGTCCATCTCACAAAGATGAAATTCCTAGAAATAACATTGGCATAACATGTAATTGTAAGAGTTCTTTTTCTTTAAATATCTTTGAATTCATTTTGAAGATAGTGCTTATTATCTCCAGAGTAATAATAAGAAAGATCATGTATTGAACAATTGTATATTGATGACCAGGTAACACTGATGACATTGATTAGTAAGCTTTACCATAAAAGATCCAAATTTTGCCACAACAAATAAGCAGAAAACCTAATTATAATGTATATACTTGGGAAGAGAGGAACTAAAGCTCAAATTAAAATCAAATCACAAGGTACAATACACAAGAAAAATTACAAGAACTATGATTCAGTAGAAAAATAACATAGTATTATGATCTTCATCAGAGAAGATGAGAATGAATTCATCAACGAAAACTGCATAATTGGAAAGCAGAGGCTGAAACAGCTGGACAAAATAATGAGAATCTTCAACACCCAATTTTTTTTTAAATCCCATAAATGTAAAACTCCTTGTAGACTTCATGCAGAATATATGACATTACTGGTACAATATGCATAAATTAGCTAGGAAAGTGTGTACACACATATTCCTATATGTGTATATACATATATTCTGAGTATACATATATATGTATATATATACATATATATATATATATATGTAACATACATATCCATATGGGGAGCAGGTAAGTAGAATTCCAAACCATAGAAGAATACATAGAGGATTGGACTTGTAATTAGAAAGAACGGAATTCTAATCCTACCTTAAGTACTTAGTAGTTACCCTGGGCAAATCATATAAAATCTCTGGATATCAGTTTCTTCATCTAAAGAAAAGATTGGACAATCACTCCCAGGTTCCATTACAGATCTAAATGGATGTTTTGATTTCACTGGTACAGTGATCACCCTCCTTGAAAATATACACTAATACAGTCTCATAACTCATCTATTTGTAGCTACTTCTCAATGATGTCAAATTCAGAAAGAAACAGATCCCATCAGGGTGGCATTATCAACTTAGAAAATCAGATATTAACATTATCTATGTTGCATTGTATTTTCATTTATATCATTAAATATTCTCTGACAACATTTTAGTCCCATTGGGGGCATTTCTTGAATTTTACAGGCCATAAGTGCAACATCTCTTGCTTTTATAACTCACCTGGTATTCTAAGAGGTTGAGTGACTTGTCCAGGGTCACAAAGCAGCTATGTATCAATGATTCAGGACTTGAAACCATCTGTTACATCTCTAAAGCTCTATACTAGTCACTTTATATGTTTTCTTCACCCACATCTCTTAAAATATTTCTAATTTTCCATCTGATTGGAAGGTATTTGAATTACCTCGGTGGCATGTACACCATCACTCCATCCTTTAATTCATGGACCTGCACCTAAAAGAATGTCAGGTTCATTTTCTCATTATCTGAGCCATTCCTCACATCTCCAATAAAGCTTTACTTCAAACTTAGGTTAGACACAAGTCTGAGTTATCCCCAAAAGGGCAGAATAGAGAAGTATTCAAAATGCAATTTTAATTAGGTATGTGACAAGTATTTTGTTCTCCCATGCAAAAGAAATGTATATAAATACAAAAAGCTCTCACAGTCCCAAATCAACAGAAACTTAAACTGAATGCAATAACTACTGGTACATGGGAAGACTGAGATTCACACCATGAGACAGGAAGCAGTTTTCAGGAATGCTGAGTGCAGTTTTTTGGCATTTCATTCCAGCTCTGCCCCAAAAGCAGCAGTTTCAGGTCTTTTGGCAAGCTAGGTCAGACAGTCAAGCTCCTTCCATTCAGTCAGTCAGTCAGCAAACATTATTAAATACCTACTACACTAGATTGCTGAAAAGTTATTATACTATGTGATCATATAAAAAGGGGGCTTGATCATTTAATAAAATAGGGGATAAAAGTCAGTTCAAGTACATAAATGACATCTATCTAATGGCAAAAGATACAAAGACACCTAGAGCATTGGATTATAAATACATACCTACATATATGTGTGCATGTATATGTACATATGTATGTGTATGTATACACACATCTACAGAGATCATAGACTCATATGAGAAGAAGCATGAGTAGATGTCAGGGATTTGTGTCACTGAAATTCAAATCTCTTCACCTTTCAAAGAGATTATTGAAATAGTTTGTGGTTTGATGTCCCTGCTGAAGGTGTCCCTCTGCTCTGGTCTATCCTCCACACAGCTGTCAAAATGATTTTTCTTAAGTATGGATCAGAACTTGTCCCTCCTCTTCTCTATAAACTCCTGTGATTCTCTATAGCCTCTTGGATAAAATATAAAATCTGTTTAGCTTTTGAAATCCTTTACAATCATTCCCTCAATCTATTTCTCTCAGCCACATTATACATTTATTCCTCTCCCAACACTCTGTGATCCAGCCAAACTGGCCTTCACTCTGGTGCTTATAGAGTACAACATATCTCCTTGCTATATGTTTATACTGACCAGCTTCCATTTTGGAAATGATTTCCTCTTCAACTTTTGTCTCATAAAATCCTTCTCTTCCTTCAAGACAAAGCTCAAGGATAATCTCAAACATGAAGACTCTTCTGATCCCCCAACTATTATTACCCTTTCTTCCAAGTGACCCTTTCACTGCTTTCATTTACTTATTTTTTTATTATTATTTCCCATCCACTTAAATAAAATGCATGCTCTGAGGCTACTCTCTCAGGTTGGACTCCCACTGGCAAATTAGATCTCCTGAGTGATCTTAACTATATCTAGAAATAGTTCTTTGGGGTTAGACAGTGTCTTTCCTGTGCTATAGCTCATAAGTTGTCCCCCAGCAGTGTAGTTCCTCTTCATCAATATCACTTGATATGCACTTTTTTCAACCAGATTTAATTATATTTAGAAATGGGCATTTATGGTGGAGCCATGATAGCAACATAGCATGAAGCAGAATAAAGGATCTCCCTTTAGCAAAATTCCTCAACAAATGGACCAGACTAAATAATAGTGGAGGAATACAAGGGGGAAAAGGAGTTACAACAAGTAATTTTTTTGACCAGTTTGGTTTAGAAAGAAAGAGAGGTCTGTGGATATTGATGAGGGGTGTGGTCAAGAGCATGTATGCCCTGTGGAGGATACCAGTGCAAGGAAGAGGCTATAGAATGGGGCAGACCCACCAGGGCATGCAGCACATACCCACCACGCTCATGCATGCACACACACACAGGAATACCGCAATGGGAATAGGTGCTAATTTTCAGCTTCATTGTCCCGCTGCCTCTTTTCTGCATCACAGATCCAGGACAAACTGAAGGTGAGTCCTGTGCCTCAGGGTGACTTCTAGGCTAAGCAGCTATAATCGACCTTGGGAAATGTACTGAGAAGGAACAAGTTTCATAAGCAAATAGCATCAGTGTGACTCAAACTCTGGGAGCAGAGCAGAATTTCACATGCAGCTTCTAACTCACAATGGAGCTTGCAGAGGATGAACCAAGGCAGAAATACTTGCCTGAAAGGAAGACTACAGTTCTATTAACTCTGAACTAGCAAAGCTTCTCAGCTATCTGAGAGTGGTTGAGACCAGCAGCAATCTAGAATTACTGTTACCTAAACTTAGATCAGGAGCTTGGGGAGCTCAGACTAGGGTTTGCTTTGCATCAGACCACTGTGGGAGCACTGGAAACTTGGAGCTTTCTCTGAGTTACTGGAATACTATAATATTAAATGCGCTGAAGAAAAGTAGCAGGACCAACCCAGAGCTTCCCTCCAAAAATGTGCAGAGACTTTCTTTGACCTGAAATTTGCAGTTAGAAAGTTGGCACTGGAAGAATGAGAAGACAAAAAAAGAATCCCACCCTCAAGCACTATTATAGAGACATGGAAATTCAAGACTCAAATCCAGAATATAAAAAAAAATGAATATAACACATGTAGAAGGAAGGCCTCAAAGAAAAACAGCTTTGACACAAATTTAACTAGCATTTTTAGAAGAAATGAAGCAATTGTTTAAAAGTTTAAAAGTGTTTTTGTCAAAGAAAGAGAGTGCTAGTGGGGAAAAAGTTGGGAAAGAAATAATGAGAGCATTTTGGAAGAGAGAATTGGAGAGGGAATTAATAGTTTGACATAAGAAGTACAAAACATTTTCTAAGCAACAAACTCCCTGAAAATTAGAAAATTGGAATGGACCAAATATTAGTCAATTTCTGCAGGAGACAAAAGGAAATATTAAAAAAAATGATGATTGAAAAAATAGAAAAAAATATACTGACCTGATTAGCAGATCCATTTTGGTAACAGATAGAAGAAAAATATAAGACTCACTAGACTACCTGAAAATCATGAACACAAGTCAAGGTATGATATTTCAAGAAAATGTTCAAAGAAAATTGACCAGATCATTTTGAACTGGAAAGCAAAGGGGAAATGACAAAAACAATGAAACAAACAAAAACATACTGGTTGCCTCCTTAAGAAACTCCACAATGAAAATTCCCAGAAAAATTACAGCCCCAATAGAGTTTCCAGTTCAAATTAAAAAAAAGAAAGTACTACAAGAAACCAAGAATAAAGAATTCAAGCACCATGGAGCCAATAAGTATTACGCAAGATATAGCAGCCACCATCATAGTCTAGAGCTTAGAATACAGTATTCCAAAAGGCAAAGGATATGAATTTACCTAGAGAACTTAGGTAAAATTGAATGTAATCTTGAAGAGGGAAAAATAAAAATGAATTAAGCATTCCTAATGAAAGAGAGAGAGAGGGAGGGAGGGAGAGAAAGAGACTTAGTTGTGTAGAAACTTTGAAGTTCAAACATAGTACTTAAGTGAAACAATAAAAAGTAAGCTTTAAAGGACTAAACATAACTGTTTACATTCACATATGGAAAGATGATCCATCACCTGCACACTTTATCATCATCAGGTTATATAGAGGGCAATCTAATTAAATAGAATCTGGGAATGATTCTGTTATAGCTTGATTGTGTTAAAAGAAAAATGGAAAGAGAAGGAAAATATACTGGAGATGGTGGGAAGGAAAAGCAAGGTTAAGGGAAATGATTTCACATAATCACATAAAATACACAAGTAGACATATATCTAAACAATGAAAAGGGAGTGGAGCAAGGCTGCTGAAACTTGAATCTCCCATTACACCTGAACTAGGCAAAGAAAGAAAGAATATGTTCAAAGAGCTGGATATAGTAATATGGTTTACATATATGCATATGAGTATATATAATATATACATATACATACATACATATGTGTGTATGTATATATATATATACATATATTTATATAATAGTATGATTAGTGCAGAGTATCTCCCACTCCCTCTAAAAATGTCTATAACACTTTCTCCCACAAGCTTGGAGCTCACATGTCAAAAAAAAGGATAACTCTAGTTGCTGGAAATCCTTTTCTCCCCTTTGTGGAGTATTCATGAAGTTTCTTTTAGGTGTAATATAGTTTTTCTCCTTATAAAGGCAACACTGGTGATGAATCTTCTAAGTATATTGCTGTTTCTACTATACTATAGTTTCCTATCTGAAGGATCTTGTCTTTTCAAGTGTGTACGTATGTGTGTACGTATGTATGTCTATGTCTACAATATGTCTCCATGGCCTAATCTCATAAACACTTAATATAAGTACTTTAACAGTGAAAATACCATTAACAAATATCCTATACATCCAGCTAAGGACCTACATTTTCCTCTTCTGTTTTCTCCTCAAGTACAAGGAAATGCAGATAATAATGGCTTCCATTTCTAAGATTTATAAAGTGTTTTTTTTCATATTCACCTCATGAGGCAGACGGTGGAAGTATTATTATTCATGTTATGTAGATGGGGAAACTAAGGCAAAGATATTAAGTGACTCATCCCATCATGAAGCTAACATCCCAACTGAGACTTGAACACAAGTCTTCTGATTCCAAGGCTAGGACATTTTCCACTTCACCAGACTGTTTGGCAATCAGATATTCTGAGTTCAAATTCCACTTCAATTGTTTACTATCTGTGTCTGATTTAGACAAGTCTAAATCTTCCTGGCCTAATTTTAATCATCCATAAAATGGATGGTTAGGTGAGGAGGTTAGGTAAGGAGGTGAAGTTAGTACTAGATGGCCTCTGAAATATTTTACAACTCTACGACTTTCTTAGATCCTATGATCCATCTGAGATCAAGTTTCCAGCAATGAGGCCCTATGATTCATGCTCTTTGCTATGTTTGTGCTAAACTTGAGATCATTTTCTTGAGTTATATATATTATATATATATATAATATATATATATATAATATATATATATATATACTTATGGAAGCATGCGGCACAGACTTTTTTTTTACGATTAGGGAAGAGGATGTTCTTTGCTAACTAAACTACCATAGAAAATCTTAGTAAAGCTAATTAATTATGAATGAACATTTTATATATCAAAGTGTGGCAGCACTTCCCCATAATCCAATTGTCTCTCCATGTCAAGTCAAAAGTCTACTCTCTGAAGATGAGGGCAAGCTTCTTCCTGTTTCCTCCATCTTTGACCCATCGGCCCCAGATACAGAAGGTTGCAGATTTCTGTGGTTCAGTGGATGAGGAGGAGCCACTGGAAATCACAGATTAAATAACCAAGATGCTGTCACTTAAAAGGAGAAAGGTACAACTGAGGAAATATCCAACAAAATTCCTAACCTTTCTTGCAGGGCAAGCAGACTGCTAAAGACTAATTAGAAGTCAATTAACTCTGTACTATCATTATCAGCTTGGGCAATTCTGAATGCTCCACTAAAATGGTTCTTTCACTAAGTTTATTTTATCAGTAGGAGACTTGTCAGTCATCTCATTATCCTGTCTAAGGGGAGAGAGCATGTCATAAGATCTTTCTCTTTTCCTGGAAATTTCTCTGAACTCACTGAATTGCTGTATATGACTCCTTTAATTCATTTCAGTCCTGAAGGGGCTGTAATAATGGAACTGTCATAATTCTATCATATGATAATGTAGATATACTAATATAGTAATGTAGCAATAGCTGATATTTAGATTACACTTTAAGGTTAGCAGAAAAAAAAACTCACAACTTTATATTAATTATATAATGTGATCTTTACGCCAAATTCATGAAGTAGATCCTATTTTTATCCCTATTTTACAGAAGAGGACACTGAAGCTCAGAAAGCTTAATTGACCTCCTCAGCAATGAACAGGAGTTGCTAAAAATGGATCCAAAGAAGGTTCATCTTGGTTCTAAGTCTCTCAGGTTAGTCTCTCACTAAGCTAAGTTCTTTAACCTTCTTTGTTGGAAAAAAGCCTCTAGCTTGGACCACACACACACATGCTATCATCCATTCAAAGGAGTGCATCAGTATGCCTCTTCTTTAAAATTTTCAATAACCAGAAGTTCTAAGAAAAAAGGGGACTTTTCCCTTATAGATTTTGTTTAACCCAAGGAAGTTTGTGATCTTCCTAACCTTGGACTATTCATGTTCCTTATCCCCCTTCCTAAGAGAGCCCAGACTACTCTCTAAGATGACTGAATCCACTTTTTGAAAGTTCTAAATGCTAAAAAAATTCTTTTTTTTCCTTTTATGGAAAACCTAAAATCCCACATCCAGTCATCGCACTCAGTTCTGCACTCTGAAGGCAGCCCTAATAGTTTCTGAGTAAAACTTCAGGCTAAACACATTTGGGGAAAAGGAAACTAAAAATCAAACTTTGTTTCTTTGTTTTACCCTGATACGTATGGGAGATAGTACTTGAGCCTCCCCATGTAGGGACCCAAGGAATTTAGAAATTCACTACAGAGTCAAAGAAGAGATATAGACATCTCTTGCAACCAAGTCCCAACTAACTCTTCTCTTTAAAACTACCAGTTTTGCTTAACCTCCTTGACAAGTTTGTCTTTTCCAGAGTATAGGTCATCAGCTTCCAGATGACAACTCAAACTATGTACCCCTAGAATAATACCTAGAGAGGCAGGGACAGCTCTATGCCTCTTGCCATTCAGAAGCAGTTTCAGAAGCTGAGACCTTCAACCCTTACCGCAAAAGAATTTGGGTCCCATTTGCTTGAGGGGGGAAATGATGGGGTACAGACTCTGGAAATCTCCTTGAATTTTCCCACTTACTCTGGCCTTTCATAGTCAAATCTGTCACCTTTAACCTAGCCTGACCCCTCATTATCTGTTACCTCTGGATTGTGCCACCTGCTTCCCATCCAAGCCCACTATTGTTTGATACCTCAGACAATATCCCAATTATCTCCAGCTGATCTCTCCCACAGTCTTTCTGTACATAAGGTCCATCTTCCCTCCATGAAGGTGTTCGGCTTCAATCCAGCTCAGATTCTGTCAAGCTGAAATTCTATCCGGTCTGCTTGTCAATAAAAGTGTCACAAATGGTAAGGCTTCTTAAGAGTCAACCCAATACGGTGAATCTTTAATAAATTTCGTTTTACTTTGCCTGAAAAAAATAACAAGAAACCACTATCTGAAGAGTCCATTATAATCAGGGACAATATGATCAGGTATTCCTTTTCCAAGAGAATATCATAAAAAGAGCACTGGTTTCAGAACACAAAAACTAAATTTAAGTCTCACTTTAGTGATCTTGGAAAAAGAGGGAAGGCAAAGAAACTGAGCTGGTTGGGGGTTAGGAAGGAAAAAATTCCTGGTAATATTGCTGGAAATCACACTAGACTTCACATTTGGGAAAGACAGCCTTTTCACCGATGGTTTTTGGAAACTGGGTTTAATCATAGTTCATCCTCAGTCATGTAGTTTTAGGGGAGCAAAGAAGTCAAGATATGAAAGCTAAGAGAAATGTAGTGATTGCAGGGAATAGAAATCCCTTCATATTTTTTCCCCTTTTTGCATCATCTTTGCTTCTTTTGTTCTAAGATAGTTGCCTTGATTGGAGAGGATGTTATGTCTGGCTACAATATGGAAATGATCAAAGTCAGAGCACACATGTCCCATTTTGGAACGATTTTTGATGTATTCTTACCACAGGATCAACAAAGCTGGAATCCTTGGCACTGCCTTGAATTTAACTACCTAAATTCATTTTGTATTCATGTTGCACATATTATATAAGTGAAGCTTGATTGCTCAGTGGATAGAGGTCTGGACCAGAAGTCAGGAAGACCCAAGTTTTTATCTGATCTCAGACAATTACTAGCTATGTGGCCCTGGGGAAATCATTTAATCTCTGTTTGTCTTAATCCACTAAAGAAGGAAATGATGAAGCGCTCCAATATCTTTGCCAAGGAAACCCCATGGGCAGTATGGTCCACAGGGTCCTGAAGAGTTGGACACAACTGAATGACTGAGCAGCAAGAAATGTATTATATATTTGCATGTACATATTGTGATCCTGTCCCCTTCAGAAAGTAAACTCCTGTCAAGCAGGACTTGTTTCATTTTTATGCTTACATCCCTAGGATCAGTACCTGGTGATGTGTAGTTTACACAGGACTGATAAGGGAATGGTCAACATTTTAGAAAAAGTTTTGGAATGCCAAGACCCACTTTCTTGAACATGGCTAACCCTTTCTCCCTCCCTTCACAAGGGTAGGATAAAGGACATCTCAGTAACAGAATTAATAGAAGCAAAAAATTTGAAGTCTGAGGGTCAGGGGCTGTTAGAAGATTTTTGATTATCTCAATATGGCCACCACAAGCACTAGTGCGGAATGCAACCCCTCCATTTCTTAGTGGAAAGAATTCACAATTGTTTCTCTGAGCAAAATAGCTATGATTTAGGTGATAAGATGGTAGAGTGGATAGAGTGTTGGGTTTGGAGTCAAGAAGACTTGAGTTTGAATCAGGCCTGAAACTCATACCATGTTACCCTAGAAAATTCACTTTAAGCTCTGTCTGCCTCAGTTTCCTTAACTTAAATGGACATAATAAAAGCACCTGCTTCCCAGGGTTCTTGTGAGGATCAAATGAAATACTAATTTTCAATCATTTAATAATGTGAGTGCCTGGCACATAGGAAGAGCTATGTAAAGAGTAGGCATTCTAAACCTCAAGTTGAAAGTTGGTGCTTCCTAACTATTGTCATTGCTTCTAGTTCTGCCTCATGATGACAAATAGAAAAAATCTAGTTCTTTTTTCTACAAGACAGCTCTCCACATACTTGCAGACAGCTCTGATGATGTCCCTTCTGAATTTTCTCCTCTCCAGGTTGAACATCCATACTTCCTTCAAATTATTCCCATGTAATAGAGATCTGAGAAGTTACTGACCTTTCAGAATTTATAGTTTGGATGGACATTAATTCCCACCTCAGTCCTTGAGAATAATTTGGATTGTCATAATTTTTGAGCCAAAAGTCAAACTAGTCATTCTTGGGAGTTCTTTAAGAGATACAGTTTGTGAGAGATCAGTTTAAGAGGAAAGATTGGGGAGAGCATGATCTGAATAACAAAGAGTAGCAGTAGGGAAATGTAGCCCCCAACCCAAGACTTTACAAGCTAACTTGGGGTGTGTGTATAAGGGAGAAATGAATGTCACAACGCAATAGACAAAAGGAGAACCTGAAAGGGAATCATGACAGAGGGGAGAGGTAGAAGTGGCTCACTAGGTCCTTGTAGGCATCTCTGAATGGAAGCTGACTTAGAGATCATTTTCCTCTCCTCTTCAAGGAATGAGGGAAATTCCAGAAAGGATATTTTCCCCCAAAGATTTCCCTGCTTTCTCCCTGCTAGTAACATGCACTGTAACATACTCTGTTTCTTTAATCTAAATGTTTCTTATATCTTGATTTTATTATGTCAAACTTGAAAGAAAAAAATTCATTTAAAGCGAATAAAATTAAAACTAGCATAGAGAATCAAACTGTATTGGAATGTTAAGAAATTTCCTAATTTTTCAGATTGTCTTAATGAATTTTCAGATAATATAAACACCAAAAATTATCAAAGAAAATAAACATGTATACTTATATATTGCCCCTAGGGTGAAAGTGAGGTGGCTGGTGGCTAATTAAATCTCCAGAGAGATGGGCAGGTGGGAGCAGGCTAGTGTCTTGAAGAAAAGGGACTATCACCTAAATCACTCCTTCGGAGGGAAAAGGGGGATAGTCCTTGGGAAGGATTCAATTCAACTCCTTTTCCTTTTCTAAAAGGGAGAAAAGAGCAGAAAAGTGCTAATGCCTTCCATAGTGACACCTACCAGTGTTCATCATTCCAAGGCCCTTCAATTTCCTCTTATAAGATGCTCTCCAGTCTATAAATGTCTGCCTTAAACTATATCATCTAAAACTGAACATAATGCTCCAGAGTGGAGAGGGTTTACCCTCTCCTTATTCTTGGAAGCTATCTCTCTCTTAATGTAGGTTATACTGTTGTTTCTTATTAAATTCCAGTCTACTAAGACCACCAGAACATTTTGTTGTGGCTGTTGTTTAGACAAACTATATAGCCCAATGGTCTCCACACTTTTTGGTCATGCACTCCTATCAGAAAAAATGCATTGAGTCTGTACCTCCAGGACATATACAATCATTTTAAAAACCATATGCATGTTCATTGTTCTAAATTCAGTTTATTTCAACACTTGGTTTTGACTGTCAGAACTGAAAAAGATTCCTTGCAAAATTGTATAGATCAAAATCAAAGAAGTGTATCATTTCCTGTTCTAACAAAATCAAGATACTCATTTTTCAATGCCATCCACTAATTATGCAAAGGCAACTTGGTGAAATTTGACTAGCAAATTTCCATCTCAGATATCAATCCATTATTCTTTCATTCTAATCCAGAGATGTAGCATTCTATATTTTTATTTTGCAAATGGGTTCAAAACCCATGGAAACTTTTTATTTTGAAGATTTTGAAACAAGTTAGAAAGATAAGACAATTTTATAGGTGACCCACTTACATTATTTTCAATGACAAAATCACATAACGATGGAAACATTTCCAAGCATCTGTTTTCCAAATGCTCACTCTAAAACATGCATATCTTTTAAAAGGTATTTATTTTTCCTACCTATTGTTAAAATGTTATCTTTGTTATATATCTGAGACATGTAGGTAAGTAAAAGATTGGTTAGATCAAAAATCATTCTCTGATGGCTATGAGGACAAAGCATATAAATAAAGATTTCTCAACAGAGGAATTGGAAATTAGTAACATAAAACTCGAAATTGCTAATAAACAGAAGAAATGGGTGTGTTCATCCTTCGATGCTGAAGAAGACCATGCCATCAGAGAAATAATGACATGACTTGCACCTGACTTTGTTTTGAGTGAGGGAGAGCTGTGCAGGTCACCAGTCTCACTTCTCCTCCAGAGCCATCTGAATCCAGTGACCAGATATTCATCAGGATGACTGGAGATGACCCAGGATGAGGCAATTGGGGGTTAAGTGACTTGCCCAAGGTCACACACACAGCTAGTGAGTGTCAAGTGTCTGAGGTGAGATTTGAACTCAGATCCTCCTGACTCCTTCACTGGTGCTCTATTCACTGTACCAGCTAGCTGCAGAAGAAATAAATGCAAATAAAAGCAAAAGTGATGTTTCATTTTACTTACAACAAATTGTCAAAGGTGTCAATAAACGGGAATAATTTCTGTTGAAGGGCTCATGGTAAGACAGGTTAACTATAATATATTATTAGTAAAGTTGTGAATTTGTTTAACCATTATGAAAAGCAATTTGGTATTCTTACTAAGGAAAGGGTTAATGGTATACCAGGTTCAGAGATCTCACTCATGAGTGTTATGCCCCGCTGAAGTCAAAGACAGAAAGAAAGATCCAACATATATCAAAATACTTACAGCACAACTTTTTGAATCAACAAAGAACTGGAAACAACTTAGGTGTACAGGGACTAGGGAATGTGTAAACAAAATATGTGGCATATTCTAATGTCTAAACAAAATATTGTCACATGTATATGTGATAAAATGTTACTAGATATGGAGAAACAAATGGAAAAAAGAACTGAACTTGTAACAAGTGAAACTATTTGAACCAGGAAAACAATATAATAATGACTAAAACACTAAAAACTAGGGGAACTAGGATAATCACTGCTAAATGCTAAATAATTAGAATGGACTTCCCTCTCTTTGCAGAGGTAGATGTAGTAGTCAGTAGTATTATGGAGCTTGACACAATTCATATGTTAGGCACGAAAAGGAGGATCCTATTTGTGGAGGACCTTGGCCAACGAAATAAAGAAACACGTCAAATGTGTTTATTTTATTTAATTTTTAAATATCTGCTAGGCAACATACTGCTAACAACATATATCCATCACCCCCCACACCAACACAAAAAAACTTGTGACAGGGAAATCAGCTATTATTAATTATTTGATTTATTTTTACTTCGTTTATAGGATTGAACTCTCTTCTTTAAGAAAAACTAACCCTAACAGTTAAGCCAGACTTACATGGATAGTCAAGAGACTATCTAGTCCAGTCTAGGTTACCTGTAGATTTGGCGAATAGGTAGATTTAGAAGACTTTATCATTTAATAGCAGGCAATTTAGAAGAATCAAATAATCATAACATTAGAAGGTGTGTATTTTTAACGTCGAAATTTTCTCTTCTAGCAGAAAAGGGGGTTGACTAGAAGGTGTTTCCCTTTCTGGCAACTGGGGAAAAATTAGCCAGAGGTTAAGTTCCTTTTTCTTATCTTAGTGAAAAAACTCCTTTTTTTTTTTCTTAAACTAAAGTCTAACTTAAGTAATGTAATCTTCTCAGGAATACAGGGACAGTGAGTAACTACTAACTAGTAACCACAAGTTCCTCTTTCCCAGTACACCCTCTGTTTACAAAAGGCACCACCTAAAGGAAAGGACTTCTTACATAGTCTTAAGAAAATCTGGGAGAGACTATTGATCAGGTGACCTGTCTTATCCAATTGAATTATGTTCAAAACAAGTTTCTCTACTTTTTTTTTTTAATTCTTCTTTTCTGTTATAAAAATCAGCTCTGCAAATCAGTCCTGCTCTCTGACATCTAAGAAGTCAGGTGACTTGATTTAATATGCAAATACTAGCTTTGCAAATTAAATCAGAGATGGCTCAGTAACTTTGTCCTCAGTCTCCTTTTTTATTTCAGATAATTAATTTTAACACTTGGTAAACTTAGGACATTTATAAACAAATACAATGCATGCTATCTTTGAGAACTTGCTTAAACAGTTTACCAGCAGCTAACCGGCAAACCTCTATGAGGAAAAAATAAATATATACACATACACGTGTGTGTGTGTGTGTGTGTGAGCGCGCGTATGTAGGCTTCTGTGTTCTTTGGAAGGAGAGGGAAGGGACAGTAAAGTCTGGAAACATTTTTTTACTTGTTTTGGAAGCAAATTATCATGTCATGGTAAAGTAGCTGCATTGGAAGGTGAAACTACTAATTAAATCAAAGGAGAATCAGCAAAGATCAAGTTCCACTGATGGGGATTACATGTATTCCTCTACGCAGACATGTGGAGACATTGTTCTACAAAGTTATGTTGAACTTAGAATCCAGGTTCTTTCTCCCCAATTATCTCTTGCTACCGGGTAGACACATTCTGAAAGTAAGTGACCATAGAGGGGACTCTGGGAAGATGGCAGAGTAGGTAAAAAAATTACAATCTCCCCAGATTTTCTACAACAAAAGAGTTAAAATAGCACCTTAGGGTGAACAAAGAATAGGCGTACAAACAGGGTCTTCCTAGGATAATCTGAGAAGATCAGAAGAAAAATCCCAGGGTGAGGTTTGGTCCCTGTGAAGAGTAAACACCTCCAGGCATAGGCCCCAGCCACAGGAACTTTTACACTTGCACAGTGAGGGAAGTTGGGTTGGGCATTTGAGACTGGGGAGAGTGAGAGAACCTCTGCTGAAAAGGAATCCCAGAACCAGCTATGCTTTGAAGAGCTACATGGGCAAGAAGGATCCAGCACAAACCTGGTGAATGCAGAAGCAGTGGAGCTGATCACCCTTGACTGAAGGCACTTAACTTACAAGAGGTTGGAGATTTGGCTTTAGTTTCTAGCAGGAGGGGGAGAACTGAAGATCTGGGGCAAGAGGAAGCATTTTCCCATTTCCCAGGGCTACAAGTGATTACAAAAATTAAGATTTTACTACAAAAAAAAAAGTACTGGCAAAAGATGGCAACTAGAAAGTTACTATGGGAACAGAGAAGATCTGGGATCATCTTCAAAGGAGGATATTGAAGCAAAGAAACCCCAAAAGAGTAAAGTCAAGTGGTCACTTACCAAAAAGAACTCCTAGAAGGTCTTTAAAAAGACTTTAAAAAATCAAATGACAGAGATGGAGGAAAAACTAAAAAATAAAAAAATAGATAGATAGATAAATAAATGAATGAATAGGAATAATCAAAGAGGGGATTATTAGAAAAGGAGATGCAGAATCTTAAGGAATAAAATGGCACCTTGAAAATTAGAATTGGACAAAGTAAAGTCAGTGAAATTATAAGAGATCAAGAAATAATTAACCAAAATATGAATAATGAAAAACTGGAAGAGAAAGTGAAACATCTTATAAGAAACAGATTTGAAGAATAGATCAAGAAGAGAAAATATAAAAATAATTGGACTAACAGAAAGTTAAAATAAAAAAAGAATCATGATACAATCGATAAGAGATAATTAAAGAAAATTGTCCTGAAGCATTAGAACAAGAGAAAAAAGTAGAAATAGAAAAAAATCCATGAATGACCACTTAAGAGATCCTATGAGAAAAATTCATAGGAATATCATAGTTAAATTCTGAAACCCCCAGTTCAAAGATAAAATATTAAAAGTATCAAGATTAAAGCAATTTAAATATGGTAGGGTTGCAATTAGACTCACACAAGACCTAGAAGCAGAGACATTAAAGGACCACAGGTCTTGGAACATAATATATCAAAAAGCAGAGGAACTGGGGATCTGGCTAAAAATATCATACCCTGCAAGGTTAAGTATTAGTCTGAATGAAAAAAAATGGATATCTGATAAATTCTCAGACTTTTAAGACTCTGTAAAAAACAAATCCTGTACTTAATAGAAGATTTGACATATAAGAACCAAGAGAAATATAAGGTACATACAAAAGACTAATTATAAGGAAATCATAAGAACAGATTATTTATTATATATATACATATATGTGTATATATATGTATATGTATGTATATGTGGTGTATGTATGCTCACACACATATATATATATACATAATGGAAAATGTATGTCTAAGATTCTTATTAATAAGTGGGTAGCTCATAAGTAAAACTGGAAAAAACCTAAATAGGATATGAATTTTAAAATTAAACCATTTTGGAACAGTTAGAAAGAGTAATTATCTTATACAAATGAGGTGCAAGAAGAAGAATCAATACAGAGGAATTAGATGGGGAAGGAGGGCTGGTGGTTCTAGTAAGCTACTTTCATCGTGATTGGGTTTAAGAGGGAACAATACATATATATATAGAAGGATATGAAAGTCTTCTAAATTCAGAAGAAAGATGGTAGGAGCATAGGGAGGGGGAGAGGAGAATGGAGGGATCTTTAGAGGGGAGGGAATAGGTAAAAGGGGGATATAGAAGGATGTTTAGATTCATGGGAATGGGAGGATAGAGGAGAAATCCTTGGAGGGGGGTAGGCAAGTAATAGGGGAGTCAGGTGGTGGGTAGAAGTTAAGTAGAGGAGGCAGAAGAGATAGGAAACAAGAGATATGCCCAAACATAAAAGACAAAGATCAGGACTAGAATATGTTTGAGAAAGTATATGTCTGTATATATATATATATGTCTGTCACTAAAGAGAAAAATATCTAAATTTTATTGCAGCTTTCTAGGGGTGGAGGGAGAAGAAAAAAGGACAAAGTGAACAAGTGCTCAGCAGAGAAGAAAAGAACTCACAAAGAAGCAAAGAAAAGATGGGCAGTTTTCAACACAAGTATTATTTATTGTACAAGCTTTCTTGAAATGAAAATTTGTTACACAATCTGAATCCCCTCATGTTCTGCTATTCACATAACATGCTTTTTTTTTTCTTTTTAACTTGGTATATAACTTCCAGTATTTAAGTTTGTGATATGTTTTTGGTTCTTTTTTGCACAGGGCGATTCCCCGACCTCAATCTGCACGGGGCTATCCCCTGGCCTTGGTTGGGCTTCCTAACCCCAACCGTATCCCACCGGGCCACCCCAGCCCAGTCTTCAGACGTCTCTGGCCCCTGCCATGCGGCCGTATGGCCTAGCTGCACGACAGGGCTATCCCCTCCTCCATGGAGGGAATAATGACTACACATGC
This sequence comes from Bettongia penicillata ogilbyi, assembly GCA_023548195.1. Classification (NCBI taxonomy): domain Eukaryota; kingdom Metazoa; phylum Chordata; class Mammalia; order Diprotodontia; family Potoroidae; genus Bettongia; species Bettongia penicillata. The sequence goes on along the minus strand of JAJHZJ010000287.1, from coordinate 5,999,159 downwards.
ACCCGAGGTTGCCAGCGCACTTCACTTTATTGATGGCGTCTTCTACATCTCTCCCTGATCCCTCCCCAACAGCTCCTTATATCCCCAGCCAGAGCCCCTCCCAAGTTCCTCTCTGAGGGCGGAGCCAGCTCCCGAAGGCCTGTCCAGAGCTTGGCCCCTAACACTTTTTCTATTCTGTATTTGTGTTCTGGTGTTTGAATTTAAAACAAAAAAAAAAAATGAATAAGAAAATAAGTAGGGCTGTGAGTAATTTAGGAGAAATTTTTGTTGTTTATTCATTTTAAGTGGTATGGAAAAACAAACTCTCTAAAATATAAATATTAGAAAGTATTTATTCCAATTCAAAAAGAAAGACACATGGCCAATGATATGTGATGTTAGGCAAATCATTGAAGACTCTAAATCTCAGATTTCTTCTACATAAAAAAAAAAACCCAAACCTGACACATATAATGTCTTAACTGTTACAGTATGTTTTATATTCACTAAATAATTTAGTAACATTCCTGGTTTGTATTAGCACCATTTCACAGAAGAGAAAACTGTGGTACAATTAGGTTAAAAGACACAACTAGTGTCAGAAAAGAAATGGAACTAAGGTTGTTATCTACTTTGCCATATTGATTCTAAAACAGCAGAAACAAATAAGTTGATTTCTATGATCTTTTCCTACTCTAAAATGACATACCTGTAATTTTGACTCTCCAACAACATCCAACTTGATTTTAGGTTATTAGTGATATGATCTATCCATCTACTATAAGAGAATCTACAACTTGTGAATACACCAAGCTGCCTGAGTGGGGACCCAGGTAGCTTGGTAACCCAGTTCATCCTCTCCCTTCTGTTTCCCTCTCCCTTTCCTTTCGGGTTAACTGTCCATCCATCTGTCTGTCTTTCCTTCTGTTCTTCCTTCCTTCCTTTTCCCAAAATCTGAAACTGAGTGTACTCTGAAACCCATAGATTGGCAACAAGAGGTCCCTGCCCCAGCTCCACTTAATGGCTGACTTAGAGTGATTATCAGTACTAAGAGTTTCTCTCTCCCTCCCAGTTTGATTTAGTTAATGTTTTCTTTTGCTCATTAAAAGGGCTATTCCCTGACTATTTCTTTAAGGGACCTATTCACTCAATGGGAGTTACCTCCATCAAAGTGAGTAAGTCAAAAGGCCTAGCCTAAAAAAAGCCAAGGTCTCCCATTGCATCCTGAGCCATCTCCAGTTACCCTGATGAATATCTGGTCACTGGATCCAGATGACTCTGGAGGAGAAAGTGAGACTGGGGACCTTGCACAACTCCCCCTCACTCAAAACAAAGTCCAGTGCAAGTCATGTCATACTTTCTCTAATGTCATGATCTTCAAAAATGAAGAACGAACACAACGAAACAACCAATAGGAGAATCTATTAGAGAGTGGTAATTAAACTAATAGAAAAATAATGCAGAACAGAATTACATTGTGTTTACCAAAGATTTCAAATAAACCTGTCTTGAACTAGCAACAGACCACTGGAGTACTTGAACAAATATATTGGTATGTTTCTTGATCTTTCATAAAAATATCTTATTTCATAAACCAATTCTCTTGGAAATCAGAATTTTTTTAAAATTTGAGATCATATAATCTGTAAGTTTAATCAGACAATATCTTCACTTACAAAACTTTTGTTATTAATATGCAAATAAATGTTCTGTAAGTAAATGCCAATTTTCCCCAAACCACATTCAATTAATATACCAATAACAGGTGAATCTAATGCAATCAGAATTAGTGTTGAAGAAGATATTTAACATTTTTTTAGATTGTGAGAATAAAGAATATGAATCACATATTTGTTGCCATGATTCTAAAAGGAAAAAAAAAAAGCATGTAGAAAAAACAAAACAAAACAGTGGAATCTAATTTAAAAAATGGAATATCAACTAACTGGTCAAAATAAGTTTGTACTAATAGCTATAATAATCAGTGAACTATAGATCCATATAATTGGGGATGTCATATACTGGATATTATTAATAATACTTCTCAGCATACAGATTTCTGGAATGATCAAATCCAGTAAAGCATACATAGTTTCTCATTTATGTTCAAAATATATTTACAAAGCATGAAAGAATTATGCTTTTTTGGGGATGGACAAGTTAAATCAGTTGTGTGTATAACTCTGAACAGAAATGCAAAATTTGCAATGATCCATCAGCACATTTGAAATAAATCAAGCAGATTAATAAAATCAGTAATTATTTCAAAATCTTTGCCCAAGGCATCCATTTTATATCAAGTACACACGGCATTTTGAGATGCTGTGAATCTTGTATCACATTCCAAATGCTGATGAATATAGATTATTTTCAAAGCCCACATTCTCACTGAATAAGATGTGAGGAAATAAATATTTAATTTGGATCTGTTACCAGTAGTGTTGATGCAAGGTGGGAGAGAAGAATACAGTTTTAGGACCCCCCAGGCTTTGCCACTACGAAAAATCTTTAAATGAAATGTAAATGATTTCATTTGAATAAAACTCAGATTCCCAGCCTAAATATTTTCCATTGCCATTAGATCCTATTAATATTGAATTTGGATTCCATAGAGGGGAATTGATGGGGGTGTGGTGGGGAGGAGAGGACAATGATAAGTAGGTAAGGAAAGGCAAGAGACTGGAGATAATGATAGACATCTGAGTGTATTAGCTCCTTATGGAATTCTACAGATAAATGCATATGTCAGCTGTTTGCCAGAGTACTTTTTCCTGAGTAGTGTTTGCTCTGGTAATGGTGGCTCTGATCCAAATTATGTAAAAACACCAAGATTCCTCTGCTGAGCTCTTCTGGGGGGCAGATAACACCAACATTAAATGAGTCTGGGAGCTATTCTTCAATCAAAAGTCAAAGACTACATATTCATTTGTGTTTTAACATATTTCTTACCTTCAAGCATTAGTTTGGGAAATGTTTGATTCCAGAATTAATGTACAGTGGCAATTTCATTATTCTGTAAAGTTCTTCTCCCCTATCTATTAGTGGTTCTCATTCTCCCTCAGGAGGAAAAATGGGTAGGGGGTGGAGGATGTTTTAAATGAACAGAAAGAAAAGAAAGAAGCAATGTGGATAGTGTATGGAGATATGTCTTTAAAGCCAGGAAGCCTTGGGTTTGACTGTTACCTGTAACATTTTCTGAATGTATTCTAGAATGACACTGAGCAAATCACTTAAACCTCTCATTACTCTAGAAAAGTTCCTAAGACAGTAGAAAAGAAATCAATTTGAATTAGTAAAGGAAGTTTCCTGATCCATGACTTCCCTATATTAATGAAATCACAATTCCATGTATATCTCTGTTTTCCTCCCATTTTCCCTATTTCTATTTGTTTCTGTTTCTTCTCTGCTCCTCTTTTATGCTCTCTCATTCTTTGTCTGTCTCTCTGTTTGTCTCTTTGTGTGCATGCATGCATGTGTGTGTGTATGTGTGTGTGTGTCTCCCCATATGATTGATATTCTTTCTTCTGATGTCCAATGGCTGCTCAGCAACACAAAATTTTCACAGTTCCTGCTGCAGTCCAAGTCCTCACTTTAATTGCTTTTAAAGAACTATTCATTTATTTCCTCTAAGATGTGACTCAATGATTTTGGTGGCCACTTGCTATTTTTAGCTCTAACTAGAGTTGAGGAAGCACTCACTTACTCATGCACAGGAGACTTATAAATGGGAGGAAGTAGAGGATACATTCTAGAGGATTCAAGAAAATGAGGAGCAACAGAGATCCAGGAAGGCTTTATCTCCAGAGTCTTTTCCTTTCCATCATTTTCCAAAATGCTACACACTGGACTTCATCATGGTATCCAGATACTTACCATCCTTCAAGATCACATTAACCCTGAAACTCTCCTCATCAGTAGCCCCTCTCCTTTGGACCCCTCCTTCCCTCTGATTGGAGCCCATGAAAAGTGTACATCATAGAACTGTTCCTTGATACTCCAGTTAGGCAGGATACTCAGGGTATCATTTCCCATCAACTGCATTCCTTTGGATTTCATCATGTCTGGGGCTAGTTATCCCTCTATTCTTTCTCAACTGCTTTTAATGTGTTGTCTCCCCATTAGACTGTGAGCTCCTTGAGGGAAAGAACTTCCATATGCCTCTCTTTATGTCTCTAGAACTTAGAACAGTGCCTGGCACATTGTAAGTGCTTAATAAACATTTATTGCCTGACTTAAGGTAACAATTAAAATGGAGAGACCAAAACCACATATGAGCCACTACTGGTGGCTAAAACAATGAAAAAATAAAACAAAAACACAATGATCTTGCTTAAAGATTCCATCTTTCTATTTCTATGAAATCAGATTTCACTTGATTAGAGAGTAGTGTCATTAACCTCAGAACTTCCATTTAAGGAAGGAAATCAGGTCAGGACATTTCATTTCTCACTGACTACTTTACTTTGGGACTCTACCATGGCTACCCTTGTATCAGCAAGCATGCAGGCATACAAAGGAGGGCCTGTTGTACAGGTTCTTAGATCTGCTTTTCTAAAAGAAAAATTGAGGAGTCAACAATCTAATTATATTCATCAACAGAGAAAACACAAGCAGAGAAATACAGACCAACAGACAGGGCTTCTGTCTGACCATAAGCAATACAACATTACAGATCAATAGACAGCTCCAACTGTCTGACCATTACTTATGTAAGAGATGATCTCTCAAAAGTGAAGCCTCCTCAGAGTTGTTTCTTATAATATTGAAACACACTCCCTTGAAAAACTATGTCTGCAGCTAGCTGACCTTGTAGGGCACACTTTGAAACATATCTTGTACTGTGCCCAACTCTCCCTTCATCCTGACCTTGTTAGATTGTACCCCCTGAAGCCCAGCCAATGGGATAAGGGGAAGGGGGTTAGAGAAGGGGAGCTCACGTTTGGGTATAATTGACCTTGCTTTCTCTACTCCCTTGTACTCCCTGGCCAGCGCTATTACTGTGATGAGGAGGGGTGCCCTTTCTCACAAGAAGTCAATTAAACTCCTTTTTGCCTTTCCTAAGATAAATTTCTGATTTTTGCCTTTCCTAAGATAAGTTTCTGATCAATTATTTTCAGGGGGTCTCAAGACCCCTATCACACACATACATACATACATAGCTACCAGAAAGAGAAGCACCAACATCTGGGTTTTGAAAGCTGGGGTGCTCCTTAAAGGATACCCAGAGTGTCAATCTACCAAGCCCCCAAAGCAAAACCTCACCTTTTCAGAGCAGGAAGTCAGGAACTTTGTGATCCAGTGTCTCAGTAATTAACAAAAGGTGTGGGCATTCCACAAAACAAGCCTCCCCTAATCAAACTCCTTTTAACTGGCTCCCAGTGAGGTCAATTAATGGGTAGGGGCAGATCTTTCATTAAGATAAATCTCATTAACATTACACTGTCCCCACTTGGATGCCTTCCTCCCCTTTTCTGCTTCATTTTGTAGTTGTTTATGCTCTCTTGGTCTCTGTCTCTGTCTCTCTCTGTCTCTTTCTGTCTCTCTCTTCTCTCTGTGTCTCTGTGTGTGTCTCTCTGTGTCTCTCTGTCTCTATATATAATACATATACACATATATACATATATGTATATACATATAGATACCCAATCATCTGTAGACTGCCTATATATATATATATAATGTGTGTGTTTATATGTAAACACATACATATGCATGTTATATATATATATATATATATATATATATATATATATATATATATATATATATATATATATATATCCCCAGTACTTAGCACAGTACCTGGAACACATTAAGTACTTAGTAAATGTTTATTGACTACATAATTGGCTCCATAGCTTTTGGTCAGCTGAATAAATCAATGGCACCAAGGAAGGTTTGCTTACACCTGGGATTAATTCTTTGTGGGGCCTACAAATCCTTCCCACCCCCACCACCACCCCCAAGACAGAGGGTGAAGCCAAATTTACCACAAGGCATATTACCATCATTATTAGCAGTGTTTTGTTTTTTTTTTTCCTTAAAGACCACCAGGAAAAGAACATCATAATCTTTGTTAACAGCAACTCTTGTTGCTACTTTTGTGATGTAAAAAATCTAGAAGGATGAGAAAGTGTGAATCAAATAGGTTTATGTAATTCTTCGACCAAACACTTAGCTCAGCGCTTGGGAAAGCATTGGAAAGCTAAAGTGAAATTCATTAACTTACATTAAATGTATCACTTGGGACATTAAGGTGTTTTAGCAAGTATCAATTTCTTAAAGAGTAAATCACAGAGCATAGAATGATATGTTTCGAACTAGGAGGGATCTCAAAAGCCATCTAGTCAGCTTCCTTACTCGTTTTACAAAAGAGGAAATAGAGGCGAACAAAGTTTAAGTGGCCTGCCCAATGTTCCACAAATATTAGGTGACACATTTGAATTCTAACTCAGCCCTGATTCCAGATCCAGCAATTTCTATCACACCAAGTTGCCATGGTGGAGATGAATTATAAATTCACTATTGATTTTAGTATAGCATATTTACATAATGGGAATGTTAAAAGGAAAATTAATTCAGTCTAGTCAGATATTATTGCTGTTCAGTCCTACATCTCTTCATGACCCTATTTGGGGTTTTCTTGGCAAAGATACTGGAGTGCTTTGCCATTTCCTTCTCCACTTCATTTTACATTAAGGAAACTGAGGCAAACAGGGTTATGTGACTTTCCTGGGGTCACACAGATATAAAGTGTCTGAGGCTGGATTTGAACATTGTAAGATGAATCTTCCTGACTCCATGCCCGTAGCTATATCCACTGTGTCACCTAACCTGCTCCTAGTTAGGGATGGGGGAATAATTAACATCCAAAGTGACTTCAGAAAAAAAGAGGGCCCAGTAATTTATGTTTTTTCCCCCTATCTTTTTTGTCATCTCTTCAGCAAATGTTTTCTTTTGCTCTTTCTCTATCCAATGCTAAGTCCTTTGAGGGGCAGGGGCATAATGGTTTTAAAAGAAGAATCAGTCCCTTTTCCTCAAAAGCCTTTGAATCCAAGTGGAAATAGATATAAAATAAAGAAATGGTTCTAACAAAAATAAGCAATGGTGTGGAAGAGACTCTTCTACCCCCAAAGCTAGGTTAGGAAAGAATAGGATTTAGCAGGTCCTACTGAGCTGCAAATATTATGAGGAGTCCAGCCCAGGACTGTATCTAAGGAATAGCCCAGTTAACTGAGGAGAGTCTCAACATCAAAATGTTATTCATGAGATAAGGAAATCCTTGGTCAATTAAATTCACAAAACCTTGAGGAATGGAGGGTTTGCATCCTGGTTGAGTAGAAGTATGACCTGCTTTCATAAAAATCACAGGCCTTTTGAAGTATTGTGTTATTCTGCATGCCTGTAATGGTCTTCCCTTTATAGCTGAGATTTGGGTTTTTGAATATTCACAATATATATTGTACCAGTTTATTCTTTCTTTTATGACTTTTGATGGTTATTGATGACTTCTGTTTCTAACCTGAACGTTCCAATTTTTCTGTAATTCATCATTGCAAGTACCACTTTTTTTTATTATTCTTAAAATGACCTATTTTCAGTCCAGTCTTCACAGGATAAGTGGTGGAGAAAAACTTGGGAGAAAGTGTGAATGAGGAAAAACTAGAGTTACACTGAGGATAGTCAAAATGCCTTATCCCAGAAATATACATCATTTTATTTATTTTATTCTGAATTTAAGAAATAAAGCAAACATTTCCATAATACAGTAGGATAGAGGAAAAAAAGATGATTGTACATAAAACTGCAAACCAATTGTGCATGATAACAATATTGTTTCAAGAACAACTTTGAGTAACTAAGTCATTTTGACTATTATATATTCCCAAATTAATGACTAAGGACATGTGAAGGATTATACTGGGAAAACTATAAGGACACTTAGGAACTCCATTTTACAAATGAGGTAATTAGCGCTGAGAAAAAGTAACCTACATAGGGTAACTGGTATGATTTGAACCAGGTCTCCCTGGGTCCAAGCCCAGCATTCTATTCACTATACCACAGGGTATCTCTACTAGTTCTTTCAACTATGGATTACCTACCTCATCTTTCTCATTGTCAATTTCCTGGTCCATAAAATAAAGGAGTTTGACTGGATGATCTCCTGAGTTCTAAAATTAACTCTAAAATTCAGTTACTCTTTGACTGTCTGATTGTAAATTCCAAGCAAATGCCAAGCCAAATTTGCCAAGCAAACTGCCGGAGTTCAGGACTTAGGCAATATAAAAAATGTAATGGATGTCAAAAACAATGGAGTTGTTTCTGATTAAGATGACAATATTGAGGGGGAGAGGTATAGAAGAACCATGTCTCCAACAATCCCTCAAAATATCCAAAAATGGTCCCAGAAAAAGTCAATGATAAAGAAAACTGAAAGAGACAGAAATAAGCTTTGAATTCCAATTGAGAAGTTTACAAAAAGCTAGCCAGAGGCTGGCTGAGGGAAGATAGAGATTGCCCTAGGGAAGCCAGTGTGAACTCTGGTAAATGAGTCAGAAGCTTTCAGAGGCCAGGAGAAAACCCCTGGGAAGCCAGCAGGAACTTCTGCAAAGAGACCAGAAGCCAGGCAAGACTCTGAAAAGTGGAGTTGAAGCTAGTATGAGCTCCCAGATTTGGGGACCTGAAGCCAGACTCCAGTCCTGAGTAGTCAGAAGAGTTATTAGGAAGAGTTCTCTCTCCACAAAGGTTATCTGCACAAGAAATGCGGTCACCATGCTTTGTTGGGACTATAAGGATTAGCTGGGTGAGTTCTGTTTACAAATCAGAGCAGGGGCCATAAAAGGAAGGTGTCTCTTGGAGCAGAGAAGTTCCTGAGAACAACCTGAGGGCTTCTGGGGACAAAAGTAGAACAAAGGTTAAGAGCTATCTTTATTGTGCCTGCTTAATAAGGTCCTTGATGTTAACTTACTCCCCCTATGGAGGGGTAAGCCCCATTGTTCGAACATGTATTGCCCAAGGTCAGAGGGGGAACATATTAAAGGGAACATGTAATAGGTGTTCTAGGAAGCCTGTGAACTATGCTGACTCTCACCCATCAGAGCCAGCTAGGAGGGACTGGCGGCCAGGGTAGGGAACAAAAGGGGCTTACTTTGGCTTCTGTAGGGTGTGAGGGATCTCACTGCAGGTTCCTTCACCTGCCCTTCAGGATGTATTAAAATTCCAACTGCTTAACTCATCCTTAGTCTGTCTAATTTACTGTCTGTTTGGGCACAAGGGGTTATTTCTCACAGAAGAGAGGCAGGGGACAGAGCCAAGTCCCATAGGTAAAGCCCTGGGATCCAGAGAAAGAGAAGGGGAAAATCCCAGGCCCTGGTTGCTAATGCCAGCAAGGCTATGGTGTAGGACCCAAATCCATGTGATAACCAGTACAGTTACTGCAGCCTGCTGGTGGGTGCTACAGTAAGGCTAGAAACTACTGTCAATTGGAGATTATCCATGCAAAAAAAGTCACGCAAGGATCAAAATCACACTGGACCACTAGGAGGAAGATAGGAGACAGCAACTAAGACAAAATAATTAATACAGGTAAGTAGGAAAAATGAATTGTGCTGAAAGGCACTATGGATAATAAGCTTATATGGTTGCTTACCGTATATGCATCATATGACATTCACATTTAAGTACATGAACAAAACATTATTGAATTACAGGAAAACTGCAATGGTTGGGGGCTTCAAACTAGTGAATATTGATGAAAAAATTGAATAAAATGAACAAAGGAAGGAAGGAAGGAAGAGAAAGAAAGAGGAAGAAAACAATGTAGTCCCTAATCTATAGGTGTTTACAATCTAACAGGGGAAGACTAAACATAAAGAGAGCTGGGGGGCAGGGAAAATGGGGGAGAGGGAGAGTGGGGTGTGTGGAAGATGACTGAAATGGCTGAGAGGAAGGGAGGGCATCCAAACTCTATCCAGGAAGCCAACTGGGAGGTGGAACAACATACCTGAAGAGAATGAGAGTTGAGTGTCTGGATCATCTAATGACATAGAAGTTCCAAGCGTGAACTCACCAGTTATTGAAAGTAGTTCACAGGAGAACAAACAGCGGGTGAGTAGGTGGAGCATCCTAAAGAATAAGCAGGAAATGGAACATGAAAGTAATTATATGCCTGTAAATACATGCCTAAATACCTAAAATACCTAAAACAAAGCATAATATCCTTTTAAGCTTAAAAAAAAATATATTAAAAGGTGAAGCAAAATACTTTATCCAAAACCAAATGTTAGCATTATCAGTAATTGAAAATCACCAGAGGACATTCCAATGAGATCGGGCATAAAACAAGAATTTCCACTATCCCTATTATTTGATACTTTTCTAGAAATGCTAATTGTAACTATAAAATAAGAAACAGAAATTGTGGCAAACAGAAAAGAAACAAAATTATTTCTTTTTCCCCAAAAATGACATGATGTTCCACTTAGAATCTTTTAGAGTCAACTGATAAACAATTGAAACAATATCTTCAGGAAAGTAAAAAGATATAAAATAAACTCACAAAAACCAGTAGCAACCACCCATTTTTATCTGCAGTAGAGAAAAAAAATGAGTGGGATGATATGTGACTTTGTGGAGCAACTGGTATCCTGCTATGTGTTTTCATCAGTCTTGTTCATCCTACCATTGTAAAGAGCCCCTATTTGCATTGTTTGCTTTTAAAATTCAAGTTTTGAGGTGCAATTATGCCCCCTCTCCCAAAGTATAATGTAAGTCCTTTGGGTTTAAACCAAAGGCTGAAAGTCTGTGATATGGCTTAGTGAGAAAACAAAGGTGTCAGTTATACTTTGTGCCAGAATTTCTGCAGCTGCTGTCAGCTTCAAGTTTGGTGTTAAGGAAATCAACAATTCATTATTTAGCACAATGTCCTCACACCACCACTGACATCATGAAAGGGAAGATTCATATTTTTTAAAGTTTTTGTTTTAAGTATTTTATTTGCTGTACAATACTTATGATATTGTAGATTTCATGTGTTGTGAAAAGTGAATATTGTCTGAGATCGATATTTTGTTTTGCTTTTTAATTGAAGAAACCCAAAAGGTCACAAGAATTCTAGGGAATTACTAGCAAGAAAAATGTTTTGTATGTTACAATTTTATTTTTTATTCTGAATTTTATGAGTTATTTCATGGCTACTGTATTAGGAAAACTGCATATTAACAGAAAGAATTACATTAAGAAAAATGTGTTTTCAGTCACCTCTAGTGAAAGATTACAATTTTTTTTGGTGGTCATAGGAACCTCACCTCCTATTTCTTAAAGATTCATTGTATCAACATTCATTTTTTTTTAACTTTTGTGCCATTTTTTAGGAATGTTACTCCCATGAAATTTGAGGATTTACTGAATATTTTTGTTGTTGAATCATATTTCGGTTATATCTGACTCTTCCTGATGCCATCTGACCTTTTCTTGGTAAAGAAACTCAAGCGGTTTGCCATTCATTGCTCGAGCTCATTTTATAGATGAGAAACTGAGGCAAACAGGGTCACAAAGGTGACCAGGTGACTAGCCCAGGGTCACAAAGTTAGTGTCTGAGACTGGATTTGAATTTAGAAAGACGAGCCCTCCTGATTCCAAGCCCAATGCTCTCTGCATTGTGCCATCTACATATGCACACACATATACTTATATGTATACATGTATATACACACATGTATATATGCATATATATTTATATATAAATATATTTATTGTATAGCAAAGAACTGTGGAATGATTAAATGGATTATTGTATATGAATCTAAGAGAACATTGTCATGCCAAAATTTTGTCATTTGGGAAATGGAAAAAGGGATATATTCTGAAAAACCTCAGAGAACATGTATGAATTGGTGCACATTGAAGTGAGCAGAAACAAAAGAATTTTTTTAAATGACAAGAGTTTGAAGAAAAACAACTATAGAAGGCACAAGAATTATGATTACCACAGTGTTCCAAATCATAACTCCAAAAGACACAATGAAGCGTACTTTCTACCTCTTCACTGAGAGGCAATATACTAAAAACATAAGAATAACGTGTCCATTTTCACATATGACCAATGTATAGATTTACTTTGTATGACTATTCTTGTTTTCTTACAGGAAGAGGTTTGTTTGTTTGTACTTAAGGGAAGGAAAGGAAAGCTATCAGGGTATTTGCAGTAAAATGATAATAGTTTATAAAAAGGGAAGAAATGAAAGGAAAAAAGTCAATAAAATATAATAATCTTACATTTATATATGACTGCATGGTTTGCAAAGCACTTTGCATATATTATCTCATTTACTTCTAATAGAAAGACGTGTGAGATAGATGCTATAAGTCATTTTATAGATGAGGAAACTGAGTGAGGCAGCAAAAATTACTTGCACAGCATCACAAAGCTCATATTGTAAGTGTGTTTTATTTTTTTTTTCAGGTAACAAAAAACTGCCTCACCCTCCAAGCTCTTACAATTATGAATGAAAAAAATAAACAAACTCTCTGTTCCAAACATGTATATTTAAGCAAAACAAATTTTTGCATTTCCTTGATAGTTAGATATAGCCTGTATGTGTGTATATATGTATGTATGTATGCATATGCATAGATAATATCTGTACACATGTATGAATTTAATAGAGGCTTTGGTTTTTTATTCATTGTAAAGATATACATATATACATATTATATCTAATGTGTGCACAGGTGTATTTATGTATATATGCACATATATGTATACATGTATATGTGTACATATACACTCTATCTGTCTATGTAGACATAGTGTGTGTGTATGTAATTCTATACTCTGATTCCTTAATGTCATTATGAGGAGATGTAATACTATACATTTCTGAAGCAAGATTCAAAGTCAGGTCTTCCTGACTCTAAGTTCGATGCTCCATCCAGTATACAATCTTGAATAAAAGAGAATAGATGAGAGTTAAGTTCCAGACAGAGACATGCAGAGTAGGGTTGGGTGAAATTGCCTTGACAATTTGTCATTTTTTAATTTATTGTTATGGTAAATGTTGTATGTTATTTTTGTTTCAAAGCGATATGTGGTAGAGATTCAGAGTTACATATCAGTATTCTTTTTTTGTTATGTTTCTATAGTAAATGTTCATCTTTGTCAACTTCATAACAAAAAGAACATTTTTGAAAGAAAGATTGAGTGAAGCATGAAGAAATATTCATTGCCACACTATAAATAAGGGTTTGCCATAGGCATATATTCATAAATGAAGAATATGTGCTGTAAAGGAAATGAGGATGATAAAAAGAGTTTGAGGTGAAGTGGACACCATATTTTCTTTAGGCAGTAAGTCAAGCCTCTCAATGAAGAAACTCTCCACTCATACAAATTTCAACTTCCTTATAAATTAATATGGAAACCTCAAACACAATACTATGCTTAAACATAAACTAAATAAATTAGTATGGATGCCTTCTCTGCCTGACACTTAGGAAATTAATCCATCTACCCACCAGCATTTTAATATCAGAGGATATATTTGAACCAGGCAGGTCTTCCTAAGTTCAAGTGCAGCACTCTGTCTGCTGCACCGTGATACCTGTCAATTTTGTAGTCATACAAGTAAAGCATTCTCTTAGAAGGGCTGCCCTCATCCTTCAAACCTTTGCTTCTCTATTCCCATTTCTCACCCTCTCACAATCAGCCATTTCGTAAAAAAATGCATACACCTCAAATTGGTTTTCTTTTCATCGCAGGAGAAACCATTACTCTGATGGGTTGAAAAGGCTGTCCCCTATAAGCTTCAATTCCCTCACTCAGAGATGTTTTGCATTACGTCTTGCTGTCAGTCATTTTTTTTTCCAATAGTAATCTCCTATCAATTTCACCTCTCCTGTCAAATGATTTTTATGGAATCTGAGATTTATGGGACAGTACCTGTTTGCCAGAGCAAAGCATCCATTTTGAAAACTGTTTACAGGCCTGAGATCCATCTCAATGTCATGCAAACCATGATTACTCTCAGGGTTATTGAGTGGGAGCTGGAAGAGGTTGTGATTCAGTAGTGATTCTCTGCACATCATAAGCAAGTGACACAGCATGTTGGAAGAAAAGATAAATACCTTCTTTGAACAATGCCTAAATATTCTCTATCAGGTAATAACAAGGATGGATCCAGAAGTGTTTAAGATCTAAAACAAGGTGAAACAATATCACTGAAATACAGAATTTCAGAATCGTAATGAATCACAGAGGCCATAGCATACCTGAAATAGAAAGTCTGTCTACACCATCAACCAATCTTTACTTAAAGACATCAATGAGCCTAGGAGACCACTCTAACCAAGACAAATCATTCCCTTTTTGTGTCATTCTGATCGTGAGGATGTTTTTCCTTAAATCAAAACAAAAATCACATTTTTGCAACTCCTATCCATTGTTCCTAGTTTTTGTTTTCTTTTCTTTGCTTTGAAGGCAAAATAAAACCAATTTACTGATTGTTCTCTCTAAGCCATTCAGATACTAAAAGAAAGCTAAAATGTGTCTTTCCTACATCCACACCATGATCCATGGTCTTTGTTTTTCTGGATTTCTCACTCTCTCAGACTCTCTATGACAGAGAAGGAGGAACTTTTAGCCTATTCTTCTACCTGGCAATTATGGAAGCTACTTGTACGAATCAGTGAGCTAAAGCATCATCTAGGCGAACCTGAACAGGACCTAGGACAGCTCTCTTACTCTCCTGCTTTGTGCCTTTTGAAGACTACAGTTGACCAAATAGTAATCATTAGAGAAGTATTTGTCAAGGCCACTACAATCTGGGGCACCAGTGAGGGCATTTCGATCAGATACTGATTTTTTTCTCCTGTAATTATTTACTTGAATAATATTTGATTTAATCGTGGTTTTTAACATAAAATGTACAATTTGTAACTGGTTTATCATTTTAATTAAAATGTCCTCAGTAATGCCCTAGATTGTATCTGAACAATTGATACTTCAAACAGAACTGATTGGCAGGAGAAAAAAATTTTTTTTTTTTTGCAACTATATCTATTTCAGAGAACATGAACATTACAAGGAGGATGAACCCAACTTATATGCTGTCTTGCTGAAAGATACAAATAAACCTTGGGGGAGTCACTGGAAAACTTTAAAACCAAAACAAGAATGTTATAGCAGGATAATCCTGATTCAGTCTAATCTGATGTTTTAGCTTTGAGATAAAAACAAAATGAGATATCCATAGACCATTTAACATTTAACAAAAGGAGGTTTATGTGAGTGAAACTTCCCTTATCCATGCTTATCATGGAAATTTGCCTGAAGTATGTCAGGTCTGAGAAACTCCTCACTCTGTGTCCAGTGGTTTTTAAGTTTAGACAAATAGGAAGTTATATCATTGATTTGAGCCTTAGTCTTCTAGTTGACTTAAGTCTCAAAAATGGTTTCATCACTTGTATTATGTGCTTACCAGTTGTGTGTGTGTGTGAGAGTGTGTGTGTTTTAAGTTTTTTCTAGTGGAGAAAATAAATGGCTCTCCTATTCTACTTTGTACATTAAATACCTTTCTCTTTCCTTTTGGGAGAATCTTGACTTAAATTAAACTAAAAATTTAAATAAGTTCTCCTAGCACTCTGGAATAAAGATATAATAAACCAAAAAGTACAGGTAAAATATCCACATTGCCATCTTTAGAAGTCAAGCTTACCTGTAATATAGCAATCCACATGAGCTCCTGCTAGAGCTCCTTAGTGTGAGAAGGCATCCACATCCCTCACCCCAAGCTCTAGCAGGGTCTAATGTTACACTAGAACACACGAAGGATTTCTAAATAAAACAAACAGAAAAACTCCAGGGGAAAAATCATTCAACAATTCTTCAGAGAAACAATAAGCTGAAAAGATCTCCTAATATTGTAAACATAAAATTTTATGTGTGCTTCAAGATGCATAAGTAGTCAGGATAGAACCCTGGACTTGGTATCTGTAAGACATGAATAGGAACCATCCTCAGACTTTTGCTGTGTGACTTTGGACAAGTCACTAGTCTCTTTCAACCTCAATTTCTGCATCTATAAAATGGCAGTGAGAATAGGACCTATTTCCCTGAGTTGTTGTAAGGACCAGATGAAATAACATAAGTAAAGTGTTTTTAAGCCTAAAAGTGATTAAAAATAATAATAATTACTTCATCATCATTGTTTAAAAAGCATTTTACATACATCTTATGTCATACTTAACACAAACTTATTAATTAAGAAATTTGGATGTTACTTATCCCAATTTTAAAAGGTTGAATCTCTGCCTGAGAGAGATTGAGTGACAACCAGTAATGCAAACCAAATATGTAGCTGAGCCAGAAGTTCCAGGTTCAAGTTCAGAATTCTTTCTATTACTCTAAACATGAATCTGCAGTGATAGAGTAACATCCTTGGAAGGTTTCAAGGGGAACTTGTCAGTCAAAGGTACAATTTGTTCTTTACCACCTCTCTTTTTCTGATATTCCCTTACACTTCTACCTAGAGTAAGCAAAAATAAATGTAGAAATCGGTAGACCATTTTTTCCCATTAAAGGCCCAGTGAGCGCTCTATTTCAAAGAGGAGAAAAAGGAAAGATTGTATGAAGGAGAAAAGGGGAAAGGAAGGGAAGGAGGGAATGCAAGAAGGAAAAACTGTGTAAGTGAAAGTAGTAGTGATAGTCAGAGGCAGGGCTAATGATTCTCTTTTTCTTTTTTTCTTCTGCTCCAATAGTCATTTGTTAAGGGGACATGACCCAGTTCAATGAATGAGATCTCAGATCTTATTCATGATTTTAGATGCTACCTTCCTTCACGACTTTAGTTTTATAGTACTTGGTACCCAAATGGTGCAGAAGAGGCAAAAGAAAATATAGCATTTCATTGATGGATGGACCTATATCTTGACCTTCGAGGAGAACCTTTATTTTTCGAGTACAGGATGCCCAAAATGGGCAGAGTTGATGATTATTCAATTTTGCCAAGGCAATAGAAGGTTGATAGGGTCATCCGTTGATCAAGTGCTCAAAGGCCTGCTGACCAACAGCTATAGGCCCATTTCCCCAACAAAAGAATGATAAGGGTGAAGTGATAAGCAAAAATCTTCTCCACACTGGGCTTAGTCACCTATTCATCCAGAAAAAAACAGTGATGGTTCTCTAGTTAACTTCCTATAGTTAAACATGTGAACTTCATAACAAATAACTAAACATATTTCAGGGGTCTAGTATAAGAAAAAACTTATCTAACATCCCTAAATATGTAATATATGTTAAGAGATGCAGTTTCTATATTAATATTAGTTGACAGGCTGAAGAAATGTATCTTGATAGAGAAGTATAATACTAAAATTTACTAATAATGGATATACTTATGGAATCATAGTGAACTAATTAATACTGATTGGAGATAAGTTTGGAACAAAATAGATAAATAAATAAATACATCATTTCTCAGAATTCGATAGTAGTAGGACATTTTTTGTTCCTGGATCTATTTGTATTCTTGAACTGACTCTACAAAAACAGATCTCAACATATCTACTATCTATATTTGGCAGATAAGTCCTTGGATGTTGCCTGAGCCATCAAGAAATTAAGTGATTTTTAAATGATTTCATTTATTTATTTTTGGGTGTCAACATTAACTTCCATAAAATTTTTGAGTTATAAGTTTTCTCCCCCTCCAAAAGACCATGGTCATTGTGATATAGGCTATACAATTTATTCATATTTGATGGTGGAGAAAAAGCAGAAACTTTCCTGAGCTCTCCCCAGAAGCCCTCCAAATACTTTTACAAAATTACTCTAAAATTCTAGAGCTGCAGAACCCACAAAATGACAGAGTGAAACAAATCCCCAGACCAAGACAACATGAAAAGTCAATAGGAAATGTATTCCACACCAGGTAGGGAGCAGAGAACAGTCTGGCACAGACTACATAGAGCACAGTCACACTGGCACAGATGGGCCAGAACAGATCTGAGAGGACCGTATCATTGGCAGCTGTGGCAATTTCCAGACTACTCAAGCCACAAACGCCAAACGCCAGAAAGGACAGTGGTAAAACTCTGTGGGACCTGGGTGAAAGAGTACCCTGAGGTCTGCCTGGATCCAACCTCACTCCCAGGGCAGCAGGGATGGCAGTGGCAGGCTGCAGCAGCTGCAGTAGCAGCTGAGGTTTCTTAGGACAGTACACCCACACTAACCTCCACTCTCATGGAAAGCAGAGTCCTACCTTGATAAAGAGTTAGAAAGTGAAGTGTTTGGCTGGGAAAAGGATTAAACATCATAAAAGAGCTCAAACTATAGAATCTTACTTTGGTGACAAGGAAGATCAGGGCATACAACCAGAGGAGAAGAGCACAGTCAAAGGTAAGATCAAAAGCCTCCAAGAGGATGGTCACCGGCCATGGAGGATTTCAAAAAGAATGTTTTAATTAAATTATTTTATTTGTTTTCAGTGTCCTACAATCACTTCCATATATCTTAAATTTTTCCCCTCCTTCCCCACTTCTTCACTGAGACAGCATACAATTTTATATAGGTTCTACACATACATTCCTATTAAATACATTTTTACCTTAGTTATGTTACATAGAAGAATTAAAATGAATGGGAGAAATCATAAAACAAAACAAAACATAATACAAAAGACAATGGTTTGCTTCATTCTGTGATTAAATTCCATATTTTTTTTCTCTGGAGGTGGGAGGCATTTTGTGTCAAGAGTCCACTAGGAATTTTTTAAGTCCTTGAGTTGCAATGTCTAAGTCTACCAGAAAAATTCCTAAATGTGCACGCTGTGGTTGTTGCTATGTACAAAGTTCTCCTGGTTCTGCTCCTGTCACTCAGAATCAGTCAATATAAGTCTTTCCAGGCCTCTCTGAAGTCCTCTTGTTCTTCATTTCTTATAGTACAATAATATTCCATTGCATTCATATACCATAATTTATTCAACCATTCCTCAATTTGTGGGCATCCCCTTGATGTCCAGTTTTTGACCTCCACAAAGAGCTGCTGTAAATATTTCTGTACATGTGTGACCCTTTCCCATTTTTATGATCTCTTGGGGATACAGTCCTAGAAGCAGTATTGCTGGGTCACAGGGTATGTACATTTTTTAGCCCTGTGGGTATAGTTCCACATTGCTCTCCAGAATGGTTGGATCAGCTCACAGCTCCACCAACAATGAATTAGTGTTCCAACTCTCCCACATCTTCTCCAATATTTATCATCTTCCTGTTATGTCATGTTGGTCAATTATATAGGTATGATGTGGTATCTCAGAGTTGTTTCAATTGGCATCTCTCAAATCAATAGTGATTTAGAGCATTTTTTCATATGACTAGAGATAGCTTCAATTTCTTTCTCTGAAAACTTCCTGGTCATACCTTTTGACCATTTATCAATTGCAGAATGACTTGTATTCTTGTGTATTTGCCTCAGCTCTGTATATATTTTATAAATGATGCCTTTGTCACAGACACTAGTTGCAGAAATTCTTTCCCAATTTTCTGCTTCCCTGTTAATCTTGGTTGCATTGGGTTTGTCTGGCAAAAATTTTTCAATTAAATGTAATCAAAATTATCCATTTTGTACTTCATAATATTTACTATCTCTTGTTTAGTCAAATTTTCTCCATTCTCCATAAATCTGAGAAATATGCTATTTCTTGCTGCACTAATTTTTTTAGTATCAATCTTTATACCTAGGTCATGCATCAGTTTGGACTTTATTCTTGTGAATGGTGTCAGACATTGGTCAATGCCCAGCTTCCACCACACGTTATTCAGTTTTCCCAGCAATTTTTGTCAAACAGTGAGTTTTTATCCCAGAAGCTAGGATCCTTGGATTTATCAAACAGTAGATTGCTATATTCATTGTCTACTGTGCCTTGAGTATCTAACCTATTCCACTGTTCTACCACTCTGTTTCTTAGCCAGTACCAAATGGTTTTGATAATTGCTGCTTTATAATGCAATTTGAGATCTTATAGGACTAGGCCACCTTCCCTATCCCTATATCCCTTTTTTTCCTAATTCCTTTGATATTCTGGAAATTTTTTTTCTTCCAGGTGAATTTTGATATTGTTATTTCCAGTTCTAAAATATAATTTTCTGACAGTTTCACTGGTATGGCACTGAATAAGTCAATTAATTTAGGGAAAGATGTCATTTTTATTACATTGGCTTGGCCTACCCACAAGCAGCTGATGTTTTTCCACTTCCTTAGATCTGACTTCATTTCTGTGAAAAGTGTTTTGTTGATTTAGTCCTAGAGTTTGTTTTGACAGGGAGACTTCCAAATATTTTATAGTGTCTACTTATTTAAATGAGATTTCTCTTTCTATCTCTTGCTGTTGGGCTTTGCTAGTAGTATATAGAAATGCAGAAGATTTCTGTAGGTTTATATTATAACCTGCAATTTTCTCAAAGTTGTGAATTATTTCAAGTAGCTTTTCACTTGATTCTCTGGGATTCTCCATCTGCAAAGAGTGATAACTTAATTTCTTCTTCACCTATTTTAATTCCTTCAATTTCTTTTTCTTCTCTTATTGCTACAGCTGACATTTCCAGTACCATATTGAATAACAGTGGTGATAATGGACAGCCTTCTTTCACTCCTGATCTTACTGGAAATGCATCTAGTTTATCCTCATTGCATATAATGCTTGCTGAAGGTTTTAGGTAGATAGTGCTTGTTATTTTACAGAAAGTTCCACTTATTTCTGTGTTTTCCAGTGTTTTCAATAGGAATGGGTGTTGTATTTTGTCAAAAGCTTTTTCTGCATCTATTGAGAGTTCATGTGGTTTCTGTTAGTTTTCTTGTTGATGCGATCGATAATGCTAATGGTTTTCCTAATATTGAACCAGCCCCGCATTCCTGGTATAAATCCTACCTGATCATAATGTATTATTCTCATCATAACTTGCTGTATTCATTTTTGCTGAAATCTTATTTAAAATTTTTGCCTCTATATTTATTAGAGAAATTCATCTATAATTTTCTTTCTCTGCTTTGACTCTTCCTGGTTTAGGTATGAGCACTATATCTGTATCATAAAAAGAATTTAGGAGGACTCCTTCTTCCCCAATTTTCCCATAGTTTTTATAGTATTGCAATTAACTGTTCTTTAAAAGTTTGATGGAATTCACTTGTAAATCCATCCAGCCATGGAAATTTTTTTCTAGGGAGTTCATTGATGGCTTGTTCATTTTTTTTTTCTGAGAATGGGGTAATTTTTGTATTCAACTATTTCTTCAGTTAATGTGGGCAATTTATGTTTTTTAAAATAATCATAATTCTCATTTAGATTGTCGAATTTATGGGCATACAGTTGGGCAAAGTAATTTCTTTTTATTAATTTCTTTATTTACATTTTAAATATTCATTTCCACAAAATTTTGGATTCCAAATTTTCTCTCCATTTCTCCCCTCCCCCATCCCAAAACGCATTCTAATTGCCCCTATCACCAAACTGCCCTCTCTTCTAACATCCCTCCCTTCCCTTATTCCCATCTTCTTTTTTGTCCTATAGAGCAAGATAACTTTCTATATCCCATTACTGAGAACAATACTCAACAATTGTACCTAAAACTTCAAGTTCCAACTTCTCTTCATCCCACCCTCCCCACTTATTCCCTTTGGGAAGGCAAGCAATTCAGTATAGCCCATATCTGTGTAGTTTTGCAAATGACTTCCATAATAGTCATGTTATGCAAGACTAACTATATTTCCTCCATCCTATCCTGTCCCCCATTGCTTCTATTCTCTCTATTGATCCTGTTCCCTCCCCAAGAGTGCTGACTTCAAATTGCTCCCCGCTCCCACTGTCCTCCCTTCCATCATCCCACCCAGCCTGCTTATCCCCTTCTCATCCACTTTCCTGTATTGTAAGGTAGGTTTTCATACCAAAATGAGTATGCATTTTATTGCTTCCCTTAGTTGAATGTGATGAGAATAAGCTTCATGGTTTTTTTTTTCTCTCACCTCCATTCTTTTTCTCTCCACTGAAAAGTCTTTTACTTGCCTCTTTTATGAGAGAAAATTTGGCCCATTCCATTTCTCCCTTTTTCCTCCCAATATATTTCTCTCTCACCACTTAATTTCATTTTTTTAAGATATGATCCCATACTATTCAATTCCCCCTGTGCTCTCTGTCTTCCTCTATCTGTGTGTGTGTATGTACAATCCCACCAACTATCCAGATACTGAAAAAAAGTTTCAAGAGTTACAAATCTTTCCATGTAGGAGTGTAAATAGTTGAACTTTAGTAAGTCCCTTATGATTTTTCTTTGCTGTTTACCTTTTCATGCTTCTTCTCATTCTTGTGTTGGAAGTTCAAATTTTCTTTTCAGCTTTGGTCTTTTCATCAAAAATGCTATTTCGTTGAAAGACCATTTTTTCCCCTGAAGTATTATACTCGGTTTTGCTGGGTAGGTGATTCTTGGTTTTAGTCCTAGTTCCTTTGACTTCTGGAATATCCTATTCCACGCCCTTCGATCCCTTAATGTAGAAGCTACTAGAGCCTGTGTTATCCTGATTGTGTTTCCACAATACTGGAATTGTTTCTTTCTAGCTGCTTGCAATATTTTCTCCTTGATCAGGGAAGTCTGGAATTTGGCCACAATATTCCTAGGAGTTTCTCTTTTTGGATTTCTTTCAGGAGGTGATCTGTGGATTCTTTCAATATTTATTTTGCCCCCTGGTTCTAGAATATCAGGGCAGTTTTCCCTGATAATTTCATGTAAGATGATGTCTAGGCTTTTTTGATCATGGCTTTCAGGTAGTCCCATAATTTTTAAATTGTCTCTCCTAGATGTATTTTCGAGGTCAGTTGTTTTTCCAATAAGATATCTCACATTCTCTTCCATTTATTCATTCTTTTGGTTTTGTTTTGTGATTTCTTGGTTTCTCATAAAGTCATTAGCCTCCATCTGTTCCATTCTAATATTGATAGAACTATTTTCTTCAGTGAGCTTTTGAACCTCCTTTTCCATTTGGCTAATCCTGCTACTCTGGAAATCTGTAAGATCTCATTTCCTACAAGGTAGCACAATCAAGCATGTATACTGATCTGGGAGCAGGTAGAGATTTTTGTGCCCAGAATCTTAGCAGAGTTTCCTCTCCACAGTCATCTGGCCTCCAGTTCTGCCAAATCAGTACTGGGGGCTAATTTTCAGATAAACTGGATGGGCAGGGCCACCATTCAGGGCCAGACAAAGACCAGCTTCCTCAGGGCTTCTACTCAGAGCTGAGGTAATATTTAGCTCCTCAGTGCCCCCAGGGGTTTTAGGAACCAACAATGGATGGGGGCTGATGTAGGGGCTGAGGTGGGAATCTCTGCTGCCGGCTGATGTGACCTCTGCAGCTGCTGCCTGAGGATAGAGCTGTGGGAAGGCCTTTCTCCCTTCCCAGCCAGCTGAAAAATCCCTGTCACTGACCTTTGGCACTTGTGGGTTAAGGGATCTTCAAACCCATTGCTGGTGGAACTGGAGATTCTGAGACTGTAGATTCTGCCCCAAGGGCTGTTCATAAGATGTGAGCCACATGACCATGGCTGGGCTAGGCTCTGCTCTGAGTCCAGGTGCAACAGACTTTTCCAGTGGACCTTTCAGGTCACCCTGAGCTGGAAATCTCCTCCACTCCGTTGTTCTCCACTTCTGCTGCTCCAAAATTTGTTGAGAGTCCCTTTCTACAGGTATTTTATGGACTGTGTAGGGAGAGTCTGCACTTTTGTGTCTTTCTACTCTGCCATCTTGGCTCTGCCCACACCATTCCTCCAAAGTAATTTCTAATTATTGTTTTAATTGGAGTTGAGTTCATCCTTTTCATTTTTGATATTGGTAATTTGGTTTTCTTCATTCTTTTTTTTAATCAAATTGACAAAATGTTTATCAATTTTATGGGTTTTTTCATAAAACCAACTAAGTTTTATTTATTAGTTTAATAGCTTTCCTAATTTCAATTTTATTAATCTCTCCTTTGGTTTTCAGTATTTATAATTGGGTTTCAACTTTGGGATTTTCAATTTGTTCATTTTCTAGCTTTTTCAGCTCCATGCCCAGTTCATTAATCTCCTCTTTTTCTGTTTGATTTATGTAAGCATTCAACAATATAAAACTTCCCCCAAGAACTGCTTTTGCAGTATCCCATAAGATTTGTTAGGTTGTCTCATTATTATCATTCTCTTGAATGAAGTTGTTGATTGTTTCTATGATTTGTTGTTGAATCCACTCATTTTTTAGGATTAGATTATTTGATTTCAAATTAATATTTGGTCTATCTTTCCATGGCCTTCTATTACATATAATTTTTTTACATTATGATCTGAGAAGGATGAATTCATTACTTCTACTTTTCTTCACTGAATTGTGAGGTGTTTATGGTCTAGTCAATTTTTGTGTATACACCATGTACCGTTGAGAAAAAAATGTATATTCCTTTCTATCCCATTCAATTTTCTCCAGAGATTTATCATATCTACCTCATCCAGAATTTTATTCACCTCCTTAATTTCTTTATTGTTTATTTTGAAGTTAGATTTATCAAGTTCAGAGAAGGGAGGTTCAGGTTCCCCCAGTGATATAGTTTTTTTGTCTATTTCTTCCTGTAACTCCCTTAACTTCTCCTCTAAGAATTTGGATACTATGCCACTTGAAGGATATATGTTTAGTAATGATATTGCTTCGTTGTCTATGGTACTTTTTAGTAGGATATAGTTTCCTTCCTTACTCTTTTGATTAGATCGATTTCTGCTTTTGCTTTGTCTGAGATTAGGATTGCTACCCCTGCTTTTTTACATCAGATGAAGCACAATTATTCTGCTCTAACCTTTTACCTTTACCCTGTATGTATTTCCCTTTGAAATGTGTTTCTTGTAAATAACATATGGTTGGATTATAGTTTTTAATCTATTCTGCTGTCTGTCTCCATTTTATGGAGAGTTCATCCCATTCACATTCACAGTTATGATTACTACCTGTGTCTTTCCTTCCATCTTCTTTCCCCCATTTCCTCTTTTAGTTCTCTCTTCGCCCTTATCCTCCACAATAGTTTTTTTTTATTTTTAATGTTATACAATCACTACCATAAACCTTAGATTTTTTTCCCCCCTACTTACTCCTCACCACCCCCCTGCCTCCCCAAGATGGCATATAGTTCTATACAGGACCTACACATACTTTTCCTATTGAATACATTTTCACTATAGTCATACTGTGTAGATGAACTAAAAAAAAAAAATGGAAGAAATCATATAACAGATCAAAACATAATACACACACACAAATGATCTGCTACATTCTGCAAATGAATTTCATATTTCTGTCTCTGAGTGTAGAAGGCATTTTGCCTTAGAAGACAATTGGGAATTTTTTTTTTTTTTATGTTCTTGCATTTTTACAAAGTTCCAAATCGACCAGAAAAAATTCTCCCACACTGTGGTCGTGGCTGTGCACAAAGTTCTCATGGTTCTGCTCCTTTTGCTCAGCGTCAGATCTTATAAGTCCTTCCAGGTCTCTCTGAAGTCTTCTTGTTCATCATTTCTTATGGTGCAATAGTACTCCATTACATTCATATACCGTAATTTATTCAGCCATTCTTCAGTTGATGGGCACCCCCTTAGTTTCCAATTTATGGCATCTACAAAGAGTGCTGCTATAAATATTTTTGTACATGTGGGACCCTTTCCTATTTTTATGATCTCTTGGGGATACAGTCCTAGAAGTGATATTCGCAATAGAGTTTTAATTTTTGTTGTCCGCCTCCCTCAGTCTTTCCTTCCTTCTTTAAGCCCCCCTCTCTTTTACTCCCCTTTACTCTGCCTACTTTTTTCCTCCCCTTTAGCCTCCCCTCCCTTTTCCTTCCCCCTTCCCCTCTTACTGTCTATAGAGCTAGTTAGATTTGTGTAGTTAATTAATTTTGTTGTTTCCTCCTTGAACCAAATCAGATGAGAGTAAATATGAAACAATGCTCATTTTCTTCCCCTCTTTCCTTCTACTGTATTATAATTTTATGCCTCTTCCTGTGATATAATTTACCATTTTCTGCCTCTTCCTTTTCACATCTCCTGTTACAATCCTTTCTCACCTTTAAATCACATTTCTATGATCACATCATTTACTTTATACCCACTCCCACTATCTATGCATATCCCTTCTATATATTATGTTAACTCTACAGTTCTCAAGATTAACAAGTATTATGTTCCCTTATAGGGTTGTAAATAGTTTGCTCATATTGTGTAACAAGTTTTGTTTCCCCCTGTTTACCTTTCTGTCTCTCTTGAGACCTGTGTTTGAAGATCACATTTTCTATTGAGGTCTGGTCTTTTCATCAGGAAGGTCTGGAAATCTCTTATTTCATGGAATATCCATCTCCTTGCCTGAAATATTATGCTCAACTTTGATGGGTAATTAATCCTTGGTTGTACTCCCAGCTCCTTTGCCTTACAAAATATCATATTCCAATTATTTTGGTCTTTTAATGTAGAAGCTGAAAGGTTCTGTGTGATCCTGACGGTAGCTCCTTGATATTTGAATGTTTTCTTTCAGGCTGCCTGCACTATTTTCTCCTTCCTTTGATAGTTCTGGAATTTGACAATGATATTCCTTTGTGTTTTTAGTTTGGAATCCCGTTTGGGAGGTGAACACTGGATTCTTTCGATAATTATTTTTGCCTTCTGCATCTAGGACTTTTGGGCAGTTTTCCTTGATGATTTCTTGGAAGATTGACCAGGATCTTTTTTCCATCATGTCTTTCTGGCAGATCAATAATTCTTAGATTTTCTCTCCTGGATCTATTTTCCAGGTCAGTTGTTTTTCTAATTAGATACTTTACATTTTCTTCTATCTTTTCATTCTTTAGATTCTGTTTGACTGATTTCTGATGTCTCATAGAGGTATTAGCTTCTACTTGCCCCATTCTAATTTTTATCAAATTGTTTTCTTCAGTTAACTTCTGCATCTCCTTTTCCATCTGTCCAATTGTTCCTTTTAAGGAGTTATTTTCTCCAATTAGTTTTTGTATTTCCTTTTATATTTGTCCAATTTTCCCAGTTAGGTTTTGTGCTTCCTTTTCGGTTTGTCCAATATTCCTTTAAATTCTTCTGTGATTTATTTTTTTCATATTTTTAAAATCTTTGACCAGTTTTTCTTCTAGTTCTCTAATTTGGCTTTTAAAATCCTTCTTCAGCTCTTCCAAGAATGCTCCTTGTTCTTTGGACCAGTTCATCTTCCCTTCTGAAGTTTCAGATGGGTGTACAGTCTCAACACTGACCTCTTTGTCAGTGTTTTGTGTTTTGGTCCTTGTCCCCATAGGAAGATTCTGTGGTCTTTTCTCTTCTGCTTGGCTTTTTACTCATGATAATAACCCTTTTCCTGACTTTTAAGGTAGATCTCTGCATCTGTGGCACAGGAGCTCTGACCGCCCTCCCTCCCCCCCGCCCAGTTGTTGTGCCTGAACTTGAGGCTTTTTGTATTGTGGTCTCTGGTTCTTCCAGCTAGAAGCTAAAACACTACAGCTTCCCTGGTGCTGAGCTGGCTGGTGTGAGAAAGCAGAGGCCAGATGAAATCTCTCTGGGTTTCACCAGAGTTACACTGGAGCTAGCTGTGTTAAATGTTTGGGAGGGGTGGTTTGGCCACAGAAGGTCTCCTCGGCTGAGCTAGAGTATAGGCAAACTCAGTGGTTGGTGATCCTAGTTAACCTAATGTCTTCCTGATTCCCGGGGTGCTCAGGCATGCCTGGGGTCCTGGTGTTGATAGTTGTG
The DNA here is from genome assembly GCA_023548195.1 of Bettongia penicillata ogilbyi. Lineage (NCBI taxonomy): Eukaryota > Metazoa > Chordata > Mammalia > Diprotodontia > Potoroidae > Bettongia > Bettongia penicillata. The sequence continues at coordinate 5,971,386 of JAJHZJ010000287.1, read as the reverse complement.
GGCTCCAACCCCTGGGGCTCCAGATCTCCCAGTTTGCTGAGGTGGAGCTGTCCTGTCCTGCACTGGTCACCTTCAGCCACAACAAGAGGGATCCTGCTTATAGATTTTCCTAGCCTCATGTGCTAAGAGACTGTTGATCCTTCTGCTGATCCCACTGTTTCAGTATTTTTCTGGGGAAATATTTTATGTGTCTTTCAAGTTCAGCAAGAGGAGGGGGAGAACATTTACCAATCTCTCCACCATCTTAACTGCTGGAAGTTCAAGTGGTTGACTTACAGGTATTTAATCTGTGGATTGATTGTTTCAGGAGAAGCTGCTGCATATATCTGGGGCTCTGCAGCACTCACTTGCTCAGTTCCACTGGACTCTTGTTCTGGCTGATAAGCTTAATATTTCACAGCGTGGCTGCTGGCTCAGAGCGGCTGCGGTTTCCTGCTCAGCCCTGCCACGTGGGGATGCACTGGTACAACCTTTGCACTGTGTGCTCCTCCAGCCTCATGCAATTGATTCTATCTGTTGATCTTCCAGTCTGTCCTGGGCTGTTAATCTGCCACAGTCTGTCTCCTATTCAATTCTGTCCATCCAAAATTTGGTCAGATTCTCCTTTTAGTGGCATCTGAAGGAGTTTATCTAAGAGCTGAGGTGAATAGTTGCTCCTACTCCCCCCTCTTGGCTCTGCCTCCTCAAAAAAGATTTTGAAAATCAAGTAAGAGAAGTAGAGGAAAAATTAGGATGAGAGATGAGAGGCAAAATCATAAAAATCAGGCTAACAGTTTGCAAAAGGAGACCCTAAAAATACTGAAGAAAATAACACCTTAAAAATAAACTAACTCAAATGGCAAAAGACATACAAAAAGCCAACAAGGAGAAGAATGTCTTTAAAAGCAGAATTGGCAAAATGAAAGAGGAAGTCCAAAAGCTCATTGAAGAAAATAATTCCTTCCAAATTAGAATGGAGCAAACGAAAGCTAATGACTTTATGAAAAATCAAGATATTATAAAACAAAACCAAAAGAATGAAAAAAAAAAGAAGACAATGTAAAATATCTCATCAGAAAAACCATTTACCTGGAAAATAGATCCAGGAGAGATAATTTTAAAACTTTTTGACTACCTGAAGGACATGGAAAAAAAAAGATCCTGGACATTTTCTTTGAAGTAATTACCAAGGAAAACTTCCCCAATATTCTAGAATCAGAGGTTAAATATAAATGGAAAAAATCCACAGATTGCCTCTGGAAAATGATCATAAAAGGAAAAATCCTTCATATTTTAGCCACATTCCAGAGTTCCCAGGTCAAGGAGAAAATATTGTAAGCATCCAGAAAGAAACAATTTGAGTATTGTGGAAATACGATGTGAATGACACAAGATTAGCAACTTCTATATCAAGGGATCAAAGGGCTTGTAATACCATATTCCAGAGGTCAGAGGAACTAGGATTAAAACCAAGAATCATCTACCCAGCAAAACTGAGTCTAATACTTCTGGCAAAAAAAGGAATATTCAATGAAATATAGGACTTTCAAGCATTCTTGATATAAAGACCAGAGCTGAATACACTATTTGACTTTCAAATACAAGAATCAAGAGAACTGTGAAAAGGTAAACAGAAAAGAGAAATCATGAGAGACTTATTAAAGTTTAGCTATTTACATTCCTACATAGAAAGATGATATTAATAACTAGCGAGACTTTTCTCAGTATTAGGGTAGTTGGAGTTAATAGTTGAATAAAGAGAGATAGAGAGAGAGAGCAAGAGAGAGAGAGAGCACATAAGATGAGTTGAATATGAAGAGATATATATACAAATATAATAATATAATGAAGAGGTAAGAGAGGAATATATTCAGAGAAGTAGAAAGGGAGAGATAGAATGGGATAAATTATCTCACATAAAAGATGCATGAGAAAGGTTTCACAATAGAGGCAAATGTGGGGAGGTGAGAAGGAATGAGGGAACCTCAGTCTCCTTGGATTTGACTTAAGGAGGAAATAACATACCCACTCAACTGGGTACCATATCCTACAGGAAGGTAAAGGGGAAGGAGATAATGGGGGGGGGGGGTAATAGAAGGGAGGGCTGATTGGGGGGGGTGAGTAGTCAGAAGCAAATGCTTTAGAAAAGAAAGAGTTGAGAGGAGGAGTCAAGATGGTAGAGTAGAAAGATTCACATATGCTAGCTCCGAACCCACAGCCCATAAATTACCTGTAAAAAGAACTCTCAACAAATTCTGGATCAGTGGAAGCCGTGCAGCAATGGAGTGGAGGAGATTTCTGTTCCAGAGAGCCCTGAAAAAGTAACACCAAAGGTCCGTCGTGCACCAGGCCCAGAGTGGAGCCCAGCTCTGCCTTGGCCGCATGGCCCAGAGAGGAGCAGATCCAAGCAGACTTCAGGGACAGAATGTCCAGTGGCCATGAAGGACCCTCAACCCACAGACACTACAGGTCAGTGAGAGGCCCTATCTGGCCGGCCGAGAGGGGGGTGGGATGTTTCCATAACTCAAGCCCCCTTGGAAGGAAGGAGCAGGTGAAGCAGCAGCCAGGGGCTCCCAAAGCAAGCAGGACCCTAGATCCATTATCGAAGATCTCTGCATAAACCTCCTGAGGGAAGTGAGTCCCATGAGGCAGCCCTGCCCAAACCTGAACTTAATCCCATTGAATAGTAACCCCACCCCCTGCTGAAAGCCCTGAGGCTGGGAAGCAGCATTTGAATGTCAGACCCCAAGCACTAGTGAGGCTGGGGTGGAAAGGAATCTCAGAAGTCAAGTAACTGACTGGGAAAATGCCAAGAAAAGGGAAAAAAATATAAGACCATAGACGATTATTTCTTGGTAAACAGATATTTCCTCCTTTCCTTTCTGATGAGGAAAAACAATGCTTACCATCAGGGAAAGACATAGACATCAAGGCCTCTGTATCCCAAACATCTGAAATAGACATCCAATAGGTTCAGGGCATGGAAGAACTCAAAAAGGATGTTGAAAATCAAGTTAGACAGGTGGAGGAAAAACTGGGAAGAGAAATGAGAGAGATGCAAGAAAAGCATGAAAAACGGGTCAATACCTTGCTAAAGGAGGCCCAAAAAAATGCTGAAGAAAATAACACCTTGAAAAATAGGCTCACTCAATTGGCAAAAGAGGTTCAAAAAGCCAATGAGGAGAAGAATGCTTTCAAAAGCAAAATTAGCCAAATGGAAAAGGAGGTTCAAAAGCTCACTGAAGAAAATAGTTCTCTTAAAATTAGAATGGAACAGATGGAGGCTAATGACTTTCTGTGAAACCAAGAAATCACAAAACAAAACCAAAAGAATGAAAAAATAGAAAAGAATGTGAAATATCTCATTGGAAAAACAACTAACCTGGAAAATAGATCCAGGAGAAACAATTTAAAAATTATGGGACTACCTGAAAACCATGATCAAAAAAAGAGCCTAGACATCATCTTTCATGAAATTATCAAGGAAAACTGCCCTGATCTTCGAGAACCAGAGGGCAAAATAAGTATTGAAGGAATCCACTGATCACTGCCTGAAAGAGATCCAAAAAGAGAAACTCCTTGGAACATTGTGGCCAAATTCCAGAATTCCCAGGTCAAGGAGAAAATATTGCAAGCAGCTAGAAAGAAACAATTCCAGTATTGTGGAAATACAATCAGGATAACACAAGATCTAGCAGCTTCTACATTAAGGGATCGAAGGGTGTGGAACAGGATATTCCAGAAGTCAAAGGAACTAGGACTCAAACCAAGAATCACCTACCCAGCAAAACTGAGTATAATACTTCAGAGGACAAAATGGTCTTTCAATGAAATAGAGGACTTTCAAGTATTCTTGATGAAAAGACCAGAGATGAAAAGAAAATTTGACTTCCAAACACAAGAATGAGAAGAAGCATGAAAAAGTAAACAGCAAAGAGATGTCATAAGGGACTTACCAAAGGTGAACTGTTTACATTCCTACATGGAAAGACAGTATTTGTAACTCTTGAAGCTTTTCAGTATCTGGGTAGCTGGTGGGATTACACACACTCACACACATACACACTCACATGCCCATGCGCGTGCATACACACATACATACATGCACGCACACACAGAGACAGAGAGCACAGGGTGAATTGAATAGAATGGGATCATATCTTTAAAAAAATTAAGGTAAATGGTGAGAGAGAAATATAATGGGAGGAGAGAGGGTGAAATGGAATGGGGCAAATTATCCCTCACAGAAGAGGCAAGCAGGAGACTTTTTAGTGGAGGGAAAAAGAGCAGAGCTGAGAGAAAAACGTGAAATTTACTCTCATCACATTTGACTAAAGAAGGAATAAAATGCACACTCATTTTGGTATGAAAACCTATCTTACAATACAGGAAAGTGGGGGAGAAGGAGATAAGCAGGTTGTGGGGGATGATGGAAGGGAGGGCAATGGAAGGAGGGAGAAATTTGAAGTCAGCACTCTTGGGGAGGGACAGGATCAAAAGAGAGAATAGAAACAATGGGGGGGGGAGAATAGGATGGAGGAAAATATAGTTAGTCTTACCCAACACGACTATTATCGAAGTCATTTGCAAAACTACACAGATATGGCCTATATTGAGTTGTCTGCCTTCCCAAAGGGAAGGGGTGGGGAGGGAGGGATGCGGAGAATTTGGAACTTAAAGTTTTAGGTACAACTGTTTAGTATTGTTCTTGCTACTAGGAAATAAGAAATACAGTTAACGGGGAATAGAAAGTCATCTGGCCCTACAGGACAAAAGAGAAGATGGGGACAAGAGAAGGGAGGGCTGACAGAAGAGAGGGCAGATTGGTGACAGGGGAAATTAGATTGCTCAGTGTATTGGGGGGAAGGGGACAAATGGGGAGAAAACTTCACAAAATTTTGTGAAAATGAATGTAAAAAGTTTAATAAATAAATTTATAAAAAGAAAGGAAAAAAAGAGACAGTTAAAGGAGAAAATAGAATAATTGGGTGGGTGGGATAAGTTGGAAGGAAATATTGTTAGTTTTTCACAAGACTATTATGCTGTTTCTTATAACTACACATGCATAACCTATATTGAATTGTTTGAATTCTCAATAGGGATGGGTGGAGAGGGAAGAAATGAGAGAATTTGGAATTCAAAGTTTTAAAAATAAATGTTAAAAAATTGTTTTTACATGCAATTGGAAAATAAGATATACAGTAATGGGGTATAGAAATCTATCTTGCCCTTCAAGAAAGTAAAGAGGAAAGGAATAGGAGGAGGGGAGGATGATAAAAGGGAAAGCTGACTGAGGGAAAAGGCAATAAGAATGCATGCCATCTTGGGGTGGGGGAGAAGAAAGATGGGGAGAAAATTTGGAACTCAATATCTTGTGGAAATGAATGTTGAAAACCAAAAATAAATAATTTTTAAACATATGCATTCATATCAAACATTTAGGATTAGATTTAGGATCATTAGTTATATTGTAAAGAATTAGATCCAATGGGAGGAACCACAAGCAAGATGAGACAGAGAGAGAGAGAGAGGGAGAGAGAGAGAGAGACTGAGAGATCGAATAGTATGTTTCAACCTGCATTCAGACTGCATAGTTCTTTTTCTGCATGCAGATGGTGTTTGTATCATGGATATTAGATTCTAGCATTGCTGAGAATACCCAAGTCTATCAAAATTGGTCATCACATAATATTGCTGTTACTGTGCATGTCTTCCTGGTTCTGCTCACTTAACTGAGTATCAGTTCATGTAAATCTTTCCAGGATTTTCTGAAGTCTGCCTGCTCATCATTTCTTATGGATCAGTAGTATTCCATCTCATTCTTATAACACAACTTGTTCACTCATTCCCCATTTGATGAGCTTCACCTTAATTTCCAATTCTTGGCTACCACAAAAGGAGCTGTGATGTATGTCTTTGTTCATGTGGGTCCTTTTCCCATTTTTATGAACTCTTTGGGATATAGACCTAAAAGAGGCATTACCAGGTCAAAGGATATCTATAATTTTATAGCCTTATGGGCATAATTCCAAATTGCCTTCCAGAATGGTTGGATCAGTTCACAACTCCAATGTTCCAATTTTTGCACATCTTCTCCAACATTTATCATTTTCTTGTTTTGTCATTTTAGTCAATCTGATAGGTGTGATGTGGTATATCAGAGTTGTTTTGATTTTTATTCCTCTAATCAATAGCAATTCAGAACATTTTACATAACAATAGTTTTAATTTCATCTGAAAACTGCCTGTTCATATACTTTGACCACTTATCAATTGAGGAATGATTTGTATTCTTAAAAATTTGACTCAGTTCTCTACATATCCTAGAAATGAAGCCTAAGATTTCTCTTTTTATAATATAGCTCACTTTATTGAGAAAAAATTTATCTCAGAGTCAGAACCAAAGAAATCATTTCAGTGTCAGATGTAAGTACCTTAATACTGAAAATGACTTACCTGTATTCTTATCAACTGATTTAGCCCTCACTCAGTTGCTGATCTGTCACTCCATTTGCTGGCTACTGGTATGATTAATTAGTAATTCGTAATTAATTAGTAATTAGTACTTTTTTCCCCACGCAATCCTCAAGGATTAGAAGAGTCAGACCCAGCACTGATGCCATTTCTCTCAATCTTCTGCATTGGTACAATTTCTTTTATTTTACACAAAGCTTTATGTAATCACATGCCTTAGCAAAGACTAATTAAAACCACTGAAGAAAATATGATCAGTCAGTGAAAGTAGAGAATAAATATAAAGAGAAAAATTCATTTAAAAGTTCCACCTTTCAATAATCAGAAGATTTTCCCAGAGAGATAAAGAAAATCTCACTAAAAAGCATTAGCTGGACATAGGATGACACTATCTTGATGTTACCTTTGAAGTATATTCAAGAATATATTAAAATTTTTTTTTTCATTACGAACGTGGCCACATCTTTAAGGCCTGTCTCTAGACAGTCAAAATCAAGGAACAGGGCATTCTAAAAGGACTGTCAGATTAACTGAATGTATGCTGTACTCTGAAGTCTTCTGGAAGGGTACCCATTGTGATTTCTCAAAATGAATTGCAAACTGACAAGTGAGTTGTAGTAGGACTGTGTGTCCAGTTATCAAATGTAAGTCTGGGATGGAAAGGAAAAGCTACTTGCAACCAATTCTTTAGAGTTAAAAGCAGTTTATAAAATGTGATACTGACCTCCTACAAATATTTATGTTGGAAAGCTTAACTTTGACACACTACCACTGTACCTTTCAGAGTTCTCAAACCATCATTTTCCAGATTGAATACCTCAGAGGATCTGTGAATTTCCTGATGTGGGTTCAGTGATTGAAATCACAGCCCATACATGAGTACTCATTCTGTGTTACTCTTATTCATGCCTTCCCATAAGTTCACCGTAGGATCCAATATGATGGGGGCCTCTTGAGTTCTCTTGACACCAAGTAAATACCAATGAAACATGTTTACTGTTCATTATTTAGTATTCTCTCATTCCTGTCATTTAAATATATGTATATATTTACGTGAATGCATTTTTTGGTCTAAAAGTTGTGATATTGTAAGTGTAGATTAGTCTTCCCCCCAAAAAAATGTACAGAAAATCTTAGTAAATATAGATCTACTACTGTTCTACAACTTGTGCTTTCGATGGGTTACCTGGTGTTAAGTAAAAGTTAAATGAATTACCTGAAGATACACTTCTATTATGCTTTGCGTGGAAGCCAGATTTTGAATGCTGATCTTAATTCAGAGGCTAGCTCTCTATTCACTAAGCACACACATATCACACACACACACACACACACACACATGAACACACACTCATACTTAGGGTATGAATTACAAGTAAATAGTGTGCACTGATTATTAAGTGGCTAAACTAAGTATGGCACAAGAATATAATGGAATTTCATTATGTTCTAAGAAATAGCAACTATGACAAATACAGATAAGCAAGAAAAGATTTACATGGATTGATGCAGTGTAAAAAACCAAAAAAAAAAAAATACAGAGAGACAGAGATAGAGACACAGAGAGAAAAAGAAAAAAAGGAAGAAAGGAAAGAAGGAAAGGAAGGAAAGAAGGAAGGAAGGAAAGAATTTAGGAAGGAAGGAAAGAATTTAGGAAGGAAGAAAGAAAGGAAGAGAAAAATCAAGTTTGACTCCAAGGCTATGAATTTGAACAACCAAAATTATGGTGGTGTCATCAATAGAAATGGGGAGATATAATTAGTTGATATATTAGTATAATAATTTGAGATGCCTATGGGATATGAGTACAGGAGCAAGGCTGAATTTAGGATGAAAATATGGATGTGAGAGTTATCAGCCTAGAAGTTATCATTGAAGCCACTGAGGTGATTTGGTTATCAAGAATGAGAAAGTGAAGACAGAATAGAAGAGATCTCAGGACTGAGACTTAGAGAACTCCCACATTTTGACCAAGAAGAAACAATAGAATGTGAAGGTGGAGAAGTGAAAAGTATGGTGTCCCAAAAGTCAAGAATGAGAAAATATATAGGAGAATGGATAAAACTATGTAAATAGAAAAACTGGAAAGAAGGATAAAAACTGAGACAAGGAAAATGGATTTAGTGGTAAAGCTAGTATTCATTTGCAATTTTGGAAAGAATTTCTACTAAAAATGTTAGAGTTACAAGCCAGATTGAAAGGGATTGAAAAGTGAGTCAGATGAGGAATTAATGAGCAAAGATAATCCTTTCTAGGAATTTGTAATAAGTAGTTATAAATGCAGCAGATAAGAGCCTATTGGAATTTCAGGGTCACACAAGGGTACTAAAAAGTTGGGGGATGCTTCGTTGTTTGTGGTGATGAGAAAAGAGCGAAAGAACAAGGAAAGATTTACAATGAGATAGAAAGAGGTCCTGGAAAATATGGGCATGGATGGAATGACCCGGTGGATAGATCATTGAATTGTGTAGTAGAACACTGTTCAGTCATTTCTGACTCTTTGTGACCCTAATTTGGAATTTTCTTGGCCAAGATAATGAAGTTGTTTGCCATTTCCTTTTCCAGATCATTTTACAAATGAAGAAACTGAGGCAAACAGGGCTAAGAGACTTAGTGAGGGTCACACAGCTAGCAAGTATCTGATACCAGATTTGAACTCAATGAGACTTCCTGATTCAGATCAGGCGCTCTATCCACTGCACCTTCCAGCTGCCCAGGAGTTAGAAAGATCTGAGTTCAAAGACTATCTCATACTATCTGTGTGACTCTGAACAAGTAATTTAAGTACTCTTTGCCTATTTTTCTTCAGCTATACTCATGGGCATAATGGCAGTTCATTCACGGAGTTCCTGTAAAGATCATATGAGATAATCTATGAAAAATTCTTTGTAAATGTTGAAGTGCTGTATAAATGCTAGTTGTTGCTATGAAGATTATTTTTGTTCTATTGGCACTTCCAATCAAGGATGAAAATGAGAGTCTGATTAATTTCCGTCTCACTATTATACTATTATCTAAAATCAAATTAAGGTTACAACAATACAGGTCAAGAGGGTAGGAATTATCATCTGGCACTCATTTATTTTTAATTATTAGCCATTAAAATTGACAATTATGGCACTTGTAAACTCATATTTAATATCATGGCTAGTTACAAAAGGTTAACTATGGAAGAAAAAGGTGAAACAATAAAATTGTGCATGGACAGAATAGTTCAGTTTATGTTTGGTGCTTCTGAAAAAACATCTACAAAGATAATGAATTTAGGAGAGGGTTCTTTGATAAAGTGATTTTTGATCCTTTAGTGGATATTTGTCATCATCTCCTGTATTTAAAAAATTGCAGGAGAGTGATAGTTTCTGATCATTGACAATTGAATTCAAAGTTATGATTTTATCTGAAGCTACAGCTAAATGTGGTTAAGATAAAATTCCTGTAGGTTAAAAAAATAGCTAAAATCTAGAAGGACTAAGGCATAGAATATCATTATTTTATAAATGGTTTCAGATATGACTCTATAATATTACCATGCATAATAAGATATATTATGGAACTAATTAATTCCAGTTATTATCTTGGATTTTGGCAAGAATGTGCCTCAGAGAAAGCGAACCTCAGATTCCCAAAACCACTCCTCTAATTTCCTCCTGTTATCAATCACTATTTTGCTCATCCCACCTTCATATTATTACTCTTCCCTTTAGGAGAGAAAGATAGAATTAAGTCCACTGCCCTTTATTGATTTCTAGGCTAGTGAAAACATTTGTTATAGGCTCATATGTTTGAAAATAGAGGAACATTAGAGGAAATCTAATCCACTGTCTTCATTTTAAAAGTCAAGAAATGAAGGCAGAAGGTGACTTGCCTAAGGTCAAACAGGTAGAAAGTAGAACTACTAGTTGAACCTTTTGCCCTCAAAAAATTCAATTTTCTGATTGCATCAGGGGCAAACCAGACTGTATCTTTCAACAGGCCATTCTGTCCTCATCCACTATACGTTAGTGACTTCACTGATAGGACAAACCCTCTCACCAGTATAATCATCTATCAAAGACAACAGACTACTTATTAGATACTGATATGGAGCAAAGGATAAATGTTATAATCTTCATGGTTCTTGGAAATGGAGGTGAGAAAATGCAGATTAGGTGATGAGAAAAGAAATCTAAGCTCGGAAAGTTATATGCAACTGCAAGATGGAAAACCTAGGTCGGTGAATCAGAAGAACGAAAAAAGTAAATTGTAAGAATAATTTCGAAATGTGGATAAGTCATGGGCAACTAAATTTCAGATAATTCCTTCAAAAAGAACATAAAAGGAAAAATAAAAATTTATATTATAACATATATATATTTAAAAGGATTAAAAAGTTTCACGTGATAAATTTGCAGTTTCATGTACAAAGATCTTTTTTTATTATACTGTTATGGAAGTGCTTGAAATTTAATTTGTTCATAAATTAAAAATAAAATAAATAAAAATTTTTAAAAATCTATCCTGGCCCTTGCTTCTCTTGAGACTTAAAAGGTACTTGATTTAACCAAACCTCTTAAGTGGATAGACATTGTTAAAAAGACCTATGTCTTCATTAATCTACTCATCATCATAGTCCTAGATTATTAGAGATGAATGAATGTATCATAGTTCATCTCAGTCTATGTAGAGTCATCCAGTTAACATACATTATTAAGTGCTTCTTACATTCAAGATTATTGTCACACAATGAATACCAAAGATGAAAGTCAAACTTTGGTTTTCTTAATCTTCAGTTACATTTTTAGTAGTTTCAGCAACACTATTCTTAAGTTTGACTCAGTTGTAGGTATAGATAGGCAAAGAGTAAGAGATAATATACAATATAGTCATGATTTCCAATTAGCTAACCCAGAAGAATAAAGACTTTAGACTTTAATTGATAAGTGACAAAGAGAAATAAATGAATTTATGTAAATAAATGAAATAATGAAAAGATAATGAGGTAGATCACTGGTAGGATAGTCATTGAGATTGGAATCAGAAACCCTGGGATGAAATTTCAGTTCTGCCCCATATATATCCCTGTGATTATAGATCATAAGATCAGTAATTTACTTGTACAGATAGTGTGTACTCTTCCAGCTGATCTCCTTGAAGACAGTATGCTTCATTTTGCCTTTTTATCCTAACACTTAAATATCTTGCATGTAAGTAGGTATTTACTAAGTGTTTGTTGAGCTGAACATTCCTGACTTATTAGTCATTTGACCTTTGTGTAATGAAAAATTTGCTACCTTCCAAAACAATCTATACAATTTAGCACTACTCTAATTGTTAGGAAGGGGCCCAAGAGGTAATGTAATCCAATTCCCTTGTCTGTTTTACATACAAGCAAACTGAGGCACAGATAGGTTAAGTGATAGTTTAAAATTATATACAGATCATTGCTCATAAGTGGCAAAGCCAGGATTCAAATCTAAAATAACTTACCTGAAATGCCATATTTGTTCCACTATAACATGCTGCCTATCATTTGATATATGTGAGTCTTGACTTCCCCATCTCCAAAATGAGAATAATATTTGAATTATTTCATTTAGAAACTTTAAATTTCTTTGTTTTTGTTTTTTTTTTCCTTATGCATTTTTTTAAGATACAGTGTAAAGAACATTGGATTTAGAGGCAGGAGAATACAAATTGGTTTGGCAATCTTCCACTGATGCTGACTGGGTTTGTATCTTTGGACACAATCATGGACCTTCTCTGATGCTTTCTGAATAAAAGTCATGATTACTAGTGGCCAACACGGAATTTAACAAGACAAGTCATTTCAGAATAACTTCATTTAAATTTTTATTGAATAAACAGACTTTTCATAGTCCAAGTTCTTTCTAACTTTCTTGTCTTCTTATACATTAGGCTCCTCACCAAACTCTACGGTCTAACCCTATTCTTCTATTTTCATTTTTAATATGCAAAGCTCCATTTTCCTCTCAACTTTTGGACTGACTTTCCCTCATTTCTAAAATATTTTTCCCTTTGCCTCTGATTCCTTCAAGACTCAGTTCAAATACCAGCTTCTGCAGGAATTTGTTTCTGATTCCTCCAGCTACAAGTACCTTCTCTTGAAAGGCTTTGTTCGTCTATTCTAAATGTATTTTGTATGTACCTAGCTATTTACATTCTATCTCCTCAAATAGAATGTAAACTTCCTGAGGCCAAGGACTTTTCTTTCTTTGCATCCCCAGCACTTAGCACAGTGCCTGGTACATACTATGTATTTAATAAATGATTGTTAAGTAATTGTCAGATACAGTTAACATTTATACATGATATACCTGGATTTCATCAAGGATTTTCTTCATTCACTCACTCATTCATTCATTCATCCATTTTTGTGTTTTACTGATGCATTTTTAAATATCTATCATAGATGTTGATTGAACAGCAATAAAAAATTGCAACAGAGGTAAGAAGGAAAGGGAAAATTCTATATTAATGAGCTCTACTTTGAAGGAGGGCTGGAGGAAAGAATGGACATTTAGGAAATAAGCTTTAACAAGAAAGTTATGTATCTTTATACTAAATCCCACTATGAAATAGGAAGTCATCATTTACCTGCTAAGTCATTGCTCAAAGAGTATGGAAAAAAGTTGATATTAGGACGCCCAGACCAGGGTTACAGAGCATTTCATACTATATTCAACTCTTTCCATCTAAAAGTGCATTCCTACTGATGCAAAGTGAAATGAGTAGAGTGAGGAAAAAATGGTATACAATATCAGCAATACTATGTGATGATCAGCTATGAATGACTCAGATCTTCTCAGCCACCCAATGATCTAAGACAAGTACAGAGAATTCATGAAGGAAAATGCTACCCATATACAACTAAAGAATTGTTGGACTCTGAACTCAGATCAAAAGATATTTTTTCTTTCACTTTATTCTTTCCTTAATTTTCCTTTTGATCTGTTTCTTATTCCACAACTAGAACTAATTTGGAAATATGTTTTATATGATAGCACACATATCAAACTCCATACCATTTTCAGAAGAGGGAAAGGGAAGGAGAGAGGGAGAAAAACTGGAGCTCAAAATCTTGTAAATATGAATGGTAAAAATTTTTTTGATATGTAATTGGGGAAAATGAAATACTATTAAAAATTTTAAAGCAAGAATAAAAAAATAGATAAAATTGCATTTTTAGAATTCTCAAAGTTGAAAAGTGGTCAAGAATGGGGGGAAATGGATAAAAATAAAACTTTCTGTAAATTTGAATGGAAGTACAGAGTTTTGCAAATTTCAAAATTGTTGTTATAATTATTTTGAAGGAGTTTCCAAGTGCTTATTGTTGAGGTAGGTAAACAGATGAAGTTGAGTGGGAAAGACTGATTAGCTATTCTACTCTTGCTTCATCTGGAAGGGTGAACTAAAGAAAGAATAATACCAAAAGTGAAAGCAAAGAATGTAGAAATTAGGTAGATTAATCTAAAGAAGTGTTGGGAGGAAAGATTATAATCAGATTGTTATAAGCAAAATAAATTTCAAAACCTAAATGCTAAGTTAAAAGGGGAGATGCATTTATTGGAATTTTTTTTAAGTACATAGACTCACCAAATTTAATTCTAGAAGTCAATGGATTAAATTCTGTAATGAAAAGTAAGATAATTTGAAGAAAGGATAGGGAACAGTAGTTCAATAATTTTCCAAATAAATAAAACATTAAAACATTAAAGTATGTAGCACATAAAGAATTAAATGAAATAGAATATAATCCATTATGCTTCAGAGAAATCTAAAGTCAGGGACACCAAAAGCAAATCATATAAAGTAAATAAAAATGACTAAAATGACAAACTATATTATGCTTACAGGCAACAAAAATAATTAAAATAACTATGTTTTATGTATATGTGCAAAATGGTTGTTCACTTTAAATCTTTTTTTTATTTAACTTTTTACATTCATTTTCACAAAATTTTGGGTTCCAAATTTTCTCCCCTTTTATCCCCTCCCCCCACCCCAATACACCGAGCATTCTAATTTTCCCTATCACCAATCTGCCCTTTCTTCTATCCTCCCTCCCTTCTCTTGTCTCCATCTTCTCTTTTGTCCTGTAGGGCCAGAAGACTTTCTACTCCTCATTACCTGTATTTCTTATTTCCTAGTAGCAACAACAATACTAAACAATTGTTCCTAAAACTTTGAGTTCCAAATTCGCCCCATCCCTCCCTCCACATCCATTCCCTTTGGGAAGGCAGGCAATTCAATATAGGCCATATCTGTGTAGTTTTGCAAATGACTTCGATAACAGTCGTGTTGTGTAAGACTAACTGTTATTTCCCTCCATCCTATCCTGCCCCCCATTGTTTCTATTATGTCTTTTGATCCTGTCTCTCCCCAAGTGTTGACTTCAAATTGCTCCCTCCTCCCATTACCCTCCCTACCATCATCCCCCTCCTTGTTTATTTCCTTCTCCCACGCTTTCCTGTATTGCAAGATAGGTTTTCATACCAAAATGAGTGTGCATTTTATTCCTTCCTTTAATTGAATGTGATGAGGGTAAACTTCTTGGTTTTTTTTTTCTCAGATCTCCTCTTTTTCCCTCCATTAAAAAGTCACCTGCTTGCCTCTTGAATGAGAGATAATTTACTCCATTCCATTTCACCCTCTTTCCTCCCACTACATTTCTCTCTCACAATTTACCTTAATTTCTTTTAAGATATGGTCCCATCCTATTCAATTCACTCTGTGCTCTCTGTCTCTGTATGTGCGTGCATGTGTGTATGTGTGTGTGCGTGCACGCGTATACATGTGTGTGTGTATGTGTGTGTGTGTAATCCCACCAACTACCCAGATACTGAAAAATTTTAAGAGTTACAAATATTGTCTTTCCATGTGGGAACGTAAACAGTTCACTTTTGGTAAGTCCCTTATGACTTCTCCTTGCTGTTTACTTTTTTCATGCTTCTTCTCATTCTTCTGTTTGAAAGTCAAATTTTCTCTTCAGCTCTGGTCTTTTCATCAAGAAGTCCTCAATTTCATTGAAAGACCATTTTTTTCCCCTGAAGTATTATACTCAGTTTTACTGGGTAGGTGATTCTTGGTTTTAGTCCTAGTTCCTTTGACTTTTAGAATATAATATTCCACACCCTTCAATCCCTTAATGTAGAGGCTGCTAGATCATGTGTTATCCTGATTGTATTTCCACAATGCTTGAATTGTTTCTTTCTAGCTGCTTGCAATATTTCCTCCTTGACCTGGGAATTCTGGAATTTGGCCACAATGTTCCTAGGAGTTTCTCTTTTTGGATCTCTTTCAGGCGGTGATCAATGGATTCTTTCAATACTTATTTTGCCCTCTGGTTGTAGAATGTCAGGGCAGTTTTCCTTGATAATTTCATGGAAGATGATGTCTAGGCTCTTTTTCAGATCTTGGCTTTCAAGTAGTCCCATAATTTTTAAATTGTCTCTCCTGGATCTATTTTCCAGGTCAGTTGCTTTTCCCATGAGATATTTCACATTCTCTTACATTTTTTCATTCTTTTGGTTTTGTTTGGTGATTTCTTGGTTTCTCATAAAGTCATTAGCCTCCATCTGTTCCATTCTAATTTTGAGAGAACTATTTTCTTCAGTGAGCTTTCGAACCCCTTTTTCCATTTGGCTAATTTTGCTTTTGAAAGCATTCTTCTCCTCATTGGCTTTTTGAACCTCTTTTGCCAGTTGAGTTAGCCTATTTTTCAAGGTGTTATTTTCTTCAGCATTTTTTTGGGTCTCCTTTAGCAAGGTATTGACCCGTATTTCATGCTTTTCTTGCATCTCTCTCATTTCTCTTCCCAGTTTTTCCTCCACCTGTCTAACTTGCTTTTCAAAATCCTTTTTGAGCTCTTCCATGGCCTGAGTCCACCTGACATCCACCTGGGGTGTCTGGGATACAGAGGCCCCGACCTCCACATCTTTCCCTGATGGTAAGAATATTTACTTGTCATCAGAATTGAAAGGCGGGAACATCTGCACCCTATCAAAATAGCTCTCTATGGTCTTATTTTGCTTCCTTTTTCTGGGCATTTTCCCAGCCAGTTACTTGACTTCTGAGATTCCTCTGCACCCCCGCCTAAATCTGCCCAGGTAGTGCTTGTGGTCTGAGATACAAATGCTGCTTCCCAGTCTCAGGGCTATCCGCGGTGGGAGCGGCTGCTATTCAATATGAGCTGAAGTTCTGGTGCTCGGGTGGGGGCAGGGCCATCTCCCAGGCTCAGTTCCCTCAGGGGGTTTATGCAGAGACCTGAGCTTCTGCCTGCTGCTCGGGGAGTCCGGGCTGCCACCGCTGCCTCCACCACTTCCTGCCTCTGCCTCTGCCTCCACCGCTGCCTCCCGAGGGGGTCCGAGTCACAGAGACATCCTGCTCCCCTCTCGGCCAGCCCAGACGTCTCTCTCACTGACCTGTAGTGTCTGTGGGCGGAGGGACCTTCCCAGCCGCTGGAGGTTCTGTCCCTGTAGCCTGCTCGGATCTGCTCCTCTGGGGCCACCCGGCCAGGGCAGGGCAGGGGTGGGCTCCGCTTTCCGGGGTGCGACGGACCCTGGGGACGGCTCTCCAGGGCTCTCTGGAATGGAAATCTTTTCCACTGTGTTTCTGCACACCTTGCAGTGATCCAGAATTTGTGGGGAGTTCTTCTTGTAGGAAATATATGGGCTGTGGGTTCGGAGCTAGCATACGTGAGTCTTTCTACTCCGCCATCTTGGCTCCACCCCCCACTTTAAATCTTAAAGGAAGGAATTAGAAGAACTGTAGAAAGATATTGATAGTAGCACCATAATAATAGAAGACTTGATATTCCTATTTCAGAGTTACATAAATTGAACAAAAAAATAACCAATGAGAAAATGTTGAACCAAACAAACTATTGCATGAACTGGATTTGGCTAATTTATAGACACTTCTTAATAGCAACATTTAAAAATAATAATAATTCTAAGCACCTGAAAAAGCTTTTACCAAACTTGATCATGGGCTAGGAAAAATGGAGGTAATATTTGACAGCCTGAAAAAAATGAATGAATTGAAGAACAAATACTTGAAATCATAAATAATTTTGTTAAAGAGAATAATAAAAATGAAACAGTATATCAAACCTGTTACACATCTAAAGATATATGTGAATAAAATTATATCTGTCTCAACAGTTAAAATAAATGAGATCATCAATGAATTGAATATATGATTATGAAGACTGGAAAATAAATCCATAATCCTAAAACATGTAGTAAATTTTGGAAAATTAACAATTTTAAAAAGAAACATTGAGTTGCATCTTTGAGAGATTAACAGAGTCAATATGCCATTAGACAATTTGATTAAGAGTAAGAAAATCAAATTACATTTTTAAAAAACCATATGAAAAATTACAAGCAGTTAGGAATTGTTTTTAAATTATCAGAAACTACTATAAAGCACTATTGTGTGCCAGTAAAACTGAGGATTCAAAGAAACTAATGAATGCCTATACACATATAAAATATCCAAGCAAGAATTATAGATCTTAATCAACCAAACTGTGAAAAAACATATCAAAGAATACATAAATGATCTACCAATGGGATGGTTGAGATGTCGGAAGGTGGGATAACCAGGAGGTTTTAAAAGTGAATTACATAAAAATATTTAAATAACAATTAATAATTTGGTCTATAAAATTCTTCTAAAAATAGGAAGAAAAAGCACTATACCAAAACACTATACAAAAAAAAGAAAAATATGGTCCTGACACCCAGAGTAGGAGGAGAAACAAAGGGATAAATATACAGAGGAATTTCATCTATAAATATTGATGGAAAAATTTTAGATAAAATGCTTCCAAGGATACTACAATAGAATATGCTGAAAATAATTCACGATGAACAAATCAAATTTGTTCTAACAATGCAAGACACATTCATCATCAGGAAAATAATTGTTGAAACAAATTGTGCAAGCAACCAATATAACAAAAATATTATTTCAATAGGTGTAGAATATGTCTTTGACAAAATACTCATTTAATTTTAAATCATATATTAAAACAAAGAATTGACATTGTTTTAACTAAGAAACACTAGATAGTTTCTCAGTACAAATAAGGGAGAAGACAAAATTACTTCTCTCTCCATAATTACTTCATACAGTTCTAGAAATGACAGTTTTGTCAGTAAACTAAAAGATTAAAATGAAAAGTAAAGTTTTTATAATCTGGAAAGAAACAAAATGAGGGTTCTATTGGCATCAACAAAGTAGCAAGATATAAACTAAATCTATAAAATGACAGCAACTTTTATATATCAATGTCAGAAAACAAAAAGAAGTAATAACCTGATGAATTCAACTCATTGTAACCATAGGATGCATAAAATATCTTGAGGTTAAGCAATCAAGAAATAGAGAAACAATTAATGTAAATGCAATTAGAAAACACTATGCAAATAAAGGTAGTCTCAGATAAATAAGTAAAGGAATACTCACTGATCATGGTTAGGTCATGGAAATATTATCTGTCAATCTGTCTATGTTAATGTTGATATGTTCTACATAATTTATGATTTAATGCTATACTAATCAGATTATAGAGGGGATAAGTTTAAATTAAAATAAGTTAAACAAAATAATTTAAAATGTTTTGGAAGAACAAAAGCTCCAAAAAATCAAAGAAAATTATGGGAATGGTGCAAATGAAGTGCACATTTATTTAATTCAGGAGTACTCATCAAAACTTGAGAATTAGCTAAGAAATAGAAGTAATAATAATAGCTAACATTAATAGAGCACTTATTCTGTTCCTGGCACTGAGCTAAGTGTTTTACAAATATCTACTTGATCCCTATTGTGTGTGTTCATCCTTTGTTTCCAAAGAAGACCATGCCATCAGAAAAATAATGACATGACTTGCACTTGACTTTGTTTTGAGTGAGGGAAGGCTGTGCAGGTCACTGGCCTCACTTTCCCTCCAGAGCCATCTGAATTCAGTGACCAGATATTCATCAGTATGACTGGAGATGACCCAGGATGAGACAATTGGGGTTAAGTGACTTGCCCAAGATCACAAGGCTAGTGAGTGTCAAGTGTCTGAGGTGAAATTTGAACTCAGGTCCTCCTGACTCCTGTACTGGTGCTCTATCCACTGCATCACCTAACTGCCCCTATTTGATCCTCAAACAACCCCTAGAGGTAATGGTGTTATATTACAATTTTACACTTGAGGAAACCAAGGAAAATAGAATATCATACAACTAATGAGTGTCTGAGACTGGATTTGAACTTAAGGAATAACTAGATTCACTGTGCCAACTGCCTGCATCAATAGAAAGCTTTTGTAAAGTAAGAAATTGACGCAAAAGGAAACAATACTCCATTTTTTTAACAAAACCTAAGAACGTTGATTGCTTAGGAAAGGATTCCTTTTCAAAAATTACTGTAAAAATTAGATAACAGTATGTTAAGAATTAGATTTGTCCATCATCTTCCATCATGCACCACAATAACAAGGAGGGAAACTCATTAACAGATAATGGAGTGAGGAGAATATCAAGTATAAAGTAGGCAATTTTTCTACACAAAATTTCAAGTTTTTGCATAAATAATATCAATTAAGAAATTAGAAGAGTGTGTGGGGGGATATTTGTACCAAATATCACTGAGAAAAACTGATATTCCAAATATTCAGTGAATTGCTACAAATGTATAATAGGTATTACTCCTCAATCAATCAATAAACACTTATTAACTGCATAGAATATGCCAAGCACTTTGCTAAGCACTGGGGATACAAAAAAGTGGTAAAATATAGTCCCTGGTCTCAAGGAGCTTATAGTCTAATGGCAAGGACAACATATAATGTACAAAGCAAGTTATGTGCATAAAAATTATAAGTTATAAATGGCCACATAAATATGCTTCAAATAAATAAAGAATGCAAATTCAATAACTCTGAGATATGACTTCATATTGTGCAGATTGTCAAGAATAACAAAAGCTGAGAACAGCTTTTCTGTTCTCAGAATGGTAACACAAGCTCGTTGATACACTGCATTTGGAACTGTGAAGTGGTCCAACTCTTTCAGTTTTGATTTTGTAATTATGCAAGAAAAGTGACTAAACAGACCATATTTTTTGGTTAGCAATTTCACAATAGACAAAGATCACAACATAGTCTAGTAATTTACCAAAATATTCATACTCTTTTTGGTAGCAAAGAACTAGAAACAACATCCCTAATAATGACTAAAAATTCTATGACATATTAGAGCAATGCAGTGTTTCTGTTTGATAAGAAATGATAAATGGAAAGAATTCAGAGAAATGGGGGAAGATTTAAATGAAATGAAGCAGAGTAAAATAAGATGAGCAAAGAAAATAATATATAATGATTAAAATTACATAAATGAAAAGATAAAGAAAGTTGAACTCTAAATAATGGACAGTCAATGAAGTTCCCAGTGAACAGCTAATGAAATATATCTCCTTTCCCTTGGCAAAGATACAGCGTCTAATAGGAAACATATTTTGTACATGCCACAAATGCTCACTGTACCAGATTTTTTTTTCCCTTGTCACAAGGGAGGGTCCAGTCTGAAAAAGATGAGGATGTTGACATTGAAATGACATTAATATAAAAGCAAAAGTCATCAATAAGGCATTAACAATAAAGAAATGGAAAGGAAAAATTCTGCACTATTAATTATCTCTGTCTCAATCTGTGATTATTTGGAAACTTTATTAGCTCTATCTATGTAATATCTATCACTTATATATGCCACATGATCCTCTATTTTTTATTAAAATGTAACCACAAAGATAAAAGGGTTATTATAAGGCAAATAAGTAATCTATCTAGTGGATAGAATGGGAGATTGTGTTCAAATCCCATCTCTGGCATTTAGGATCTATGTGACCTTGAGCAAATTAGTAGGTCTCAGGCAAATGAATGAGATTTATCTAAGGAATGGCCAACTTTTTCAGTCTATGAATGTTGATTTTATTGTTTTTCCCAATTGTTTCCAACCTATAGAATAAAAGAAAGTAGGACTTCTCTTGGAAATACAGAAAATCAATATCTTACAAAAAAATCAACACTAATCTTAAACGTGAATGTCTAAAATATGTTTCCTTGTCCTAAATATTTAATACTTGCACACTAAATAGCAGATTTTGAATATTTATTCCAGAATTGAACCAATTACAATATATATATTGCTGACTATTTTTCTAAAACTATTCCATACTATATTGGCCAAAGAAGGATATATTTCCCTCCGAGTTCATTCTAAAATATCTGAGTTTTATGATCTCAGTGACTCAAATCATGACCTTTTCCTTACATTCCAAGGAGGAAAACAAAGTATGCATGCATGTATGTATTATATATGTATGTATTATGCATGTGTAAATATATTATATGTATATGCATGCATATGTGTGCCCATAAGCATATGTATATTTATATTACATATAATAATATTTAATCAAAATGAATATATACAGACTTATATATACATATATATGATATATATATTTCCATAAATCAATTTACTCCCTACTCCCTCACACCATACTCCTTAAGGAATAATTATCAGAATTAACCTGATTCACAAATGAGAGAATATCTCAACTCAGAGATGGAGATGGTACTGAAATAAGACTCTGAGCCAAATTATACACCTAGGTTATTATTGAGTTTAATTATCACTTGCACAAACTGTCATATTCCTCCTTTGCACCTGAGAACCACTCCAAAAATGTGTGAAATTCTTCCCTGCCTTTGAGCTCCTCCCCTCCCCTCCAAATAAAGGACGGAATTACTTCAATCTGATCTTGGTACCTATGCACTACTGATTAGTACAAGTGGGAAGAAAATTCACTTTTTACCAGTCAGAAATGAACTTGGGGAAAGTGATACTAGGGGCATCTAATAGTGTGTTCCCTTAAAGTAACCACCCACAAAAGTCAAATATGCTTTCATTTTGCACTCACAAAACATTTCTCTTGCTTCATATTAATGTTAGGTTTTTTTTTAAACATGACTATCTTTTGTTTTCATGTTGGAATGAAACTTATACATTAAAAGATACCATTTAAAATTACACCCTTTAATTTCCATTTATGTGCCCATCCTAATACATACTTCTTCTTTCTGTCAAATGCTTAAAGTTAAAATCAGAGGAGGTTTCAAATAGGCTTGATTTATTTCATCTTCCCCAGGCCCAACCTATACAATTCCAATTGCTTTGCCACTTACACTAAAGTTTTGATACATACCATTGAAAGACAAGATCTATTCAGCCCCAAATCAGTTCACCATTATTCAGTTCTCAATATTACCTCAGAATTTTAGCAAAAACTTTGGCTCCCATTCTCAGACCTCTATCAGTTCCCTTAGTAGTTTAATACTCTGATTTTTAGCCTTATGAAAGAAATACAATTTCTTCTAAAGACAAAGAATTGAAGGAGAAGCAAACTTGCACATTTCCCCAGTGAGCACAGGAGGTTCTGAGGGCCTTCTACCTCTGATTGTATGTGTATTAATATGTAAGCCTCTAAGGCACATTAATACATCCATAGGTGTCAACTAAAATGAAAGGAAAGGTTTGAAAGAAATAGTTTTGTTGTTTAGTATATTTCCAATAAAAATACATTTAATGGAACTCTTTATTCCAAAAAGTCAGTAATATATGACACCAGATTTTCTCATTTACGTTCATTTTTATTGAAAGCATTAGTAATTTTCTTCTGGCATGGTGCTTTTATTATTAAGCTGAAGAGCTATGATTGACTTATTACCACATTAAAATAATGGAATTTGTTGTCCCAATACCAGGTAGTTGGTGACATAACAAAAATGTATGAATGTAAGATTGCCATTAACAGCTATCTGAGGCAACGTCTTGTATGTGCATGTGTCTACAATACTTCAGATCTTGTGGATCTTGAAATTATGAAAGGTATGAAAATGACAAAGTATATCAAATCATAAAGAACAATAACCAAGTAATCAGTTTCAGTCCAACTGTCTTGCTGTGCGTGATGTTGGGGATGGAAAAACTTGTCATGTTTTTTTTATAAATGGTAGGTAAGCCTTGGTTTGAGGAAGTGGGAGATTTCTAAATCTTTTCTTGTTAGGGAAAATAATGTGTTTTCCCTTCAGAGGTTGGTGAATTTGAATTGAGGTGTTGTTACCAGTCAGAATAGCAACATAAGATTAAATATTTTGCAGCTTCTTTTGTAATCATTGAGCTCACGTGTATTTAATGGCATTCCTTGCAGAGGTCTAAGGGGAGTGTGAGTCCCATGATCTAGGCCATAGCATAGGTGAAGCCTGTTCCCGTGGGACTTGTGCTTATACAACCCTAGCAAAGATCTCCAAGACCCTGAGAAGTGATGTTCTTGCAGATAAGTTGAGCACTTGGGCCTGGGAAAACAGGAACTAGCTTCGAGTAGAAGGATGTGGGTGAGTCAGGGGATAATGTCATGGGATTTTGTTTTTAGCCTTTAAATACCTTGACCCTCAGAATAATAAACAGATTGCTTGCTTGCATTCCTGCCTGACCCGTTTCCTTCTTTTCAGCGTCTCCCCGAAGCACTCCCCAGATGCTGGCTGCCCATGGCAATTGGCACCCAAACAGGGACCTGAAGGAATCGGAGACTGGACCTGATACTTCAAGTCCTCCAGCATAGTGGCCCCCTCTTTGGAAGGAGCTCCACACAGAAGAAGACAGGATAAGGTAAGGGGAAGACTCAGGCTTGAGAAGTACTTTTGTTTCCACCCGAGTTTCACTCAGACACTGACAGCTCATTTCAGCAGGCTTAGGAGGTAGAGTGTTAGTGTTCTGCAAAAATGAAAGCATCTCTGAAGCCCAGAAACATGGGACAAATACAGTTCAAAGAAAAGCATAAAAAACCTTATGCATGGGTGCTAAAAGGTTTGATGAAAGGGCATGGCTTATACTGTACAACAAGACAGATCATAGAATTTTTAGATGTACTATATCAGTGTTCTCCCTGGTTCCCCTGGGAAGGTACTTTAGACACTGACCAGTGGAAAGGTGTTGGGGAACAAATGAATGCTTACTGTAAGGAGGTAAGGCCCAAAAACTTTTCCATCACCACATTCTCTATGTATAATGTGATAAAATTGTGCCTTAGAAATCCTATAGAATATAGAGAGACCAAGAGTTTTGAGCAGGGTACCAAATCAGAAGAACAGGAAGGGATCAGGAAAAGGAGGATAAGGGGAAACAGGAGAAACTCTCACTCTGGCCAGGAGAGCAGAATTCTCCCTTTGCCCGACCTACTTGCCTGTCATATTCTCAGATAAGTTTACAAGACAGAAAGCCAGTTTCAGTAGTGGAGAAGGTTTTACAAACTGCATGGAAATAGGGTAAAGATATGACAGAATTCTTAGACATGGGAACAGGACTATATCTGTTATTGGAGGATCCTGATCCCAATAACCCCCAAGCAACCAACAGGAGGTATGAGCCTTTAGATTTAAAGCTGCTTAAAGAATTGAAAAGGGCAGCGACTGAATATAGAGCCACTTCACCCGATGTCAGTGCACTTCTCGATTCAATCAGCAGAACAGACCTTGTACCATATGACTGGCAGCTGGTGGCCAGGATGTGTCTGGAGCCTGGAGATCATGTGCTACGGCAATCAGAATTTCACTTTTAATGCAGGGAGCAGGTAAGAAGAAAATGAGCCACTATAGTTATGCACAGTTATTGGGGACAGGACAATATGCACTTTTAAATAATCAGCTTGGATTTGAGCTTGCTGCTTATCAACAAGTCATGCAGTGTGCTCAGAGGGCATTTGGAGCTCTCCAAATCCAGGAAAGCAGGATAAAGGGTAGTCATTCACTGAGATTACTCAAGCAAATGGGGAGCCCTTTACCAACTACTTGGCTCACTTGACTTTGGCTGTCACTAGAGCCATAGGAGATGCTGTAGCAGTGAAATTGCTTTTACAATAGCTAACTCTGGAGAATGCCAATGCTGACTGTACAAGGGAATTGGTGGGAACATCCAAGACATGACCATAGATGAAATGGTTAGAAAGTGTAGTCATATTGGCTCAACAGTTTTTCATGCAGAAATGATGGTGGAACACCTGGCCAACATGAATATTATAGGGAAAGGGCCTTATGGAAAAGAAAAGGTTTGTTATCAATCTGGGAAACCAGGGCATCTTAAGGCAGAGTATAGACAAAAACCCTGACAGACAGAAAGACAGGTGATCATGGCACCACTTCAAAAACCATTTGTCCAAAATATAAAAAGGACTTCCATTGGGCCTCTCAATGTCATTCGGGAACCGGAAAAAGGGGCCTAGCCTAGGCCCCTCCAACAATAGGGGCTGCAATGGCTTTATATCCCCCCAAGCCATCAGCTCATTATCAACCCCAAGGTGCGAGGTGGGAAACCCAGGAGGGCGACAAAGTTGTATGACAGTCATAACTGTCCCAATAAGATTAGCATGCAGCCACAGCTTTACCCCAGCCATGGGACAAAGGACAATCCTCATATTGCACATTTCTCCATTTACTCTTGATCGTTTAGTGATACTTCTCCCCAGGTTAGAATGTGAATATCACCAAATCGCCCTCATTCCCACTCTTTATAAGGGAGGAGAGCAGATAAAGGAGGTTACCTTATACATAATAGGAATACAAGAGCAAAAAATTGCCAAAGGCAATACAATAGGTCAGGTAGTCATACAAAGAACAATAGAACACACGAAACTAGAAACTGAAGAAAGTCAGGAATTGGGACAGATACAAACTTATTGGGCAAAGCAGAAAAGAGCAGCATGACTCATGCTAAAAATCAGAATGGAAGGAAGAGAATTCAATGGCCTTGTTGATACAGGGGCCAACAAATCAGTCTGTAGTAAGACACAATGGCCACCTGAGTGGGAGACAACAGTCGCGGGGCAAGCATGTATGGCATAGGGACCATAAGAAGCCCAGAAATTAGCGCTAGATACTTGATTTGGGAGCATGAAGGAAAGAGAGATGAGTTTCGACCTTATGTAATTGACTCCATACCACTAAAGTTGTGGGGCCAAAATCTCTTATAACAATTAGGAGTCCCCGTGCAGATAAATTCATACTTAAAGGCCACTTGAGCCACCACATACTGGTCCTTGGCTGTGGACAAAGAACACCCCCATATGGATCGAACACTGGCCTCTTCCTCAAGAGAAATTGGGAAATTGGCAGTGTTAAAATGGTTAGTACAGGGACAGCTAGAAAAAGGTCACAAAGAACTTACCAACAGCCCATATAATTCTCTGTTTGTCATAAAGAAATAATCAGGAAGCTGGAGATTGCTTACAGAACTCAGAAAAACCAATAATATCATGGAGCCTATGGGAAGTTTGTAGCCTGGTTTGTCAACTCCCACCATGATTCCCAGGGAGTGTGGCCTCTTTGGGTAATGGACCTCAAAGACTGTTTCTATAACATTCCTTTACATCCAAAGATTCCAAATACTTTGCATTCTCCATGCCATCTTTTAATTTTTCAGAGCCATTATCAAAGATATCAATGGAAAGTACTGCCACAGGGGATGAAAAACAGTCCCACCTTATGTCAAGCATTTGTGGCCAAACCTTTACAGACAGTCAGAAAATTATTACCGGGGCACATGTCACTCATTATATGAATGATATACTTTGTGCACACCCTAGTGTAGAAGTACTAGAGACTGTCCTAAAATGGGCAGAAAGGGAATTGAATTAATGGTGACTTGTCATAGCCCCTGAGAAAATACAAAGAAAACCCCCATTTCAGTACCTAGGATTTCAAGTACATGATACAGATATCACACCACAGAAAAATTAATTACAAAAGGATAGCTTAAAAATGTTAAATGATTTCCAGAAACTTCTAGGGAATATCAATTGGTTCCGACCCACTATTGGGATACCAAATTATACGTTAACAGAGTTGTTTAATAAATTAAAGGGAGATTCTGATCTTAATTTGCCTCAAGAACTTAAAGAGTCAGCCAAGAGACAGTTAGTAAGAGGTAGAGGAGGCTATCCAATCAAAACAAGCTAATCAAAGGGATCCAGAAAAAGGATATGAGATTTGCATCATTACTATTCCCCACACACCTATGGAATGTGTCCATGAGGGAGAGAATATCTATGAGTAGGGATTTCCACCATCACAACCAAAGAAATCAATAAATACTTATCCTCAATTGGTTACTCATACAGCCAAAAAGTTGATAAAAAGAGGAATACACATGACTGGAGGATGGCCTAAGGGAGTACATCTTCCAGGTACACAAGAACAGGTGGAGGATCTGTTTAGCATGGATGGTGACTGGCAAGTGTTGTTAACCATCTACCAAGGCAAGGTTGATGGTAGAAGCACCTCAGAATTATTGCAGATGATGCAAAAACATGAATGGATACTCTCAAGGGTAGTACGAACAGCACCTCTTCCAGGGGCAATGTGTTTATAGATGTGACAAAAGAGTATCGAGTTGCATATTATGTATCCAAGAGACAACAATGCAGAATAATAACCACTCCCTTCATATCCACTCAAAAGAATGAATTATATGTTATTATATGTCCTATCCAAGAAATTAAGTTGGAGATTAATATAATATCAGATAGTAAATATGCAGTACATACTTGTCAACATATAGAGACAGTACAAACTAGAGATCAAGGTACCAAAGTGATGCAATTATTCCACACTTTACAACACTGCATTAGACAAAGAAGAAGTCCTCTCTACATAATGCATATACCTTCACACACCTCCCTACCTGGTCCTTTAGCAGAAGGCAATGCCGTTGAGGATAAATTACTTACTATGTCATTTATAAAAGCCCAACAATTGCATCAGAAGTTTCATGAGACATCACATATGCTTCATTGGCAATTTGACATTACTAGAGAGCAAGTTAGATACGTAGTCAGGAACTGCCATTAAGTGTGTCACATTCTTACCAACTTCCCTTATCTCTATAAATCCCCGAGGAATTCACCCTCTACATTTGTGGCAAATTGGACGTCACTCACATCTCAGAATTTGGGAATCTTAAATTTCTTCATGTGTCTGTGGACATTTGCTCAACTTTCACCATTGCTACCCCTCTTTCAGGAGAATCTACCAAACATGCAATTACACACTTGTTCCATGCTTTTGCCTTTATGGGTATTCCAAGGGCCACTAAAACTGACAATGGGCCTGTGTATACCTCCAATGCATTTAAAGAAGTCTGTCTCACTTTTCATATCAATCATGCCACCAGCATCCCGTATAACTCTACAGGGCAAGCAATTGTTGAACTCTGACACCATGATATAAAAATGGTTCTTTCAAAACCAAAGAACAGGGGAGACAGTGGATGGCAGCACTCTGTGCATAACAGAATAAATAAAGCCCTATATACCATTAATTTTTTCATGCTGAATGAGAATAGTGTTACACCTGCCCAGAGACAATGGGATATAGAAAAACTCTCATTAGGAAACATGTTCAATTACCCCTGGGTCCTATGGAAGGACCCAAATACAGGGCAGTGGCAGGGCCCCAATAGGTTGATAATGTGGGGATAAGGATATGCTTGTGTTTCCACAGGGAAAGATGGGAAAGAAAGCATGATCTGGGTATCGGAAAAGAATATCCACCCTTTCTCGAGAGGTGACAAAGAGGAGGATCAGGAAAGGAATTACCTCAAGGAAAGCCCGCCCAAGGCATCAGACCAACAAATCAGTGGCCATGGTGACTCTCCTGTTTGCCATCCTGCAGATAACCACCAGCGCACCAACAGGAGAGGAAATTCAGACACTATGGGCTTTCTTGCACAATCCACCATAGGTTAGGGTGGTCACTTGGGGAGAGAATACAGATCCAATTAGTATGAAAGGGAATAGCAGTTTCTATTTTGAACTTACACATTATCAATCCAATACTCGCAATGCTTCAGCTATTAAGTACAATTTTAGTGGCCTCACATTGCCAGCCCCTATATGCTTCATGAAAGGCAATAGTACCACCAGTCCTTGCATTGTATTAGAGACAGTTACTCAGACTATATATTTTCCTCCTGGGTACAATTGCACAGAGATGTGGAATATTACATTTTCATGGATAAAAGGACAATCATACCATGGACAGTCACCATTGGGGAAAAGAACTGGAATATGTCATAATGAAACTCATCGGGGAGGGTATCCCACTAACCAGCTTCCATGGGTGAATTTCTACACTAACCAAAGAACTATTTATAGCAATAATGAGTTGATTCTTCAAAGTTGGTCATATGTGGGAGGCAATGGATCATTTGTGGGATGGATGATACTAGAATGGGCCCTGTTGGAGGGGAAACCCAACAATACAGAGAACAGCACTTTGGGCAAATTCCAAGACTTCAACAATGAGACATCTCCTTGGACATCTAAGTTGGGAGTACCAGATAAAGTGACTTGGAAGGCCATGGCAGGTTGAAATTGTTAAGCATGCTTTCCATAATTGCTCGAGAGGAGGGGGTAACAATTTTAATAAGTTACTTCAGCTTCAAGCTTATATTTCAGGAAAATTTGCTTTTATGATAGTTAAAAAAGATAGTTTAAATGTGCAGAAAAGTGAATATTGATGGAATATTATGGCTATTAATGCTATCATAACAGAATGTATAGGCCCTAATGTGACAAATAGTGAGGTAGTGTTTGTAATAACAAGACCTCATTTTGCTTTGTTTCCAGTTGATGCCTCAGAAGCCAACGAAACCTTCCACCAGTTAACAGTTAAAATAAGACAAAAGAGATGTATTAATTGTGTCATATTAGGAGTTACTATGCTTGTTTCATTACTGACTTCTACGGCAGCCCTGGGTATGGTGGTTAGCAATATGCAAAATAATATAATGCAAGAACATTATGTAGAGGAATTAGCAAGAAACATCAGCAGAGGATTTGAGCTCCAATCCAAAATTAATCTGCAATTATATAAAGAACTTAGTATCTTAAAAGATACCATTCAGGCAGTAGAAGATGGCCTGGATATTCTAGAAGCACACTTAGCCATGAAGTGTGATTATAGGTTTACGTTCTTTTGTGTGACCCCAGGAATGTCTAACGGTAGTAATTATAATTGGACAAATATCAGAAATTACCTCAATGGAATATGGGAGAAGAGTTCTGTGGCATTGGATAATGATTTGCTCCATAAATTAGTCATAGAAATAAATAAGACTGCGGAAGAAGAGCTGAATCCATATGGGACAGCTGAAGAAATTTGGAAATGGTTTAAGAATGGGAATCCCTTTCAATCGCTAGTGCATTGGCTCATGTCCATGATACCTTTGCTTGTAATAATTATCTCACTGTTCCTTTGCGGGCCTCTCATTGTGAGGTTCACCTATTCCCAGATGACATTCTTTCATACCCGACTCCACTATCCGCCTTTACAACAAAAGAAAGGGGGAGATGTAGAGGGCTCAGGGGAGTGCGAGTCCCATGATCCAAGTCATAGCATAGGCGAAGACTGTTCCATGTCTCTTTTCAGTCGCTCGCAGAAGCACTCCACAGATGTGGGCCACCTGCGGCAATTACTATTATTTTTAAAAACTCATACTTTTTAATGATTTTTTATATTCAACATTAAAACAGAATTCTGTCATAATTCATTTCCCCTTTCATTTATAGCAAAACTTCTCAACTTTTGTTATAACCATTCAATCAGCAGGCATCTATTACTGACTAAGTTTCATGCACTGTGGTGAGAGCAGGAATGGAATACAAGGGCAGAGATAGAGTATCTATCCTTAAGGAGCTCACATTCTAATGGGAGAGGCAATATGCAAATAACTGTACATAATGAACTTTAATGACTCTGGAGGAAAGAGTGAGCTTGATGATTTTTGTGCAGCTCTGCCTCACTTAAATTCAATTTATGTGAATGTCAAGATGTCACCCTCATACTGTCTTGGTTCTCCAAAGTCCAAACAACATCAACTGTACCTAAAAGGCAAGAACGATGTTTACAAAATGTGATTCAGAGGAAAGGGACTGAGAAGTAGGGCAGGAGTGGTGATGTAAAGGAAAACCTCCTTCAGAAAGGTGAGATTTAAGGAGAGTTTGAAGGAAGTAAGGGAAGGTAGGAACTAGCAGTGAGCTTGCAGAACATCTTTGGCATAAGAAATAGTGAATACAAAGGCGTGGAGTTAGAAAATTATATTGTCTTGCTTGAGAAACAGCAAGAAGTCCAGTTATCTATAGACTGTAGAGTATATGGCGGGGGAGGGGGGGGTAAAGTATAAAAAGACTGGAAAAATAGGAAGGGGTCAGGATGCAAATGACTTTAGCTGTTCTGATTTTGACATATGAATATAAGTGGATTTCTGGCCAAACCTTTTTTTGGGGGAGGAAACTAAGTGCTTGGCTAAAATTGAGACTAAGGGAAAAAATTTAACTTTAAATAAGAACACTGAGTGCAAGAATAATACATTCTTATAATTTAGATTGTGTCATCTATTTTTCAGAATAAAATCCACCTCTATCCTTTTATTTAAACATGAATTTTACTATTAGAAAGTGCCTTATAATTTACTAACTTAAACTTTTAGAGCTTGTAGACCTTTCTTTCCTATGTTGTAGCTGGGACCTTGTAACTGCAGGTACTCCTGCTGCTTCACATTTAATCCTAAACATGCAAATATTATCAGTGTTAAGGCACTTTAGGGGACCTGGAGATTTGCCATTTGTGCTATTATGATCAGAGCCAGAAGTCAATTTTCTTCAACCCATATTTTTAAGCTGGAGAGCATTAGCCTGGGGCAGTCAAAATGACAAGTAGTAAGAATATGAACAGAATGAATATCCAGCAAAGAAGTAGAACACGATATGACTGCAATAAAAAAACCTAGCTAAAAACTTCTCACAATGATTTAAATGGTGAGCTACTTTTAAGCTTAAAAAAAAAAAAAAGAAACAGGGAGGAAAAGGGAAGTAGATTGGATATTTGATGCCATGTTCTATTTTGGAAGAATGAAAACTACTCCTGGACTTCATTTGCTCATAAAATACTTTCAGATTTTGTATGTGGGAAATAAAAATGGTGTGTCATTGTAAGCTGAGCTTTTGAAGATTTAGGGTGTACTGCCTTGAAGATTTACATCAGACCTGCACAACTTGGCAGTAGGTAGGGGCCAAAATTAAACTAGAACAAACTTCTTCAGGTGTTTAACAGCTCGCTTTTCAAGTAGAGGTAACTAGAGACAGACTGGCAATGGTTGGTTGCTGCAGGTCACATGACAAACAAGAGAGAGTTCACAGTGGTGAACACACCTCATGCTTTGACTGGTGGCAAATGGCCTGTGGGGCCTGATACAAATAATGGCAGAAATTGGTAGCCAAGCAGTACGTTTTATGCTATGATTTAGCTTTTTAGGTATGACTTTTAGACATGACTTACTGGAATGATATTCAGTGTCCTCCTAGTTTAGATAGTTTCCACCCCAAAGGAAACTAATCAATCTAAATTGGTTCTAAATATCAAAAATACCTGCTTTTCCTACTCAACAAATATTTCCTAATGGATTTTTTACCTAAGGTATTTCCTTGATGAGTGTATGAGCTGACTTTAATCTCCGATTTCACAAAGACTTAATTTACATGTGCTGCCAAATCAACACTTCTTTTACTCAACTTGATAATCACTGACTACAAACAATTCAGTAGTCCAAAAAGTCACTTCATTTTGATTGTCAAGCCAGTTTCCCAAAGCAGACTGACCTTTGCAATGTGATGTTTTCCACAGCACAGATATAGGTATTTTTCTTCCTTTAGCAATTCAAATTGGTATTGCAGGCAAAATCATACTCTAGTGGACACACAAGACCTCCCAATTGTTTTATTGCAGTGGGATTCTTTTAGTATGATTGCATTGCTGGAAATCATTTTCTTAGGACTTGGAGGTGAAATAGAACTGACCCCTAGCTCTTCAGTGCTGAATTAGCAAGTGGGGGAAAAGTAAAAGGTGGTCTGAACTCTGAAAGGCAAAATAGGAAATGTCACATAGAACTTCTGTCCAACCTTTTCGTGTTCTAAATCCTGAACCATTTTATGTATTGTTTTGTTTTAGTGGTACTTTAATAATTTAGGCATGTTCTTTAGGGATAGTGATTGGTAGAGCTGACACAAAAACTTGTACATAAAGGACTAAACTATGTACATATAACACTAAATCATGCCTTTTTTCATCAAGAGAGAATCAGAAGGGAAAGATGGAAGGCTGGGAGGTGGGCATCTCTTGAATCTTACTCTCAGAAATTGAATCAAAATGTGAATAATATCCACAATCAGTCAGGTATGGAAATCTGTCTTACCCAATTGGGAAGTATGAGGGGCGGTGGCTATTTAAGAGGGGAGAAACTGAGAGAAGGGAGAAGTTGACAGAAGGTAGATTGAGGAGGCAGTGATCAGAAGCAAAACACTGGTGGGGATGGAAAGAGTGATGGGAGGGAGAGAAAGAAGGATAAACAAGAGGAAAAATTAGAGTAGAGGGAAATACATAGTAATCATAACTGTGAATGTGAATGGGATTAGCTCTCCCATAAAATGGAAGTAGATAGCAAAGTGGATTAAAAATCATAATCCTACATTGTATTTTTTTTACAAGAAGCAGACACACACACACACACGATAAAGGTAAGGAGCAGGAGTAGAATCAATTATGAAGGCGAAGAAAAAAAGCAGGAATTTCTATTATGTTCTCAGATAAAGCAAACACAAAAACAGATCTATCTAAAAGAGATAATGAAGGAAATTTTATCTTACTAAAATATGCCACAGACAATAAAAAAAAAATATCAGTACTAAATATATATGCAACAACTGGTATTGCATCCACATTCTTTTTTTAAATAATATATTTTTTCAATTACATGTAAAGAAAGTTTTCAACATTCACTTTTTATATTACTTTGAGTTTCAAAATTTTTCCCTCATTTCTTTCCTTTCCTCTTCCACAAGATGTGAAACAACCTGATGTAAGTCATACATGTACAATCATATTAAACATATTTCCTCATTAGTCATATTGTGAAACAAGAATCAGAACAAAAGGGAAAAGCAAGAGAAAGAGAAAACAAAAGCAAAAATGTGAAAACAGTATGCTTCCATCTACATTCAGAATTCATAGTTCTTTCTCTTAATGTGCATAATATTTACCATAATGAGTCTTTTGGAATTATTTTAGATCATTGTACTGCTGAGAAGAGCCACATCTATCAAAATTGTTTATCACACAGTATTGCTGTTACTGTGTACAATGTTCACCTAGCTCTGCTCACTTCACACAGCATCAGTTCATGTAAGTCTGTTTAGGTTTTTTTCTAAAATCTGCCTGCTCATCATTTCTAATAGCACAGTAGGATTCCATTTCATTCATATACCACAATTATTCAGCCATTCCTTAATTGATGGACAAAGGAGAAGTTAAATGAGTTACAGGAGAAATGGACAGTGAAACTATACTTGTGGAGGAACTCGTTTCCCCCTTTCAGAAGTAGATAAATCTAAACACAAAATAAATGAGAAAAAAGTTAAGAAGGTGAATAGAATTTCAGAAAAATTAGATATGATATACTCTGGCAAAAATTGAATGGGGATAACATAATATAGCTTTTTCTCAGTCATCCATACAAAACCTAATCATATAGTAGAGTACAAAAAACTCAAAATCAAATGTAGAAAAACAGCATTATTAAATTCATCCTTTTCAGAAAATAAAACAATAAAAATTATATTCAATAAAAGGCAGTGAAGGGATTAAAAATCAATTGGAAAGTAAAAAATCTAATCCTAAAGAATAAGTAGGTCAAAGAACAAATCATAGAAAGCATAAATGATTTCATTAAAGAGGACAACAGTGGGATAACATCAAAGAATTTATGGGCTGTAGCCAAACCAATGCTTACAGGAAAATTTATCTCTCCAAATTCTTACATCAACAAAATAAAGAGCAGATTAATGAATTGGGCATGCAACTACAAAAAAATTAAAAAGGACAAATATGAAAATTCCCATTTGAATACCAAATTGGAAATTCTGAAAAATCAAAGGTGAGATTAGTCAGATTGAAAGTAAGAAAACTATTGAGCTAACAAATAAAACTAGGAACTGGTTTTATGGGGTGGGGGGGGGGACAATAAGATAGATAAACTATTGGTTAATTTCATTTTTTAAAAAAGTCAAATTTTCAGTGCCAAAAATGAGAAAGGATTAATTCACCACAAATTAAGAATGAATTAAACCAATCATTAGAATTTACTTTGACCAATTCTATTCTAATAAATTCAGCAATTTAAGTGAAATTGATGAATATTTATGAAAATATAAATTGCTCTGATTAATAGAAGATGAAATAGAATACTTAAATAACTCATCAGAAAAGGAAATTGAACAACTCATCAATCAATTCCCTAAGAAAAAATCTCCAGGGTCAGATGGGTTCACAAATGAATATCACCAAATATTTGAAGAAAAAATTCATTCCAATACCATATAAACTATTTGGGAAAACAGGCAAAGAAAGAGTAAATCAAACTTTCTTTTATGATGCAAATATGGTACTCATACCTAAACAAGGAAAAGCTGAAACAGAGTAAGAAAAGTATTAACTGATTTCCCTAGAGTAAGAAAAGTATTAACTGATTTCCCTAATGAATATTGATGCAAAAATTTTAAATAAAATGCTAGCATAGTGATTGCAGCAATATATAACAAGGATTATATACACTATGATCAGATAGGATTTATACCAGGCATTCAGGGCTGGTTCAGTACTAGGGAAACTATCAGCCTAATTGATCATATGAATAAAAAGAACAACAGAACTCACATGATTGTATCAATAGATGGAGAAAAAGCTTTTGATAAAATATAGTACCCATTCCTATTAAAAACGGTAGGGAGCATAGGAATAAATGGAGTCTCACTTTTAAATGAGAAGTATATCTGTCTAAAACCATCAGCAAGCATCATCTATAATGGGAATAAGGTAGAAGCCTTCCCAATAAGATTGGGGAGATGTAAAGATGCCCATTATTACCACAATTATTCAATATTGTACTAGAAATGTCAGTTATAAGCAATGAGTGAAGATAAAAAAATAGAAGGAATTAGAAAAGACAAGGAAACAAAATTCTTATTCTTTGTTGATGACATAATGATATATATATAATCAACCAAAAAACTGCTTGAAATACTTCACAACTTTGGCAAAATTGTAGGATATAAAATACACCCACATAAATCATCAGCATTTTTATATTTTACTAATAAAGTCCAGCAGCAAGAGATATAAGGAGAAATTCCATTTAAATAAATGTAGACAATATAAAATATTTGGGAATCTACCTGACAAAGCAAACCCATGAAGTATCTAAACAGAATTACAAAACACTTTTCGTACAAATAAAGTCTAAATAATCTAAATCTTAATAATCTAGATCTAAATAATTAGAAAAACATCAGTAGCTCATGGCATCCATTCTCCAGTTCATAAAGCATAAAACTGTCTTCAGAACAGACAGTTTTCATATAAAGAAATCAAAGCTAATCAATGGTGATTTAGAGCGTTTCTTCACCACTGATTAGGGCAATACAAATTAAAACAACTCTGAGGTATCACCTCATACCCTATCACAATGGTTAATATGACAAGAAAAAAATGATAAATATTGAAGAGGACATGGGGAAATTGAGACACTAATGCACTGTTCGTAGAGTTGTGAACTGATCCAGCTATTCTGAAGAACAATTTTGAACTATGTCCAAAGAACTATAAAACTATGCATACCCTTCGACCCAGTAATAACACTATTAAATCTGTATTCCAATGAGATCACAAAAAGAGAAAAGGACCCACTTATACAAATCCTGAAGATCCTCCTAAAACATTGTATCCAAGTTTGTCACAACTGCAGGAAGAATAAGAAATTGGCCAGGTCCTTGTTCAGATTAAAGTATGCCTATAGTCAGAATGAAGACCTCCCAACTGCAAATTAAAAAACAGTAAGCAACAGTGAATAGGGCCATGATAATGGATTCATGGTCTCCAGTAGCATGACTGACCCTATTTCTACCCTGTTTCAGGTTACTCTCCTGTTGTTCCTTTATGGTTTTTTGTCTGTTCACCTTGTTTGTCAGATTTGTTTTCTGCAGGCTTAATAACCTCCACTTGTAG
Source organism: Bettongia penicillata ogilbyi (assembly GCA_023548195.1). Classification (NCBI taxonomy): domain Eukaryota; kingdom Metazoa; phylum Chordata; class Mammalia; order Diprotodontia; family Potoroidae; genus Bettongia; species Bettongia penicillata. The sequence goes on along the minus strand of JAJHZJ010000287.1, from coordinate 5,933,711 downwards.
ATGCTTGATTGCTTAATCTAGAGGTCACACTCTGTCCAATGTGCTATGCCACCCCTGGAACTGGTGTCAACCAAGCTTCAGATACTAGCTAAGGTACTGCCCCCTCGAATGAGACCTCTCGAGGCAGGGACAACTCTATGTCTAATTTCAGCAGGGAGTAGCTATGGAAGAAGAAACTTTTGCCCCTTACCCCAAGGGATTTGGGGCCCCATTCATTCAAGTGGGGAGTGATGGGGTGTTATGCTCAAACTCCACCCTAAGATGTTGTTTTATATGTTTATTTTTTGTTATCCCTATTACACTGTTGCAAAGTTCTATTGATACAGTTGCTTTATTGACCTATATAACAAATATGAAAGATCTTGGGGCCGAATGTGTTGTTAATGTATTTTCAGCAGAATTAATGTCTTCTTAATGGAATGAGAAGATCTTTCCCATCCATTAATAGGCCTGTGTGGTCTGCTTAAGTAACATGGAAGTCTAAGTCACATGAGTTGGAGTCACACCAAGCCTGTGGTGGGAGGAGCTTGCTGAATGATTGGAACAGGAAGGGGTGGAGCTGGGGCAGAACTGAGAGGAATTTGGTCAGACCAGTCAGAGCTGGGAAAGGGCTGGCAGCAACTTGAAGAGCTTGTCTGTGATTTTGTTTAAGGGAGCCTGTTGTGATTCATGTAAGTCTGTGATGTAACGAGAAAGAATGGTATAGCTAGAAGGGGTTCGGGAAGTGATTTTGTCTATCTCTATCACTCTTTAGAAGATAAAGTAAATTGATATGGAGCTTAGATAGAGTCCATATTGAGAGAGTCCAGGGTGTGAATAACTGTTGCCTGAGGTGGGATTAAAGTCATTAACCTTTTCAATCTTCTCCAAACAGCTCAACTTTTGTGATATGCATAGAACTAAGGAGAATGATAGGATGAGGTCGAAAGAATTTTCAGCATGACAATTTCACTCGGCTCCTTCATTTGAAGAAGAAAGCCTAGGAATACTTGCTCCAGTAAAACCTTAGAGTTAAAATGCAATTCTAATTTAAAGTCAGATGAGAAACCGAAGGAGACAGGCGTAGACACCAACCTAGCTTAGATTACCTTTTGCGATGCCATTTGACTGAGGGGAAGTTGGTTCATTAACAGTTGTCTGAAAGCTAGATAAAGTTGCTGCATTTCTCCTGTGTGGAGGAAAGACTTCTTAATAATGACAGTCCCTCTGTGGGGTAAATGTAGTGTTGGGAGTTGTTGAAAACAGCTAGATAACACACCTGCAGAAAGAGATACATAATATCCAATGGGGAGCGATGGAGACTGATGTTGCACTGAATGGGGAACAGAGACTGGCAAAAGCTCAACAGAGATGAAATAGAAAGTTCAACATTGTTAGAGGTATAGGTTACCTGGCTCCACATGTTTCCTGGTTACACATGTTTTTCACGTGTTTGTGTCTTATTCATAATCCTTATGCATTTCCACTCCTATCACGGATGTCTCTGAGGTTGTACATGTCTGTGGCAGTCAGTTTTAGGTTTATGGTAGTGGTTGAAGGCATAGCGTAGGTGCAGATGCTTTGAAAGAATATTCTGTTGTTCTTCTATTGATATTACATTAAATACCTTTTGTTTATAACAGTGTTTCTTCTGGATGACTAATAAAAATGAAAACATTGATGTGGGCTTGTGAGCTATGATTTGGATCAGATTTTAACCAACAAAGTATATAGAAATTGGGGTAACATTTTTGGACTCATTGAGTGAGGCAGACAATAAGAGCACAGAGAATCATCTACCAGACCTTTAGCCACATTTGTGAACATGGTGAGGAAGAGCATGGATATTGATGGTGAGGGATTGTAACAAAAATAAAGTGAAGAGAGCAAATATTACAACTTTAAAAACATTCATACAAAAAAAGGACCAAGTAAATATACAAATATTCTTTCAAGCCGTAAAATATTGCCACAACTAATGATTAACATTACCATTCTTTATTACATTGAGGAAAATGACTCAATAGTTTAGAACAGAAACTACGAGATAATTTCTAAATGATAGAATGCAATTACTTGACTGGAATTTGTCCAGCAACCTTAAGGAAAATAAGTGCTCATTGTAATCACCAGAAGATAAAAAGAAAATTCTTAATATAGTGGCTGAAACAATCATTTCTCAAGCACATTATGACTAGAAAGGACATCCAGGGCAAAGAAAGTTCCAACAAATGCCAAGTAAGAGTATTAGGGCACCTGGGAGAAGACAGTGTCACCTAAAACTTAAACCCAGATTAATTTGTCTTTAGAAGGTACAAAACACTGTGTCAAAGAAACAATAGTCCCTAACCTCTCTAGCATCAAAGACATTTTGAAATTGTAAATGCAAAGACAAGACTGACATATTTGAAGTACTGTAATGCTGACAACTATTTTCCCTTAAGTTCAGGGAATTTAGTCAGCTCATTTTTGCCACTAAGTCTTGTGTTGGCTATTATTTACCATTTTTATTTCTCATTTTTTTCCCTCAGAGCTTGATATATCATGCCATAAAATTTTATCAAATTGTATTTAGTCCTTTTCTGAAAAATTGATCAAGAATTTTTATAGGAGAATTACTCAGCCTTCTGCTAGAATAACACAAAGTAATATTTTAAGAATTAAAATAAAAACAACATGCTAAAAATCTTATTTTATTTGATTATCCATAATCCATTATTTTGGTACAATTAATTGGGCTCAATGTGTTTAGAATACCTGTCTTTTATTGGAGAATTCCATTATCTTGAATTTTGCTATACACATATTTTAGCAAATGGATATAAGCAATAATCCTTATACTTTAGAAAATAACTTTCTTCTTACCATAAAATGGGTTGATTAAAGGTCACATGAGTGGAAAGATAGTTAACTTCTGTTGAGGGTATTTTTATTCCATATCTTGTTTAGAATCATAGAATAGGAAGGGACTGTAGAGGTCATATAATCTGAATTCCCTTCTAATGCAAGAATACCCTGCCAGTGGATCATCCAGCCTTTGCTAATGCTTTCCCAGTGATAGGGAGCCCATTATTTTATGAGACAGCCCATTTCCATTATTTGACAGCATTAATTGCACACATTTCTGTCCTAAATTAGATCTAAATTTACTTTTCTGCAACTCTTACTTGTTTACCCTTGCTCTGTAAGTAATTTGTGGATAGAAACTGTTTTACTTCCATCTTTGTAGTCCCAGAGGCTAACACAATGTCTGTTATATAGTAGGCACATAATCAATGCCTGTTGGATGTTACTGGATCAGCAGAGAATTTTTTATCCCTCTTGCACGTAAGAGTCACTGAATCCAAAGTCTTCCCTCTTCCAGCATACTCATCCTATGGATGATTAGATTCTCAATCAAGATTCTCCTGATTCTGCTTATTTTACATTGCATGAATTCATTTAAGTATGCCCAGGTTTTCTGGTTTATTTTCTCTGAAACCATTCCTCTCATCATTTATTATAGCACAATAGTATATCATCACAATTATATACCACAACTTGTTCAGCTCTTCCCCAATTGATAGGCATCCCCTCAATTTTCAATTCTTGATGGTTACAAAAAAAGCCTCTATAAATATTTTTGTGCAAATTGATGCTTTTCCCTTTTCTTTATTCTCTTTGGGATCCTAATAATAGGTATTATGGGGTCAAATGGTATCCATACTTTTATAGATTTGGGGTATAATTTTAAATTTTTCTCCAGAATGGTTGCACTAGTTTGTAAATCCACCAACAGTCATTGTAACCAAAATTAGGAGGAAAACAGGAAACTGAGGGAAAATTAGAGCAAGTTTTTCTAATAAAGATCTCATTTCTAAAATATATGAGGAACTGAGAGAAATTTATAAAAATGAGAGTCATTTCCCCATACATAAATGGTCAAAGAATGTGAAAAAGCAGTTTTCATAAATCAAAGCTATCTATAGCAACATGAAAAAATGCTCCAAATCAGTGCTGATTAAAAATGCAAATTAAAACAACTCTGAGATATCACTTCACACCTATCAGATTGGCTAATATGATAGAAAAGGAAAATGACAAGAGATGCAGGGCATGTGGAAAAATCTGGGATGCTAATACACTGTTGGTGTTAAATTTATTGATGTATATTCCCTTTCTAAATTTACTTACCTGTGGAATTTTTCAGAGGTGGTGCCAAGATGACAGAATAGAGAAAGCATTCAGCTGAATTCTCTCAATATTTACCTCTAAACAATTTTAAAATAATGCTTCAAATTGAATTCTGGGGTGGCAGAGCCAATAGAAGGTCAGAGTGAGACATTATTCCAGCCTAAGACTGAGCTAAGATGAGGTCAGAAAGAGATTTGTGACCTAAGGATGGAGGCTGACCTGAAGCCCACCATGTCCTAAGCTGGAAGGTGCGAGGTATCTCAGAGGCATTTTATTTTGCATCTTTAATCAGCCCTGATTTAGAGCATTTTTTCATCTATTAAGGCATTATTGTATTGACTGTGTCCATACTTTAAGAAATTTGTTTTTTCTTTGTTGACAAGAAAGCTTCTTTAAACAGAATGAAGAGGGGATGAAATGAAATGTCCAATAAAGCCAAATCATGTCAACATGACTTATGGAGATGAAACATTCCTTTTAAACAGATGGATTTTGATGGTTTTATTAGAAACTCTGCAGGAAAAAAAGTCCCTCAGAGCTCAAATCTATGGTTCTTTTCTGATAAAAAAGAGCTATTTTATAAATAAGCCATTATAAAGTGAAGTTGTAAAACCTCAAAGACCTTAGAACCCTTTTCAAGGCCCCTGACTGAGACAGTTTACTCACTAACATCAAAGTTGAAGAGTTCTGCAGTAAAGCATAGGAAATATCAACTATCTTTTCTTAAACTAAAATGAATATGGATAACCTTTAACACCACAGTTCTAGTCCTCTTTGGAACCTTAAAAAACTTGTTGAATTAAAAAAAAAAATCTAACCTTTCCACCTCCCATTTTCTTTCTCTGTAAAATGGGGATTAGACTAAAGAACTTCCTCATGACATCTTAAGATTTTAAGTGTTCCTCAGTAACACCCCTTTCAATTTCAAGTCCAACAACATGTTTCTTTTTATGTTCACAAACATCTGCCAACAAATGTCCACTGCAATATCTCTTTATGAGATGGAGATAACCCTAAAGACTGTTGTAAGGGAGATATAGTAGAATTATTCTGCTGATCCAGTTAATTTCAACAAGCATCCCAAATGCCAGAAGACATGCTCTAATGGACCATATCAATGAAATGTAGGTCTACCATGAAAGTCAGCATGACATAGTAAATAGAATAGTGATCCTAATGGCTGGGAGACTTGAGATATAATCCTATCTCTGATACTCATAATATACGTGCCCATAGACAAGTGTTTTTGATACTCATCTGCAATTTCCTCACTGGCACAATGGAGATAGTAATAGTACCTAATAAACGACAGGGTCATTATATAGATTTTAAAAAAGGCTAATACATAAGGAGCTTTTTAAAAATTGTAAAGCTATATATAAATATGTATTTTTTTTTAAAATGTGGGTCATGATCCCATATGGGGTACTGAAAAATTGGGCAATATTAAAAGGTTTCTGAAAGCACAACTACCAAAAATTAATTAAAAATCAAACGTGTAATGAATATGAGGTGTTTCTGGCAGCACTTGCCTGTGTTGCATCATGCAGCTTCACTGTAGCCTTGGTTCTGCACACAAAACTTGCACCCTTTGCACTGTGCATGCCTTCGGGCCATGCAATGCCGAGGAATGCTGCTAAAATGTGAAAAGGAGTCATGAGTGGAAAAGGTTTAAGAAGTCTTGTTGTAAATAAAACTACTATATCTATCAACATCATTAATTATTATTATTTCTTCCTTTTAGGGTTGAATAGGGCATACCTAATGTCTCTTCTATATGAAAGTTTTTCATATGAGAACATGACTATTATTCCCCTCCCCGCCAACTTATCTAGACGGAGAATCCTTAAGTTCTTTTAATCAGTGCTAAGACATGATCTTGAATTCTGTCACCATTATGACCACCCTCTTCTTTGATAATTAAGTAGACTATAAAATGTACTTATGATGAGACATTAATATAATATATATTCCACTGCATTGTGGACCAAACAGTGGACATTTAAGGATTCTAGTTCCTAGACCTAAAGTTATTGTCATGAGTCATATCAGATACATGGCAGAGTAGATAGAGCCTGAACCTGAAGTCAGGGAGATCTGAAATCAAATGAAGCCGCAGTCACTAGCTGTGTGACCCTAGACAAACTCACAATCTCTGTTTGCCTCAGTTTCCTCAACTGTAAAAGAAGGATAATAATAATGTCAACTTCACTAGGTTGTTTTGAAAATCAAAAGAGATAGTATTTGCAAAGTGCAAAGCAGAGTACCTAGCGCATATAAATGCTAACCCCTGTTATTATTACTATTTTATAGAATACTGGAAAATAACAGAAAAAAATTAAAAGATTGAAAAAGATTAGATGAAAATGCAGTGTCAAAAGCAACTAACCTGGAAAATGAGTCTAAAAAAGATAATGTAAGAATTGAATATTTTATATACATCTTCAAGGGCCCTAGTTAAAATCTTGGGTGCTAGGTATGGAGCATAAGATGTTTTTCATTCAATAACCATTTATTTGATTTTTAATTGAGACTACATCATAAAAAGATGACAAAAGTCATAAAAAGAGCCCAGTTCTCCAACATATCATCTAACAAAGTTCTAAAGAGGTTGAATAATAATTAAGAAGTCCCAGAAGAAGACAAAAAACCCCAAAATATTAAGCTCCTTCTTCCAGCTGAGGACTGACCACATAAAACACCAAGTAGACAATAAGAGAATAGAAGTAAATTGAACTAAGGAAATCAGAATGAGTTCAGATAAATTGTCTAGAATATTGTCAAATACTATGATGACATATTTCATGGAACGATAAATTGGCAGTGCTTACTCTGACTGGGGTTGCTTTAGGAAAAGCCTGAGATTTTGATAAGGGAAACTTGGAATTGGGAGCAGTAAGAAGATGACAGTTCATTGACGGAGGATATTCCAAAGGGAGTAAGAAACCTAGAAAATTCTAACTGAGAATTTTGTGTTGGGACAGGGGGATGAGAAAACAGGGAGGCTGAAATGTTCTGAGGCAAATTTCAAGGAGTCCTGAACACCTCAGAACTCTGACTAATGATCTCTAAAGAAGGTTATAAACCTGACAATGCTCTGAGGAGAGACCAACTGAGGTAACTGAAATCCAACAGTAATATTCTAGGAAATCATAGACAGCAGCTAAAAGGGGCTATCTAGCCTATCCAAGATATGAGAGGGTATAGAGCCTGACCTTTGCCCAAAGTCCTAAATCAGAAACTGGGACTAGAGATTTGAATAAACCAAAGAAAACATCAAGCACAGTAAAAAATATATATATATAAGTTCAAAAATGATAAAGAAATAAACCCAGAAGGGATCAAATTCACTATAAGTAAAAGTAAGACTCCAGGGGGATAAAATATGTATTGATTCCAAGAACCCTAAGAATAGCAGAAAGAGATGAAAGTAAACATAAAAAATGAAACCATTAGTTAAATAAGTGCTCTAGAGGAAAGAAATGGAAGAATAATTACCATAGAATAGAAGACAGAAAACTTTATGCAGGTAGTGGGATTCCTCACAATTTAAATATAGCAAACAGAAGTCAGTGACTCTAGGTAGAAATATTAGAAGAAAGTGAATAGATTGCAAAAATAATAGAAATATGAAGAATCAAAACCAACTAACCTGAATCTTGGGAGCCAAGATGATGGAGTAACCAGTAAATCATTGTAACTTTCCCATATTCACCCCCAAACAACCATAAAATAGTGCCCCCAAACAAATTACAGAACAGCAGAACCAGCAAAATGGTGAGGTGAGTAAATATTTGAGCACAAGAAACTTGGAAGATCGACATGAAAGGCCTGTCTCACTCAGGTAAAACAGGAGCATAGACCAGGACAGGAAGCATTCCAGCAAACCCCATCTCAGCAAATCAGAAGGAGATCCTGAGGCCCAGAGGGGTGGAGGAGCCAAATGCCAACACCAAGTCTACCACATCCCTCACCATAGCCAGGGGAGTGGGAGGACTCTAACTCTGAGAACTGTCATATGTTACAGCACATAAGGGAGAAAACAGGCAACCTCCAACAGTCAGAGTGCCACATGTTTCAGTGTAGCCCCAGTAAAATGCTGAAACACCCCACCAGCCTCAACATACTCCAGAATCTATGACTAGGACAACAGCTCAGCACCAGATAAGCTGATAGAACCCCATGGTCTTTAGCAATGCCAGCCACCCCCAACCTCACTCTATCAGTGAAGCAGCAGATATGAGAGTACCCCACAAATGTCAGGGTGACAGCAGTGCAATACCAGGAAAACAGTCATGCCCTGTAGTCCATGGCAGAAGAAGTTTGAGACAGCCTCATTCTACCCTGGGAGCAGGCCTCAAATATAAAGATATATAGATAGATGGATGGATGGATGGATGGATGGATGGATGGATGGATGGATGGATAGACAGACAGATAGAAAAAGAAAATGGGCAAAAAAAAGAGCAAACAAAAAATGCCTAATCTTCATAAGTTATTATAGGGACAGGGAAGGTCAAGACAGTAACTCAGAAGACAAGAATTTCAAAACACCTATGGCAAAACCCCAAATTGAAATAGGAAGTGGTCTCCAGCCAGAAAGAACTAATGGAAGAGCTCAAAAAAGAGCTCAAAAATCATATAGAGAGGCTGAAAGAAGATGACAGAGTAAAGGCAGGAACCTGCTTGAGCTCTCCTCCAAATACCTTTAAAAAATGACTCTAAACAAACTCTAGAATACCAGAAAAATTAGGAAAAAAAATAGATGGAGCGAAACAAATTTCCAGACCAAGACACCTGGGAAAGTAGGCAGGAAAGATCTCTTGCACCATGGTGGGAGTAAAATGCAAGCCAGCACAGGCCATATCAGTGCAGATCTGTCCTCAGAACCAGAAAACTCAGAGGAGACTACCGGTAGCTGTGGCAGTTTCCATACTTCTCAGTCCATAGCTGTCAAGGACAAGTTAAAAGGTAAGTACGAAGGGGATGTCACACCTGACTGAGAGTAAAGCTCAGTGCAGCACAAGCTGCAGCAGTACAGCCCTGGCTCTAACAAACTAGGAGCAAACATCAGAATTGACTGAATCAGCAGTGCAATGGCAGCAGCTGCTTCCAGAGTTCTCAAACCATATAGACAGATCTAGGTCACAATCCTGGGTGGCAATCCCAGGGAAATTCCTTAGCATAGCAGAGCTTGCAGCCACAGTAGGCAGAGGCCCCTACTTATAGTTCTGTGGCAGAAAAGAGTATTTGTGGTTTCTCACAGATCAGTGCACAGGCCAGGAGAGTAGTAAATTCTTCTCCTTAAATCATATCACCTCAGAAGAACTGATAACTTAAAAACCCTAGAAGGATCTCTGAAAACAACTGCACAAGATCCTTGAAGCTTGGAACAGTATACCCTCCACTCTGGAAGCTGAGTCCTACTTTAACAAACAGTTAAAAGTTAAGTAATATCCTAGGGAAATGAGCAAATATTGAGGAAAAAAAATTCTGAATAAAGAAAGTTATAATGGTGAAAAGGAAGATCAAAATACATACTCAGAAGAAGACAGCAAAATCAAAGTTCCTCCATTCAAAGCCTCCAAGAAAATTATGAATTGTTTTCAAGCCATGGAAGAGTTTCAAAAAGATTTTGGAAATCAGATAAGAGAACTAAGGAAAAATTGAGAAGAGAAATGAGAGTGATACGAGAAAATTAGAAAAAAGGATGAAAAGTCTGTAAAAGAGACACAAAAAAAATGCTGAAGAACACAACACCTTAAAAAAAAAAACAACAAACTAGAACAAATGGGGAAAAGTTCCAAAAAGTCAATGAGTAGAAAAATGCCTGAAAAGGTAGAATTGGTCAAATGGAAAAGTAGGTACCAAAGATCACTGAAGAAAACAATTCCTTAAAAATTAGAATGCAGCAAATGGGAGTTAATGATTTTATGAGAAATCAAGAAGCAATAAAACAAAATCAAATGAATGAAAAAAATAGAAGACAATGTGAAATATTTCACCGGAAAAACAACTGATCTGGAAAAATAGATCCAGGAGAGATCATCTAAAAATTATTGGGCTACCTGAAAGTCATGATCAAAAAAAACAAAAGCTGAGACATCATCTTTCCAGACAATATCAAGGAATACTGCCCTAATGTTCTAGAGCCAGAGAGTGAAATAGAAGTTGAATGTATCCACTCACCTCCTAAAAGAGATCACAAAGTGAAAACTCCCAGTAGATTTATAGCCAAATTCCACAGCTACCAAGCCTTGAGAAAATATTGAAAGTAGTCAGAAACAATTCAAGTATTGTAGAGCAACAGTGAGGATGACAAAAGATTTAGCAGCTTTTATATTAAAGGACTGGAAAACTTGGAATATGATATTGTGGAGGGCAAAAGAGCTAGAATTAAAACCAAGAATCACCTACTCAACAAGCTGAGTATAATCCTTCAGGGGCAAAAAAATGGATATTCAATGAAATAGAGGAATTTCATGCATTCTTGAGAAAGAGAAAACAGAGCTGAATAGAAAATTTGACTTTCATATGCAAGCATCAAGAGAAGCATTAAAAAGGTAAACAGGAAAGGGAAATCACAAGGGACTTAATAGTTTTAAACTGTTTATGTCCCTACACAGGAAGATTATGTATATAACAGTAACTCATAAGGCCTTTCTCAGAAGCAGTATATATAGACAGAGGGCATAAGTTTCAGTTGAATATAAAAGAATGATAATCTAAAAAATAAAATTAAGGGGTGAGAGTGGAATATATTGGGAGGAGAAATGGAGAGGTAGAATGGAGTAAATTATCTCACATAAAAGAGGCATGGAAAGGCTTTTACAGTGGAGGGGAAGAGTGGGAAGGTGAAGAGGAGTAGGTGAACCTTGCTATCATCAGAATTGGCTCAAAGAGAATAGCATACACAGGCAATTGGATAGAAATCTATCTTACTATATAGGAAAGCAAGAGGTGAAAGGGATAAGACAAAGGAGGGAGTGATAGAAGGGAGAGCAGGTTGAGGGAGGAGTCAGAAGCAAAACACTTTTGAGGAAGGACAGGGTGAAAGGAGAGAGAATAGAATAATCAGGGGTAAAAGAACAGGATGGAGTTAGCAAAAGTGTGAAAAAATATTGGAGCAAGTATCTCTGATAAAGGCCTCATTTCTCAAACATATAGAGAACTGTGTCAAATTTATAAAAAAATAAGAACGATTCCTCAATTAAAAAATGATCAAAAGGTAGATTCAGTTTTCAGATGATGTGATGTTTTTCTAAGGAGTTGTTTCCTGGCATGGCACTGGTAGACTATCCATGTTTCACAGCATACAACAATGAGGTCAGCACAACAGATATGTAGATCTTCAGTTTGGTAGTCAGTCTAATACCTCTTCTCTCCCAAACTTTTCTTCAGAACCTCCCAAACAGTGAGTTAGCTTTGACAATGCATGCTTCAACCTCATTGTCAATGGGTATATCCCTGGAAAGCATACTACCAAGTTAAGTGAACTTATCTACACCATTCAAAACTTCTCCATTTCTTGTAACCAATGGTTCCATGTGTGCATGGTGCGGTGGTGGCTGATGGAGCACCTGTGTTCTCTTGGTTTTAATTATTAGGCTAAAATTAATACACACAGCAGAGAATTGATCCATACTTTGTTGCATCTCAGCTTCAGAGGCTGCAGTGAGTAAACAGTCATCTATAAACAGAAAATCATGCATCAACACTCCCTCTACTTTGGTGTTGGCTTGTAGCCTTTTCAAATTGAAGAACTCACCATCAGTATGGTAGATGACTTTGATGCTGTGTTCATCCACACTGAAAGCATTTGACAACATGGCTGAAAACATCATGCTAAAAATCATGGGAGCAAGCACATAGTCCCGTTTCACTCCATTGGTGAGTGGGAAGGCACAAGATCATTGTCAGCTATCCAGAACCCAGGCAAACATGCCATTATGAAATTGATGTACAATAGTGATGAACTTCTCTGGGCAACCAAATTTTAGACCCAGTAGAGACAATGTTAGAATCACTGGATTACCTGAAATTCATGATCAAAAGAAGGACCTGGAGAGTATCTTTCAAGAAATTCTCAAGGAAAACTGCCCTGATATCCTGTAACCAGAGAACAAAATTAGCATTGAAAGAATCCACTGATCATATCAGGAAAGAGAACTCAAAATTAAAACTCCAAGAAACATGATAGTCAAATTTCAGAACTCTCGGGTCAAGGAAAGAATACTGTATAAAAAGATCAGGGAGGAACAACTGAAATGTTGGGGAGCCACAATCAGGATTACACAGGATTTAGCAGCTGCAACATTTAAAGATCAAAGGTCATGGAACATGATATGCTAGAATACAAAGGAACTAAGATTACAACCAAGAATCACCTGGTAAAATTAAGCATAGTACTTCAAGAGAAAAAAAATTATTTAAAGAAATCAAAGGATTTCAATCTCTCACAAGGAGAAGAGAAGAAATAAACCAAAAATTTGATCTCCAATGTCAAGACCAAAGAGAAACACAAACAGGTAGAAAGGAGGAAATAAACAGAAGGTATTCTAAAGAGTTAAGCTATTTACATCATAATGTGGGAAGATGATACTTCTAATTCTTAAAAATTGTATCACTAGTAGAACAACTACAGAGGGTACAACTATAAAATTAATTCGAGGGAATGATATAAAAGGTAATTAAGGGATATGAAAAAGGAGTACACTGAGTGCACAAGGAAGAAAGAAATAGCATGGGGTAAGTTATTTCACATGAAGAGGTACAAAAGACCTATTATAGTGGAGGGGAATATGAGAAGTTGGTTGATGAGCATCTTTTGACCCTTACTTTCATCTGTATTGCCTCAAAGAGGGAATGATATGCATGATCATTTGAATATAGAAATCTATCTTATCCATTGAGGAAGTAGGAAGAAAAGAGGCTGAGTAATGTGAGGGGAGAGGACTGACAGAAAGGAGGCTGGATCAGAGGAGGTGATAGACAGAAGCAAAATGCAGGTGATGATGGAAAGGGCAAAATGAAAGAGAGGAGAACTAGGAGAAAAATAGGATGGAAGGATATTCATAGTAATCATAACTGAAAATGTGAATGGAATGAACTCTCCCATGAAACAGAAGTGGGTAGTAGAGAGGATCAAAAAAAAAAAAAACAGAATCCTAAATATATTGCTTCCAAGAAACACTCTTGAAGCAGAGACACACAGAGTAAAGGTACTGGCTAGAGCAGAATCTGTTATGCTTCAGCTGAAGTAAAAAAAAAAAAAATAAGGCAGAGGTAGGAATCCTGATCTCATACAAAGAAATAAAATAGACTTAAGGAGATAAGGAAGGAAACAACAACTTGCTAAAAGCACCAAATAAAATGAAACAATATCAGTATTAAACACATACACCAACTGATATAGCATTCACATTCTTAAAGGAGAAGTTAAGTGAGCTACAGGAAAAAAAAAAGATGGTAAAACTATACTAGTGGGGAACTTCAACTGTCCCCTCATAACTTAATAAATTCAACCAAAGAAATAAATGAGAAACTAAGGTATATGATTTAGACATCAAGGGTGATACCATAAGCAAATTAACACAAGGAATGTCAACCTGTCTTATTTATGGAGAAGGGAAGGATGAGTGGCCAAACAAGAGATGGAGAACATTACAAAATAGATAATTTTGATTGTATTAGAATAAAAAAGATTTTGTACAAATAAAACCATTGAATTCAAGATTAAAAGGGAAACATAAAGCTGGGAAACAATCTTTACAGCAAGTATGCCTGATAAAGGTCTCATTTCACAAATATAGAGAATTGAGTTAAATTTATAAGAATACAAGCCTTTCCCCAATTGATGTGGTCAATGGGTATAAACAGGCAATTTTCAGATGAAGAAATTAAAGCTATCTGTAGTCATATGAAGTGCTCTAAATCACTTTTGATTAGAGAAATGCAAATTAAAACAACTCTGAAATACCACTTCACACCTATCAGACTGGCTAATTGACAAAAAAAGGAAAATGATAAATAATGGAGAGGATGTGGGGAAATTGGGACAACAATGCATTGCTGGTGCAGTTGTGAACTTATCCTACAATTCTGGAAAGCAATTTTGAACTATGGTCAAAGGGCAAACAAACTGTGCATATCCTTTGATCCAGCAATCCTACTACTAGGTCTGTATCTCAAAGAGAGCATAAAAAAGAAAAAAGTACCTAATATGCAAAAATATTTATTATCAGCTCTTTTTGTGGTAGCAAAGAACTGGAAAATAAGGAATTGCCCATCAGTCGAGGAATGACTGGAAAACCTGTGGTATATGAATATAATGGCATATTATTGTGCAATAAAAAATGATGAACAGGCAGATTTCAGAAAAACCTGGAAAGATGTGCACAAAATGATACAAGTAGAACTAGGAAAACATTGTACACAGTATCAGCAACACTGTGTGATGATCAACTATGAGTGACCCAGCTCTTCTCAGCAACACAGTGATCTAAGACAAGTACAAAGGACTCACAAAATAAAAAAATTTTTATCAACATCAATTTATTGAACTGATGGACTCTGAATGCAGAGTGAAGCATATTTTTTCCTTACTTTATTATTTTTCATATTTTCCCCTTTTGATCTATTTATTCTTTCACAACTGTGACTAATATGAACATATAGTTTACATGATACCACATTAAAACTATATCAAGCTGTCTACCAATTTTGAAAGAGGAGAGGAAGGGAGGGAGAAAAACTGGGAACTCAAAATCTTATAAAAATTAATTCTACAAATTGTCTTGACATATAATTGGGGCAAAATAATTTTAAAAAACAAACCTTGAAAACAAGTGGAGAGATAATTTAAGAATAATTGAATTTCATCAAAACTGACCAAACAAAAATCATTGATACTATATTTCAAGAAATAAAGAAAATAGTACTAAATTTTTTATAAAGAGTCTACATTGAACATGTAAAGTATCCAGCGATTATCCTCTGAAAGAAATTCCCAAACTGAAAGCACTCAAGAATGTAAAAAATAAAAATCAGAGTTTTCAAAACTAATAGAAAAGTCCTTCAAGTAACCAGAAAGAATGATATGAATTATCAAGGAATGATATGATTATGATACATAATACACGATACACAAGATTATGATATGATTATTGAAAGAAGAGCAAATATGGGAAATAAAATATCCTGAAAGGCAAAAGATAAAGCCTTGCAACCAAAAATAACTCAATAAAAGCAAATAAAAGTTTATGACCTTCTGGCATTGCTATAGGAAAAGAATAGACTTTCAGTTTCCCATTGACTTCAAGGCTGACAGAGAGAACAAAGACAAACATAGGACTTATATGATTTTATTCAGTTGTCATAGTTCTAAAAGAGGCAAGAACATGTAGAAAAACAAACTATAGTACATAAAAAATGAATATGTGACCTTTCTAATCCTCATAACTGGAATGCATAGCAACAAGGAGAGGAGGAAAGAGGAATCTCATAAACCTCATTCTTATCTGAACTGGACAAAGGAAAGTTGAACACATATACATATGCATATACAACACTAATCTCTTCCCATTCCCCTCAACCCCTCCAAAAACATATGAAGTCACACAGTATTTAGTTTGGACATGCATTCAGCTCAATAGAAAAACCAGTGGGGTCAGGTAAGAAGAGAGAAGTGGGTCAAGAAAGATGTCAGAGTCGGAGAGGTAATACACACAAGCAAAACAAACTTTAATTCACAAGGAAGTTTAAAAGTAAAGACAAAATTTAAGAACTAATGACTGGGGTCTGGGCCAGGGGAGGAAAGAAGGAGCGATAGAGTAGAAACAACCCAGTCATGTTAAATCACATTCCTTCTTATCTACCAGAAGGTCAAAGAGAGGAAAAGCATAAGAGGACATGATTACAGGACATACATAGTTAATAACAATACAAACTTTTATCCTTGAATTACTTGAATACCATAAAATAATAATCAGTAACTAAGATAATATTTCTAAAATGTTTGCGAACATTAAAGCAGTATATAAATGCTAGCTGTTGAAAAGGGACATTTGAAGAAAGGTTTCAAGCTAAGCGAAGTCTAAGTAATTTAATATGAAGGAACACTTCAAAGAATAAATCACAGGTAAAAAAAATCAAAGAAAATGACAATAATCATATATTACACCAAAATCATTAGAATAAAGCCAAAGCTGTTCTTTGAAGAAAATTATTATCTATAAACACTCACCAGCAAAAGAGAGAAACAAGAGATTGCTGAATTAGCCATGCAATTGGAAAAAGAAATCTGAAAAGAACAATACAAAACAACTTCAAGTAAACACCAAAAAAAAAAAAAAAAGAAAAGAAAAGAAATTCTGAAAAAAACAACAAACAAAAGGAGAATATAAACCCTAAACCAGGGAAAGATAAAGTATAACTAGAAAAGTATAAATCAATACTCCTAACAAATATTGACTTTAAAAAAATAGAGTAAAATTTTAACAAAGAGACTAGAGCAACCCAGTAAAAAAAACATAATCAGGTTGGATTTATGCAAGAAATGCATTGTTCAATATTTAGAAAAGCATAAACATAATATATTCCATTAATAAAATAGAACAAAAATCTCATGACTATATCAATAGGTGCATAAAATTTTTGATAAAAATATAGCACCTTTATGCTATAAAGATTTAAAAGCATAGAAATAAGGTAAACATTTTTCAATATGCTAAATAGTACTTTTTAAAACTTAGAATGAAAAACTCTATAGAAAAGAAGAGAAAGAAATTCAGAAAGACATATAAAAATGGAATAATTTTGGAACAACCTTTGGGAAAGCCTAATTTTTAAAAGCAGGTATGTGCAATAGAAACTTATAGTCTCATAAATAACCCTGTTTTTTTTTTCTTTTCTGCATGTTAAACTGTGCTTTTTATGTTAGTTTGGATTATTATAATTAAAAATACATATAAGATAAAAAAATTAAATGTTTGCATGTTCCAGAAATTATACTTGGCACTGGAAATTTAAAACAAAAAAAAATAAAATAAAATAAAATAAAGAATGTTGACTCTAAAGGACCTTACATTCCACTTGGGTGTGCAGAGAGCTACAATCCATACACAGATAAAGGGAAGCCCCATTATACATACTAAATAAATTCTAAGTAATTTTGGTAAGAAAATTTCTGTCTTACATGTCATTCAACAAAATTCAAATTCCTATCTGTGAAAACATATTAGAAAAAAAAACAAAACTCTTCTCCAAACTCTAAAGTATTTCAATCAATTTAGTTACTAGCACCTTGCCTGTCACATGTAGTTGTCTAATCCTTTCGGTCATGTCCAACTTTTCGTGATGCCATTTGGGATTTCCTTGGCAAAGATGCTGGAGTGGTTTGCCATTCCCTTCTCCAGGCCATTTTATAGATGAGAAAACAAGGCAAATAGGATTAAGTTGCTTGTCCAGGCTCACACAGCTAAGAAGTACCCTTGGCCAAATTTGAACTCAGTAAGGTGAGTTTTCCTGACTCCACGTCCTAAAATCTATCCACTGAGCTGACAGTCTGTCACATAGAAGGTGCTTAAAAAATACTCGTTGACTTAATGATATTATGTTCATTCTTTTGGTCCATATTTAGAAGTCCATTATCCAACTCATTTGCCTTGTACCAGTTTTCTTCAGTTTCTATTAGTAAATAAAGTATCCCAAATTATTTAAAGGAGGGCTTGAATCATTGTTCTTTGATTTTCACCATTAGAGAACACTTAAAATATTTTTTTCTTCACCTTAGTCCCTTATTATAATTATCAGAGATATATGCCAGGCAGCTAGGTAATGACTGGCAAAATAATTCAGATATACGCACACACATACACATTCACTAGTGGGCATGCACACACTTGGGATTTTCAGATAAGAAAAGGGAGTAACAGAACAAAATAATTTTGTACAAACTTTTTGCGTTTTCCTGAAATAAACATGAATAGAGATATAACTGTTCATGACATTGATTGCATCATCATTAAGAGTAATGTTTCCCTGATAGTTTTGAGTTGAATTAACGTTGTCATATGTGGCCCCATGGATAAAGAGCACTGGACCTGGAATCTGGAAGACCTGAGTTCAGACATTTAATACTTGTGGGACCCTTGACAAGTAACTGAATCTGTCTTCAGTTATACAAAATAGTGCCTACTCCCCAGGATTTTGATGAGAATTAAATAATATTTATAAAGCATTTAGAACAGTGCTTGGTACATAGTAGATGCTTAATAAATGTCTCCTCCATTTTTCCTTATTCTAAAGGAGGTTGTTTGGAGGGGTGGGCATTTATTCATTTATTTTCTTTTTTTTGTTTTGTTTTGTTTTTGAGATGAGAAGATCATTGCTAGTTTTATTTTCCATTGTTTAAAAATAACATATTAAAGTTAAAGAAGTTTCAGTTAAGAAATCTGCAAATATTATTTGTAGCTCTCACACTGATAGCACTTTGACTAGGTAAAATGCTTTATCCAGGACCATTTAGAGAGGTGCTATTGTCAGCCCCACTCAAACAAAGGAATTCAGGGAAATTCAATTCAGCTGAAGTGCCTACCAGTTATTTAAAGGTAACTTATTGTGAAAGATATACCGTGTGTATGTAGAATAAGAAGACAAAGCAAATAGGGGAAAGACAACACAAATAAATAACGTGTAATGGGAGCCATCACAGAAAGACAGAAAGAACACTCATTGGCTCTTGAAGTAGATGACATGGGGTCAGATCCCACTTCTGATGTTTGCCTCTCATGCGACTTTGGAGAAATTGTTTATCCTTTCTCAGTCTCAGTTTATTCATTGCTAAAGTAAGTAGTTGACCTTGGTGGTCCCTATGATCTTGTGGTCTTTAGTTTATTTCCAAGAACTCTCATACTTTGAATAGGAGTAGTCCTAGTAGAGGCACATGAAAATGAATTATGGCTGATGTTCAAGGACAAGACTCAAGTCTGAGAGCAGTGGAGACTGAATAATTCATTCTAACTTGGTGCAACAATTTATCATTCGATTACAATGTGGCCAGTAACGTGTTATACTCCAAGTCTAGCAACTAGGACTGGAGTGGGAGAACCTGTATCCTTGAGGCTATATGTGACCCTGTAGGTCCTTGAGTGTGGCCCTTTGATTCTGTGAAGTTTGGATTCAGTCAAGGGTCATGCCTGAGGACCTAGAGGTCCTCTCTCTGAACTAGAGAGTCTCCTTTGGATGGATATGTTTTGATTATGGTATAGTATCTTCCCTTAAGACACTGAAAAATTTATTTAGAGGGAAAAGATATATACAAATTAAACAATAATGAAACAATTAGGAAATATGATAGTATGTAATTAAGTGTTAAATTATGTGTGAGAGGCTTGAAGTTCAGAGAAGGGAGAGGGAATAACATTAAGAAGAGGAGATGTATTTTTCTTTTTCTCATTTTCTATCTCAGGTTTTGTCCATATCATAATAACAAAGAAACTAGCTGAGGAGATTAATATCCCATCAATCAAATGGTTGTGTGGTTTCTGGAACAACAGAGTTACTTTTCCACCCATTAAAATTCTTTGAATTCAGCTGTTATTTTACCATCACAGAGACAAGAACTGACCGTTAGACCCACAAAGCAAAGATGTGTAAGGGAGGAAGCTCTTGATGTTGAGCCAGTAACTCTGTGATTCTGGACAAGTTGTTTAAGACCTCTCTGAACCTCAGTTTAAGCATCATTAAAATAGGAATGGTAATAATACCTGTGGCACTTACCTCATATTATTAAAAAGAGCTCAAAAATCTTCCTTCGTCCTCACCCTCCTTTTTTCTCATCTCACAGGAAGTAGAAAGCCTTCTCTTTCTCAAGGAAAACCCCACTGAATATGCCAGAAATTAACTTTTTCTTTTTACCATAACCCCCTTTTAAAGACCAATGAAGCCTATAAACCCCCTCCTCAGAATCATGTCTTTTAAGGCATAACATAAAACACATAGGATTAAAAAGGAAAGAAAATATTTAGAAATGCATTTTATCTATCATCTACCCATCTATCTATATTATTTCTAATTATATTATTACATTTATCATTATCCCCAATCATATTATTATATCTAATTATATTATGTCTCTAAATTTATATATGTGTAAATTTGCACATAAGTATTCATACATGCATACACATATGTAAATGTATATTCAAACTATAAATCTATGCAATCATTATCTGCATATATATCACATATATGTACTTACATGTATTTGTGCACATATTGTACTAAGACGTACACATACACACATTATCATCATCATCATCACTATTTTACGGAATCACTGCAAATTTCTGGAAAAAGTAGTGAGCAACGAAAGTCAAAAAAATTATATTCTGACCACTGTAATGACTTACTACCCATTTTCTCTATAGCCATAAAACACACACACACACACACACACACACACACACACACACACAGAACAACTCACAGAATTACTTCCCCAAAAATCCATTCCTTATGGGTAACAGCATTATAAAGGGACTCTGGTGTAAACATCAGACAATATGGCAGAGGTTGCAAAGTTAGTAGATCTGATGCTTTTAAATTCTTTTTGTTGTATATTCACAGGACAGTTCAGCAATAGTGGAGAAGGTAACAGGACTAGAACAGAGAAGACCTAGGGAAAAATCCTGCCTCAGATATATCAGTCAATCAACACATGTTCATGTACCTCTTTCTTTGAGTAAGCATCGTGTCATGAGTTAGATTCAAAGTCAAAAGTAAAATAGTCCCTCCCCCTCAAGAAACTTATATTCTAGTAGGAGAGAAAAGGAGTCTAAATGTCAATGTACACAAATATGTGGAAAATAAATGTAATTAAAGGAGTAGGTTTTGTTTTTGTTTTCAGTGGAGAGGAGGAAAACGCCAGCAATCTAAAGAATCAACCTGGAACAGTCTCTTAACCTCTCAGCCTGTGTTTGCTCATTTATAGCATAGGGAAAATAATGTTGCTGCACACATTTCAGGGTGATAGAGAATAGAATGTTTTGCAAATTTTAAAGTATTATGTAAATCTGGATTATTAGCCCGATGCAGGAATGTTAGGTGGGCTTAGCCTAGGGAATTTTACAAAAATTTTACAAAAAAAAATCATTTTGGAGGCTTATTTTTACCTTTGCCTGTTTTAGCGAAACCCAAATACAACAGGTCAATCTATATTTTAAAAATCCATTAGTCTATCTTATTAATGACAATTAATTATTTTAAAAAATACCTCTGATGGAACAAAAGATTCCCAGAAAAATCTCAAAATTATTTATGCCATCCTTCTAGTCTCCAAGGTTCAAAAGCTTGTAGTCATCTTTCCCTCTTTTCTTTCCTTTTTCTTATATACAACTCTTATTATATCTTGTCAATTCTATTCACACCTATTCCTTCCACTCCCACAGTCTCTAGATTAGGCTTTCATCAGTTCACACCTGGGCTATTATAATATCATCCAAAGTATTTTTCCTACTTCCATTGCCCGCTCTCCAATGCTGCATTTGCAAAGATATCAAATTGATATTCTTCCAGCATAGATATGATCATATCACTCCCTGCCTCAAGAATCATCACTGGTTCCCTATTGATGCTAGGAAAAAGTACAGCATTTAAAGTCCTACAAAACAGGACTTTCACATATGAGTTTCCATTTTTTGGTCATAATACTACTCTCTGGAAGACACTCTCCACTGCATTCAAATCAATATGCTATCTGGTTCCCATATGACATTCTGTCACCCATGTGGTGGGCGAGTGATGCCCATTTCTAGAATTCTCTCCTCTGGATTCTGACTGAAGAATCACTAGTTGTTTACAAGCACAATTCTAGTCCTATTTCCTACCCAGCATGTTTTCTGATCCTCAGTTTTATTTTTATAGCTTCCTATGCATATTATGTATAGTTATCTATGCACATCCTGAGTCCCTCAGGCAAAAAGTAAACTCCCTGAGGGCAAGAATTTTGGCAACCTTTGTCTTTGTATCCCCAGTATCTGGCACACTATCTTGTAATCCATCCTTGACAAATGTTAAATTGAATTTTCAAATAGCTTCTTATGAATTAAATTTTCAAAACCCTTCTTTCATTGGGACCATGGAACATAATGTTACTAGAACACATAGAGACTTTGTTTCAATATACCTTTCTGGAGATGGCAAAACAAATCTCAACTTAATCTTTTATATCTGGAACAAATTAAATTTCTCCCAAAATCTGAACATGAAAAAGTATGTTTTTGTCAAATACTAAATGCAATAAAAATTCCCTTGTGAGTTTAGCGCTGGGGAACAATGTCCATTCAAGCTAGATTCATACTTCCATTTCAGAAGAAGAAAAAGAATCACATTTCTTCCAATAACCCTGCACGTTGTTTCCCCCCTGTCAGAGATATAGGGGCCAATCTAGTTTACCCTTAATGTTTCTGTACTTTGAAATATTTTATAATAGACATTTCTTTCAAATATCATTAAATCTGCTACAGAATTGCTGTTGGCTTAATATGAATCTGGAAAGCAGAAGGAAAACACATTGCCCTGCACACAACTCCATCAACTGTTAACTGACTTTGGGCAAATAAGCTGATGGGAAATTGGAAAACTTTTCTTTTTTTTTCACTTCCTTACCCAAATTTAATTCTTTCAAAAAGTATGTGCTGACCCCTTAAATTGCCTTTTATCTATGTTCTCTTTTCAATTATCCATTGCAATACATACTGAAATTATATTCAGCCTCTTGGTGCCATATTAATTAGGTATACTGACAAAAAAGGTTTGCTATAAGCAAGTGATAGGACTTCAAAAACACAGAGGCTTCGAAAAAATGGGGGCTTCTGAGAAGCCAGCTTTTGCCAAGGTAAGAAGTTACCTTAAGTTC
Organism: Bettongia penicillata ogilbyi; assembly: GCA_023548195.1. NCBI lineage: Eukaryota > Metazoa > Chordata > Mammalia > Diprotodontia > Potoroidae > Bettongia > Bettongia penicillata. The sequence continues at coordinate 5,910,640 of JAJHZJ010000287.1, read as the reverse complement.
TCCTAAGTAAAATTATACCCTTTATATGTGCTACATAATTTACTCATAATATTTTTTATAAATACACATATTTATATGGTAATTTCTATTCAGGCAGTTTGCTATGTAAATATGTAAGGCAGAGGTAGGAGAAAAATATCTAATTGCACAGTAATGCCATCTCCGAGTCTGTGTAAACATCTGTAGTGAAAATTATAATATAATTACATGTACATAAATGTTTAGTTAACTAGCAATTATGGTATAATTATTACCATGTTCTTGATGAAAATGATGTATGAAAAGAGCTAGTGGACCTTTTTGGTATCATGGCTCTGATTTTCAGATGACTTACGGCTAATTTCAAAAGCCAAATATAACAAAATGAAATTCTTTAACCCTTACTCGTATGCCCTTGATGACTGTTCAAAAGCCAAGTTTGAACACAGTTGAGTATTAGTTAGTATGGTTGACTTTTAAAATTAAATGCCCGTAAGAGGAAAATAATTTCCTCCTCTCCAAACACACATAGTGCAATTAAATGGGTAAAAAATGTTGACAGAAGATAAAGATAATTTCATTTGTATTCATTTCTAAATGCCTTTGTCTCTAGCTCCTATGATAAGCAAAATATGTGTGATCTACATTTTATGCACCATTAGGCTTAAATATTTTAGTGTTAGAATTAGTGCTAGTCTAAAAGGAGATTGAGAATATAGAACATGATTAACACTTTTAATTAAATGAATACTACAGTTTGAAGAAGTGAGAAAACTCAGAAAGCTGATTTATGATTTGGTACCATTTTAGATCATATGTAAATATATGAAGAGATACATATATGCATAGATAAGTAGATGTATCTTCATATATATCTCTTAATATATTTATAGTTACACACATCAAGACATATATATGCATTATATACATGCTTGCATCGCACATATTTTGTGAATTTATATTCATAGAGAGATATATTTATGAAAAGAGAGACAGAGACTTCCTTTGTATGTGTACATGTATATATACTTCCACATATATAAATAAATGTATGGGTGTGTGTATACATATACATATATACATACATACATACATATACATATATATACACACATATATAGATACATACACATATGGAAGTAGATGAACAGAAATGAATCTATTGGCTACAATTCACTGTTGGTTTAAGTCTTTTTGTTAAAGTCTACTTGTGTTTAGTGTTTATCATTTTGTTCATGTAGAGGAAATAAATATCTATCCCAAGGCTAACTTATATTGTACATTGCACTCCTACCTTTCAGGAAACCTTAGAAATGAGTTGACACTTAAACTTCAAGTAATTTTTGGTATATGATATTTCTGTGTAACGTATACTTTTATAATGAATTTTATATAGATTATTAATATATGGAAGGAAAAAGGAACACACAACAAAATAAAGTCAGGAGAAAAAAGTAAAGCAAGCCAGTTTTATGGACAGGAAATACATTAAAGAAAGGTAGTTAAGAAGGATGGATACTGGTTAAGTCCACTGGGGCCCAAGGCGAGGAAAAGGCAAAACCCATCAAGTCTTGTATATTTTTAGAATGTTCTTATCTAGGGCAAGGCTGACAGACGAGGCTTAGGGGAAGAGACTGAGGAACCCAGTCCTAAAGATTGGTCACTCTTGTTAAAGTGAGGAATGCCCATTTACTCCCTCACTAGAAGATAGTCAAATTCCCCACTGCAAGCTTTATCTTGATAGAATGCTTCAAGGGATTTGAGCCTCCTTGCAGACTTCTGCATTTAGCAGAGAGGAAAGGTGACTGGGAGTCCTTTCACCAGAATCTGGTAATGTGAAGTCAAGGAAACTCAGGTATATTAGATTGTGAGCTCTTTGAGGGAAGGTCTATCTGCCTTAGTATCCCCAGTACTTAGCATACAACCTGACACGTAGTAGAAATTTGACAAATGACAAATGTTTGTTATTGCCTTGATACTGACTTCTTTTCAGTAAAAAAGATTTTAAAATAAAAGAATAATGGAAAATGGACAACAATGTTTTAGCAAAAATACATGAAAAGGAAGCTTGATGTGTGTGGCAAAAAAAACAAAAAACAAAAAACAAAAAACAAAACAAAACAAAAAAAACTACTATCTCTTGCTAAATTGTTGTAAATACCTTCTAATTGGTATCTCCCAATTCAATTCATCCTACCTTCTGCTTTTCTATATAAACTGTCCTTAATGGCAGATCTGATCATACTTAATCAATATCAGTGACTTTCTTATTGCCTTTAATGTAAAATATAAGCTCTTTATATTTTAAAACCCCCTACATCCTAGCCCCAAAGCATTTTGTAAAACTCATTAGACAGTACTATCCCTTCCACACTCCACAATTCAGCTACACTGGGCTTTTCTCTGTCCCTCACACAAAACCCTCTGTCTTCTTTGTCTTTTTCTTTGTACCAGCCACCCTACACACTTGGAATGCACTCTTACTCCCTTTATTTCTGTCATGTAAAGTCACTCTCTTCCTTTAAGATACAGTTAATGGGCCATCTTCTGGTTGAAACCTTTCCTGACTCCTCCCAAACCATTGGTACCATCCCTACTAAAATTCTTATATTTAATGATTTTACATATATTTGTATTCATTGACATATTTATGCTATATATGCATACACTAAAAAAACCTCCACTAAAATGTAAACTTACTGAGAGTAGAGATAGTTATATTCCTTGTACTTATATCCCCAGTACCTTGCATAAAACCTGGCACAAATACTAAATACTTGTTGACTGATGGATTAGACAAAGGCAGCCAGGCTTTCTGTTACATTTATATTAGGGATCAGCTCCCTGACAGTTGCTTTTGTCCTCTCATCCACAGTACATCTCTTCACAGAGAAAACAACAAGACTCAGGCATCTTTCTTCTCACTGTTGTGAATTATTCCCATCCTATCCACTCCAAACAAAAATCCAATTCCATCTTTGATCCTTCATTTTCTCCTATTATAGTTAGAAAGACCTCTTTTTTGTTGTCCTTAGTTTCCATTGTAGCCTCAAGTCATGCTAAGCTTTCCATACTTCACAATCTTTTTCATAGACAGAATTCTTATACTCATCTTATGTTACTTGATCTTGCTTCCATCTTCCATATATTCATTTTGCAAATCTAATGTGGTTTTCCCCCAATCTGCAAGGCACCTAAACCAGTCATGAGAGAAGTCTCATAAATATCATCTTTTAGCCTACAGTCCCGTCCATAGTTCTGTTTTAAGTCCTAGGTTATTTTAATACGTTGGTAATTTTTGCATGTGACAAATGTGCTTTACAAATATCTACCCATGTAGGTCATTTCATTTCAAAATCATTATTCTTTTTGGTAAATGTGATTAGTATATAACCCCAAGGCATAATTTCTTCATATGTAATCAGGAATATAATTTTTAATTTCATAGTATGAAACAACCCTATCTCACTAGGCTTCCTACTAAATTCACATAAAACTCCCAGGAATAATAATATCCCAGTACATATTCCAAGAAAAAAATCCCAGTACAAACTGGGAGGGAGAAAACCTAGAGTATTTTGGTAATTGCATTAAATTCCTCAGGACAAAAGTAGTTAATGAATTAATCAACCTGTATAGATCCTATCATCCCACTGACCCTTAAAATTTGAGGGTAGTGACATTATATTGCTGTTACGGTTCAGTGGGGTCCAACTCTTCATGAACCCGTTTGAGGTTTTCTTGGTAAAGATACTGAAGAGATTTGGCAATCCTTCTCCAGTTCATTTTACAGAGGAGGGAAATGAGGCAAACAGAGTTAAGTGACTTACCCTGCATCACATAGCTTGCCTTACCTAAGTGCTGAGACAAAATTCAAACTCAAGAAGATGTCTTCCTGAATTCAGGCCCCAGAATTGCACCACCTAGCTGGTCTTATTATTATATACTTCTGCTTAATTCCTCATCGTGTATGGCATAGAAAGAGTGTTTGATGTTTTAAAATATTTAGAAGCAGACATGTAGAGCAAAATGGGTGGGTTCTTACAGATGTTCTTCATGCAGATGACCCTAAGACCTAGGAAGAGTACCTTGCAGTATTTGTTGTACTCCAAAAAGTAAGAAAAGCATCAGTAATGACTAGGGTTCATAAGATATATCATCTACTCTCTCTGGGCTTCAGAATGGTATAGAATAAAACCCCTATCTTGTGATTCCTTATCTAAGACCTAGTAACCATCCCACTGTATGACTTGCTAGATTTGATAGATTCCTATGGGTTCATACCAATAGAAGGGTAACTGATTGACTATTTACTCTTGGTTGCTAACAAGGTTGTGGCCACTAGAGTTAGCTTCCAAACCTTACAACAAGTATAAAAATCCAAGTTTATAATGGCTTTTTCAATGAACATCAGTCACCAGGAAAATCAATTTAATAACAATGACAAAAACATCATGTGATGGCTGCAGGGCTTAGTGATTAGAGTGCCCAATGTGGAGACAGAAAACCTTAAATTCAAATATTTTTGCGACTTATTAAGCATGCAGAATTAGGAAGTCACTTAAGTATTATGAGTTTCTGTTGACTCTGGAAGAATGAGTAAAGCCCATAATTTTGAACAGCTCTGCCTCATCTAAATCCAATTAACTTGCAAGTCAAGACATCCTGATATCAGTGGCCATCAAGAATGAAGGCTGGACAATAATTACAAATGTGAGTTCAAGGATTATTCTGTAGAGTAAGCAGTGCAATCCAGTGGACAGAGTGCTCTGCTTAAAGTCAGAAGACTTTAAGTTCAAATCCTCTCTTTCTGCCATTTTTTTTATCCATTTTATCCATTTTTATATTCATAAGATCTTAGATACATCCCAACCTCTCTGGGTTCAAGTTTCCTCCACTGTAAAATGAGAGAATTGTATCTGAGACTCTGAAATCCCTTCCAACTCCCAAGGTATGAGTCTATGCCTTAGTGCAAGTAATTATCTATGTTGCTTCATGGAGTTCCCACAGGAAGAGTTTCTTATACTAAGGAAATTACAAATCTTTTGTGGATTCATGTTATGCAGATGGGGTTTAGGGACATGGCATGTGATTTCACTGGGATTGGGAACTCCCAGGTGTAGAAACTCCCTGTATCAATGAAGATCAGCACCTTCACTGAAACTGAGAGTCTTAGAGAGTTACTTGAAGGCCTTAAGAGGTTAGGGGATTTGCCCAGGGTCACAAATCCAGTATGTGTTTGAGGGAGGATTTGAAAAATCATATCCCTGGCTATGAGCTCTTTCACTGATACCAAGTTCTTCTCATTAGCAGAATAATAAAGGGAAATCAAATGTTTTACTCGATAAATTGCTTTGATTAATTTAGTATATCAGAATGGTTTTACTGTTCCACAAACTGTATATTTGATATGACATTCTCTAATTATCATTGAGCATTATTTGTATATTACAAAAGTGTATTGCTAGAAGGCTGATCAGCTAGGATTTATTAGGTCTTTTAAATAACACAATTTGTCCATAAAATCTTAGTTCAGTTTTAAGCTATCAAAGTTATTCTTGAATATAATTACTGATACTACTGTTAATAAAAGAAAACAAAACCATTATGAATGGCTTTAAATTGCACCAAGACTTTTGGGACAACATGTATCATAATTGGAAAGCCTTGGTGTGATTGATTTAATTTAATAAATAAAATATTTGTGTCCAGAGTGGAAATGCCAGGGAATAAAAAGTACTAAAAGTTTTAGGCAGGAGATTTATTCTTTGATATAAGCATTCTGGGATGATTAGGTCCTAGAGATCAAAGGAAGGACAAGATGGTACCTTGAGTTTTCTTCCATTCCTTTGATCTTTGGGTTCATTCTGAAGATAAAAAAAAATAAACACTAGCAAAAAGCTGGGTAAAACTTTAAACTGCCAGGTCTACTAACAGAGCAAATCAAGCTTCTAAAATAAATTACAGTCCTCAAGTCTGAAAGTGTGGAATAATAATGACCTCTCATGCTGAATGTGATTTCTTTTGAGAATGATGATTTCTAGTAAAAGATGAGTATCTCTGCTACTGAAGAGGGGAGAAAATACATTCAGAGATTGAAGTTTCTTCCTTAATACTCAGGAGAGAGGAGTAGAAAGGAATGTGAATATTAGAAAATTACTTCTAAAACCTTCTCAACTAGATAGTAGCTAAATGATAAGCTTAACATCATCTGAATGCCAGAGAAGGTAAGACCCTAAAAATTTTGCTTCAAGTTGCTGAAGAAATGAACAGTTCTTGTCGTTGCTTTGAAAGATATCCTGCTTTACCTTGCTTAAATCTATGGGCAACCATGTGGCAAGCCACCCTTATAGAGTACTGAGCTTGGACTTAGGAAGACCTGGATACTGTCTGCCTCAGATATTTAAGTATGTAACCCTGGGCAAGTCATTTAATATAATAGCCTCACTTTCCTCATGTGAAAGGAACAGTTTGGACTCAGTGATCTCTAAGGCCATTTCCAGGTCGAATAGGATACTATGACCTCGCTAAGTCTCGTTTCCCTCCATTTGTAAAAAAGGGGTTACGATAGTGGCTCGATGTTACAAAGTTGTTGTGATGAAAGAACTATTTAAATGTGAGCTGTTTTGGTTATGGTGGTAGAGGTGATGGTGATGAGGATGATGAAGGAAGAAAAGGAGGAAGAGGAGGAGGAAGAAACAAATAAGAAGGAGCAGAGAAATTTACTAAGCACCTACTGTATAACAACTACTGGGCATACAAATCCACAAATAAAGAATGAAACAGTCCTTGCCTCTGAGGTCAGCTCTTGGAAATAATAGAACTACCAATTAATATGATGTTACAACAATACTTGTACAGTGTTTTAAGGTTTGCAAAATAATTTACAAATATTATCTTATTTGGTCCTCACAACAGTCTTAGGAGGATAGGTGCCCTTATTATGCCCATTATAGAGATACAGAAAACTGACATTGACAGAAGTTAGGTGAATTGTTCATAGTTACACAACTGCTAAGTGTCTGAGGTTGGATTTGAATTTGTTTTCCTATCTCTAGGTTCAGCGCTCTATCTATTGCACCTAGTGAACTTAGGTTTGTAACAGGAAGATCTTAGGGATCCTTGAAACATTATTCTAGGGTTGGGGACCTTTTTTGACTAAAAGTGGTTCTGAATGAACCTAACAGTGGCTACATGGTACAATGGTAAGAATACAAAATTCTGGGTCAGGAGAACTGGATTCAAGACCAAACTTTCCTTTTTATTAACTGTGTGACTATGGGTAATTCATTTGAACTCTGAGCCTCAGGTTCCTCATTTATAGACTAAATATGATAACATTTAGACTTCCTATCTAATGGGGATAATTATGAAATTCAAATCAGATAACAAAAGTGGAAATGATCAATCACTGTACTTTATAAATAAACATGAGATGATCATGATGACTTTCATCATGAAATTTTCATCATTAATGAAATCATTAATAACAATAATGAAACAGAACAGATAATATGGAGTCCTTGGAGGCCATCTAAGTGAATCTTTTGAGTCAAGTCCAAAGTCATTATACTGCTGGTCCAATCCAAGTTGGTGCCTCCGGTCTTGATACCTGTCAGAGTCAGGAATGTGTGTTAGAAGTGAATAATTCTTATGCTAAATCAGCATGTTGATTTCCATAATGTCCCATAGGACTAGAAAATCATTTTTCAGATTCCCTATGTTTTAACACCCATGGGTATCACACTGGAAGCTTAATTTGCTCAAGAATGTTTTTTGCTCCATTTTCTTTGCTGCAATATAAAGTACAATTGAAAGAGGATTTGCCTTGTTAAAATATGTTATATATGTCCTAAAACATAGCACCTCTAACATTCTCAGAATGAATATTTTTGCTTAGGTTGTTCCCTTTGGCTAAAATACACCCACCTCCAACTCATTTATTTGCTAGTCAAAATCCTACGAATCCTTTAAAATCCAGCTCAAATATCAAATCAAATATCAAATAAAAAATTAAAAAGTGGATAATATTAGGGATGTAGCATATTAGCTCAAAGAAATGAATCTCTAATGATTAAAAAGGTCAGGTAAATGGAAAGAAGATAGCCTTTGCTGGACCTGCTCAAGCCACAGGGGTGATATGCATCTAAATCCATCCAGAGATAAGGCTGGTTCTATCAGATATGTAACTGAAAGTTTGGAATGCAGGACGTTTTGATTGACTAAAAAGCAGGAGGAATTGTCTCATGGGTGTGTGCTTGTCCTTTATTGCCGAAGACCATGCCATCAGAGAAATAATGACACAATTGCCCTTGACTTTGTTTTGAGTGAGGGAGGATTGTGCAGGTCACCAGCCTCACTTCTCCTCCAGAGCCATCTGAATCCAGTGACCAGATATTCATCAGGATGACTGGAAATAACCCAGGATGAGGCAATTGGGGTTAAGTGACTTGCTCAAGGTGACACAGCTAGTGAGTGTCAAGTGTCTGAGGTGAGATTTGAACTCAGGTCCTCCTGACCCCTGCACTGGTGCTTTGTCCACTGCACCACCTAGCTGCCCTCTCTCATGGGTAGGAGACTGAAGTATAGGGCTATCTCAAGACCACCGCCTAGAGTGTAATAATGAGGGCAAAGGAGCAGACTAGAGTGGACTATGGAGGAGCTTTTCTGTTGTAGGGCTACAACAAGGAAGAAAGTGACACCTCATCACTTCCTGTCTTAACTAAATGTGTTCGCTTGGAAAGCACCTATGGCAGAGTAGTTAGAAAAGTTGCTTCAAAGTCAGGAAGACCTAGATTCTAATCTTGCCTTTAACACATGCTGGTTATGAGTCTAGATACATAAAAGTCACATAGTCTCTGTGCCCCCACACAACTCTCTAAGACTAGAAGTTGCAGAGGAGATACTAATGTACATTTGTTGAAGGCATTTACTCACCAAAATTCCCTTAATGAATGAAATCAAGACCTAATTAAAAAAAAAAAAACCAGCAAGATTTGCCTAATGAATTGATCATCTCATCTACTCCTTTGGTCCACAGGGAATACACATGTTGTTAGTACCCTCTAAATTTCAGCACTCTGGAAATGCTTCATCCTTGTTACAGCTCTGGGCTCTACATATGCTCAGAACTTCCAAATGTCCCTTTTGTCACTCTCTGTGATATATTCCTTATAATGATTATCCGATTCCTTTCATCATTCTTGATGACCTTCATTTAGTCTGAAGTGTCTCACTAGAGTTGTGCAGAAAAAGCCTATAACCCTGCTGCCTAATGATGCCCATCATCCAGTATCCAGTTCAAACGATTTTAGGCAACCCTATGGCCCTGCACCCACTTTACAAAGTAAGTTCAGATCTCATTTTCCACTAGCTCTCTTTTTCAAGTTTCACTCAGGGTTGCTGATTTCTAAATTTCTTCTATTCACCAAGTATGTGTTTTTCAAACTGTTTTTCCCCAGATGTAATAGTTTGCATTTTTATAAGATGAATCTCATCTTATCTTTTCCTGCTTGTATTTCTAACTTCTTCAGGTACATTTTGATTATGTGCAGTGTTCTCCATGGTCTTTGAAATATCTTTCAATTTAGTATCACCTAGGAATTTTGCTGGCATTCCTTCTACTTCCTCTTCTAGATTATAAAAAATATTAAATAGTGCAGGACCTAACGCCATTCCCCTCAGACATTCCCTTTACTGCATTCTATTACAATTTTCAGATTACATTTCATGGAAACTTTTCTGCCCGTGTGAGTCATGGACAACACACATTCTACAAATGCAGTTTCATCCAATGCATACAAATATTTTTAGGAACAATAACTCTAATTTTTACATGTAACTCCCCAAATTTTATAGATATGTATACTTCCTTCTATAATATAAATCATAAAATATTTCTTAATGTTCTGCTTGCTGCCTAATTTCCCTAGATGCCTCTTTTTCTAAATATGTGTTGTCTTTTATTATAATATAGATTACTTGAGAGAAAATTCTCTGTCTCTCTCTCTGCCTTTGTCTCTGTGTCTCTGTCTGTCTGCCTGTCTCTCTCTCTGTCACTCCCTGTCTCTCTCTATCTCTTTCTCTGTATGTGTATGTCTCTCTCTCTTTCTCTCTTTCTCTCTCTCTCTCTCTCTCTCTCTCTCTCTCTCTCTCTGCCTCTCCCCATTCTTTTCTCTCTTTTTGCTTTGTTGCAATCCTACCCTGCCCTGATGTAGCAAACATAATAAGCACTTAATAATAGAATTTTCATTCATTTATTTTATTTACAAAATGCTAGACAACAAAGTCGACAGTACTTCCCCATTAAAATGAATTTCAGAACTATTCAATTCTATTTCATTCATACAGCTATCCATCTATTTTTTCAATAAATATTTATTAATACCTACTGTAAGTGAGGCACTATTCTGAAAATTATAGGATATATAAAATTGAATAATATGGGGACTCAGTCCTCATAAAACTCACAGCCTGTTTGGGGCAGGGTAAGAATAAGACGTGTGCACAAAATATTTATAATATAAAGTAGAATGTGAAATTTTAAAATGTACAAATGAGATATGATGGGGATTCAGAGGACAGGTAGGGCACCAAAAATGTTTCACTTAAACAATGTAATTTTATCAGGACCTTCAAAGACATATAGAGAGGGGAGAAAAGAGGGAATAAATCCAGGCACAGAAAAAAAGATAATGGGATCAAAAGATTTAGGATGACCTAAATTGATTTAGGAGATCTCCCAGGTTATGGATCACAACTTCTTCATTTTAAAGATGACAAAATTGAGGACTAGAGAGATTTAGTACCTTGTCTAAGTCACAGAGTTCATAAGTGTCTGAGATAGAATTTGAACTCAGATCTTATTCCAAGTCAGATACCATCTGCTGCAAAAGCAAAGACACAAAGATGAGTCATATGGGGGCATCCTTGAGTTCAATTGGATTATAAGATGCATAAAGTGAAATATAGTGAGATAATCTTAAAGGAAGATTACTGAAACATTTTGAAAACTGGTTAAATGGTGTTATAATGAAGTACATGATCTAGGTCCATTCTTCCTAAGTCCCTAGTACTGGCAAGTTTAATCTTCAGAGGGAGGCTAGTTACTTTCCCCCTTTGGGTTCTAGGAGTAAAGCAGAAGGGTTGTGTGTGTGTGTGTGTGTGTGTGTGTGTGGGCGGGGGTGTATTTCTTTAGTACTAAAGCTCATAGACACATAAAGATGTACCCTCACTCCACCATAATTATCAGTCGATATTAATGAGCCAGAATTAAATAGCTTTTAGTTATAGTTAAGGTTGCTTGGTAAGGACAGTTGGTATAAATCATTCCATTCAAAAGTCAGTCCCAAAATCTCCAACAAGTACATACAGAGTGCCAGGACAAACCAGTCTTAGACTAAAAGTGCACATATAACAAAGGAATAACTCAGCTCCTGGTCAATTTAAATCCTCAATTACTCGTGTGGGCATAAAATCCTTTAGTCCCTTTAGGAATGATGCAGCTTAGTATGGAGTTCTTGGTAGATTCTTCAATGTCTCTTTCATTAGTGTGTCTTGTTTATCCTTGACTCCCATAGCAGATACAATATCACTGGCTGCTGCTGTCTTGAGTATGATATTAGGACACTTGTTGTTGCCTATTCCCACTTCGAAGTTAAATAGTTCATCTTCCCATTACCAGAAGAGGAGGAAGAGGTTAGAGACTCTCTCCTTCCCCAACCTCCACTCAAACTACTTTGATCTCATGTGCTTCTAACATATCACAAAAAAAGTCTACTCTCCAAAATGGCTTGCTAATTTAGAGAAGACCACAGGACTTGATTGAGTTGTTTTTAGTGTATGCCAGTATAGAACATCACTTTATTTGAGCTAGTGGCTTTCAAGGTCTTCTCTGGGTCTGATTCCCTTGATTGATTGATTCATTAGAGGATTTCTCATATTGTTAAAGTATCACTATTTTATTAGTTACCTTAAAGTGGCTGAGATGATTGACTGAGTTGAGGACAACCCTTTCAATTCATTAAGCAATGAGGTTAACATTTCAGGGTTCTGAGCAGGCAAGTAGTATGATTATACTTATGCTTTAGGAAAGTTATTCAGGGAGAATTACATAGAGTGAATTGGAACAAGGAGAATGGGGAAACCAAGCAATCAACGAGGAAACTATTGTAATAGTTCAGGAAAAAGGTAATGAGGGACTGAGTTGAATGGTCATAAAAAACGGATGAGAGGACAGGTTCATGAGTATTGGAGAAACATACACACCGTGGAAGTCAAGATGATGAAGCAATAGGAATTCACTTGAGCTCTCCCAAATTCTCCTCCAAATAGTTTAAAATAACACCACCTCAAATCAAAATCTGAAGTGGCAGAACCAACAAAAGGTCAAGAAAAAACAATTTTCCAGCCTAAGATAAATTAGGAGTTTGATAGTAAGTGTCTGTCTGACTGGGTTGGTGGTTGGCCAGGAGTGCAGGATTCTCACTAGGAGCACCTGAATCAATGGAACAGCATCTTTGGGAACTCTCAGTCCACAGACTGTTATAGGAGTTGGAGAAGTGATCAGAAGTAGATTACATAGAACCCTGTGTTTGCATGTGGTGCAAGATTCTGTTACATTGGCCATACAGTTTCAGATCACACTCCCAGGGCATAAAGGAATATTAGTACTTTATCAGTATCTTACTGATGTTTGCAGTCTCAGAGGAGTAGGAACACAGACCACAGTTCTAGGGAGAAGAGGAATGCATATGGTCACTGAATGGGGAGGAGGTGCCCTTGTCTCAGGTCCAGGACAGAGAAGAGCACTACCATTTCCAAGTTTACCAAAGTTGCATTTACAATGAGTCAAAGAATGAGGAAAACTGTCTCAAATGGAAAATACATGAAAAGAAGAACTTTTCAGTGGAGGAGAAAATGGGGAGTGGTATGGGGAATGCTTGAACCTCATCATAATGAGCACAAAGAAGGAATAACAGGCTTAACACATTTGGGTATAGAAATCTATATTATCCTACAGAGAAGTAGGAGTAAAAGGAAATAAAAGGAGTGTGGAGAACTCAGAGAAGAAAGGATGAATTAAGAAAGGCAGTAGTCAGAAGCAAAACAGACTTTTAAGGGACTGAGAGAGACAGAGATACAAAGAGACAGAGACAGAAGATTATATAGGAGAAAATAAAAATAATGGGATAGAGAGAAATATACAGCAATAATAACTGTGAATGGGACAAACTCGACCACAAAATAGAAGCAAATAACAGAATGGTTTAAAAACCAAATTCTGACAATATTGTGCTTACAAGAAACACACTTGAAAGAGACAGACACACAGAATAAAAATAAGGGGATGGAGAAGAATCATTTATATTTCAGGTGAAGTAAAAATAGAAAGGGTAGCAATCACAATCTCAGACAAAGCAAAAACAAAAATAGACGAAATTAAAAGAAATAAGTGGAGAAAGGATTTTTGCTAAAAGTATCATGACCAATGAAATAATATCAGTACTAAATATATGTGTGCCAAATGATATAGCATCAAAACTTTTAAAGAGAATGGTAAATCAATTACAAGAGGAAATAGTGAAGGTAGACTAGTGGGGAACCTCAGGTTTCTCCTATCAAAATTAGATAAATCAAATGAAAAAATTAAAAAAAAAAGAAGTAAAGGAAATGAACAGAATTTTAGAAAAATTAGTTATGATAGACTTCTGGATGAAATTTAATAGGAAGAGAAGGGAGTATATCTTATTCTCAGCTGTACATGGAATCTTCACAAAAAAATGACTGTATTAGAACATAAAAACTTCACAACCAAATGCAGAAAAGCAAAAGTATTTAATGTATCCTTTTCAGGTCACATTTCAGTAAAAATCACTTTCAATAAACAGCCATGGAGACATAATTTGAAAATTGCATTGGAACTAAATCTAATCATAAAGAATGAGTGGGTCAAAGAACAAATCATAGGAACAATCAATAATTTCATTCAACAGAGTGACAATAATGAGGCAACATTCCAAAATTTGTAGGATACAGCCAAAGCAGAACTTAGGAAAGATTATTTCTCTAAATGTTTACATCAATAAAATAGTAAAAGAGTAGATCACTGAACTGGGCATGCAACTAAAGTGAAAGAACTAGAAAATGAATAAATTAAAAATCTCCAACTGAGCATCAAATTGGAAATCCTGAAAACAAAAGATGAGATTAATAAAATTGAAAGTAAGAAATTGTTGTGATAATAAAAAAAATTAGGAGCTAATAAGATATTAAACCATTGGTTAATTTGATTTAAAAAAAATGAAAGAAGAAAACCAAATTTCCAGTATCAAAAATGAAAAGGATTAATTCACCACCAATTAAGAGAAAATTAAAATAAACATTAGGAAATAGTTTGCCCACTAATATGCCAATAAAACTGACAATCTAAGTGAAATCAATGGATATTTATGAAAATATGAATCACCCAGATTAACAGAAGAGAAACTAGAATATTTAAATAACCCCATCTTAAGAAACAAAATTAAATAAACCATCAAATAAGCTCCCCAGTTCCTCTCAGGTGACGTGCCCCATGTGCTAGGATCCTGAATATTGTTCTTAAGATCAATGGAAGTTACTGGAGTGAATGAGATTGATAAGAGGAAAAATATGAGAGAGAGGAAGGCGTAGAATGGAACCCTGAAACTCCTACCTTCTGAAGGCAGGACGAAGAACACCAAGCTATGTAGAGATCATCAAAATCACAAAGGTGATTTTTGAAGAAGGCTGTAAAAAGCAGAATTAGCCTAATGGAAAAGGAAGTTCAAAAGCTCATTGAAGAAAATAGTTCTTTAAAGATGAGAGTGGAGTTCAGGAAAGTTAATGAATATATGATAAACCAAGAAGTTGCAAAACAAACCCAAGGAATGAAAAAATAGAAGACAATGTGAAATATCTCATTAGAAAAACAAGTGACCTGGAAAATAGATCCAGGAGAGACAATTTAAAAATTATGGGACTACCTGAAAGCCATGATCAAAAAAGAGCCTAGACATTATCTTTCATGAAATTGTCAAGGAAAACTGCCCTGATATTCTAGAACTAGAAGACAAAATAAGTATTGAAAGGATCCACTGATCACCTCCTGAAAGAGACCCAAAAAGAGAAACTACTAGGAATACTGTGGCCAAATTTAAGAGTTCTCAGTTCAAGGAGAAAATATTGCAGGCAGTTAGAAAGAAACAATTCCAGTATTGTGGAAATACAATCAAGATAACACAGGATCTGGCAGCTTCTACATTAAGGGATCCAAGGTCTTGGAATAGGATGTTCCAGAAGGCAGAGGAACTGGGATTAAAACCAAGAATCACCTACCTGGTGAAACTGAGTATAATACTTCAGGGGAAAAAATGATCATTCAATGATATAGAGGATTTTCAAGCATTCTTGATTAAAAGACCAGAACTGAAAAGAAAATTTGTCTTTCAAACACAAGAATCAAGAGAAGCATGAAAAGGTAAATAGGAAAGTGAAATCATAAAGCTTTTTAAAGCTGAACTGTTTACATTCCTACATGGAAAGATAATATGTGTAACTCTTGAGACTTTTCTCAGTATTTGGGTAGGTGGAGGGATTATACACACACACATATATAGACAAAGAGTATAGGTTGAATTGAATCAGAAGGAATGATATCTAAAGAATAAAGTTAAGGGGTGAGAGAGGAATATATTGGGAAGAGAAAGGGAGAAATGGAATGGGGCAGACTATCACTCACAAAAGAGATAAGAAAAATCTTTTTCAATGGAAGAGAAAAGAGAGGAGGTGGGAGGGTAAAAGTGAAGCTAACTCTAGTCACATATGGCTTGATGAGGGAATAAAATGCTCACTCACTTTGGTATGAAATTCTAGTTTATACTACAGCAAAGTAGGGGAGAAGGAGACAAGTGAGATGAGAGGGATTATAGAAGGGAGGACAAATTGGAGAAGGGAGTAATTAGAAGTAAACACTCTAAGGAAAGGACAAGGTCAAATGAGAGAATAAAATAAATGGGGGACAGGGTAGGATAGAGGGAAATATAGTTAGTCTGACATAACATGGCTGTTATGGAAGTCTTTTGCAAAATGACACATACATGGCCTGCATTGAATTGCTTGCCTTCTCAGTGGGGATGGGTGGACAGAGAGGAAGGGAGAGAAGTTGGAATTCAAAGTAATAGAAAAGAATGTTGAGAATTGTTATTGCTTATAACTGTGAAATAAGAAATACAGGTAATGGGGTATAGAAATCTATCTAAGGGAAGGATGGGTGTGATAGAATTGAGGGCACATTGGGGAAAGGGGTAATCAGAACGCAAGGTGTTATGGGACTGATGGACGGGAGAGATGGGGAGAAAAATTGGAACTCAAAATTTTGTAGAAATGAATGTTGAAATCTAAAAATAAATAGAACTTATATATATATATATGTAAAATATATATATATATATAATATATATATACTCAAAAGAACAAATGAGTCTTTTATGGAGCAATATATTATCATATTATTTGAAATATGTTACCAGAGCATAATAAAATATTTCACTTTCTTTAACCTCTAATTCCAATAATGATCAGTTTGTTGCTTTCAGCACATTGTGTTTTGAATTGGACTTCTTGTTTATTTAGCCAAAATATTTCATCATGTTTTGCTTTATCAAAATATTTCACATTACCTTCAAAGTGATCCATTTTTTGTTAGTTTTCTTGTTTCCATCAATTATATTCATTTTTCCCATTTCCAGTCATAATATGGAGAAAGGGAATTGAATTGACTGACAAAATGCCGGTGAAAGAATATTAGTATGACAACTTTCATTTGACTTCTTTACTCACATTCCTAACCTAAAAAAGGAATGATGTGAACATTCCTTGACCATTAGTTAACTTAGATGGCAGATCCATAATCATTTTACAAGTCAAAAATGGAAGTTTCAATTGAATAAAATTTTAAAGCCCTAGGGTTAATAAAAGAAAATCACCTCTCTCCTCCCAACTAAAGTCGAAGTTATAGGCTATGTGTTTGCCAATCACCAGGTCAATGTGATCCATGTAAATTGATTCTAAAAATCTACTTTGGGGCCTAAGTTTATGTCAAAATTTATGAAATTATTTCAGTGCTTGTTAGGTCTTTAGCTACCCATATTGATATTTTTATGATAGTATATTAGGCCATCTTTTGTCTCAATTCTTACCTAATCCTTAATTATTGAATGAATATTACCTTAAACAAACTGAGAACTAGGGAAAATCTTAATTTAGGAAAGTCAAAGTCATCTATTGTATCTTGGGCCATCACCAGTCATTTTGACTTCTGTCTTGCCACTGGATTTTGATAAATCTAAAGAGAGAGTGAGGATAATGCCTTTATGCAGTTCTGCTTTACTTAGATATAAGTCAAGACATTGCCCTCCTGATGTCATTGATAAATAACAAAAAGCAACAGCACTTTACTTTGTACTGAAATACCACTTTTTATAACAGATCTTTCCTTATTCCCTTAATACTAATGCCTTCCCTATACTGATTATCTCCATTTGATCCTGTCTATATCATGTTTGTTTGTAGTTGTTTGCATGTTATTTTTCCCATTAGACTATGAGCCCTCTGAGTACTAGGACTGATCATTTTTTTTCTTTGTGTTTATCTTCCCTTGCTTTGTGTGCCCAGGGATTAGTATGATGACTGGTAGAAAGTGCTTAATAAATATTAGGTACATAAAAATGCTAATTGACTGACTGTTGCCCATACCTTTGCTTTGACTGTTGACACAAAAGCTGTTTTAAATATTTTTAATTAGCTAGCTTAAAAATACCATTAGATTTTGTAATTTGAGATAGTAATTTAGAGATCTGAGTTCTATATGATAGCAAATTACTAGTTTGATTTATTTTTAAGCTTCTCAGGTGCTGAATGTATCTGCTGCTTCACATAATTTAACAAGTATGGAATCAAAAACCTCTAAGATTGATTCTGACTAATTTATCTAAATGGCCTAAAAACCAAGATTTCTCTGAAATGCCTAATGGTAAAGCTGAACTCATTGTTTTTTCTTTGGTTTCTTGGCAATAAGAAAATGTCCAGTTATGCTTGCACTAACAGAAACAATATTAACAATAACTTATCTTAAGGTAGTTATTTAGACTTTAAAAATTATTTTACATGCACTGTTTCACTTGACCCTCATGATGGCCTTATGAAGTAGGCAGTACTATTAACTCCATTTTGAAGATGGCACTATCAATGTTCAATGGAGTAGCTACATGGTGCACTGGATAGGGTGACAGTCAGAAGACTCATTTTGGTGAATTTCAATCTGGCCTCAGACATTTACTAGTTGTGTAATCCTCATCAAGTCACTTAACCTTGTTTGCCTCAGGGAAGAAAATGGCAAATCATTGCAATATCTTTGTCAAGAAAATCCCAAATTGGGTAATGAAGAGTTGGGGACAACTAAAAATAAAATGACAAGAAATCAATATTTAGAGAATTAGTGATTTAACCAGTTGCAAAGCCAAGAAAATTTCAGAGGTAGAACTTCAATCCATTTTGTTTCTCCAGTGCCCTACCCCTTAATCATTCATTAATTATCATTTTGCAATGAGCAAAGTTATTCTAAGTTTGCTCTTGTTGATAATGAGTTAGACTAAAGAATGTTATTATCTCTCATAATGTAACATTTTTGGATTATATTTCTTATCAAAATGTTTCTAATGCTAGTCTATGATTTATTTCTTCTTAGAATTGCTAAAAGTAAGAAAAAACTGCAAGTGTATACAGAACTTAGCACTTTGAGGTCTACAAAGTGCTTTACATATGTACTTTACAAAGACTGGGTGCAGTTTTAAGCTTTAATAGCTTTAAGCTTTAGTTGTTTAAAATGGCACTAAGACTTTTACCATACCCTGCATTATAATATCTTATTCTCACAACAGCTCTGTAAGATAAATTTTATTATCCACATTTCACAAATGAGAAAAATGAGACTGAAAGAGATTAAGCCACTTGTCCTCAGTTTCACAGAAAGTAATCATCTCAGACAGGATTTCAACTCAAATCTTTCTGAAAGCAAGTCCATTTTCAAGTCCATTTATTGTGTTACCTATCACCATCATCATCATCATCATCATCATCATCACCTACAAAATGTAAATAATAATAGCACCTTCCTCTCACGTTGTGTTGAAGATCCAATGAGATATATTTAGTACAGTGTCTGGTACATAGTACATTAGATAGATAGATAGATAGATAGATAGATAGATAGATAGATAGATAGATAGATAGACAGAGAGACAGATGGTGGATGTAGAAAGAAATAGATATATTGTCGCTGTTGTTGACAGTGTCATGGTTGAATCTGATTTACATCAGCTCATTAGCATCACAATATCCTCCAGAGTCAAACTCTAAAGTTTGTTTGTTAACTTGATTTATCACCAATACCCATTTCTCAAAAGTCTCTGGGAACACTTATAAAATTCTGATAAACACCTGAAAACCTGCAAAAGAAAAGCAAAAATCCTAGAAATTCAATTCTTTTACAAAAGAAGAACCAAAAGATTCTCTATTATCTAGAATATCACAGGGATCACCTATCCATCCCTTTTTGCCCTGGGCAATTGGATAGAAGGACCTATCTCCATCCATCCAGGACTTTGTAAAAGAACAGAGAAGAGAATTCCCAGATGGTCTATTCTATAAAGAAATCTGGAGAAGACAGAGATAATGCACTTGTTGCTAAGTAATTTCTTGTAAGTAAGTCCATAGAGATAGACTTAGTTCTTTTTTTGTTTTGTTTTTTGGGTTTTTTTTTTTTCTTTTGATAATACTTCACCATTAGGTGTTTCTATTGTTACACTTGGAGTTATTCAGAAATGCATTTCCTTTTAGAAAGTTCTAATGGCTGTCACTATGATTTAAAGCTTTCTCCAGAGTCCCTCAGGTAGGGTATGGCTGCCTAAATTACTTTGGACCTAATTTTAGATAAACATGCCATAGCTGGTGTTGAATAAATGCATGAGTAAGCAAAGTAAACCAAAACAGATATTTAACATTTGTGACTGGTGTTATCTTTTCAGAGCATTTGAATGGAAGTGGTTGGGGTTTGTTAATTAGGTTCTCCCCAACACACACACCCCATACATACACACACACATACACACACATACTCTTTAAAAAAAATCCTCTTCAGAAACCTTACAGTACATTCATCATCTCTCTAAAAGGCTTGTCACTGTGTTCCCCCAAGCTAAAAAAATGACTTAACACAGATCAATTCCAGATGTATTTCCCTCAAAGACACCACCTCATCCTTTAGCACAATAATACCAAAGTATGAGGTGATAGCTCCTTATTAAAATACATTTAGGCCAACAGTGTTATTCAGCAGAAAAGCCCCATAATGTAACTGATGCTGTCCATGTAAAATTAAATTTCATTGCAGGAGTACACTCTTAGATTGTACACATCAGTTATACAACTGAATGGGTATTTAAAAAAAAAAACTTCCCAGTCTCATTAAAAAAGGACAAGCCTGGAGAATTTGTCAAAAGACAGATTCAGGAAATTACATCATGTACAACAAAAATAAAATGTTCTGTCATTTCATTGGGTTTATTTTAAAACAGAAAGAGCAAGGCATAGGGTGAATAGAGTTCTGGGCTCAAAGTCTGAAAGATCTGAATTTGATCCCCTCCCACCTCTATATTTATGAGCTGTAAGACCCTAGGCAAGTCATTTAACCTCTAGGTGTCTCAAAATTCCCTAAAACTTATATATGATGTCAAATAATGGGGGTGATCTCTGTCATTCTAGTGAGTTCATACATCAGATGTTCTCTCTGCTAAGAACATTAATTGTTTAAGTATTCATTCCCTTAAATATGCAAATCAAATGTGTAATATATAACAAAGTAAGAAAGAAGATATAAAAGCACTACCACTTGCAATTAAATTTCCACTTCAAGAAAAAGTGTGAAATTATCAACGTTAGTCCAAATATATCCTTCTGCTTTCTTAGAACATTTACATCAAAGACCAATTTGTTGAGGATTTTCTATGTTCAAAGCATCATGATGAGATTTAAATTGGTTCTTAGTTTTTAAAGTATTTTACTTTTAGTCACAATAGGTAAAACAATCATACAGTATTGTATTTCATCCCATAACTTTATTTATGTACATATATGTATATATGTGTGTATATATACATGTCACATACTTGTTTTTGTATATGCATATAGATACTCATATACATGCCAGCGAATATGTGTATGTGGATATATGGATACATATGGGTGAGTATATGTGTGTATACATGTACATATGTACAAACATACACATACATACACATATATGCATTTTTTCTATCCATTCTGAATTTGTTTGCCTGGTTGTTGGAAAGTCTTAGCTATGGACAAATGTTGCAAGGGCTTCTAAGGTAATGAATACTAACTTAGAATGTTAAGCAACCTCTGATGGAAATCAATAAAGCAAACCTAAATGCTAAATGAGATCAAAGAAGAAAGCCATAAGAAAATAGACAAATCAATAAAGTGATGAAAGATGGCTAAATGCAAAATTATAACTATCAATCATGAACCCTAAATTCACTTTTTAAATGCCAAAAAGAAGTCAGGCATTCAAGAAGAATCAATAAGGGCTACTTTATTAATTTACAAAAAAGATACTCTACTATCTGGAAAATTGAATACTTACAACTTTATGTTATAATTATGAAAATACCTTTATTGCTATTAGAATCATTTGAAGTTCCTCCAAGTTTTTTGTATTCTTATTCAATCTACTAAAGACGTAGGTTTTTAAGATACATTGGATAATTTTCATTCTGTATTGAGTTCCATCAGAGCCATAAAGAGGTATTTTTAGTTCTGGGCAAATGGTGCAGAGTGTGCCTTTGGTGATATGGACACATTGTTTGATTTCTTGGGAATATGGCATCTGTAAAATAAATGAATAAATACATGAGTAAGCTTTATTCCATAACTGATGACTTGCTTGTATTTTGACCCATGACTACGTAAGATAGTTGGCAATTTTTAAAAATTACAACAAATTTCAAACTATTTGAAAGTTGGCATGCACAATGTTCTTATTCACAACCTGAAGAGAAACCATTTGAGCCAATATTAACTCTACTGTTATTTAGTCAGGCGTTCTAGGTGCTGTTCAGTCACTTTTCAGTCACATCCAATTTTTTTGTCATGCCTTTTAGGGTTTTCTTTGCAGAGATATTGGAGTGGTTTGCCATTTCCTTCTCCAGTCCATTTTACAAATGAGGAAACTGAGGTAAACAGGGTTAAGTGACTTGCCAAGGCCCCGCAATTTGAAAGTATCAAGATTTGAATTCAAGAAGACTCTGCCTCCAAGTCAAGCACTCTATCCATTGCACCTTAATGCTTGTCAAGCTTAGTGCTGATGCAGTGTATCTAATAATATTAGTTGTGTATTTGTATAACACTTTAAGATTTACAAAACCTTTTCTTATTTGAGCCTTACTCACAGAGGTAAGCATTATAATCTCCATTTTACTGAGAAGGAAATTAAATCTCAGAGTTTAAGTGACTTCTTCACATTCATTCTGCTAGTGGTGCTAAAAGCAGGCTTTCAACCTTGATCTTCCTGCCTCTAGATTCAACACTACTCATTATATTATCCTTCCTCTCCAAAGAATGACTGTAGTCTTAACAGATTAGGCTGGATGTCCCTAAAAGTCTATCCTATTTACATAGTTCTCCCATTAATTCCTGCTACTCTTTTTATTCTACTCACTACATATCTACATATCTCACCTCTGCCTGTTCCCTCAGTATCCACTACTTCTATTTCTCTTAATTCTAATCTCTTGATGATCTTAGAATAACTATGGCCACTTCTATATGTGCCACACTCATTCATCTGCCAGTGAAGTAGTCAGTGACTTCTCTCACTCACAAACATCATTCCACTGAAAGCTTCAGTTAGGTTGGATTGGCTGCATGAGTCTTTACCATTGAAGGAACAAGCCTAGAGAATCTTCAGCTCCATCACTCACAGCTCTATCACTCATAGTTGAGAGACTAGGATTATACCTATACCCTCCCTGTATCAAAGAAGAGAGTGGCTTGGTACAGTGGACCTGCTGAGGAACGGAGAAGAATGGGTGGTCAAGAAAAGTGACTCAAGACCAAGGCCATAGTCAGGTTCCTATGGAAAAGACTTCATATCCATGCTCTCTCTAATCCATATTTTGAACTCCAGAAATCTATATGTGTATCCATTTGGGGAGTCCAAATTACAATTACTTAGTCAGTGTTTCTGTCATATCACAGTGTGCTGCATGGTATTTTCCTGTAGTATGCAAATATTTGAAATGAATAAAACACTGCAGACTAGCAGTAAGTACTTTCAAGAGCAAACTTCATCATGTAGCATCCTTTCTGTCAAGCAATTTTGCATATTTTAGAATGTAAGTGTAGAAATTTTGTTCACTACAATTCTGCAACTAAACATAGGTAAAACACTGTCACTATAGAAGGAGCCTATTTACATGCAAGGCAAAGAAATATCTCCCAAATAAATGAAATGAGCCGATTTGCATTTCAGATGTTTCTGAGGAAGCAGAAGACCTACTTGGTGTGCGTATTTGTGTGCTTATGTGGTTTTGACTGCCCGTTGGCCATCTGCATACTTCCAGTATTTAGAAAGGAGCCTGTCTTAATAAGTAACTCAAGATTGCAGAGAGATATTCTGAATTCTCCCCTCTATCTGTACCAACATATAGTCCATTATCCCCAGAAGAAATTGCTTGCTCTAAGGGGAAATAAAATGCAGTATCAGAAGCAAAGAGCATTTACATTGAGGTGCCATTCTACATGTTGTTTCCACGGTACATATATTTTCTATACATGTCACCTCCACTGTGACTATAGCCAAGGAAGAGACATCCACAGGGAATATATGTCCAGGGCAAGGGTGTACATATGGGAGTTAGGGATGGGGAGAGGGGTTCTTGTCACTTATTTTGCTATGATCTCTAATTAAGTGTCTAGTAATAATAATGATGATGACAAAACTATAATTTATGTAGTACTTTAAGGTCTGCAAAGTACTTATTATAGTATTGATGAGGTATAAGCCCAAGCCAAGACCTTTTCCCCTTGGATCTGGAGGACTCTTGTCACATTTGTTTGAAGGGCCCTGGAAAGTCTGGCCTTGGGGGGGAAGGGGGTTGCCCCTTGGATTCCCCTTTCAGTTCTCCCAGTATCTCCAGATCAGACACTCCTTATCTTCCATTTAGCATTCTTTTGATATTCTTCGCTTTGATCCTATTACCAGGCACTCCCATCAAGATCCTTGCTAGAATCTATCTGTATTCACCCCAAGGTACCAGTCATTCCCATACTGCCCCATCAAGACCATTCCTGGGGTCCTAGACTAGTTGGTGGCACTTGTATTCATTCCTCAGTCTTTTTCTGTATTTAAGTTTCATCTGGCCTCCATGAAAGCACTCAGATTCAATCCAGCTCAGACTGTCTAGCTGAGATTCTATCTGCCCTGCTTGTGAATATAAGCATTACAAAATGCTTAAGCTCCTTAAGAGTCAGCACAGTATGGCAAATCTTTAATAAGCTTTGCTTTTCTTTGGCTTTAAGAAGGCTTGTGTCTAATTCATTCGAGTAGGACCCAGTGTGTTGGCATTGTGGGGTACAGCACCCTAACCTCAACAGTATCACATTTGATCTTTATAAGTAAGTGCCATTATTATCCCCATTTTACAGATGAGGAAACTGAGACTCAGAGTGTCAAGTAACTTGCCCAGGGTCACATGTCTAAATAATGTCTGAGGCCACATTTGAACTCGGATCTTTCTAAATCCAGGTATTATCTATATCTCAGTATATCTATGCCTCACTGTGCCTGGCATCTATGTCCTCTGATTTCATGAAAGAAACATATCAAGAGAGAATAATGAGCTAATTTATGAAATGCCAGCTGTGGAAGAGTTCTGAAGGATTCCACATATAAGGTAGGTCCCAGTTAATACAAATCACATTGTGCACCCGACTTATGTTCCTGCTGAACCTGTTCATTGATCTTTGAATAATCCACCATTTTTATCCTTCACACATGAGACATTCCAGGACTTGCAGTCATGCACCATCACTACAAAAATATTGATTCTAAAAACATGGGCTTTTACTGAGGGAGGAGGTTCAGTTATAAAAATCCCTGTACAATTTCCTAAGTGTAATCCAATTCATTCTCTGTCTACTCAATTCTGGACAAATATCATTTGTAGCTTCTGTCCAAGACATATGGGGTAATGGACAAACTTTATGGACTGAACATATAAAAGTACAGCATAGTGTAGAGGTGAGGTAGTCTTCATCCACTCAATTTCTCTTGTGACTATTGAATAATGGTGCACATTTTTTGAAGGATTGTGGACTTCATTTAGACGATTTGGCAGTGTTCAAAGGACATGATGCCATCAGAACAATTTAATTTGCAAACAGGGACATCTGCAGAACCTCCTCATCTATAGGGAACCCTTCCTCAATCTCAAGTCCCATGCTAAGCATGCCATGCTTTAAGAAAAAGGCAAGCACTCTTGATGAGTATAGTTCTCTTTGTCTTCTTCCTTTCTAGATATTATTAGTCAAAATTTCATCTAAGTTACTCCCTTTCTTAAACCATTTGAGGAATATCATAAAATTTTAACATCTATGGGAGGTACCTTTTGGGGCACTCTTCTCTACTCCATCAGATTTTTTAATCTAAGTTTTCCTTCAATTTAAAATATTTTCTTCCCTGTGCTCCTTTTAGATTTTTTTTCCTTTTTTAAAATTAAATTTGTTGGCTTACTAATTTTCTAAATAGTTTATTCAGCTTATTTTTTTTTTTATATTTTCTTGATATGTTATTTTGGGAGCATTTTCCTCTGAGGACATTTGCTTTAGACATTTTCATATATTCTTATCATTATCATTGTCTTTGACCCAACTGTTGAATTTTTCTTTGATCTGTTCTCTAACTCATTGCTTAGAAAGGAGTTTAATAAACTATGTCACACAAGACAAATAGGACCCACTGCCTATTTTTGTATGGATCACAACCAAGCCAAAAATAGCTTTTACATTTTTAAATAAAGTTTTATTTGAAAGCATAAAAGCCAGTCTTAGGTCATAGGCTATAAAATAAACGCAGGTGATGAGAGAGATTTGGCTCACAGGCCATCATTATCAGCCCCAATGCTAAAATTTTATGATCTGGTATCCATTTAGGAATATAAGTTTTGTATGCATTACCTTTATCTACTTTTTAATTATGCTTTTTCCTACAAAGGAGACATTTAGAATCTCTGCCTCTTTATTTGCAATTTCTCAGTACATTCATTCATGGATGATTTTTTTCAAGGTTCTATGTGATAATGAGATATATGCATGTTTTTTTTTACATATTCCCATTAAGAAGAAACCATAGTTCCCTTATATCTAAATTCTCCACCAGTTTCAGTTCTCTACTTTGCCTAGTATTTATCTTTTAAAAAATAAATGTCAAACTATGGAAGAAAAAAATTAAAATACTCTATAATTATTTTTACTTTATGTCATTATTGTAATCTGACAGGTTTTCCATTCTTTATTTAGATTCTTTGAAGTTCGATGCACAAATTTTAATATTGATTATAATTAAGTATTGACTATGATTAAGCATAATGTCATTTCCTTGTGTAATTCTATTGCTATTGTCTTTATGGTTGTTTGGTTTGAAAACATAATTGCAATTCCTGCCATTTTTTTCATTCAAGTTGACTGTTATTTGATAATAAATTTTGTTACAACATCTCATTCTGATTTTACGTGTCTGTTTTTTGCATGTGACTACCATCTCCACCAATCTGTCCTCCCTTGTATTACCCCTTTCTTCTTCTCTTATTACATTCCCTCCCATTTTTTCTGTAAGGCAAGATAGATTTCTATACCCAATTGGGTGTGTAGGTTGATCCCTCTTCGAGCCACTTTCAATGATAATAAGGTTCACATGCTATCCCTCACTTCCCCTATCTTTCCCCCTACCATGAAAACTATTTTTTGCCTCTTTTATGTGACATTATTTACCCAATTCTTATCTTTTCCTTTGCTTTTATTCAACTGTATTCCTCTTTTTTAGCCCTTAACTTTATTTTTTAAATAGCATCCCTGCATATTCAATTCATATTTGTGCCCGCTGTTTTTATATACTCCTTCTAGCTGACCTAATGATAAACTTCTATCAGTTACAAGAGGTCATTTTCCCATGTAGGAATGTAAACAAGCTAACCTTAATAAATCCATTATGACTTCTCTTCTCTGATTACCTTTTTATGCTTCTGTTATGTCTTGTTTTTGAAAGTCAAATTTTCTATTCAGCTCTGGTCTCTTCATCAAGAATGCTTGAAAGTTCTCTATTTCATCGAATTTCCATTTTTTTTCCCCTGAAGGGTATACTCAGTTTTGCTGAGTAGCTGATTCTTCATCATAATTCTAGCTCCTTTACTTTCTGGAATATCACACTCTAAGCCCTCCAACCCTTTAATGTAGAAGCTGCTAAATTTCATGTCATCCTGATTGTGACTCCATGATACTTTAATTTTTTCTTCCTTGCTGCATGCAATTTCCTGAAAGTTTCCACTTTGGGATCTCTTTCAGGAGGTGATTATTGAATTCTTTCATTTATATTTTATCCTCTGGTTCCAGAATATCAGATCATTTTTCCTTGATAATTTCTTGAAAGATGATACCCAGGTTCTTTTTTTATTGTGACTTTCAGGTTGTCCAATAACATTTAAATTATCTCTCCTGGATCTCTTTTCCAGGTAAGTTGTTTTCCCAGGAGTTATTTAACATTGTCTTCTAGTTTTTTCATTCTTTTGGTTTTGTTTTATTGTTTCTTGATTTGTCATAAAGTCATTAGCTTCCATTTGTTCCATTCTAATTGAAGCAATTATTTTCTTCAGTGAGCTTTCATACCTCATTTTCCATTCAACTAATTCTGTTTTTAAAGGAACTTTCTTTTTCTTCACTGGATTTTTGTACCTTGTTTTTCCATTTGGCCAATTCTGCTTTTTAAACAGTTCTTCTTCTCATTGTATTTTTGTACCTCTTTTGCCATTTGGCCTAGTCTGCTTTTTAAGGTATTCTTTTCTTCAGTATTTTTGTGTCTCTTTTATCAAGCTGTTGACTCTTTTTTTTATGATTCTCTTACATCATTCTCTCTTCACAATTTTTCCTATACCTCCCTTATTTGGTTTTCAAAATGCTTTGTGAATTCTTCCATGATTTGGGAGCAATTCATATTTTTCTTGGGTGAGCTTGATGTAGGAGTTTTGACTTTATTGTCTTCTTCTGAGTGTTTTGATCTTCTTTGTCACCATAGTAACTTTCTATGGTCAGAATTTTTTTCTGTTGCTGCTTATTTTCCAAGTCTATTTCTTGACTTTTAACTCTTTGTTAAAGGTAGAGCTCTCCTTCCTGGGTGGAGGGCACACTGTCCCTCACTTCAGGGATTTTGTGCAGCTGTATTCAGAGATATTTCTAGGGACCTATAAGTTTTCAGCTCTTCCAGCATGGTGTGATCTAAGGAAAGGTATGCTTACTACTCTGTTGGCCTGTGCTCTGATCTGTGAGCTACCATAAGAACTCTTTCCTATCCTGGATCTATGATGAAGGTTCTTGCTCCATTGAGGCTGCAAGCTCTGATGTGCTATTACTCCTCCTTGCCCTGGGACTACCAACCAGAATTATCACTCCAATCTGAGAATGGGCAAAGCAACATAGTCCTTCCCCAGTGTCAGCAAAGAGAACCTTATGATCTTCTGATGAGGTGTACCACCCATTTACCATCTGTGGGTTGAGAAGTCTGGAAAGAGCTGCTATTGCTGATTCAGTGGCTCCCAATATTTGTTCTTTGCTTGCTGGGGCCAGAGTTGTCTGATGTGGCTGGCACTAGACTGTATTATTACTTACACTCCAGTGCAATAGACCTTTTTGGCTGATCTTCTAAGCTGTTTTTGGCCGGAAAGTTATTTCACCCCATCCTTTGTGTGTTCTGCTGTTCCAGAATTTGTTTGGGGGCATTATGTAAAGATGTTCTGAGAAGTTTTGGATAGAGTTCAGGTGATCCCTGACTTTTCTCTGCCAACTCCATGTGTTTCTTTGAAACAAGGGATCATGAACCTGAGTTTTCTAATCCATTTGGGCCCTTTCATTTTATTTATTTTTTGTCTATTCATATTTAAATCTATGAATATAAGTTCCTACTTTTATTTCCTTAATATTATGGTGTTTTAGTTTATTTGCATTTTCATTCCTTTCCTCTCTTAATTCAATATTTTTTCCAAATTTTGCTTAAATTACTTTGATGAAACTATTTCTATAGGATCTTTTGCCCCTCTCCTCTCTATATCTCTAATTCATCAGATTTGTCCTTGGTCTGAGATTTTACTTAAATTACTGTTTCATTTTTTTATTTCATTATTGATTCCTTTTCCTCTTCCCCCTTTCATTTAAATACTTAATTCAGGGGGAGGAGCCAAGATGGTGGAGTAGAAAGACTCATGTATGCTAGCTCCAAACCCACAGCCCATAAATTTTCTGTAAAAAGAACTCCCCACAAATTCTGGAGCAGAGCAAGCCATGCAGAAATGCAGTGGAGGAGATTTCCGTTCTAGAGAGCCCTGGAAAGCCATCCTCAGGGGTCCATTGTGCACCAGACAGCAGAGCCCACCCTGGTCCTGCTCTGGCCAGGCCCTGAGAGGAACAGATCTGAGCAGGCTTCAGGGACGGAATCTCCGGCGACCGCAAAGGTCCCTCCACCCACAGGCCCTACAGGTCAGTGAGAGAGACTTCTGGGCTGGCCGAGAGAGGAGCGGGGTGTCTCCATGACTCAGGCCCCATCAGGAGGCAGTGACAGAGACAGGGACAGCAGCAGACCCAGGCTCCTGGAGCAGACAGGAGCTCCGCTCCATTACAGAAGATCTCCACATAAACCCCGAGAGGGAACTGAGCCTGGGAGGTGGCCTTGCCCCCACCTGAGCACCAGAACTTAAGCTCACATTGAATAGCAGCCACTCCCACTGCTGAAAGCCCTGAGGATGGGGAACAGCATTTGAATCTCAGACCCCAAGCACTAGCTAGGCGGATCTAGGCAGAGGTGGAGAGGAATCTCAGAAGTCAAGTAACTGGCTGGGAAAATGCCCAGAAAAGGGAAGAAAAATAAGGCCAGAGAAGGCTACTTTCTTGGGGAACAGATGTTTCTGCCTTTCATTTCTGATGAGAAGGATCAATGTTTACCATCAGGGAAAGACCTAGAAGTCAAGGCCTCTGTATCCCAAACATCTGAAATAGATATCTAATGGGCTCAGGCCATGGAAGAGTTCAAAAAGGATTTTGAAAATAAAGTTAGACAGGTGGAGGAAAAACTGGGAAGAGAAATGAGAGAGATGCAAGAAAAGCATGAAAAACGGGTCAATACCTTGCTCAAGGAGAACCAAAAAATGCTGAAGAAAATAACAGCTTGAAAAATAGGCTAACTCAATTGGCAAAAGAGGTCCGAAAAGCCAATGAGGAGAAGAAAGCTTTCAAAAGCAGAATTATCCAAATGGAAAAGGAGGTTCAAAAGCTCACTGAAGAAAATAGTTCTCTCAAGATAAGAATGGAACAGATGGAGGCTAATCACTTTATGGGAAACCAAGAAATCACAAAACAAAACCAAAAGAATGAAAAAATGGAAGAGAATGTGAAATAGCTCATTGGAAAAACAACTGACCTGGAAAATGGATCCAGGAGAGACAATTTAAAAATTATGGGACTACCTGAAAGCCATGATCCAAAAAAGAGCCTAGACATCATCTTTCATGAAATTATCAAGGAAAACTGCCCTGATATTCTAGAATCAGAGGGCAAAATAAGTATTCAAGGAATCCATCAATCACCACCTGAAAGAAATCCAAAAAGAGAAACTCCTAGGAACATAGAGGCCAAATTTCAGAATCTCCAGGTCAAGGAGAAAATGTTGCAAGCAGCTAGAGAGAAACAATTCCAGTACTGTGGAAATGCAATCAGGATAACACAAGATCTAGCAGCTTCTACATTAAGGTATCAAAGGGCATGGAATAGGATATTCCAGAAGTCAAAGGAACTAGGACTCAAACCAAGAATCCCCTACCCAGCAAAACTGAGTATAATACTTCAGGGGAAAATATGATCTTTTAATGAAACAGAGGACTTTCAAGCATTCTTGATGAAAAGACCAGAGCTGAAAAGAAAATTTGACTTTCAAACGCAAGAATTAGAAGAAACATGAAAAGGTAAACAGCAAAGAGAAGTCAGAAGGGACTTACCAAAGGTGAACTGTTTACATTTCTATATGGAAAGAAAATATTTGTAACTATTAAAACTTTTCAGTATCTGGGGAGTTGGTGGGACCACACACACACACACACACACGTACATGCATACATGCACACACACATACACACATGCACACACAGAGATCACAGAGTGAATTGAATAGGATGGGACCATATCTTTAAAGAAATTAAGGTAAATGGTGAGAGAGAAATGTAGTGGGAAGAGAGAGGGTGAAATGGAATGGGGTAAATTATATCTCATTCAAGAGGCAAGCAGGAGACTTTTTAGTGGAGGGAAAAAGAGGAGAGCTGAGAAAAAAAAACATGAAGTTTACTCTCATCACATTCGACTAAAGGAAGGAGTAAAATGCACACTCATTTTAGTATGAAAACCTATCTTACAATACAGGAAAGTGGGGGAGAAGGAGATAAGCAGGGTGGTAGGGATGATGGAAGGGAGGGCAATGGGAGGAGGGAGCAATTTGAAGTCAACACTCGGGGAGGGACAGGATCAAAAGTCAGAATAGAAACAACGGGGGGCAGGATAGGATGGAGGGAAATACAGTTAGTCTTACACAACACGACTATTATCGAAGTCATTTGCAAAAATACACAGATATGGCCCATATTGAATTGCCTGCCTTCCCAAAGGGAATGGGTGGGGAGGGAGGGATGGGGAGAATTTGGAACTCAAAGTTTTAGGAACAACTGTTGAGTATTGTTCTTGCTACTAAGAAACAAGAAATACAGTTAATGGGGAATAGAAAGTCATCTGGCCCTACAGGACAAAAGAGAAGATGGGGTCAAGAGAAGGGAGGGATGATAGAAGAGAGGGCAGATTGGTGATAGGGAAAATTAGAGTGCTCGGTGTATTGGGGGGCAGGGGACAAATGGGGAGAAAATTTGGAACCCAAAATTTTGTGAAAATGAATGTAAAAATTAAATAAATTTATATTAAAAAGAAAAAACAAAAAAAATACTTAATTCATCTCATCCTTCCTTTTTAACATTTTTACATTTGTTAGTCCTTTTTTTCTCCCCAAACTTTCCCCAAGAACCTTTGCTTTGTACTTTTACTCATTTTTTTTCCCTTCTAATCTATTCTGAAATTTTATTCTTAAGTATCAGGTTTGAGTTCCTTCTTCTAACTATTAACTATGTAATCATATTTATAGATTTTTGTCCCACAATCTCTTTTTCTCTATTGTAGTTCATTCTTGGATATATAAAGTATTGAAATAAATAATGCAATGACGTATCTCAATCATGTGGTCCCATCCTACATCCTAACCTTCCCATCATTGTTATTCCCAATGGCTTGGTTTATTCCCCTCTCCCTTTCTAGATTCTACACACCCTTAGGAGTTCATACATTTCCTCTCTGGTCAGAATATTGCCCACAGAGAAATGAGAATGAAGTGATCCAATTCACTACCTGCTGCCAAGGGATGTTTTCTTTTTAAGTCTAATTCATATGTTATCCCCTATATTCGGAAGTCTTGTATATATTTCTTATATTATTTCCTCCATTTTAGTGTTCTGATTTTTTTACTTGAGGTCTACTTCTAGGAGACCTCTAGTTATCTCTGTGTGTCTGTCTCTGAAGTGTATGAATCTGGCTTATATTTTTTTTCTGCTAGATTTTCCTTCACATCACTATTTTTGTATTCAATATTTGGTAATCTCTCTTTTGCTTTTTTTTAGAGGAATACATTAATGTGAGTTATTTTAATTTCTGAGTGTGTTCTTTTCTGCATTGAAATTTCTAACTTTCTAACATTCATTTTTATTTTTTATTACGGATTTCCTTCCTTTTTCAGTATTCTGGAATTTGTTCTTATTGTTCTGTGCTCTCCTAAGAATCCACTGGATTCCGTATTTCTCCAGGTATTAGTTCATTTGCTTTATCTTGTCATATTTGTTAAATGAACTGAGTGATGTGTCTGCCAATTAATTATTCATCTTTTCTTCTAATGTTAGTGATATTGTGCTACAGACTTTTAAAAATTATGTCACTATTTCATTATTTGTTGTTTAGAATTTCCCTCTATCACTAACCTTCAGACTTAACCCATTTTCTTGATGGATAAAGTCCTGAGAACAAGTGGCTAATCTCTTTCAACTCCTTTCCACAATAAGAGATTTAGATTTCCTTAGCTTTGAACCTTGTCCCCCTCTTAGAGGACAGTAGAGGCCTTACTTACCTTTAGTCCCTCCTCTTTCCTGATATATCTATATACTCTATTTTCTTGCCCCAGTTTCCCTTTGATCTTTCTTTCCTTTTCAGGATGAACTGAATCAGTATCTGTCACTTTTTACAAGTTGGGAGATGAACCAGAATGTTCTACACAAAGATCTTGCAGTTTGGAGATTTCCCAACATAAAGATGGCCCCCGAAAGGAGGAGACATATCAAG
Source organism: Bettongia penicillata ogilbyi (assembly GCA_023548195.1). Lineage (NCBI taxonomy): Eukaryota > Metazoa > Chordata > Mammalia > Diprotodontia > Potoroidae > Bettongia > Bettongia penicillata. The sequence continues at coordinate 5,876,827 of JAJHZJ010000287.1, read as the reverse complement.
TGTCTGGGCCTTCACAGACTTGTCTTACATTTGTTACTAGGTTGTGGTATGGAAGCAGAGGTTTTGCAACACAGGAATTTCATGAGATTAATCTCAGAAGCAATCTCACAGATTTTGTTGTTGAAGTGTATGGAACGTGGGAAAAGGAGTTACTAAATGATCAGTTTAAATTTTAGCATTCTTTGGAGCTAATGCATTCATAAGAATTTTTTCTTCGATACATCTCTCCTTTGTCCTATTGGCCAAACTGCAATTGCTCTAAAATTAGAGCTTAATTCCTCTTTTTGGAGGTTTTAAGAATCGACAGGGTGCAAAATGCCTTAATTCCTGCCATTAGAGAACACTGTGACTGATGGACTGCCTGACCTCTAGAGTTTCAGAGTCACAATGTGCTAAATTGATTGGATGTTTTGCAATAAGACCAACACCAATATGGTCAGCCAGGAAGGCATAGGGTTGCCTAAGGAAACGTAAACCTTCCCAGATCATATATGGAACAAGTCGAAACTTTCATGCCAATCAGTAGTGAAATCAGACTCATGATTAGTTCCTGAAATTCTGGCCTTGGAAAAATAGGAAGAACTAGTCTAAAAGAAGAGGAAAGAAGAAAAGGAAGGGAGGATGGAAGGAAGGAAGGAAATTAATGAGGACTGAAGAAAGTGTTTAGATGACCATCGTCTTGGTCTGATGACCAACCTCCACAATTTATTAACAACTCTACAATCAAATTCACATGTTTTCATTTGTAAAGTAACCTAAGATGCACTTTAGCTGAACCTGATGACTTGAACTCATTCATGAGGTATACTCTTATGACCTTTTCATTTATTTTGGGAGTCAATTCACTGTAAATTGTTTTTGTTTTATGCTTTCCAATAAGTTGATCATTTTCCATGATAGAGAAAGCAGGAATAAAATTAAAGCTGAATAGTTCTCATTTTGTTTTATAATCTACTATCATCATCTAATCCATTCTGCATATCCCTTTCAAACTTTTAGATGACAGTCTTTTTTTTTTTCAGCCTTCTCTTTTATAGTAGATTCATTAAAAGCAAGAGCTCACTCTAAGACTTCTTTTTTCTTGTAATTTCTGTGTTGTTTTTTTTATAGGACTTGCCCTACTTATTTCATCCGGCCTCATTCAACTATGTTTACTTCTATGCTTTTTTCTTTTAAAATAAAAGTGAGTCCATGACTTCCTTGGCAAGTTTTATAAATATCTTTAAAAGGAACTTCCTTTGTTTCTTCATCAAAATCACTTATATTTGTGCCATCATAATTTTATTCTTGAAAACATTTGATCTTTCTTTAGACAATTTCTCCTGTAGAATGTTTAGTCTATTTCATGAGATAATATCTTTTCTTTCTCTTGAGTCTTTGTGACATACTATCCCAAAATCTAGTATGAGACTCAGAATTTGCTTAATGTTTCTCTTATCTGACATGATTATTTCCTCTTAGTTCATGATTTTTCTACTTCAGCAACTTAGTTCTTCTTGATTGGTTGGAGTCAGATCCATCTATAACTTTTCCTTGTCACTTGCTTTAATCTCTGAATGAAGTGTGATGATACAGTGAAAAGCACACTAGGTTTTAAAGTCATAACACCGAAGTTCTAATACTGCCTCTGTACCATTATCTACAGGACTTTGGGTAACGTGCTTGAACTACTTGAGCTTCAGTTTTCTTTATTTGTAAAATGATGGTGTTAGAATAGAACACTCCATCATCCTCCTCTTCTTCTTTTTTCTTTTATCTTTCTTCTCCTCCTTCTCCTTCTTCTCCTTCACCTCTTCATTCTCCTTTCCCCTTCCCCCCAGAACACTGATGATAAAGCAAGTCATTGTGGAAACATATTAAAAACCTACAATTTAGAAAGAATGAAAGTATTTACATTTTTTCCTCTAAAGTAATTTGAAGACCCTGGAGAAAACCATTATAAAGGCTGGTGATAGACTGTGGACACATTTTATTTTTTCCTTTAGAGAAATGGCTTAGGAATGGTCTCCAGCTTTTTAAAGGAGAAAATACCTTGTTTGCATCATTGCCTTCCCTATTCCTGAAATAATGATCAATTCATCTAAGTGTTGTCTCTTCTTTGCTGTTTCCCTAAACTGATTGCCTATAGGACCTATTCCACCGAAACGAAGGCATTGTCTCCTGCTCTTTTTCAGAAACAATTCTCCAAATAAGTCTATGACAGCAATCCTATTCATGCCTCCAGTGGAGTTGTCTAGAGTGGAATAAAATTGTGACTTGTTTACTTAATAATTCTTAAAAGTTTACCACAACTTCATTTTGCACATTATGATCTTTTCCTTCTTTGAGCTTCCTACAAATGTTACATAAAATCATCTTTGAGCAGGGCTTCATCTTAGAGGATAAGACTTTGAATATGCCAGCTTGAGTCTCTCTCTTCAACCTGAAAATGTTTGGATTAATGATAAATAAAAGGATATCTCACACACTTGAAACTAAAAATTCGGAGTATAAAATGACTATTAATATTTTCCTTATATTCCACTGATTGCTTGATAGCGAGATGAGTGAGGTTCAGAATAAGACATACATTCTCAATTACAGCCAATGTGAAAATTTATCATTCTTGACTGCATATTTGTAAAAAGAATTAATTTTTCTATTTTTATTTCAATTGAAGATGAGTGGAGGAGTAGGGAATGGGATAGGGTAGCAAAAAATATATATATAAATTGATAAGAAGGACATTGGGGGACTTGTTCCAGTGTCAGAAAGAAAGGAGAAAGAAGATGAGGAACATAGAGAAAACATCAGTTTTGTAAACCATAGGTAGAAGATAGTATTTACTTTAAAAGAAAGGCAATCAATACACGACAAAGATCTGTAGCAATATATACATTTCTGTTCTACTATTTGTATGGAAATGCCCATTTCTCTCATTAAGTTCAGAATAATATATTTTTTAATTAATTTTATTTATTTTCAGTGTTCTACAATCACTACAACATAACTCCATCCCCCCTACTTCCCCACTCCCTTGCCAAGATGGCATAAATTTTTATATAGGTTCTACTCAAACATTTTCATTAAATATACTTTCACTACAGTCATGCTGTGTAGAAGAATTAAATTAAATAGGAGAAATCATATAATAAACCAAAATGTAATACAAACACACACATATACACACACAAATGATCTTCTACATTCTGCGATTGAATTCCATAGTTCTTTCTCTGGATGTGGAAGGCATTTTGCCTTATAAGACCATTGGGAATATGTTTTTAAGTCCTTGCATTGCTATGAAGTTCCAAGTCTACCAGAAAAAAACTCTCCCACACTGTGGTTGTTGCTATGCACAAAGTTCTCCTAGTTCTACTCCTTTTGCTCAGCATCAGATCATATAAGTCTTTCCAGGCCTCTCTGAAGTCTTCCCGTTCATCATTTCTTATAGAGCAATAGTATTCCACTATATTCATATACCACAATTTGTTCTATCACTCCCTAATTAATGGGCATCCCCTTGATTTCCAGCTTTTGGCTACCACAAAGAGTGCTGCTATAAATATTTTTGCACATGTCAGACCTTTTCATATTTTTATGATCTCTTGTGGATACAATCTTAGAAGAGCTATTGCTTGGTCAAAGGGTATATACATTTTTGTAGCCCTTTGGGCATAGTTCCAAATTGATCTCCAGAATGGCTGGATCAGCTCACAGCTCCACCAACAATGTATTAATATTCCAACTCTCCCACATCCTCTCCAACATTTACCATCTTCCTGTTCTGTTACGTTCACCAATATGATAGATGTGATGTGGTACCTCAGAGTTGTTTTGATTTGCATCTCTCTAATCAAAAGTGATTTAGAGCATTTTTTCATATGATTATAGATATCTTCAATTTCTTCCTTTGAAAGTTGCCTGTTCATATCCTTTGACCATTTATCAATTGGGGAATGACTTGCATTTTTGTACATTTGACTCAGTTCTCTATACATTCTAGAAATGAGACCTTCATTACTGAAATTAGCTGTAAAATTTCTTTCCCTGTTTTCTACATCCCTCTAAATTTTGGTTGCATTGGGTTTGGTTGTGTAAAACTTTTCAGTTTAAGGAAATCAAAATTACCTATCTTGTACTTCATAATGCTTTCTATCTCTTCTTTAGTCAAAAATTCTTCCCTTCACCATAAATCTGATAAATACATTATTCCTTCCTCCATCAATTTGTCCATAGTATCAATCTTTATACGTAGATCATGTATGCATTTGGATTTCATTCTTGTGTACAGTGTTAGGCATTGGTCTATGCCTAGTTACTGCCACTCTTTCATTCCCAGCAATTTTTGTCAAACAGTGAGTTCTTATCCCAGAAGCTGGGGTCCTTGGATTTATCAAACAGTAGACTGTTATATTCATTGCCTACTGTGTCTTTAGTACCTTGCATATTCTACTTGTTTAGTCTTCTGTTTCTTAGCCAGTACCAAACGGTTTTGAAAATTGCTGCTTTATACTACAATTTGAGATCTGGTAGGGCTAGGCCACCTTCCCTAGCATTTCTTTTCATTAGTACCCTTGATATTCTGGACCTTTTGTGCTTCCAGATGAATTGTGATACTATTTTTTCCAGGTCTAGAAAATAATCATCTGATAGTTTAATTGGTATGGTACTAAATAAGTTAATTAATTTAGGTAAAACTGTCATTTTTATTATATTGCTGTTGGACTTTGTTACTAATATATAGAAATGTAGGAGATTTGTGTGGATTTGTTTTGTAACCTGAAATTTTACCAAAGTTGTTTATTATTTCAAGTAGTTTTTTACTTGAATCTCTGGGGTTTTCTAAGTATATCAGCATATCATCTGCAAAGAGTGATAACTTAGTTTCTTCTTTGCCTATTCTAACTCCTTCAATTTCTTTATCTTGTCTAATTACAGTAGCTAATATTTCAAGTACCATATTGAATAATAGTGTGATAATGGACATCCTTGTTTCACTCCTGATCTTATTGAAAATGCATGTGGCTTATCTCCATTGCATATAATGTTTGCTGAAGGTTTTAGGTAGACACAGCTTATTATTTTGTGGAAAGTTCCCTTTATTCCTATGCTCTCCAATGTTTTTTAATAGGAATAGGTGTTGTATTTTGTCCAAAGCTTTTCTGCATCTATTGAGATAATCCTGTGGTTTCATGTTGATATGAGAGATAATGCTAACAGTTTTCCTAATATTGAACCAGCCCTGCATTCCTGGTATGAATTCTACCTGACCATAATGTATTATTCTGGTGAAAAGTTGCTGCATTCTTGTTGCTAAATGTTATTTAAAATTTTTGCACCTATATTCATCAGAGAAATTGGTCTATTATTTTCTTTTTCTGTTTTGTCTATTCTTGGTTTAGTTATCAAAACCATATTTTTATCATAGAAAGAATTTGGGAGTACTCCTCCTTCCACAATTTTCCCAAATAGTGTATATAATATTGGAATTAACTGTTCTTTAAATGTTTGATAGAACTCAGTTGTAAATTCATCTGACACTGAAGATTTTTTTCCTCAGGAGTTCATTGATGGCTTGTTCAATTTCTTTTTCTGATAGGGTTAAGTATTCAACTTCCTCTTCTGTTAATCTGGGCAATATATGGTTTCTTTTTTTTTAATACTCATCCATCTCATTTAGATTGTCATATATGGGCATAAAGTTGGGTAAAGTTATTTTTAATTGTAGTTTTAATTTCCTCCTCATTGGAGGTGAGTTCACTCCTTTCATTTCCGATATTGGTAATTTGGTTTTCTTCTTTTTTTCATGTCAAATTGACCAAAGATTTATCAATTTTATTAGTTTTTTTTTTTCATAAAACCTACTATTAGTTTTATTTATTGGTTCAATAGCCTTCTTCATTTCAATTTTACTGATCTTTCCTTTGGTTTTCAATATTTCTAATTTGGTATTTACTTGGGGATTTTCAATTTGTTCTTTTTCTAGCTTTTTCAGCCGCATGCCAAGTCATTGAGCTCCTCTTTCTCTATTTGATACATGTAGGCATTCAAAATATAAAACTTCCCCTAAGAACAGCTTTTGCAGTATCCCATAAGAATTGGTAGGTTGTTTCATTTTTGTCATTCTCTTGCAGGAAGTTGTTGATTTTTTTCTATGATTTGTTGTTTTACCCACTCCTTCTTTAGGACTAGATTATTTAGTTTCCAATTACATTTTGGTTTATCTTTCCATGGCCTTTTATTAAATATAATTTTATTGCATCATGATCTGAGAAGGATGCATTGACTATCTATGCCTTTCTGCCTGGATTCTGAAGTTTTTATGTCCAAGAACATGATCAATTTTTGTACATATGCCATGTACCACTGAGAAAAAGAGCTATTCCTTTCTATCCCCATTCAGTTTTCTCCAGAGAACTATCATACCTATTTTATCCAGAGTTCTATTCACCTCCTTAACTTCTTTCTTGTTTATTTTAAAGTTAGATTTATCAAGTTCATAGAAGGGGAGTTTTGAGGTCCCCCATTAGTATAGTTTTGCTATGTATTCTTGCAAATCCCCCAAACTCTTCTCTAAGAATTTGAATGCTACACCTCTTCGAGCATACATGTTTAGTAATGATGTTGTTTCATTATCTATGGTGCCTTTTAGCAGGATATAGTTTCCTTCATTATCACTTTTAATTACATCTATTTCTGATTTTGCTTTGTCTGAGATTAGGATTGCTATCTCTGGTTTTCTTACATCAGATGAGGCACAATATGCTCAGCTCCAAACTTTTACCTTTACCTTGTGTGTATCCTCCTTTCATATGTGTTTCTTGTAAACAATATATTGTTGGATTATGACTTTTAAATTATTCTACTATCTGCCTCCCTTTTATGGGAGAGTTCATTCCATTCACATTCACAGTTATGATTACAATCTGTGTCTTTCCCTCCATCCTCTTTCCCACCCTTTGTGCTTTTAGTTCTCCCATCTCCCTTCCCCTCCTCAATAGAGTTTTCACTTTTCACCACCACCTCCCACAGTCTTCCCTTCTGTCAGCCCCCCTCCCTTTTATTCCCCTTTACCCTTGCTACTTCTCCCCCACTATTTTAGCTTCCCCTCTTCTTTCTTCCCCCTTCCCCTCCTACTGTCTATAGAGCTAGTTAGATTTATATACTTAAGTTTATTTTTTCCTCTTTGAACCAAATCAGATGAGAGTATCTCTCAAACAATGCTCATCTCCCTCCTTTTTTCCCTCTACTATAAAATAATTTTGTTATTCTTCCTGTGATGTAATTTACCATCTTCTGCTTCCTCCTTTTTACATCTCCTGTTACAATCCCTTTGCATGCTTGAATCACATTTTCATCATCATATCATTTACTTTTTTTTCCTGTTCCCTTTATCTATGTATATTCCATTTATACTTCATAATAGATGCACAACTCTCAAGATTAATAAATATCATTTTCCTTTATAGGGATGTAAACAGTTTACCCAAACTGAGGAACAAGTTTTTCTTTTCCCCTGTTTACCTTTTTATTCCTTTCTTGAGACTTGCATTTGAAGATCAAATTTTCTATTGTGCTGGCCTTTTTGTCAGGAAGGTCTGGAAGTCCCTTATTTCATTGAATGTCCATCTCCTTGCCTGAAATATTATGCTAATCTTTGCTGGGTAATTGATCCTTGGTTGTAGTCCCAGCTCCTTTGCCTTATGGAATATCAGATTCCAATTCTTTCAATATTTTAATGTAGAAGCTGCAAGGTCTTTTGTGATTCTCACTGTAGCTCCTTGCTATGTGAATGGTTTCCTTCTGGCTGCCTGTAGTATTTTCTCTTTCACTTGAATACTTATGGAATTTGGCAACAATATTTCTTGGTGTTTTTAGTTTGGCTCTTTCAGCAGGTGAACAGCAGATTCTTTCAATGATCATTTTGCCCTTTGGATCTAGCACTTTTGGGCAGTTTTCCTTGATGGTTTCTTGGAAGGTATTATAGACTCTTTTCTTCATCATAGCTTTCTGGTAGACAAAAAATTCTTAAATTTTCTCTCCTAGATCTATTTTCCAGTTCAGTTGCTTTTCCACTTAGATATTTTACATTTTCTTCTATCTTTTCATTTTTTAGATTTTCTTTGACTAATTCTTAATGTCTCATAGAGTCATTAGCTTCTACTTGTCCAATTTTCATTTTCATCAAATTATTTTCTTCAGATAAGTTTTGCATCTCCTTTTCCATCTATGTAATTATTCCTTTTTAAGGAATTATTTTCTCCAATAAGTTTTTGTACTTCCTTTTCCATTTGTTCAATTTTCCTTTTTAAAGAGTTGTTCTCTCTTCAGTGAATTCTTTTGTTCATACTTTGAGAATCATTGGCCATTTTTTCTTGTATTTCCTTCTTCAGCTGTTCCAGGAGTGTTCTCTGTGCATGCAAGAAGTTCATAGTCCCTTCTGAAGTTTCAGTTGGGATAACAGTCTCATTATTGACCTCTTTGGTAATTGTGTTTTGGTCCTTGTCCCCATAGAAAGATCCTATGGTCTTTTCTTGCTTGCTCTGCTTCTTCTTGCTCATGATGGTGAGGCTTTGTGTGTTGTGGCCCCTGGTTCTTTCAGTTAGAACCTGGAGAATCTGTTGTTGAGCTGCTGGTGTGGGAAAGCTAAGGGCAGGTGCCTTTGTTTTTCCTTATTTTTTTGTATTTTCTGGCTTAGCCCTGGGGCTACCTTGTTAAGTATGGGGGAGAGGTGGATCTCCTCAGCTCAGTTAGAGCAAAGGCAAGCTCAGCTCTCACCTGAGTACTAATGGGAGTTTCCACCCACTCTGTGGCTCCTCTCCTTCTGATTAGTCTCTGCCACAGTAAGAGGAATTCCCCTTCGCTATTTTCCCAACCTCAGGTGCTACTAGACTGTTTGCCCCTTCAGCTGTTCTCACTGATCCAGGATTTTTCTGGGGAAATATTTTATCATTCTTTTGAGGTCAATAAGAGTATGGGGAGAGAGCATTTACCAATCGCTCTGCAATTTTGGCTCCCAGAAGATCAAGCAGGTGACTCACAGATATTTAATCTGAGGTCTGAATGTCTCAGAAGCAGCTGCAGCTGATACATGGGGCTCAGCAGCTGTCATTCACTCAGCTCTGCTGGTCTCCTGCCCTGGACTGTAACTCTGCCTTTCCCTCTTCTTTCCTGCTGCCTGAAGCTGCCCTGGGGGGTTTCCTGTTGGCTGCTCTGAAACTGTGTGCTGTGTATTTACCCAGGCAGAACAGATCCTTCCTGTTGATCTTTCAGTCTGTCCTGGTCTATGAATCTGCCACAGTCTGTCTCCTATTGGATTCCACGCCTCCAAAATTTGGTCAGATTCTCTTTTTAGAGGTATCTGAAGGAGCTTAGGTGAGTAGTTGCTCTCACTCCACCATCTTGACTCTGCCCTCAGAATAATATATTTTTAAAATAAAGTTACTCAGATGCTTCGATGAAATTCTAGAAATACAAGTCAATTTTTAACTCATCTCTTTTCACAAAAATAGAACTCCAATGAATGTCACCTACATGAAGCCATCCATTGTCCCTTAAATAATAACTGTGTTGATCTCAATGACAGTTTTGTAGTCTGTTTCTGGAATTCATCATCTAGTTTTTCCCTCTGGTTGGACAGTCTGCATCATATCCTTGATGCAATACCATTTTTCTTCCACCACTGAATTTCATCCAAATATTCTCACTATTCTTCCTCTAAAAGTAAATGAGTATTAATTATACTTTCAGTTGTATTCAGTAAGGGCAATGATATGAGAATTTACATTTCAATACAACATTCCCCTAATTAAAACAAATGTTTCTTCTCCTCAAATCTTTCTCTTTCAGAGGAAAAAAAAGTCAGTTTTCCTGGAATAAGTTTTCATTCTGGGTTTTGCTCAATTGACAGCTTTGTTACCTTATTTTCATTTTTTTAAAGAGAGTTTTATATCTTAAGAACCCTGACTTTCCTTCTCTTCATTTTTCTCACTATGTTTCTATCTGCAACATTTTGCCAGAAGTAGCATCTCTCTCAGGTCTTCAGAAAACAATGCACAATAATTTTTAAAAATTACCATTCTGCCTCCCTCTTCTCCAATTCACTCTCAAATTTCCCATTACTTTGCTGTGCTCTATTTGCTCAATCAGTTGTAGAAATGAACAATAATAGCTTAGAATTAACAGTGGATATCATAACTTAATCATGTAAAAATCAGTATATCGTGGTGTCTATCATAGTTCCTTCTTGAATGAAAGGAGATGCTCAAAAATTCCCCTTAATTGAGTTAATAGTGGAATTTCATATAGTGTGGTGAGTGGTACCAATGGAAGACATTTCAGAGTTTTGGAGACTAAGTTTCTAAGATTTTGTAAAGACATACTATATATATGACCACATAATCCTCCTATGTCTTCAGATGACCCTCTGATGGACTTGTAATAATTTATTCACATGATTTTAACTAAGATCTCAGACTCATATCCCACAAGAAATCCATTTCCCATGTGTACACAGGTTCCAAAGAGAACAGGATTTTGCCACATGCCCCCTTCTGTTTCTAATAAGCAGACATAGATCAATTGCTAAAATACCTTCAACTGACAAGTACCTACTGTCTCTTTGAATTAGACTTGTACTGTTACACCTAGTCATGTAATGATCTTGCCATTTTTCTATTGTACTTGCAAACTGAAAAAGTATGATTACTCTATGTTTTATTCCAGTTCTGTTTGACTCAATAAGACACAACATATGGCACCATTATGCAATCACTACTGCAGAGGAATACTGCTGGGAAAATACAATGCCCAGAAATGTTTATGTCTTTCTACAATGATCGAGTCTGCCACAAGCAATCCTAGCTCTGCCATCTGACATTTTGACATGCTGATGGATTCCAGGAGCAGCTGCTGGAATCCACTGACAAATCAAGATGTTTTAGAAGTCTAGTTTATTTTCTGTCAGACTCAGGCAAATGCTTCACAGAAAGGGGGAGAGTTAAGGCACTTTCAAAAAAGTAGAAATGTATAACAAATACTAATTAATGGCTCACTCATGTTCAAAGGTTAGAAAAAAAGAAAGAGGCTAATAAAGAGTAGGAAAAGCAATGGGCCTATGAAAACATTTATAAAACACTTTTGATATGGCATAAATTGTGTTAGACACTGAAGATAAAAATGCGTACATAAAACAGTCCCTGTCCTCAAGGTGTTTACATTCTACTTGCAGAAATTGCTTGTATATTAGTTTTCATGAAATATAAGTGACATAAATACATTATTATTTAGGAGCCAAGGTAGTAGAAGCTAGGAGGATCATGAAAAGGTTCATATAGAAGGGGTTATTTGAACTGAACCTTGATGGTAATTAGTAGGAGGAGGAATGAAATTAAGAGTATCTTCAAAGACTAAGTTGTGTCAATAGATACAATGCATTTAAAAAATCTATAAGGGAAAATGGAAGATAATAGAATGAAAATTTTTATTTCAAAGTAAAATTGTAATTTTTGTGTCAATTGACACAAGTTCCTTGTAGTGCTAAGGATTTTAGAAAGCAAAGGAGGGAAAAGAATGACTTGCAGACATCCGTGATGGCTAGAACAAAGGTAAGAAGATGGGATATAGAGGATAATGTGTGATAAATAGAAAAACAGAAGACCATTGCACTTCCAATCCATCACATTGTTCCTAAAATATTAAATCTTCCTCTTTTTTCCCTTATTTAAAAACATTCTTCTGTGATTCCCAAACCCTGCCTAGGGATGAGAACATAGGTAGAATGTGGCTACAGCCAAGAGCCCTCATTGGAATAAACTACCATAAGAAAAGCATAACATGATTTAACAGGAAAATCTATGGAGATAATAGTTCTGATAATAAGAGGTCAGAAGCCCTCAAGTGACAAGTAATATAGAAACAAATGATTGATAACTGGAAGGAAGCAAGAAGGCAAGTAGAAGGGCATGTCAAAAAGTCTAATAACACACTAGGAGAGAAAGGTTAGAAGGAAGGTAAGCAGGTTCAGGCAGGATCTAAGCATATCAGAGCTCATGAAGAAATTATATTTCTCAGACAACTTAATGCCATGACTATGATCTTGCCTTCCTGAGTCCAGTTATTTGAAATTAACCCAATCCCTTTGATGTTCTGCACAAGCTTCAGCTATAGACAGCTCCTGAATGTCAATAGTGCTTCTTGTAAAAGTTGATTCTGATTGGAATTAAGCACTTGGTGAAGCTCTCACCTTCTTTTCCTTGTTCCTTTTCCTTTTGTTTGCCTTTCTTTTCTTTTTCCAATTTCTCCCACTTCGCTTATGCCAGACGGTGACTCCAACAGGAATTCAGAGATAAATAGATTGTTGAAGATCATTGAGCAATAGTGTGAGAAATAGGCAATCACACTTTATAAAGAGGAAGGCATCAGGAGGTAGGGAAAGCAGGATTATTCTATAATTACTTTGATAATCAACCTGATGAAACAAAGTATTAAATTGTTGAAGTACTAGAATGTATTCGGTAATAAACCTAAAATGTCCAAATGCTACCAAGTGAGTGTATAATGTTTTAAGAGATAAAAACATTACAGGGAGTGCATAAGAATGAATTCTTGAAAATTCACATGCTAAAAAAGGAAAAATTGATATTGGTATTAAAAAAGTTTGTAGATAATCCACTTAATAAATACCTACTGTGGAAGAGATATTGTGCTATAAGTACTTGAGATACAAAAAGAGAACAACAGTAAAAAAAAAGATTTCCCTTTTCCTCAAAGAGAATGCATTGCAATAAGACAAGGCATATTTTAAAGATACAGCTATCCTTAATGGTCAATTCAAATGCCAAGTCCTACATGAGACCTTTTTTGAAGTTTCCCAGATGCTAATAACTCACCTTCCAAAAACAATCTTGCATTTGTTTGGCATGTATGTAATTATGATTGATGACAATGATGATGATTGTATCTAGTTTTTATATAAACCTTTATGATCTACAAAGACCTTTATACATATTATTGCACTTGATGCTTACAACTTTAGGAGGTAGGTGATATTAGTATCCTCATATTACAGATGGAGAAACTGAGGCAAGCACCACTTAAGTATAAGTATATTGCCCTAGGTGAATATCTACAGTAGGATATGAACTCAGGTATTACCTGATTTCATTTCAGCAATCCACCTCCTTGAAGGCAAGGGCTATTTAATCATTTTTGTCATCATGTCTTTAAAATCTAACATAGTGCCTGGCACATAGAAGTGTTTGTTGAATGACAAGCAGGATATTTGAAGAAGGAAGGGATAAACTAAAATACATTGAATGATTCAAAAATTACTGGTAAAACCCCCAAAGGCTGGTACTTTGAGGATGAATATTTCATAATCATCCTCAGATATGACATACTGGAAAACAGGAGAATTCATCCAATCCTGAGTAATTCATCCCATACTTAGTTTGAAACTCTGTGGATATATTTAATGTGTCCTAGAATATACAGAAAAGAAATACCAGTAACCAACCCAGGGTAGAACTAATAGCCTTTCAGTAAAAGTTGGGAGGTGGGATGGAATCAAAGTATTCGAGGCAGTCAGTCAATGAGTATATAGTAAACATCTATCAAGTGACAGGCACTGTGCTAAGTTGTAGGAAGAGAAAAAGAGGCAAAAGATAGTCTCTCCACTCTAGAATCTCACAGTTTGATAAGGGAGAAAATAAGCAAATAAATATATACAAAAGGTATATAAAGGATAAATATGAAATAGTTAAGAGAGTGAAGGCAAAAGATAAAAGGAGTTGAGAAAGGCTTTCTGTAAGATATAGGATTTTAGTTGGTAACTTGGATGGAAATCAATTTTGGAGATAATAGTAAGGTAGAAATTAGAAGAATAAATTGATAGATGAAAATAAAAGTCAGATCTTTATTTTTAGCATTATGGATGCAAGTGTAGCTATGGTCTATTAATACTCTATGGTTCTACTCTTGATCGATATGATATGTATATGGATTAAAAAGTAAGGAATAGAAATATTTCTGGTAAAGCTTTGAGCTTGCTTTTGTATGACTGAGTTTGAAGCTATTTGAGAGACCCAATGCCTAGCTGAGAATGATTATGATCATGTTCAGTACCCAAACTTTGGAAGACTTGCCCATGGTTTAAGGACACAAAATACACTGTACTGTTGTACTATATTTCTCTCCCACCAGTTTTTTCATCTGTCACTAAGGTACGTATTTGAATGGGGCAGCTAGGTGGTGCAGTGGATAGAGCACCAATTCAGGAGTCAGGAGGACCTGAATTCAAATCTCACCTCAGACACTTGACACTCACTGTGTGACCTTGGGCAAGTCACTTAATCCCAAATGCCTCATCCTGGTTCATCTCCAGTCATCCTGATGAATATCTGGTCACTGGATTCAGATGGCTCTGGAGGAGAAGTGAGGCTGGTGACCTGCGCAGCCCTCTCTCATTCAAAACAAAGTCAAGTGCAAGTCATGTCATTATTTCTCTGATGGCATGGTCTACTTCAGCAATGAAGGATGAATACATTTATTTGAACAGACATCTTTATCTTCTGACTCCCTATTAAACATAGTGACAAAACCTTTTATATCTCTCATTCTTCTAAGGTCTATAGGCCATGATATTCTAAAGAAATGAACATTTATTAAATTATTCAAAAGCAAATTATGTTAGGCACTAAAATATCATCCAAAATATACATGCATACATGCATATGTATGTGTGAATACATATATATGCATATATATGTATATTATATATATAATAAAGTGGGACTGGCTGCTAAAAGGTGAAAAGATATAATAGATATTGTTAATTTAATGGGCAGTTTTAATGAGTGCTAGTAAGCACAATGGAAATGGTCTCTGGAATGAAGAAAATAGGTGTACCTCCTTGCAGCAGAATCTGGTCATGGGGTTAATATCTCCTTGCTCTAACATGCATACCCTTTGATCCAGAAATATCAATACTTGGTCTATATCCAAAACATATGAAAAAAGACTGATTTGTACACAAATATTTATAGCAGCTCTTTTTGTAGTGGCTAAGAATTGTAAATCAAAGGTATGCCCATCAGTTGGGAAATGGCTAAACAAGTTGTGATTTATGATTGAAATGGAATATTATAGTACCTTAAGCAATGACAAGCAGAAGGATTTCAGAAAAACCTGAAAAGAATTAAATGAACTGATACAAAGTGAACAGAACCAAGAGAATGTTATACACAGTAACAGCAATATTGTTGATGAACAGTGAATGACTTAGCTATTCTCAGAATACAGTGATCCAAGACAATACCAAAGGACTTAGAAGTATGCTCTCTATCTCCAGAGAAAGAACTGATATTGTTTGAATACAGACTAAAGGATATTATTTTTCACTTTCTTTTTTCATTACTTTTCCTTTATTTGATTCTTATACAAGAAGATTAATATGGAGTTTTTAAAAGGTTGCATGTGTATAACATATCTGATTGCTTACCATCTCAGGTAGGGGGAGGGGAAGGAGGGAGAGAGGGATAGAATTTGGAACTCAAAACTTAAAAAAGAGTAAATGTTAAAAATTGTTTTAGCATGTAACAGGGATATATACTTACATATACATATATTTAAAATATCTCCTTATTCTGTCATTGATAGTGAATATCAAGTGCATGAATTCAAATGTTAAATTGCTTCAATCAGAGTGCCATCCAGAACAAAAAAGATTTTAGGGAAACTATGATAATTTAAAAATAAATAAAATGTAATGTTTTGTGACATCACTTCTAATCGTACTTTGAGAATTTTACACTGGAAAGGTGAAGTATCGATTTGGCAATTATTAAGTGTACTTCATAGCATAAGAAAATATAATTTATCACTGTTAATACATTATTTGGTCTTAGTGTAGTCTGTGAATCATTTGGACTTGGTCTCCCAAAACAATGGATCACAGCATAATTTTGAGGAGGCTGTCATGAAATTACTTTAGCTTATACCCTACACAGGGAAACTCTATGAACTTCAATATCTGTCTCATTTTGAATCTCCCCAGGAAGTCCTCAGGATTGTAAGACAACAAATATGGGATAGATTTTTTTTTTAAGCCAACAAAATATTGAATGGGCTTATACTCAATCCCTTAAATTCTTAGAAATATTCCCCACCCATTTTTTTTTTCCAAAAAGTGTCAAGCAACCTTCTCCTCTAATAATTTCTATGTTCCCTTGGGACCTCTATTATTCGAATGAAGGGTAAGTTGATGTTATTCCTTGTCTTCCTGTTTGGGAGCTTTATTGTTCCTTAGTGTATACAATTTTCTGCTTCTAGCCTCTGGTTCTATCCTTCCTCTCTATCCTTCCTCTCTATGTAATTTTGTTGCCACTTCACTATCTGTATCAGATTGGCGTTCCTTCTTACATTCATAAGCAGAACCTTATGCATGTGACCTTGCAGTGTCCTATGAATTAGCATATGTGAATATTAATAATAAATGTTAAAAAATAAATATAAGCACTATTTCTGATTTTTCCAAACAGAGGGAATTATTCATATAAAGCCCAAAGTCTGAAGCTCATTTACATCAAACTCTTTATGGATGAAGATTGACTATTCTGTGCTTAATATCATGGAGTTGATAATAGCTTGGGAGAAAAGAAATCCTAGTCCAGCTTTGAGAGAACAGAAACATGTGGTTCTAAATGTTCTTTAGGGAGAGAAAGACTCTCGGAAAAAGTCAACATGTAAAAGAATTCAGGCTCAATCATGTCTCTAATCTTAGCTTCCTACAGTAGCATTTGGGAAATTTCCCTATGAGTGAAATTTGGGACTTTGTCTTTCTTGCTTGATCTGATCCTCCCAGTAAAAGACCTATTTCACTCTATGAACTTTCCAGTATATACTTAACTATATGCTTTCTCTGGTTCCTATTTTCTATCCTCTTGGATAAAGTAGTCTATTTGCTATTCACTATGTGTGGTTTGTGTTGAACTGGAGTTTTGTGTGAAGGGAGTCAAGACTTGGATATATACCTTGGGAACTCCTTCCTATTATGGGATATAAATCAGGACCTGAGCTTGAATACACACATATGTGTGTGCATATTTCTGCATATTATGCATAATAGTATATAATATATATGTATATATCACATATATTCTCTAGATTAATTGGGGGTAGATGGAAATAATTCTAATCAGGTATTTTATCTCTCTGAAGAAACAAAGTGTTTGGTCTCTAGCACTAGCCTCCTGCTTACCCTAAAGGAAAGAATTAAAGTTTATCTTAAAGAGTGGGTGCAAGAGACTTGAGACATCTATTTATACCTTCCGGTGAATCACCTCTGGAAAGACCCATGTGGACTTACATAAGCCACACAGGCAACATAATACACACCATGCCAGTTTAAACTTCCAGTGCCAGTCATTCACTCACTATTAATATATTTATCAGGCAATATTATCATAAAGTTAGATTGGGAGATGATTCTGCATTGTTTCACAGACAGGCTTAGAACTGAAAGTTCTACAACAGCAGAAAAAGGCAAGCATCCACTTGGGAAGAGAAATAAACATCCATCAAAACTGACCCTGTGCAAAGGTCACATTTTAAAACCCTTAGACTCTGATTTGTCTTCAGAACTTTAGTGCATCTTTGGGCAAGAAGATTGAACTAAGAATGAAATTAATATCATTTCATATTTTAGTAGATTTTCCTTGAAATTCAAAACTCAGGAACATGTGACCAGAAAGCAATCCGGAAAATTCCTGAGGTCATTAGTGCAATCAGCTTTTGATGTCTTTGTCAAATTATAAGAAGTCTTCTAATATCTTTCTCATTTTTGGGCATCCTTTGTCATTAACATTTTTCAAACTATTCATATAGTTTGAAACATATGCTTGAAACACAAACATAACATATTTCAAACTATTAAATTCCCTCCTTAATGAATTGAAGCTGATCTTTACTGAAGGAAAAGTACTACTATGTTTGTGTGTGTGTGTGCGTGTGCGTGTGCATGTGTGAGCGTGTGCATGCGTGTGTGTGTGCGTGCATGTGTGTGCGTGCATGTGCGTGTGTGTGCGTGTGTGTGCGTGCATGTGTGTGATGATATTTATTCAGACTCATCTGGACACCCGATTTCGCCCTAAGAAATAATTGACAGATAACTATTTCTTAGAAAGACCACCTCCAAACTTAGGTTACAAAATGAATTAAGAAAAAGGCTTATGTTTTTTTCTTGTGTACCCTAGATTTTTAGTATTTGCAGAGGTAGGGAGAAGATCAGGGGACATCAATAATTTAACTGGTAGCAGGATGTAAAATCATAGCTCTAGAGACAAAACATACCTTGGAGACCTATTTCATATTACAGTAAACTGAGAACAAGGGTGACTTAGGGCCACAGTGGCAGAGGTAGGATTTGAATGAAGATCTTTTAATTCCAGTTCCAAAGTTCTTTCCACTGTACCAGATAGTCCCCACAGGTCCTGGATAAGTTAAATACCTTCTACCGAAATAGACTGACAACTGTTTATCAATGAACAGTGTTAGAGTGACTTTGGAATACTAAGAAGTTTAATAACTGACCCAGGGTCATACAGCCAGTATGTGTTGAGACACACTTGAACCCAGGTCTTCTTGACTCTAAGACTGGCTACACCATGCAGACTTTACAATACATAGATAAGTTACAAAAAAGTAGTTAAGGCTGTAAATTTCTATTGCACAAATTGTCTAAAGTCAATCTCTTTCTCTTTAAATATATATTCCATTAAAATTAATATTTATAATTTTTACAAATATTTGAAAATAGGGATTATTGAAAATTATATGCATATTTCTAATTCTCCACTTAGCTGGTACTGTGCTCTACTGACAAATAAAGTACTTTGTAATAACATACTATAGTCATAAACTTTATAACAATAGGTAGTTATAATGTAGACATTTTAGAATGGATTCTTACATATGAATTTAATGTTCCATGTTTAGTATCCTCTCCCTGCACTGAGTCTTCCCTCATATTGATCTCTTTCCAAAGTACACAGGAGAAAATACATAACCAAAGCCTGAGAGATGTTTCCTCTATTCCCACATTAAATCACTGGAGTTGAGAAATAATCGATTCCAGTTTTTCTCTAGTCTCTTTCAAGGGTGATATTATTATCAGTTAGGCAGTTAGGTGGTGCAGTGGATAGAGCACCAGTGCAGGAGTCAGGAGGACTTGAATTCAAATCTCACCTCAAACACTTGACACTCACTAGTTGTGTGACCTTGGGCAAGTCACTTAACCCTAATTGCCTCATCCTGGGTTATTTTCAGTCATCCTGATACATATCTGGTCACTGGATTCAGATGGCTCTGGAGGAGAAGTGAGGCTGGTGACCTGCACAGCCCTCCCTCACTCAAAACAAAGTCAAGTGCAAGTCATGTCATTATTTGTCTGATGGCAACGAAGGATGAACACACAACACAACATAATTACCAGCAAATTTTCATTGAGGTAAAATCTATAGAACTAATGATCAATACTTTGGGGCCACTACAAAATGTTCCATGACATACTGGCATAACTCAGAGAATTTTGCAGATTCAGTCTGACACTATTGCAATGAAATGAATATCATGATAAAGTAAGTTATACACATTTTCTGGTTTCCCAGTGCATATAAAAATTGTGTTTACATTATATCGTAGTCTGATAAGTGTGCAATTATATTATGTCTCAAAATAGACATACCTTAATTAAAATCCTTTATTGCCCCAAACTCTAAAATCATTTGAGCCTTCGGTGTGTCACGATCTCTTTGCTGGTGGAGTGTCTTGAAACGATGTTGATGTCTGCTGACTGGTCAGGGTGATGGTTGTCAAAGGCAAGGGTGGCTGTGGCAATTTCCTAAAATAAGAAAATAATGAAATGTGTCACATAGATCGACTCTTCCTTTTAGCTGAAGATTTAGAGACCATTGCAGCATAATTAATTGGCCTAATTTCAACACTGTTGTGTCTCAGGGAATAGGGAAATCTGAGGAGAAGGACGGAGTTGAAGGAACAGCTGCTAGATGGAGCAGTCACAACATATACAACACTTATTGATTAAGTTCTCTGCCTTATATGGGTATGGTTTGTGGTACCCCAAAACAATTACAACAGAAACAATGAAGATCACTGATCAGAGATCACTATAACAGATATAATAATAATAATACACTTTAAAAATTGCAGGAATTATCAAAATGTGGTGCAGGAAAAAATGTGAGCACATGCTGTTAAAAAAAACAAAAAAACAAAACAGTCCTGATAGACTTGTTCCACACATGGTTTCCACAAACTTTCAATCTGAAAAAAATGCAATATCTGTAAAGTATAATAAAATGAATCATAATAAAAAAGAGATATGCCTGTACAACCTCTCATTTTATGTTAAAAGTTACAGAGAAATTGAATACTGGTTTGACTTATATGAAGAAATTCAACTATATAATGTTGGCTGTGTTGCTTTCAGTTAAAAAGAAGTAATCCAAATTTTCATTTCTATTTTTTTCTCATTCTTACTATGTAATGACAGTTCATGGTTGCCTCATGATTTTCAAATACAAAAATAGGCACTTTCTTAGGGAGAAAAGACATAATCTAATCATCAGTAGAGGTATAAGCAAGGATTCTTTTATCTGCCTTGGGTAAATTCATTTGAGCGACAGGAAGTTCTGAAGTGGTTGAGATAGAATAGAGGAAGAAGCCATAGGAATTTGAGTATAAGAAGAAACTGAGACCAGATGGTTTGAGGGGGCAAGATTGGGAGAAGGGAATTATAAAGCAGGAGGTGAAAGTATCTGAAAGGAGAATGATCTTAAGATCTATAGGTGATAGCAACAAGGATTAGACGAGATTTAACGAACGTTAGTATTGCTCAGGAACTTTCTCCTCTCAAGTTTATATATTTGCCTTTGCTAATGTAAATACTGAATTGTATGACACACATATACATACACACTTTTCATTACTTTGGCAGAAAGCGTCAAATGACAAATGTCATGTCTCTATGATGTCATACACTGCCTTGAATCATACTTAGACTTAATCATTTAGTAATGGAAATGAACTACTAAGGATACTTAGACACTTTTATAAATAAGACATTTAAATTGGGTGTTGCTCCGAAGCAAAAGTATGGATTTAATGAATTGTAGAAGTCCTACATTCCTCAGGGATTCTCAAATTTTAATTTGTTAAGAGGCAACGTGTAGCAGTGGAAACTGGAAGCAAATGATTTGGGTTAAAATTTCACCTCTGTAAAAAAGTGCACATTTTTTAAATAGTGGTAGAATTGTAAGGATTAAATGGTATAATATTTCCAAAGTGCTTTGTGCACCAAAAAGTGCTAGATAAATGTTATTGTTATCATTAAAAATAATATTACTATGGGACTTCAACACATACTGTTATTCTCTCAAATACACAATTTTTTCAATTCTTCAGTGAACTCAATGATCATTACCTATTACTCCATTTCATCTCAAATATTCACAAACATCACTTTGTCTTTACCCACAAATGTTTTACTTTCCATGTTTGTGAAAATTTTACATTGCAAAATCCAGACTTTCTTCACTGATCCTAATGTTTTCGTCTTTCTCTCTGCTTTATGACCCCCAAACATGTTTTTTAACCTCACCATGATATTCAGGCCATCATACTGTACTGCCTACACTTTTTCTCTTCCCTATTTCAACCATTTGGTGAACCAAGTCAATGTTATACAATCCTCGACCCCATACCCTCTTGTCCTATAGATGACAATGGCTTTCTAATCTCCAAATCTAGATTACTACTATCACCTCTACCTCTTTCACTTCTATTTGCGTGCTGCTAAACAGAGTTGAAAGAAACCAGGAAACAATTGTGACTTGACCAAATATAAATTTATGTAACCTAATCTCAAGTGAGCTCTCCCTGGAGTAGGGCAAACATTATATTCCTCCCTAATTGATTCACTGTCATGCTCTCCACGGAGGCCATTCAAAATCTTCTCTTCTGTCCTAAAACAATCCCATCCTTGTCCCATCCTCTCACCCGAGACCTTGATTTATATTTCTGCCAAAATTAAAAATGAAAACATTCAGCAAGGGTTCTCCCTTCTGCCTTATTTCGCTTCTCAAATTCCTTGGACATCTTTCATCTCTACCTTCAATCTCATTTCAAAATGAATAGGTGATCCTTCTTGTCAGGGCAAAGTCATCAACATGTAGTCTTGATTATAACCCTTCCTGATTTGTCCAGACAATTATCCTATCATCCCAATTCTCTATTACCTTTACCCTTTTTGTCAACTGGTTCCTTCTCAATTGCCTATAAATATTCAACATCAGCCTTATCCTTAAAAACAAAGCAAAACCAAATTTTCAAAATCTCTTTGCATCTGTGCATCCTTAATAGCTATCATTCTATATCTCTCCTTTGGGGGATACATTATTTGAGAAAGGCATTTAGAATTGATACCCCCACTTCCTCTCTGTTCTTTTATTGACCTTCCAAAATCTGAGACCTGATTTCATCATTCAGCTGAAACTACCTATCCAAAATTATGAATGATTACTTAATTTGCCAAATCTGATAGCTTTCTCTCAAATCTGATCTTCCTCAACTCTCTGCATCATTTGGTACTTTCTTCTTCTGAATATTTATTCCTATCTAAGAACAATGCATTTGCAAATACCACTCTCTCCTACTTCACCTTCTAATGGTCTAATCATTCCTTTTCGGTTTTTCTTTTTTAGATTTTAATATACGTCATAGCCCTAAATCTGAATATTCTCCAAGATTCTATATGAGACCCCTTCTCCTTTCTCTACTTTCATATGATAATCCTATTAGCTACTGTGACTTCAAATATCATGTTTATGCACATGATAACCAGATCTATATAGCTAATCATACTCTATCTGCTGAACTCTACTGCTATGTCACCAGCTTCCTCTTAGTCATCTCTAACCAGATGTCCTATAGTCTTATGAATCTCAACATACCACAAAGACAATTCATCCTCTTTACCCCCAAACTACTACTGTCAAGGGTTCAAACATCTTACCAGTTACTTAGGCTCAGAACTTTGATGTCATCTTCAATACTTTATTCACACAACACACTCAACCAACATGGCCAATGAGTTCCTAAATCTTGTCATTTCCACTTTAATATTATTCCTGCAGGTTTCCTTCTCTAAAACATGTCACCACAAATTATTTCAGGTCCTCATCATTTCTTATCTGAAATATTTAAATCACCTTCTAACTAATTACCCTACTTAAAGTCTTTCCCTAGAATACATCCTCCACTCAATCTTCAAGGTGTATATTTTTTTCTAAATTTTTTCTAAAAAATTTTTCACACCCAACTGTGAATGAACACTGGTACCTCAATTTTACCTTCAGGATCAACCATAAAGTCCTCTGTTGGCATTTAAACCTCTTCATAGCATGGCCTCTTTCCAAACTCTCTAGCCTTTATACAACCTACTCATCTTCATGTACTTTCTTATACAGCCCTATTGGCCTATTTGAAGTTCCTCAAAAATGACATTCTGTCCATCTCCATGCCTTTTGAAATGGTTGTTTTCCATATCTGGAGTGCTCTGACTCCTCCCATGTGCCTCAGTTTTCTCCAACTTCATTAAAGACTCAGTTCAAACCCAGATCCACTGTTACTAATACCTTGCCCTTTCAGGTCAGTTTCATATATATACACTTAGCTATTTACATATTATCTCCCATTAGACTATATACTCCTTAAAGGAAGGAACATTTTTTTAAACTTTTCTGTCCTCAGGCCTTAACAAACTGCTTAGCTCATGCTGAATATTAAAGAAATGCTTGCTGATTTGCTCAGACTTTTTTCATATATAAAAGTAAAGCATTAGATTCTCAAAAAAAGAAAAATATTTGCCTATTTTTTTTATCACCACATTTGAATACTTTTTGATGGGTAGGGGCTACCAGGGCTTTCACTCCTCTCACTCCTCTGAAAAGCCTCACACAATATAGGATCTTTTCCTCACAGTGAAGAGGCATAAGAGTAGGGCTTTATGAAAGTGGTCTAATGGTGGAGCACTTTGAATCTACAGTCTACCAAGCTGTTCAGAGACCCAGTCCCTTCTCTTAATTTTTTTAAATTAATTTATTTGTTTTCAACAATCACTTGCATAAGTTTTAAATTCCCCCCTTCCTCTCACTTCCCTCCCCAAGACAGCATGCAATCTTATATAGATTCCACACATACATTCTTATTAAACACATTTTCACATTATGTTGCACAGAAGAATTAAAACTAATTGAAAAAATCACAAGAGCAAAATAAAACAAAATATAACAAAAGACTGCTTCATTCTGTGTTCCAAATCTATAATTCCTTCTCTTTGCATCCTGACCCTTGGGAAATGTTTTAGGTCCTTGTTTTGCTGTGAAGGGCTAAGTCTATCAGAAACAGTCCTTGATTACTGTGGTTCTTACTGTGTATAATGTTCTTCTCCTGGTTCTGCTCACTTCTTTCAGGATCAGTTCATATAAGTCTTTCCAGGTTTTTCTGAAGTCTGCCTGTTCATCATTTCTTATAGCACAATAGCATTTCTTTATATTCATATACCACAACTTGTTCAGCCATTCCCCAATTGATGGGCATCCCCTAATTTCCAATTCTTGGTCACCACAGAAAGAGTTGCTATAAATGTTTTTGTACATGTGGGTCCTTTCTTCCTTTTTTTATGATCTCTTTGGGATACAATCCTACCAGCAATATCAAAGGGTAAGCACATTTTTATAGCCCTTTGGACATAGTTCTAAATTTTTCTCCAGAATGGTTGGATCAGTTCACAGCTTCACCAGTAATGAATTAATGTTCCAACTCTCCCACATCTTCTCCACTATGTGTCATTTTCCCTTTTCGTCATGGTAGCCAATCTGATAGGTGTCCTGTGGTACCTCCAAGTTGCTTGGATTTGCATCTCTCTATTCAATAGTGTTTTAGAGCGTTTTTTCATATAACTATAGATAGCTTTAATTTCTTCCTCTGAAGCCTGCCTGTTCATATCCTTTGAACACATCAATTGGGGAATGAGTTACACTCTTCTAAACTTGGCTCAGTTCTCCATATATTTTAGAAATGAGGCCTTTATCACAGACATAAGAGTTGTAAAGAGCAAAGAGTTGGAAAAACTCTTTCCCAGTTTCCTGCTTCCCTCCTAATTTTGGTTTCATTGGCTGTTTGCGCAAAAACTTTTCAATTTAATGTACTCAAAAATATCCATTTTGCATTTCATAATGTTCTCTATCACTTGTTTGGTCATAAATTCCTCAGTTCTCCATAAATCTGAAAAATAAACTATTCCTTGCTCCCTTAATTTGTTTATAGTATCAGCCTTCATGCCTAGATCATGTACCCATTTGGGCTTTATTCTGGTATACGGTGTCAGGTGTTGGTCTGTGGCCAGTTTCTACCATACCATTTACCAGTTTTCCCAGCAGTTTTTGTCAGACAGTGAGTTCTTATCCCATTTACCCCTCTATTTCTTAGCTAGAAAGTGATTTTGATGATTGTTACTTTATAATACAATTTAATATCTGGTATGTCTAGGCCACCTTCCCTAACATTTCTTTTTACTAATTCTCTAGATATTGTGAAAATTTCATTCTTCCAGGTAAATTTTTATACTATTTCTTCTTGCTCTGTAAATAATTTTTGGTAGTTTGACTGTTATGGTACTGAATAACTAAATTAATTTAGGTAGAATTGTCATTTTTATTATATAAGCTCAACCCACCCATGAGCAACTGATGTTTTTCCACTTATTTAAATTTAAATTATTTGCACAAAAAGTGTTTTGTAATAGGTTAGGTAGTCAAGATATAGTGAATATATGAATATAGCAATCTACTGTTTGATAAACAACAAAACTGCTGGGAAAACTGGATGCGGCAGAACCTGGGCATAGGCTAACATCTGACATTGTATGCAAGAATAAATTCCAAATGGGTACATGATCTAGGTATAAATATTGATACTATAGACAAACTAGTGGAACAAGGAATAGTGTATTTATCAGATTTATGGAGAACAGAGAAATTTTTGACTCAACAAGAGATAGAAAACAATATGAAGTATAAAATGGATAATTTTGATTACATTAAATTGAAAAGTTTTGCACAACCAAACCCAATGCAACCAAGATTAGGAGGGAAGCAGAAAACTGGGAAAGAATTTTTGCAACTAGTGCCTGTGATTAGGCCTCATTTCTAAAATATATAGAGAACTGAATCAAATGTACAAGAATACAGATTATTCCTCAATTGATAAATGGTCAAAGGATTTGTTTTATGATTTCTCCCATTCATGTTAACTCTTCTATGCAACATAACTAAGGTAAAAATGAATTTAATAGAAATGTATGTGTAGAACCTATATAAAATTATACGCTGTCTTAGGGAGGGAGTGAGGAGGGAGGGACAAAGAAGGAGAGGGAGGGGAAACATTCTAAGATACATGGAAGTGATTGTAGAACACTGAAAACAAATAAAATAATTTAATTAAAAAAAAGAAGAGTATTTTGTAATTGTGTTCATATAGTCCCTGGGTTTGTTTTGGCAGATAGACTCCAAAGTATTTTATAGTGTCTACTGTAACTTTAAATGGAATTTATCTTTCTATCTCTTGCTGTTTGGCTTTGTTAATAATATATAGAAAAGCAAGCTTTTTATGTGGGTTTATTTTTGTACCCTGCAACTTTGCCAAAGTTCTTTATTATTTCAAATAGTTTTTACTGGATTCTCTGGGTATGCCATCATACGTTCTGCAAAGAGTGATCACTTGGCTTCTTCTTTGCTTATTCTGATCCCTTCTATTTCTTTTTCTTCTCTTACTGTTAAAACTATTAGAACCATATTGAACAACAGTAATTATAATGGACATTCTTGCTTCACCCCTATCTTATTGGAAATACATCTATCTTATCCCCATTACATATAATACTTGTTGATGGTTTCAGGTAGATACTACTTATTAATTTAAGAAAGACTACATTTATTCCTATGCTCTCCAGTGTTTTCAACAGGAATGTGTGTTGTATTTTGGCAAAAGCTTTTTTTTCCGACTTTATTGAGGTAATCATATGATTTCTGATAGTTTTGTGATTGATATGATCAATTAGTTTTATTGTTTTATTAATATCGATAGTTTTATTAATATCGAACCATGCCTGCATTCCTGGTATAAATCCAACCTGATCAAAATGTATTATCCTCAGAGCCAAGATGGCAGAGTAGAAAGATACATATATGCTAGCTCCTAACCCACAGCCCATAAAATACCTGTAAAGAAGATCTCCCAACAAATTCTGGAGCAGCAGAAGCCACAGAGCAATGGAGTGGAGGAGATTTCTGTTCCAGAGAGACCTAAAAAACTGACACCAAAGGTCTGTCACACACTGGACCTGGAGCAGAGCCCAGCCCTGCCTTGGCCGTGTGGCACCAAGAGGAGCAGATCTGAGCAGGCTTCAGGGACAGAATCTCCAGCTGCAGCACAGGTGCCTCCACCCACAGACGCCAAAGGTCAGTGAGAGAGTCTTTTTGGCTGGCCAAGAGGGGAGCAGGGTGTCTCCATAACTCAGGCCCCCCAGGGAGGCAGCAGCAGAGAGGAGCTCCCAAAGCAGACAGGAGCTCAGATCCATTGTTGAAAATCTCCGCATAAACCCCCTGAGGGAACTGAGCCCTGTGTGGTGGCCCTGCCCTCACCTGAGCACCTGAACTTAATTTCACACTGAATAGCAGCCCCACCTCCACTGAAAGCCCTGAGTCCAGGAAGCAGCATTTGAATCTCAGCCCCCAAGCAGTAGCTGGGCAGATCTGGAGGCAAGGCAGGTTGTTGATGTCAAGTAAGTCAAGCAACTGGCTAGGAAAATGCCCAGAAAAGGGAAAAAAATTAAGACCATAGAAGGTTACTTTCTTGGTGAATAGATATCTCTCCCCATCCTTTTGGGTGAGGAATAACAATGCTAACCATCAGGGAAAGACATAGAAGTCAAGGCTTCTGTATTCAAAACATCCAAAATAAATATTCAGTGGGCTCAGGCCATGGAAGAGCTCAAAAAGGATTTTGAAAATCAAGTTAGAGAGGTGGAGGAAAAACTGGGAAGAGAAATGAGAGAGATGCAGGAGAGACAATTTAAAAATTATGAGACTACCTGAAAGCCATGATAAAAAAAAAAAAAGCCTAGACATCATCTTTCATGAAATTATCAAGGAAAACTGCCGTGATATTCTAGAACCAGAGGGCAAAATAAGTATTCAAGGAATCCACTGATCACTGCCTGAAAGAGATCCAAAAAGAGAAACCCCTGGCCAAATTCCAGAGTTCCCTGGTCAAGGAGAAAATATTGCAAGTAGCTAGAATGAAGCAATTCAAGTATTGTGGAAATGCAATCAGGATAACACAAGATCTAGCAGCTTCTACATTGAGGGATAGAACAGCATGGAATATGATATTCCCGAAGTCAAAATGTATTATCCTCATGATCAGTTAATGTAATCTTTTTGTCAATATCGTTTAAATTTTTTGCATTCATATTCATTAGGGAAACTGATCTATAATTTTCTTTATCTGCTTTGACTCTTCCAAGTTTAGGTATCAGCACCATATTTGAATCATAAAATGAATTTTGTAGGACTCCTCATAAAGTCAATCACAGCAGCATGCCTGAGGACTGCTGCTGTGAATGATTTCAAGGCTCTAATCGCATAGTATAATGAACTCTCTATTTATTCAGTAATAAACTAAATATTGTTCAAAAAAGTAAAGCATGACATTCATTGCAATATCCTTAAATAAAATATTTAATTCAATCAATATATATCTCATAACAATAGCAACATCCTTAATCAATACCAAGTATCCAAGTAAATTATTTTTTCAGTATGCTACATCATCCACTCCTAGGTCACAGTAAGAACAATATTCTTAGTCTATGTCAAGCATCCAAGTAAAATCTTCTTTCAAATTAACTTGAGGTTGGCTTCTGAGTCCCATGGCTCTTCTTCTGTGGGCTAACCACTCCTGACTCTTGCTTGGATTCACACATAGGCAACTCTCTGATCCTGCTCTATGTTTCAGCTCATAGGGACTGTTCTACTCTGCAGCCTCTGTTTCTGGGAAAACAAAGCTAAGCAGGACGACAACAATACTAATACACCACCAGCACCATTATCTCATTTCATTCATAAAGACCAACAGACAGGGCTTCTGTCTGATAAATCAACACAGATGAACTGACAGGGCTTCCTCCTGGCACTCAGTGGTCTTCCTCTCAGTTTTTTTGTTTGTTTTTTTAGGTGACAAAAGAGCCTTTATTAACTTCATGACTCAGTCTGGGTCTTCAGATTATGGCCCTAACGCTGCAGGACTTTGGTGTCATTGGTCTCTGCCACCACTTTGCTGTCTACAATCCTCCCAGTGCTGGTCTTATGTAAGGAAATGCTGCTACTGTGCAAGGCATGCGCAAGATTGAAGTCCTCCCCATTCTCTAGCAGGTTTCAATAGGCGTTGATCTCTGCTTTCACTTTGTCCTTAATGTTGAGCAGGGTTTAGTATTCCTGGGCCTGCTGCTGCCCCTCTATTCATGTTTGCCCCAGCTCTGCTTCCAGGTGTAGCAGGGCTGTATTGATCTCCTCCATCTGGATAATGTATTGGGTCTCTACCTCCCTCAGGCTATTCTCTAAGCTGACTTTTAGATTTTGAAGGGTATCCAGGTCAGTCTCTAGTGACTGGACTGTACGTTTCAGCTCAGTGGCAGTGTTCAGACTGCTTCCACCTCCTGAGATTTTGTGTCAGTTGTCATGGTGCTCTCCTCACTCTACTGAGACCAGTATTTATCAGGCTCCTTTCTGTTCTTCTGAGCCAGAGTATTGGGCTCAGATATCAGCCATGACCTTGCTCAAGTACTGTGATTTGGGAGAATCCACCTCAACAGTCAGCCCAGAGCCTGAGATTTGGGCTTGTAGAGAATTCACCTCCTCCTCACAGTTCTTCCTCATAAAAAGTAACTCTTCCTTCAAGGTTTCAATCTCGGTCTCCAGTTGCAGCCTGGTCATGTTGGTGTCATCAGTGACCTTCTGGAGGCCATGAATGTCACTTTCTACAGACTGTCTCATGGCCAGCTTCATACTTGACTCAGAGTCATCAGCTGCCAGGTGGGGATTATTGATCTGTAGGGTGATTCTGGCACTGTCCACCGAGCTTGTATAAATCTGCTCCCACAGATCCTCAATCACCTTGAAATAGTGTCCCCATTCTCTGATCTGGGGTCCCTTCTTGCTCCCTGATTTTCCCTTCCAGTTTGCGATTCTCAGTCTCCAGGCTCCTCACATGCTCCAGACAGGAGATGAGGTGGTAGTTAAGGTCCTGCAAGGTCTCCTTCTCCCTCTGGATACCCCTGATCCCAGCCACCCTCACCATCAGGTTCCTGACCTCCAATCCCCGGTGGAAGCTGGTGGTGCGGGCGGTGGAGATTTGGGAGCCAGAGCCACTCGCGCACCCATAGACGCTGGCGGCGCTGCTGACTGGCCAGACCCAGTGGCTGGGCTCCTGGACCAAACCCAGGGAGCGGTAGTTGGTGAAAGTGGTGGAGCAGGAGGTCAAACTCAGGATATTGGTAAACTGTTTCTAGTTAAAGACTCTTGATTAGTCAAAGGCAAGATTCAATCAGAGCCTCTTCATTGTCTAAAACAAAAACAGCAACACATTCTACTTTGCTTGCCTTTGCACTCCTTCTTTGACAATTTTCCCAAATAGTCTATACAGTATTGGAATTAGTTGCTTTTGAAATATTTGGTAGAATTCACTTGTAAATTCATCTGGCCCTAGAGTTCTTTTTTCCCCCTGGGAGTCCGTTGATGGCTTTTTCAATTTATTTTTCCGAGATGGGGTTAAGGATTTTACTTCCTCCTCTGTTAATATGGGCAATTTATATTTTTGTACATATTCATCCATTTCACAAAGATTTTCAAATTTATGGACAAACAATTGGGCAAATAATTTCCAATTATTATTTTAATGTCATCTTCATTGGAGGTGAGTTCACCCTTTTCATTTTTGATACTAGTAATTTGGTTTTCTTCTTTTTTTTAATAAAATTGACTAAAGATTTATTAATTTTGTTGGTTTCTTCATAAAACCAGCTGTTAGATTTATCTATTAACTCAATAGTTTTCTTAATCCCAATTTTATTAATCTCTTCTTTGGTTTTTAGTATCTCTAAATTGGTATTTCGTTGGGGATTTTCTATTTGTTCTTCTTCTAGCTTTTTCAATTGCATGCCCAATTCATTGATCTCCTCTTTCTCTATTTTATTCATATAAACATTCAGAGATATAAAACTTCCCCTAAGGACTGCTTTTGCTGCATTCTGTAAGTTTTGGTAGGTTGTATGATTATTGTCATTTTCTTGAATGAAGTTATTGATTGTTTCTATGATTTGTTGTTTGACCTACTCATTGTTTAGGATTAGATTATTTAGTTTCCAGTTAGTTTTTGGTCTATCTTTCCATGGCCCTTTATTACATAGAATTTTTATTGCATCATGACCTGAAAAGGGGGAATTAACTATCTCTGCCTTTGTGCACTGAATTGTGAGGTTTTTTTATGCCATTGGACATGGTCAAATTTTGTGTATGTACCATGTACCACTGAGGAAAAGGTATATTCCTTTCTATCCTCATTCATTTTTCTCCAAAAGTCTATCATATCTACCTTATTCAGAATTATATTCACCTTCTTAAGCCCTTATTTTTTTTTTGAGGTAAAATTTATCAAATTCAGAGAGGGGGAGGTTGAGGTCCCCCACAAGTATAGTTTTGCTTCCTATTACTTCCAATAACTCCCTTAACTATTCCTCTAAAAATTTGGATGCTAAACCACTTGGTGTATATATATATATATATATATATATATATATATATATATATATATATATATATATATATATATATATGTTCAGTAATAATACTATTTCCTTGTCTATGGTGCCTTTTAGCAAAATATAGTTTCCTTCCTTACAATCTTTTGATTAGATCTATTTTTGCTTTTGCTTTGTCTAAGATTAGTATTGCTACCCCTGCTTTTTATACTTCAGCTGAAGCATAATGTATTCTGCTCCAGTCTTTTACCTTACTCTTTGTATATCCCCCTATTTCAAATGTGTTTCTTGCCAACCACGTATTGTAGGATTATGGTTTTTAATCCATTCTGCTACCTGCCTCTATTTTATGAGAGAATTCATCCCATTCACATTCACAGTTATGATTACTATTTGCATCTTTCTCTCCTTCCTATTTCCCCTCCTATTTATGTTTTTATTCCTCCTCCCTTCCCCTTCTCAAAAGAGTTTTACTTTTGACAAATACCTCCCTCAATCTTTCCTATCTTCTTTCAGCCCCCCACCCTTTTATTTCTCTTACTACTTCCCTCCCTTGTAGCTACCCCCTCCCTTTTCTTTCCCCTTCCCCTCCTACTCTCTGTAGGGCAAGTTAGATTTCTATACTTGAATATATTGTTCCCTTCTTGAACCAAATTCAATGAGAGTAAAGCTCAAACAATGCTCATCTCCCTCCCTTCTTTCCCTATACTTTATTTTTGTGCCTCTTCATGTGACAAAATTTACCCTTTTCTGCCACCTGCTTTACTCTTCTCCCTTTGCAATCTTTTTGAACCCTTTAATTATCTTTTTTATCATCACATCAGTTAATTTACACCCACTCCCTCTATGTATATCCCCTTAAAATATCATAATAAATACAAAATTCTCAAGATTAACAAATACCATCCTCCCATATAGAGATGTAAACAGTTTGCCCATATTGAATAACAGGTTTCTTTTTTCTTTTTTTTGTGTTTTTACCTTTTTATGCCTCTCTTGAGTCTCATATTTAAAGATCAAATTTTCTATTAAACTCTGACCTTTTCATCAAAAAGTCTGGAAATCCTTTATTTCATTGAATGTTCATCTCCTTGCCTGAAAGATTATGCTCAATTTTGCTGGGTAATTGATCCTTGGTTGTAATTCAAGCTCCTTTGTCTTATAGAATATCATATTCCAATTGCTCCAATCTTTTAATGCAGAAGCTTCAAGGTCCTGTGGGATCCTGACTGTAATCCCTTGATATTTTAACGGTTTCTTTCTGGCTGCCACAATAATTCATAACTATACACATACACACACATATATTTAAAGATATGGAGAGATTGTGATCAGAGTGGGTGGAGGAAATACCCTTATCAAAGAAAACACAGAATCTTGAATATTAAAGTAGGTATTTCTTGTAATCATTCTATCTGGATTTTCTGTTATTCATTAAAATAAAACAGGATTCTTAGCATTTTTTAGTCTGTGATGGATCCCTTTAGCAATCTGAAAAATCTTGTGCATCCTTATCAAAATGTTTTAGATGCATGAAATGAAATATATAGGACTACCAAGGAAGAAAATTATATTGAAATGAAGTTATCAAAATATTACTCTTAAGTTAATCCCTCTCCTGCTTCTCTTTTACCCAAATCATGTCCTGACTCAATGCCTTTATACTGACTGTTCCCCCTTCCAGGAATGTGCTCATTTCTCTCTCCTTCCCAACTTCCTTGGCTTCTTTCAAGATTCATTTCAAATCTTACCTTCTGTAGGAGACCTTTCCCAGTTCCCCCAACTATTAGGGATTTATTTCTCAGATTACTTTCCAATTACACTGAATTCATCTTCTTTATATATAGCTATTTGGATGTTGTCTCCACATTAGAATGTGAGTTACTCAAGATAGTGTTTTTTTTTACTATATTTTTTGCTTTTCTTTTGCTATTTTTACTATTCCTTTTATTATTCTTTTAACCCCAGTGAACAGCATAGTGATTTACACAGTGTAAATGTTTAACAAATGTTTGCTGACAGACTACTATAGCACTGCTATTGACAAGCCCAAGTTTCCCAAAGAAGAAAGAATAGAACCTGCAAATCAGAAGTCATTAAGTTTCTCTTCCATTCCTAAAATAACCTAGAATATATAAACAAAGATATTCTTAGTTACCTCTAGAAAAGAAAACAAGAGTAATAAATATCACCTAGACTTCATCAAGAACAAGTTAGGCCACACTAATCTTTTTTTCCTGTTTTTGAGAGAGTTCTTTAAATGGTAAATTGGGATCATGCTGAAGATAAAGTTTACCTAAACTTTAATTCAGCATTTGACAATTTTTCATGCTATTCTTATGAAAAAGATGAAGAGATATGGGCTAAGCAATGGTAGAGTCAGATGAAGTCAGATGATTGAATAGGCCCAAAGAATAATTATTAGTAATGCAATATCAGTTCAGTAGAAACTCTCTAGGGGAGCACCTCATGCATCTGTGCCTGACCTTTTGTTGTTTAAGATTTATATCAAAGGGCAATGATTATCACATTTCCTTTGAGTAGAGAGGAATAACTAATACATAGGGTGTAGGGCTGGGTCCAAAAGGATCTCAATAGGTTGAAGAAGAAATGCAATAGCAGTAAATGTAAAGTTTTAAACTTAGATTCCAAAAATCACATTGCAAGTACAAGAAGAGGGACCCACAGCTAGGTTACAATTCATCCAAATAAGATCTGAACATTTAGTTTAATATCTTTCAACAATGTGACATAGTAGCCCCCCAAAATAATACAATTTTAGATTCACAAGCGGGGTTGAGAGGCATATTATTAAGAACTCAGGAGATGATTTTCTCAATCTACATATTCTGATCATGTCTTGAATCTTGAATGAGATCTTAGTGTTGTGTTTTGGGACGGACATTAATAAACTGGAAAGCCACACCCCAAAAAAGGGTGATGAGCTTCATGAAAGGGCTTGGATTTTATAAGCTCATATATATGCTCTATGAGGATCTGTTAACAGAAATGGAACTGTTAAGCCTAGAGAATTTTAAAAAAAGGACATATAAGCTGCCTTCAGTTAATTTAAGGAGTATTGTGTAGGAAAAGAATGAAAATTGTTATGCTTGTTCCCAAAGGGCAGGAGTAACAGCAATGCATAAAAGCTAAAGAGAAGAAAATGGAGAACTGATATAAGAATACATAAATGGCCTAGTAAATAGAGTTATCCCAAAGTGGAAAGGTCTTCCTTGGGGAGCAGTTGGTTCCCTCTCATTACAAGCCTTCAAACAAAATCTATATTGCCACAGTCAAGTATATTGGAAAAGGGATTATTTTTAGCTACAATTAGAATGAACAGGTATCT
This sequence comes from Bettongia penicillata ogilbyi, assembly GCA_023548195.1. NCBI lineage: Eukaryota > Metazoa > Chordata > Mammalia > Diprotodontia > Potoroidae > Bettongia > Bettongia penicillata. The sequence goes on along the minus strand of JAJHZJ010000287.1, from coordinate 5,841,542 downwards.
AAAAGCCCTTCCAACTCTAAAATTCTGTGATTCTATGAATAACCAGCCAAAAAGAAGCAGTATTGATTATTTATGTAGGGATTAAGATCTCATATTATTGAATACTGCCTACCTATAATGTGGCATGTTGACCATGAAAATGCAAATAAAGGTTGTGAAAGGAAAAATGAGTTAATCAATTGTAACGGAGAAGACATTTCCAACTTTAAAACAAGTAGTAAGTCTACTTTTATTTTAAAATATTCCTGAAAGCTTTAGGAGTTTCGTAGAATATATAATTATTATAATTCTGTTCCAGTTAAAATGAGTACTTCAAAACACTAAGAGTCATATTCTGTCATTAACTGTAACCAGGCATTTATAGGTGGATTATAAGTACTGTCTTTTTTCTTTTCTTAACAGGTTTCCCTTTCTAATAGCCTCATATCACCTTAGGTTAAAAAATTTTCCTTAGTACAGTTTTGTTGCTTCTCTGCCAGGTTATTTCATGTTATAGGACTTTCAAGGTCCTAGGTCAGGGGTGGGGATAAGTCCACTTCAGACTCAAACTTTGTGAAGTACAGGCATTTTCTAGGCATCTGTAAAGGACTATGTTCTCAAAGCAACTAAACTGTTTATACTTTTTGACCCAGTTAGACTTATTCCCCACAGAAAGGAGAAAAAAGACATGTAAGCACAAACATATTTCTAAGGGGCAGTATTTTTTGGTAGTGATAAAGAATTGAAATCTAAGAGAATTCCCCAATGGAAAAAAAACCCAAAAAAACTTTAATATATGAATGAAATGGAACATTAATGTGGTTTTAAAAAGACAGTTTTGTAGAACTCTCTTAAGATTTGTATGAATTTAATGCAGATAAAGTGAACAAAGTCATAAAAAGGCAATATACAATAAAAACATTGTAAAGATAAGGAACTTCAAAATACTAAGAACTCCAGTAAGACAACGATCAATCAAAAGTCGATAGACTCAACAACGGGCCATACTACTCACTTTCTCTCTTAAATGTGATTCACTAAATACACATAAGGAAATGTATATTTTTAGCCATTGTCAATGTTGGTTATTTGGTTTGATTACACAAATATGTTGTAAGAGTCTTGTCTTTTGTTTTCATTCTGAATTGGGGGAGGTGAAGGGGAGAAAAGGTATTTTTTTCTAAATTAAAAAAATAATATGGGTAGACTTTCTTTTTCATTCACAGCACTCTATGAAGCCCAACAGCTAAAGCAATCCTCTAGTTGATTTCTGCACAAAGAAATTGTATTTTGTCTCTTATCAAATCCCTGCTCTGCTCCCTTCTACCTGTGTAACTCCCAGCATATTTACTTTACCTCTTGAAGAGTTAGTTTCTTCTTCTGTAAAACTGAGGAATAGGGAAATATTGGAGTTTTAGTATCATGGTCAAAAGTCCATTAGAACTCTAATCTTATGAATGGACTTTTGAAATTTGGCTATATGATTTCTATAGATAAAAGTATTCTATTATAAAAATTGCCATGAAAGAATAGGGAGATGAGGCAAAGGTTAACACATTGAACAGTTCTAGTCAAGCTCAGCTTCCAAAACAATTACCTTAAGAGCAATGGAAAAGAACATCAAACAGAGCATAATAGTTGAGAGAAGGTAAGAGGATTACCAGTAAAGTAATGCACAAAATAAAATGGGGAAAGAGACAGAGAGAGAGAGAGAGAGAGAGAGAGAGAGAGAGAGAGAGAGAGAGAGAGAGAATGAATGGCATAAAGGATAGACAGCTGATTTTATAACCAGAAACTCTAGCTTTCACATCTCACCTCTGACACCCTGATTGTGTGACCCTAGATCATGTCAACTCTCTGTGCTCTAGAAAAATCTCTCTAAGACTGTAAGTTGCTAGGAATATGTCAACCTGAACTGATAAAGAGTTACCTCACCCAGGAATTCCCTATTATAATTAAATCATGTCTAGTTATTATCTACACATAGTATGCTCTCTCCATAGTAACATATACATGTGCATATACATATGTATATGTGTGCATGTGTACACAAGTGTGTATATATATATATACATACTGTATATACCAACATATGTAGATATATATACATATATATGTGTGTGTGTATGTGTGTGTGTATGTGTGTGTGCGTGTGTGTGTGTGATATGAAAGGTAGCATTTTGTAGTTGTTAAAAGACTACTGTCAGACAAATGAGGCACAGACTGGCTATATGAAGCAGCAAACACCCGATCTTATTTTCTAAAAAGAAAGCAACTTTTGAGGCAGCATTTAATTCCATGAAAAACAAAGTACAAGCCAAGCTTAGAGAGATACAGGATTCCTGGCTCAGTAAGAAGGCAGATGAAATTCAATTTTATGCTGATAGTAACAATCCAAAGCGCTTTTATGATTCCCTGAAAGCCTTTTATGGACCAAAAACGTATGGTGCATCACAACTACTCAGTGCTGATGGAGCCACATTGATTAGTGATAAGGGCATGATCCTAGAGAGATGGGCTGAACATTTCCATAATGTTCTCAACAGACCATTATCATTTAATGTGGAGGCCATTGACCTCAAGTTGAAGTCAATCCCACCTTAGCTGAAGTTCCAACTGAAGAAGAGATTTTGAGTGCCATTAGGCTCCTTTCATGTGGCAAAGCTCCTGGTGCTGATTCCATTCCAACTGAGATTTACAAGGTAGGGGGATCATTGCTCATATAAAAGCTGACTGTAATTTTCCAGGTTATATGGCAAGAGGAGGTTATCCCCTAGGAGTTCAAAGATGCCTCCATTGTCCATCTCTATAAAAGGTAAAGGGAATAGATTGTCCTGAGACAATCATGGGGGGTCCCCTTTCTTCATCATTGCTGGCAAGTTTCTTGCTACAGTTCTCCTTAATAGGCTGATCCTTCACCTGGAAGATGGTCAGATTCCTGAAAGCCAGTGTGGTTTCAGAAAGGGTCAAAAAAGGGTCAGTATGGTGTTTGCTGCCCTACAACTCTAAGAGAAATGCCAGCAGCAGAATGGAGGTCTGTATACAACATTTGTACATTTGACCAAGGTCTTTGACAGTGTTAGTCATGAGGGCTTATGGAGAATTATGTCAAAATTTGGTTGCCCAGAAAAGTTCATCAGTATTGCATCATGATGGCATGTTCGCCCAGGTTCTAGATAATGAACAATGCTCTCATGCCTTCCCAGTCACCAATGGAGTGAAACAGGGTTGTGTGCTTGCTCCTATGCTTTTTAGCATGATGTTTTCTGCCATGTTGTCAAATGCTTTCAATGAGGATGAACATGGAATCAAGGTCAGCTACCACACTGATGGTAAATTCCTCAATTTGAAAAGGCTACAAGCTAAGACCAAAGTGGAGGGAGTGTTGGTGCATGATTTTCTGTTTGCAGATGACTGTGCACTCAATGCAACCTCTGAAGCTGAGATGCAACAAAGTATGGATCAATTCTCTGTTGCCTGTGCCAATTTTGGCCTAATAATTAACACCAAGAAAACACAGGTGCTCCATCAGCCATCATCATGCCATCCATATGTGGAACCACCAGTTACAACAAATGGAGAAGTTTTGAATGTTGTGAATAAGTTCACTTACCTTGCTAGTATACTTTCCAGAGATGTACACATTGATAATGAGGTTGACACAAGCATTGCCAAAGCTAGCTCAGTGTTTGGGAGGTTATGAAGAAAAGTTTGGGAGAGAAGAGGTATTAGACTGACTAGCAAACTGAAGGTCTACAGAGCAGTTGTGCTGACCTCATTGTTGTATGCCTGTGAAACATGGACAGTCTACCAGCACCATGCCAGGAAACTGAATCATTTTCATTTGAACTGTCTTAGGAAGATTCTGAGGATCACCTGGCAGGATAAGCTACCAGACACTGAAGTCCATGCTTGAGCTGAACTGACACACATTGAAACTATGCTTCAGAGAGTGCAACTCTGATGGACTGGCCACATTTTTTGAGTGCAAAATATATGCTTGTCAAAAAGAGTATTTTATGGAGAACTCACATGGGACAGGCAATCACATGGTGATCAGAAGAAGTGATACAAGGACACTGTCAGGGTCTCTCTCAAGAACTTTGGATTTGATTGTGTGACATGGACGACACTGGCACAGGACCTCTCAGCATGGGGTGCCCGCATCAGAAAGGGTGCTATGCTGTATGAGCAAAGCAGAATTGAGACAGCACAAAGTAAATGTAGGATGCACAAATTTGGAGTACCCACCCCAAATATTCACATGGACTATCTGTGCCCAATCTGTGGTAGAACATTCCAAGCTCTTATTTGTCTGATCAGTCACAATCCTTTACTTTATCATGGTGATGTCATTTTGTTCTTCAAGAACAAAGGAAGACAACCATACCAAAAGAGAAAATACAAGCAGAGAAAGAACGATGAATAAGCAGGGCTTCTAACTATCTGACCATAAGCAATGCATGCATCACAGATCAACACGCAGATCCAAATGTCTACTACATATATGCATAGTTACCAGAGAGAACCACCAACATCTGGTTTTCAAAGCCTGGGGGGGCTCCTTAACAGCTGGCCAGAGTCTCATCTGGCACAGGAACCTTCTTCCAAAGAGTAAGCCCAAAGCAAAACCTCACCTAAGAGTATATAATATATTGCTTATATATATATATACACACACACACACACACACAGAGGTACATATACACGTACGTATGTATACGCACATGTGTATATGTATGTGCTTATATATGCATGTGTGTATATATACGTATGCGTGTATATATACATGCATGTATGTGCATATATACGCATGTCTGCATATATATGTGCATGTGTGTGCCTATATATACATGTGTGTGTGTGTATATATATATATATATACATGTATGTGTGTCTATAGAGAGAGAGAGAGACACACACACACACACACACACACACACACACACTTTTAAGAGCTGGAGGGCATTACAACCCTTGGGACCCAAAGCCTCATTAGATATTAACAAAAGGCATGGCCTTTTCTACAAAAGAAGCCTCCCCTAATCAAGTTTCCTTTAATGGGCTCCACTTAAGGACTATCAATGGCTAGGGAAGTTGCTTTATCAGTGCTCAAGGCAATTCTTTAAGAATGTAAGCAGTACCTACCTGAAACTGGTTGAGAACATTTCCTCATGAACAATTCCTTATACTTATGAAATATCAGATGTGGAATATTGTATCTCCTAATGCCCTACCCCTTTACAAACCAAATATTATCTATAAAACCAAATAAACCAAACTTTTCTTTGAGCTCATATATCTCATGTATTGACTTATCAGTTTTATTGGAAATCTTCTACTTACAGCTGTTCTCTGTTTCTATCCCTTATTCATTCAATAAAAATATATCATGTGCCTGTTGTGTTCCAGGTCCTTTACTAAAATATTAGAATATGATGCGGGGGAGCGGGGCGCGTGGAGAACAGCCTTTCTCTTGAGAATTGTACATTCTACCAGAGGAAAAAAAGTGTGCATAGATAAATGAATAAAATATACATTAAAAGAGTAAATATAAAGTGATATCTAGGGCAAAGAAGAACACTAATTTATGGAAGAGGGAGGGGTCAGGAAAGAATCATGGACATTGAGCTGGCTGTCAAAGGAAGCTAGAAATTCTAGGAGGTCAAGGTAGGTGAGTAATGAGTTAGAAACATGGGAAGGCTGTCCAAAGACTCACAGAAGTATTGTGTGATATTATGCATAATTACCCACAGAGAGACCAGTTTAGTTGGAACATAATTAGATGTGTGAATTATGTCTCTACCTCCAATTTTATCAATATTGTTATATCCAATATCCTGATGATTTTCATTGACAACTATATATTTCTGAATAAATATACAATTGCATTCTTCCACATTTCAAGGGAATGGTGATCTCATGTGAATTTTGAAATAGTTGAGTAAGAAATCTTGGTGGTTGAAGATTTTTAAGGACTACGGCTATGCTTCGGAGTCATTCTAAATCTCATTGAGGAATCTCTGTGATATTCCAGTGACCTATGCAATCTGCATAGTGTCATTTGCAAATGAGCATCTGGAGAACTTTACAATCTATGGGGAATCCCTCTTCCAATTTAATTCTGTGTTGGACACTCTCCAGGAGAAGGGGTGAGCTCTTTGGCAAGCATACATCTCCCTACTTTATATTTCACATAAAATTAATGAAAAAAGCATCAGCCAGTAAAGTAAACTCTACTATTACAAAGTTCAAGGCATCTTTTGTGATCTGAATACAAAAAAAACTGTTGAAGGGAGTTGAAGGGAGACTCTTGATTGCAAGGAAGGAAGAACTCAGGGGATAGCTAAACAACTTGGGATTTGTAATCTCACACTGTGGGAAAGTCTTGTGGCAGATCCTGAACGATAAGGAGAAACATCAGATTTTTTTTTTAAGCATCTGCAGATTGGAAGGAAGAGAGAAAAATAGATGGAACCTGAAAACTACATCTGTGTGACCTAAAAGGGAGTATTGCAAAAGCCAGATGTCTGAGGAATCTTGCAATGTAATGTCCAGGAAAGGGGTGGACAACTTCTTCCTCAAGGCTACATGTGGCCTTTTAGGTCCTTGAGTACAGCCTTTAGACTAAGTCCAAATTTTATAGAATAAATCATTTTATTAAGGATTTTTCTGTGAAGCTTGGATTCAGTCAAAGTGCCTCCCTTAAAGACCTGGTCCAGGACAAAAGATTGAGCATGACAATGTAGCCTCTGGGGAAACTTCTGTTGTAGGAATCAAAATAATTCAGATTAAGTGTGGTGAATGATCTTCCTTTTGGGAACAATGGGAAAAAAATTAAAACTTTTTTTGTAATCCCACCACCCCACCTTTCTCCTTATCTCTTTACTCCTTTCCTTTGACTAAGCATTATCTCATCTCTGTTCTGATTCACATTCTGAATATAATTTAATCTATCATTTCTTTTATTCTTCTGTTTCCTTTCACATTAATAAAAAAGGGTGACCATGTATGGCTTGTTTGCATAACGATGGAGGACAGAGGAAGTTAACAGAAGGTAGAGTAGCTAAATGGAACTTACCCAAGAATTAAAAACAGGTCAAAAGCTAATTCTGTTCTGATGATCAAATGGGTAGTGATTCTGAGTCTTGTATCATTATTTTATTAATAATTAGTATTAAGGTATTTTTAAAGCTCTCAAAACTATCAGAGGAAAGAATCAGGCCTTTGTACCTGGTGAAATAAAAGAACTTATTTCTTCAATCTCTAAAAGGCTGGGTTGCTTCAATTCAAGGCAACTTGGGGCAGTCTCTACCTTTGGACAAAGTGAGGGGAGTCTGGGCAGAGACTAGAAAAAAAAAATCCTGCTCTAAACTGATGGTGTGAGTATAGAATCATATGATATGAATGTGAATCAGCCCTTTTCCTTTACTTTGGGGTGAGAGAAATGAGAAGTCAACCCTGCTCCTCACAGTGCTACCTTACAGTTAAATACATATGCATAGGAGGTGTCTCCTGAATCAAATTTTTCTTCTCGATATATAGTTAACAATAATAAATATAGTTTATTACCTTAACCTTTTAGGCAACTATATAATGGTACAATGTGGTCTGCTATAGAATATTATTTGCAAATCATTACTATTCCCTTATCATATATCTTTAATGATGTTATCAGTTGAAGTGCATATTATTCTTTTCTCTCTTTGTAATGAAGTATTTTTGTTTCACAGAAGGTAGGACTTTATTTTATCTTTTAACATTTTTTTTTAGTTCTAAATTCTCCCTTGCTCTAGTGCCTCCTCAACATTGAGAAGGCACCCAATATGATAGGCATTATATATGTGGTCATAAAAATATATTTCCATATAAGTCTTGTTGTAAAAAAAGAAAAATAGTGTAAAAATACTTCAGTCTTCACTTAAAGTTTATCATTTCTCTCTCTGGAGGTGGGTAGAATTTTTTCATGATGAGTCCTTGGGAATCATGATGAATCATTGCATTGATCAAAGTAGCAAAGTCTACCAAAGTTTGTTCTCTTTATAAACTTGGTCTTGATGCTCACAATGTTCTCCTGGTTCTGCTCACTTCACTTTGCATCAGTTCATACAAGTCTTACTAGGTTTTTTTGAAACTATCCCCATCATCATTTTTTACTGAAAATTTACACTCAATTACAATCATAAACCATAATTTGTGTAATTGTTCCATTCCCCAATTGATGAGTATAATCATTTTCTAATTCTTTGCCACCACAAAAAGTGCTACTATAAATATTTTTGTACATATGGGTTCTTTTCCTTTTTATTTGATGTCTTTGGGATATATATCTAGTGGTAAAGCTTATTACTGATTAAAAGATTTTATTGGGAATTTTTTGACCAATTAAGCAAAGTCATTCCAATGGCATTTAAGTATAAAAATGATTGAAGAATAACAAACCAAATAAAAGGGACACATTCATAAGTTATTATTTTTATTCCTAAGGATGGTAGACTCACTACACTTGAATACTAATGCCTCCCAATTGGTAAAGTAGAAATCATACTAAAAAAAGAAAGAATGGGGGAAATCAGCCAGAATACATTAAATTCTATGTTAAGGAAATATGGTGGAAGTGACACCATTGTGAAGGTTGAAAGGGATGAATAAAGAAGGTAATTAAAAGAAAGGAAATTACAAAAAAGTAAAGAAATGAATCTTAGAAGTTATTAATAAGTGAAAAGATAACTGAGCAAACCATTGATCATCCAGAGGCCACTTTTATCATGAAAATAAAATCTTTATAAGAGTCATCCATATAAAAATCAAGAGGTGTACTCAACGAGAGTACTAATGAGGGACCAAACAGACTTTCATAAGCAACATTAACCAATAGGTTGCACCTTTACAATTTTGCAATGGATTGAAATATATACAGGATGCAAAAACCATTGTTGTTTGCTGGCTATGGCATAGTATTTGATTTAGCAGAGCAAAATGCCATTTAAAAATTATTTTTTCCAACAGAACACTTCTAATCAGTGAAATCATTCAAAATTATTTACAAAGTAAAATAACAGAAATTATCCTGTTTAGTTATCCTCTGATCAAAAATATCAGGCAAAGAATAAAATAAGAAAATAATATGCTTCCCAAAAGTCTTCACTATTGTAACTAAGAAGATTTAAAATGGGCATGATTCCTGTAATCAAGAAAATGATCCAAGACAATCCCAAAGGACTCATAATGAAAGAAGTGCTACCAACCTACAGAGAGAAATTTATGAACTTTGAGTGAAAATTAAAGTAATATCAATACTAAACATACATGCACTAAATATCATAGCATTTAAACTGTTTTTAATGGATTTTTTATATTTTTATTTTACAAATTTATTTATCTATTTTTAGTTTTCAACATTCATTTCCACCAGATTTGGGGTTTCACACTTTCTCCCCATCTCTTCTCTCCCAACCCCAAAACACCATGCATTCTGATGACCCCTTCCATCATTCTGTTCTCTCTTCTATCACACTCCTCCCTTCCCTTATACTCATCTTCTCTCTTTTCTTGTACTGCAAGATAGGTTTCCATACCCCGTTAACTGTATTTCTTATTTCCCAGTTGCATGTACAAACAATTTTCAATATTCATTCCTTAAACTTTGATCTCCAACTTCTCTCCCTTCCTCTTTCCCCACTCATCCCCACTGAAAAGGCAAGAAATTCAATATAGGCTATATATGTGTAGTTTTGCTAAATACTTTCATAATAGTCATGTTGTGAAAGACTAATTTATATTTCCCTCCATCCTATTCTGCCCCCTATTTATTCTCTCTTTAGGCCTTGTTCCTCCCCTCAAGTGATTACTTCTTTTTACTGCCTCCTCCCATTTGCCCTCCCTTCTATCATCCCCCACCCCACTTATCCACTTCTACCATACTTTGCTGTATTATAAGACAGATTTTCATACCAAATTGAGCTGAGAAAAGCTTCAAGAGTTATAAATATTATCTTTTCCACATAGAAATATAAACAGTTCAACTTTAGTAAGTCCTTTATGATTTCTCTTTTCTGTTTACCTTTCCATGCTTCTCTTGATTCTTGTGTTTGAAAGTCATATTTTCTATTCGGCTCTCATCCTTTCATCAAGAATACTGGAAAGTCCTCTATTTCATTGAATACCATTTTTCCCTTGAAACATTATACTCAGTTTTGCTAGGTACTTGATTCTTGATTTTAATCCTATTTCTTTTGACTTCTGGAATATCATATTCCAAGCCCTTGGATCCCTTAATATAGGAGCTGCTTGATCTTGTGTTATCCTGATTGTATTTCCATAATATTCAAATTGTTTCTTTCTGACTGCTTGCGATATTTCCTCCTTGACCTAGGAACTCTGGAATTTGGTTACAATATTCCTAGGAGTTTTCCTTTGGGGATCTCTTTCAGGAGGTGATCAGTGGATTCATTTTAACCTCTGGTTCTAAAATATCAGGGCAGTTTTCCTTGATAATTTCATGAAAGATGATATCTAGGCTCTTTTTGTGATCATGGCTTTCAGGCAGTTCTATAATTTTTAAATTGTCTCTCCTGGATCTATTTTCCAGGTCAGTTGTTTTCCCAATGAGATATTTCACATTTTCTTCTATTTTTTTCATTCTTTTTGTTTTGTTTTGTAATTTCCTGGTTTCTCATTAAGTCATGTGTTTTCATCTGCTCCATTCTAATTTTTAAAGAATGAATTTCTTCAGTGAGCTTTTGAACCTCCTCCTTTTCCATTTGGCTAATCTGCTTTGTAAAGTATTTTTCTCTTTATTGGCTTTTTGGGCCTCTTTTGCCATTTGAGTTAGTCTATTTTTAAGTGTTATTTTCTCCAGCATTTTCTTGGGACTCTTTTAGCAAGCTGTTGACTCGCTTTTCATGATTTTCTTGCATCAATCCCAACTCTCTTCCCAATTTTTCCTCCACTTCTCTTGATTTTCAAAATCCTTTTTGAGCTCTTCCATGGCCTGAGACCTTTGCATATTTATTTTGGAGGTTTTGGATACAGAAACCTTGACCTTTAAGTCTTCCTCTGATGGTATGCACTATTCTTCCTCATCTGAAAGGATGGAAGAAAATACCTGTTCATCAAGAAAGTAACCTCCTATAGTCTTATTTTTTTCCCTTTTTTGGGCATTTTCCCATCTAATTACTTGACTTTTGAGTACTATGTCAAGAGGGGGGGTATACTCTGGGGACCTGTAAGTTCTCAGGTCCTCCAAGCTGTCACAATCAAAGGAGAGGAGTTTACTCTTTTTTTCTAATCTGGGAGCTACCAAAGTTTTTTCTGCCTAGGATCTGCAAGTAGAATTCCCTTTCCAGTGCCTCCACCAGCTCTACCACACCACCACTCTCCCTCACCCCAGGACCACCACTCAGGGCTGAGACCCAGAGCACTGACTCAATTCCCCCAGGGTCTTTAGGTGGAAGGCTCCAAAAATGGATGCTGCTGCTACTGCCACACCACCTACGGCTGGGGCTAGGAGAGGACCCTGCTTCCTTCTCAGGTGAAAAAGCTTTCTCACCAACCTTTGAAGCTGTCTTTGGCATTTGTGGGTTGAGGGAATCTGGGAACTGCAGATGCTGCTGGGGATTTCACCCCTGAGGCCTGCTCTGCTCCTGTTCTTGCTGGTGCTGCATGGTCAAGGCTGGTCTGGACTCCATGGGTTGTGCTCTGCTCCATGCCTTATGAGATAGACATTTCCTGTCCCCCTTCCAGGCTGCCTTGGGCTAGAAATCTCTTTCACTGTCTTTTAGTGACCTCTGCTGCTCTAGAATTTGTGTAGTTATTTTTTACAGACACTTTATGGACTGTCATGAAAGAGATAGAGTAGGTGTGTCTTTCTACTCTGCCATCTTGACTCTGCCCTTCAGCATCTAAACTCCTAAAATAAAAATTAAATGAATTATGAAGGAAATAGTAAAACTGTGTTAGTGGAGGGACTTCAACTTACCCTTCTCAGTGCTAGATGAATCCAACCATGAAATAAATGAGAAAAAAAATTGAGGAGAAGATTACAATTATAGAAAATTTGAAAATGATCAACCTCTATAGAAAATTGAATGGGAAAAGACATTTCATAAATCTTATGTGATCATTACTATGACTCCATGATATCTGAAGTCTTTCTTTCTGACTGATTGCAATATTTTCTCCTTGACCTGTAATATTGCTCAGAGATTTTATTTTGGGATCTCTTTCAGGGATTGGTAGATTCTTTCAGTTTCTATTTTACCCTCTAGATCTAAAGTATCAGGACTCTTTTCCATTAGTTCCCATCCAGTGTAACTGTGGGATAACCTTCCTCAACTGTAGTTGTATCCCACATTGACCAACATGTTACCAACAGATACTTAATCTGAGAGTGCCTAAACTAATCGTTCATTGTCAATTCAATGACTTCACTGATGCCAAGTAGGTTCAACATCAGCTAACCAGGTCCAGAGTCAATCTAGAGGAGTATTTCTCAAACATTTTGGTTTTAAGACCCTTTAACACTCTTAAAAGTTATGGAAGATTTCCCAAAGGATCTCTGGGCTTTAGGCTATCTATCTATCTATCTATCTATCTATCTATCTATCTATCTATCTATCTATCTATCTATATATGTATAAACTATATTTGAAATTTACATTTCTTGATATTTTTATGAAAATAGGTTTGACCGCACAGACTTCATGAAAGATATAAAACCAGCTCTAACATATGAGAAAGAATAAGTAAAAGTATGTAAGAGGAAATGTTGAAAGAAATTGTCTTCATAGTTATTGAAGGAAGTCAGAGGCAATCACAATAAAAGACCAAACTAAAATGTGGTACTCCTTTGCTCTTCTCATCCCAAATTCTCCTTGAAATCTTCCATTGAATCTGTCTGGTTAAAACCTTTGATAGGATACAGAATGAGAGAATCATACAGAGCTTATAGGGACTTCAAAGGCTAAATAATCCAGCCTACATCTCATTAGGCAGCTAAGTAATACAGTGCATAGACGTTTTGGGTCTATATTCTGGAAGTCAGCTTTTTAATCTGATCTCTGATGTTTACTATCTGTGTGACCCTTGGCACATCACTTAACCTCTATTTGCCTTAAGTTTCCTCAAAAATTGAGATAATAATAGCTCTCATCTCCAAAGGATAAAATAAGATAATACTTTCAAGATGCATTGAAAAACAGAAAGTATTATATAAGTGATAATTATCATCATCATCAAAATATTCCCCATCTAGCAATACTTAAAAGTCGTTTTTCAACCTTGGTTTGAATAAACCCCATGAGTAGAAACCAATACCTACAAAAATGACCTCTTTCATTAGAGAATAATTCTAATTTTTAGAAAGATATTTTTTTCTTACTTCAAACTTAAAGGTAACCATATTTACACCAAAGAAGTATTTAGGAAGTGAAGTGGTCTTTTTCTTTTTTTTCAAACCTGAGTCAGTTACGATCACCTCTATAAGACAATTTCTTGGTGTTCTACTGCTGTCCTTCAACTTCCTCTGGAGCCACTGCCCATTACCAAGGAGCCATGGTGACATGGAAATTCTTCATCGGGGGCAATTGGAAGATGAATGGGGACAAGAAGTATCTGGGGGAGCTCATCACCTTGATCAATGGGGCCAAGGTGCCCGCCAACACCAAAGTGGTATGTGGAGTTCCTGCTGTCTACCTTGACTTTGCTCATGAGCAATTGGTGTAGCTGCTCAGAAGTGCTGCAAAGTAGCCAAGGGTGCATTTACTGGGGAGATCAGCCATGCCATGATTAAGGACTGTGGGGTCAGCTGGGTGATCCTGGGACACTTGGAAAGGAGACATATCTTTGGGGAATCAGATGAGCTCACTGGGCAGAAGGTAGCCCATGGTCAGTCTGAAGGCCTAGGAGTGATTGCCTGTATTGGTGAGAAGTTGGATGAGAGGGAAGCTAGAATCCTTGAGAAGGTGTTTTTGACCAGATCAAGGCCATTGCAGATAACGTGAAGGACTGGTACAAAGCCATCCTAGCCTATGAACCAGTCTGGGCTATTGATATTGGCAAGACAGCTATGCCCTAGAAGGCCCAGGAGGTACGTGAGAAGCTTTGATGCTGGCTTTAGACCCACATCTCAAAACCCATATCGCAGTCTACCAAGATCATTTATGGAGGCTCTTTGACAGGGGCCAACTATAAGGATCTGGCATGCCAGCCTGATATGAATGGTTTCCTGGTGGGTGGAGCTTCCCTTAAACCTGAATTCCTGGACATCATCCAAGCCAAAAACTGAGCCCTTCATGTGGCCCTCTGACTCCCTTACATGCAGAGATGGGAAGGCTATACAAGTCTGGCTTATCCCTCCCTCTCCCATGTGATTGTGATGCTGATTCCCCTCACCCCACAGTCCAATTCAAGTTACACCTTCCTCCACCTTTTAGATTTTGTGCACCAGTTCTCAGCTCCTCAGGCCTTCCTCCAATGGACCAGTCCTTTCTCTATTTACTGTAAATTTGAGGGAAGTAAAAAGAAAATAAAATAAATTTAAAAAGAAAATTTCTCCTTTTTCAAACTCTAAATATCTTAGATCTTAAGATTCTTTGGACCTCATATTGGATAACTATCAACTCTTATTACTTAATTAAAAACAGTATATTATACTCCCCTATATGTCTAATTCCACAAGTTGCAAATTACTTTATATTTAATGTAAATTTTTAACACCTCTGAGGTTTCAATAAAAGTCATATTAGATGACAGACTTTAATGATTGGTAGGATTTTTTTTTCAAGATTGCTCCCAAACATTTCTGTATCTTCTGGGCAAATATTTTTTTTTTTTTACTTAATTTTGTCTCAGCTCAGTGTTAATATTCCTGCTCACCTTGGTATTTTTCTCCTATATAGTTATATGAGGAAATACATTCATTGTAGCATTATTTGATTTGTTCTTTTTAAATGATTCTCTGGAGTACATTTTTGGAAGGAACTTAGCAACACTGCGTATATCACTGATATTACTTACGTTGCATTTTTCCCTTGATGTCTTTGAAATCATATCTACAATATTAACACAATCTCTGTCTTAATACAACAGTAATGTCTACCAACTAAACTCAATATCAACTCAATTACGTTTTCTAAGGAAATTTATACTCTGAAGTTTAATCTAAATCAGAAAATTTAATTCAAAATGTTAACCAATAATGATGAGAAATCAGTAAATAGCGGAAAGCTTCTTTTTGTAGAATTACCCATCACTTAAAACCTTATGCTGATTCTCATAACAATATCACGCCCTGGAAGTGAATTTGCAGCTCATGAACATGATCACCAGAAACATCTATGTTATCAATTAACTTCTTAAACTACTGAAATGACTTTTATTATCTCAATATTGTTTCAACAAAAGATTATTTTCTAAATGGGTCATTTTAGTGATTTTATGTCTAAATTGAACAAATACACCAAACGATAGGAGAATATTGTAATTATTTCACCTCTCTCCTTTCCAGAAAAGTTCATAAAAGCATAAAATAAAATTCTACAGATAGCATAGGAATGCATTGGTTTCCTTGTAAGATTTCCCAGTATGACTACAATATCTATCTTTCATCTATCTTTGATCTTTATATGCAGATTCATGATGTCAGGGTTATGGGGCGTTCAGGGAGGATTAGCACGCCTGATGTGAGGACTTGCTGAGAGCCTTCCAGGGCTCTCCATTCACTTTCAGCGTCCACCCTTACCCAACTCTCATTTATGGTTCCTGGAAGCCACAGTGTATGGTAAAGTCATTTGGCATATGGGCTAAAGCAGGCTGAGAGTAACCAATGGGCCTCAAACCTATTGGTGAATTAAAGCGTTATCTATCAGAAGCATGTGAAGGTTTCTCCCGCGGAATGGGCAGATGAGAATAATTTGTTCCAGTGGTCATGAAGGTAGCTGAAGCAGGCTTTCTGGGATGCTTTGGGTTTGGTCAGACACCAACAATGCCAAGGTCATCCATTACATCCTGAGCCATCACTAGCCATCTTAACTTTTGTCTTGCCACTGCACTTCATGACTCTGAAAGGGAGAGTGATGTCAATGACTGTGCAATCCTGCGTCACTTAAATCCAATTTAGCTAAAAGTCAAGACATCACCCCATGATGCCACTGGCCCTCTTTGAAATGATCACCACGATCACTATTTTCTATCTATCTACTATTTTATAAATATAAAATTACACAGCAAATATAAACAGTAAATAATGCAATTTTAAAATTTAAGATCCTGTAAATACTTTGGCTAATTTTTTGTCTTTTTTTATTTTTAAAGGACCTATAGCTTCATCCATGTGGGAAGTTCTCCAAAGAGGAAAGTCCCTCTACCATTGCAGATCTACAACTCAGTTCAATTTTTAGCCTTCAGTAAGTTAGATGGTTTGTTTTATCTTGCTTCACATGACCCTATATGTGTCAGAGGCAGGAGATGGGATAAAATATGCTCTATAAGAGTAGTTCTTAAACTATGTTCTATGAATTTTTTAAAAATTATGACCATTTTAATATATTTTCAATTGTGTTTCTATGCATTTTATTTAGTGTTTTTAAAAATTGATTCTGAGGAATACAAAGGCTTCACCAGACTGGTAAAGGGGTCCAGGACACAAAAAAATGTTAAGAATGCCAGCTCTAGATTTGTAGTATGGAAGGATCAATGTTCTTTAAGTCAGAAGAACTGGATTTCATCCCAGTTTTGTCGATTACTAACTGTGTGACATTGTTTACCTACATAAATTGTCTGAACCATACCTCAGATCAGCTTGACATAATAATGTTCTCCCCAAGACTACTCTGAGAAAAGTGCTTTGCAAACCTTGGAGAATTATGTAAATATGACCTGTTAACATGATAAGGAGTACACAAAGTATATTTATCCATTTATCCCATCATTACAGGGAGAACCAAATGAAATGTGGCAGTCCTACATTCTTATAAGGTGCTGAGCCAGATACCTTGCCTCAAGCAACTTCTGTTTAACTTTAGAATTAAATACATGCAGAGCATGATTTTAATTTTTGCTAATATTTGCTACAAACAAATGTATCCAGGTAGAGAAATAGATCACAGGAGAGAAATGAACACACAAGAAAGGTGTAGGTGAGAGCAATGAAAAAGGATGAAAGAAAACAGATATTAAAAATCCCTGAGATATTTATAGCTAGAAAGTATGAGAGATTTCTATTTCTGAACCATATCCTGAGCACATGTGTTGTTTTTGTTTAGTAGGACTGGAAAAATGAAGGAAATGCTTTTGTATCTTACTAGGAGGACACAACGAGAAAATGAGTCTTCAAATCATATACAATTATAAAGCTAATTTCTGGGGCAAGGCCTACTGTACCAGACAAGAGGAGAGTTTCTTTAGACACAGATTCTCAGTATGAGTAACCTATAGTATTTTAAAACATCTTGCCATTTCCATCTTAATTATTCACTTGGATTTTATATATTAAATGGAAAATTGAGGGGGAAATAGGGCTTAATTCAGACATAGAATCAAAAGCTTTTCTCAACATATTAGAGATGATTGAGTGAAAGGTTATACATAAGCATGAAAGAAAAAAAAAACTCTAATCTGTATAGGGGATTTCAAAAAATGAAAGTAAAATTATCCATGCCTTTTGAAAAATGTGTTTATGAGAAAGGATTGGTGTCAGCTGCATGGTAAAACAGACTTTTGAAGAGGACAACATAAATAGGTCCAATATAACTGTGACCACACAATGTAGCAAGGTAGCTTGGAGGAGCAGTTTGCTTTAGATACAGTCTAGAAGGACCAAGTCTACCTGAGTCATCTGAACCTAAAACCTATTATTAATTTTATTAATAGGTATACCTAATACCTATTATTAGGTATAAATAAATGACACCATCGATAGAGTACTGTACTTGGATTCAGGAAGACCTAAGTTCAAATCCCATGTCAAATATTTACTGGATGTGTGACCCTGAATGAGTCATTTGACCTTAACCCTCACTCAGTTTCCTTATCTCTAAAGTGATCATAATAATAGCATCTACCTCATACCTTTATTAGGAGGATCAAACGGGATAATCTGTGTGAAGTGCTTTGTAAAATTTAAAACAATAAATATTAGCTATCATCATCATCACATGGTACATGAAGAAAGTTTATAAGCAGTATTCATGTTGAAGTTTATCTTGTCCCCTAATACCCCTTCTGCTGAGGTTTGAATCATGGGCCCCACAAAGGACTCAACACCAACAGGTAAAGTCCAAGTACTCTGAATACAGGTCATGGTTACTAGCTTTAGATTTTTTTTTTTTTGCAGGATACAGGTGCGGGGGTGGGGTGGGAGTGTGAATTACTTTTCCCATTACAGTGGCATGAGCTGCCCTTATCTCAGTTCCTGAATTCTGTTGCCATCTGCTTGCCCAGAGGCTGTATCTATAGCCCATTCTGCAACTCCAGGCTTGCCTCAGGTTCTTCCATTTATGGAATTTCAGCTGCCATTTCCTGTTATGCAGCTTCCAGCTTGCCTCAGAAACTTCTGGTCACTGGTCTCCTCCCTCATTACTCTCATCTGTTGGAAACTACTTTCACCTGGCTAGCCTTTCTTACATGGCATTCAACGCCTTGTTCTCTTGGGGCATGTGCCTTAGGCCTATAGCATTCATGATGGGAAAACTGATCCTTTTGTAGAAGGCTTGGCTCCTATTCTAGAGGGTGAAAAGGAAAATAAACTTGATGTTTTAAAAGAAAAAAAGTATGAAAAGAGCTCAAAAAATGTTCATGGATCTACCTCACTGAATAAACATAAGGTTATATAGTTTGACCATCATTTTCAAAGAAGACCGACAGCATGATGGGTAATGTCTTAACTTGCAGGTGAATTGCTTAAAGTGAGGCAGAGTTGCACAAAATTATCAGCCTTACTCTCTTTTCTCAAATCATTAAAGTCTAGTGGCAGGACAAAAGTCAAGAAAACTGACAATGTTTTGGGAATGAAGTGGATGATCTTGGTGTTGGTAATATCTGTCCAAGCTCTAAGCACTGAACGATACCCACTTCAGTCACGATTATGGCCATTGCAACAAATTGTTCTCATCCACCCATTCTGCTAGGAAAAGTCTTCACATATTTTGGGTGCATAGCCCTCTAACTCACCAATATTTTTGAGCTCTGATAAGTTTCCTTTAAGCTGGTTTAGCCTATCTGTTGAGACAATTCACCAGGGTGTGACTCCTGCGCAAGGCACAGCTTTTAGGAGTCACAAGTGAGAGTTGAGTGAAGATGGACACCAAAAGTGGGTGAACAGCCCTAGAAAAACCCTCTCTCCAGAGGTGTTAGCCCTCCCAGAATACCCCATAGGCTCTAATTATAAGATTATAGAAGTTTGACCAAGGCTAATATGTTCCAAGGGCAGCTAATTTTTATTACAGCTTCCTATTATGTTTTTACTTTTTCAAACAGCGTTACGAGATAAAATGTTGAAATTCACACGTTTCTAGATTTTTTCCTTTGTGTATCCCTTCTCTTTTTCTTCTTTTATCCTCCCTCCTTTATTCCCTCCTTCTCTCTCTCTTTTTCTGTATCTCTCTGTCTGTCTTTATCTCTCTCTCTCTCTCCCTCCCTTCCTGGATTTATAAGGTATTTGATGGGATTGGGGTAGTCTGTATTCCAACCATGAATATGCAATCCATCAATAACTAATCAAAGTTTATACAGTTATTCTTCATAAGTTCGTACTATAGAGGACCCCAAATAACTCTTCATATGTCTCTCTCACATGCACACACACACACACACAATGCTAAGATCACTTGCAGGGAACTGGCAAGCCCCACATTTATTTCAGTGGAAATCAAATCCAACTGATTTCATAGAATGGTAGAATTTTAGAATTGAAATGAGTTAGAGTTCAGATCTGTTCTTTTATAGATGAAATAAAGAAGTAGCGGAGTGACTCACCCAAGGTTGTGTAAGCTACAGATGGTTATTTAAGTCAACAGTACATTCTCAAATTACCATTTGTGATTTTTAAAAATATCAGCTAGCAAATAATATTGTTTGAGGAAAGTTACATTTGGCAGGATCCAAATATTAGTAGAGAAAACACCAGCCTTTCCAACATGACATCTATATGTAAAGAATACATCAAATGCTGTTATACATCAGCTATTTAAGGGAAGGTGGTGGCAATGTAGTAGTTAATAACAGAAGCATTATTTTTGTGTAGTTGTATAAAGTCATTGCATTTTTATTTCACACCATAGAACTGCACGTAAATGCTTTGAAATAACAGATGCTGTTGAAACAAACATATTTCCCACTGTATCATCGGCATCAAGTTAGGTGCAGAAGGCTTATTTTCACTCTTACGTGGCATCAGTGAACTCTTGGTTATTAGAGGGTCTTTGTTAGACTCAGTTTTAATAATAACTCAGTTGTGTCTTCCCATTATCATGTGAGGTAAGAAAACTGTGGCTATTTTTTAAAAGTTATTAATAAGTCAATTATTTTCCTTCACTTTGTCAAAATTGACAGATAAATTCTGTTTTGACTAATGCAGCAATTAAATTTGTTCATATGGTAATTCAAAATTCAGAGCCACATTAGCATAAACGTTGTGCTCTTCAATTACCCTGAGAGAGCTAAGCAGTAACTAAATGAAAGAGAGAGTTAAATGTCACTCCACATTCTCTGTAGACCTCTACCCTGTTCTGCTGAGCAGTAAGTCTTCTGTCTGGGGCTTTTAAATCATAGGCAAACTGAACAATATACCCTCAAGTCTAATCCATAGTAGCTATGTGTAGTAAATTCCATTAACCTATATCATGTTTCCTCTATGATAAATATCGCTAACCCATGAATCTTTTTTCCTAAATAGACATTTTAAAATTGGAAAAAAATCGGCCCTCAGAATCAGCTGAAGCCACATGAAGACCTGTGATACAGTTCATTACTCATGAGGTGTTCTACAGCATTGGGTATTTCCAGAGGCTTAATTCTACACACAAAACCATCAAAATGCACCCAATGAGTGATAAGAAGATGATCTTCAGATTCATTGCTTTCTGAAAGGAAGGAAATTGAACATTTTGACAGGAAGCATAAATGGACACAGTGATGGCAAAGCAAGGTACCTATTTCTTGAAAAGAAAGTCAATGAAAGTAGAAACCTTAAAGAAATCTATCATCTAAATTATATATTAAAAAATTCATTAAAATGCTTATATGCCTGTACATGGACAAATATTACTACATGTAGGCACTTAGATATTTTCAAAAGATGGAAAAAATATTCAATATTCCAAGTTCATTGCCCAAAAATCTGACCAGTTACCTGTGTTGTGAAATGCATTCCTGAAAAGAGGATTAAATACACTTTTCTTTTTGAAAACTGAATTGTAGCTTCAGTTTAATATAAAGAGTATGCGATTTAAAGAACAATGACTTCACTTGGGGAAAAAAAAATCCTCTTTACGTTGTCGATAACTGACCCCCTAATTTTTCCTTTGTTTTGTTTGTGCATATAAGACATATCTATCTTTCTGAACTAGAAAGAGCACTGAATCTGCAACCTGAATATTTGAGTTTACATTCTTCCTCTGCTACTTAATACATGTTTGATAAGTCATTTAACCTCCCTTGGTTTCATTTTCCTCCTATGTGAAATGATAGAGCTGGACTTGGTGGCTTCTGAGGTCTCTTATAGCTTTAGATCTATGATCTCATGACCCATGACTTCATTCGTATAGAAAACTCTCCAAAACAAAATTTCCTCCAGTAACGCAGATTGCAAGTCTCCTAAAATTTGGAGATTGGAGAGTTGTCTGGGGAGCCTGAGAGCTTCAATCACTTGCTCAGGGTCAAACAGTCCATAAATGCAGACATGAGATTTAAACTTATGTCTTCCTACCTCTAAGCCTCCCATCATGGAGGCAACATAGTCTCTCTTGTTTTATTTTAAATGAAACATAACTCTACAGGGAAGTTGAAAGTTTCTGTAATTAATTGCCTCTATATAATCTCATTTGCAAATGAGAACCACACTAGTCTAAAAAGAAATGGTGTTCTGACTAGATGCTTGTTCAATCCCATACCGTGGCACTAATCACTTTCTTTAAAATGCCTAGCCACGAGAAATCATCAAGCAGGAAAACTCATGAGATTGTTATGAAAGAAACATCTGAAGATGGGGTAGGAATTGCCTTGTCCAAATCAAGATCATAAATTTGACAGAGCATAAGCACAAATCAATTTGCTTCTCCATTCCTGTGAAAAAATTCTTTTTGAAAGATTTCTGATACTAGAGATGAGAAAGAGGTTTATGGGGGGAAAAAAACATAAATTCTCCAAATATACAGTAAAACTGTAGGCAAGTCTTTAAACATGAAAGAATGCTTACTAATTAATAACAACTACAAACTATGCCAAAAGTAATTGTAACAAAAAACATTTTCAGAACCCAATTCATTTTTTTTTCTCACCATGTATTAATTCTTCTGAATTCTGGAAGTTTTGATTCCCATTGAAAGAGAATATGGCCTGGTATGGCATATACTAGTTAATATTTATAAAGTGATCAATTATCTACAAAAAAACCTTATGTTTTGCCTTAACATTTCCTACCATGATCCAATCAAATAATAAGAATGAGAAACTGAATTAGTGGTTGATATAGAGGAAAAGCAAGTTTAAATTATCTAAGCATGGGCTCTATTTCTGGCACATACACAAAAAATGTAATTAACTGCCAAAGAATAGGTAAGTGATGGGCACAATGAACGTTTCTTAATTGAGTGATACAATTGTTTAAGCTTTGCAAAGCAGTTTCTCTTCATATTCTCTCAGGGTATGAACTACAATTTCGAAGGGATTGTGTGATTGATGTCTGGCCCAGAAGCTCCATCTACATTTTATTATTTGATCCTTCTACAACCTTGTGTATAAGGGTGATGAGCTGTTTATGATGTAAATTGTGCCAATCAGCAAACTGAGGCAAAGAGGGTTTAGATGGCTTTCAAAGGGTGACACATCTAGTAAATATCTGAGATGTAATTCACACCCAGATCTTCTTGACTTCAATTCAGTGCTTCATTCATTAGGCCATGCTATTTCCATTTTTTTCTTTTCTTTCTTTTTCTTTTCCTTGTGTTCTATAACATGGTAGAAAAATCACTAGTCAGGAAGGAATGAGATAGGTCCTTGTGCCAAATATCATTAGTAACACACTATATGTCACTTTGGGCAAACCCTTATTTTTCTAAACCCCTAATTTTCTCTTTTGTAAAATGAGGACCTGGAATGAAACTAGGGGAAAGTGATTTATTCTGCTAAATTTGGATTTAATCAAAGAGTTGCTCTTGAGGACCTAGAGGGCCAAATGTGACCTCGAGGCTGCAAAATTTCCCACCCCTGAATTAGATCATGTTTGAGATCCATTCCAACTCTGTGAAGAAAACTGGACAGTCCTATGAAATATGAAATGACTGTAACAAAAGACAAGTTACTGAAACACATACCATAGCATAATCCTCACTGAAATACAAAATAGATAGGCATTCTACATTTAGGGAAAGATAGGATTGTTATCTCCATCTCAAAAGAGAAAATAAAAGAGGGCTGGCTTAAGTGAGAATATCCTGAATGATTTACAATAACTCAATGTAATTGTCCCTGAAAACATGTAAATAAGTGATTAATATACATTTCCACCTACCCACATGTGATGTAATGGAAAGGACGCTGACTCCAAAGTCAGGGGATTTAGGTTCAGATTTTAATTCTAGCATTTATTATCTGTGTAACTTCAGGCAAATTACTTAAGCTTCGTAGGCCTCAATTTCTTTATTTTTTAAGATTTATTTATTTTTAGTTTTCAACATTCATTTCCACAAGATTTTGAGTTCCATATTTTCTCACCATCTCTCCCTTCACTCCACCCCAAGACACTATGCATTCTGATTATCCTTTCCCCCAATCTGTCCTCCCTTCTATCACACCTCTCCCTTCCCTTTTTCACATCTCTATTTTCTTCTAAGGCTAAATAGATTTCTATACCCCATTTCCCTGTTGCATATAAAAACAATTTTTGCCATTTGTTTTTAAAATGTTGAGTTCCAACTTATCTCCCTTCCTCCCTCCCCAAAGCATCCCTACTGAGAAGGCAAACAATTCAATATAGGCTATGTATGTGTAGTTATGCAAAAGACTTCCATAATAGCCATATTATGAAAGACTAACTATATTTCCCTCCATTCTGTCCTGCCCCCTATTTATTCTATTCTCTCTTTTGACCTTGTCCCTCCCCAAAAATATTTACTTCTAATTACCTCCTCTTCCCATTTGCTCTCCCTTGTATCATTCCCCCATCCCCCACTTATGCCCTTATCCCCTACTTTCCTGTAGTGTAAGATAGATTTTCATACCAAATTGAATGTGCATGTTATTCCCTCCTTAAGTGAAATGTGATGAGAATAAGCTTCATTTTTTCCTTCTCACCTCCCTGCTTTTTCCCCTCCATTGAAAAAGCTTTTTTTTGCCTCTTTTATGAGAGATAATTTCCCCATTCCATTTCTCCCTTTCTCCTCCCAATATAGTCCTCTCTCATCTCTTAGTTTTATTTTTTTACATATCATCCTTTCCTTTTGAAATCACCCTGTGCCCTCTGTCTATATGTAATATAATCTCTCCAACTACCAAATATTGAGAAAAGTCTCAAGTTATAAATATTGTCTTTCCATGTAGGAATGTAAGCATTTCAATTTTTGTAAGTCCCTTATGATTTATCTTTCCTGTTTGCCTTTTCAAGCTTCTCTTGATTCTTGTGTTTGAAAGTTGTATTTTCTATTGACTCTGGTCTTTTCAACAAGAATGCTGGAAAGTCTTCTATTTCAGTGAATGACCATCTTTTCTTTACCCTGAAGTAGTATACTCAGTTTTGCTGAGTAGGTGATTCTTGGTTTTAATTCTAGCTCCTTTGACTTCTGGAACATTGTACTCCAAGCCCTTGGTTCTCTTAATGTAGAAACTGCTAGATATTGTGTTATCCTGATTGCATTTCCACAGCACTCAAATTATTTCTTTCTGACTGCTTACAATATTTTCTCCTTTACCTAGGAACTCTGGAATTTGGCTACAATATTCCTAGGAGTTTTCCTTTGGGGAACTCTTTCAGGAGGTGATCAGTGGATTCTTTCAATATTTATTTTACCCTCTGATTCTAGAATATCAGGGCAGTTTTCCTTGATAATTTCTTGAAGATGTTGCCTGCACTCTTTTTTGAATCATGGGTTTCACGTAGTGATATAATTTTTAAAATGTCTCTCCTGGATTTATTTTCCAGGTCAGTTGTTTCTCCAGTGAGATATTTCACATTGTCTGCTATTTTTTCATTCCTTTGATTTTGTTTTATAATTTCTTGACTTTTCATAAAGTGATTAGGTTCCATCTGCTCTATTCTAACCTTTAAGAAATTATTTCTTTGTTGAGCTTTTGGATCTTCTTTTCCATCTGGCCAATTCTGCTTTTTAGGACATTTGTCTCCTCATTGGCTTTTTGAATCTCTTTTGTCATTTTAGTTACTCTATTTTTTAAAGTTTTATTTTCTTCAGCAATTTTTTGGGTCTCCTTTAGCAAGCTGTTGACTTGTCTTTCATAATTTTCTTGCATCACTCTCATTTCTCTTAAGAAATTTTGCTCTACTTCTCTTGATTTTCAAAATTCTTTTTTGAGCTCTTCCATGGCCTGAGAACAATGTATATTTTTCTTGGAGGCTTTGGATGGAAGAATTTCTGTTTTCTTTTCTTTACATGTTTTGGTCTTCCTTGTCACCAAAGTAAGCTTTTATAGTCTGATTCTTTTTCTGGTTTTTGGTCACTTCCCCAGTCATTTTATTTCATTTCTGAGCTCTTTGTCAAGATAGTTCTCTGCTTCCAGTGCAGAGGGGTGAGAGAGGGAGGGGGTATACTGTCAACCACTAGATCTCCCCACAATCTGTGGGCCTAGAACTCCAGAAAGAGTGGCTGCAGCTACCCCTGCTACTGTAGTTTCTATGGGTTCCTCTGCCCCCTCCCCTCTCAGTTGCTCTGGTGCTGGAGCCAGACCATTCCACTCTCCTGCACTGGTCCCACAGGATTTTCCCACTCAGTTTCCAATTTATCTTCAGTGTTTTGCAGTCATGAAGTCTGGAAACCATCACAGGGTGAGAGATTCAGTCTTCCCAAGGTCTGCTCAGGTCCTGTTTGTGCTGGTGCAGCCCACACTGGACTGTGCTGTGCTCCCAGTGTGGCATGATAGACACTTCCCAGCGACCTTCCAGGCTGTCTTGGGCTTGAGAGTTCCTTCACTCAGTCATTCTCTGAGTTCTGTAGCTCCATAATTTGTTTAGAGACATTTTTTACAGGTATTTGGCTGGGTTGGAGAGAGTGCTCTAGAAAGTTCATGCTGTTAGTCTGCTATCTTGGCTCTGCCCCCAAGTTTTTTTTATTTCCAAAGTAAGAGTTTGGATTATGTGACCACTGAGAAGACATCTAGCTCCATATCTGAGAGACTTTGATATGACTACCTTCTGATTAGTATTTATCTGTATAAGTGAAATTAATTTCTTAATTTTTCAAAGCCTCCCAAAGGAAAAACAATGATTTTTCATGGTCATGTTCAGTTCACGGAAAAGCATAGTTCCTATTTTTATTCTTTCTAAAAGTTGCATGCATGAATTCCTTCCCCCTTGGAAATAGGAAGCAAAGAAATCCCTCAGAGTTGTGGTTTGAGATCATAGTGTCTGGGTATTTGAGGTTACTTGGCATGTAGCTGAACAAAAAAGACCCAGAAATATATAGCTAGATAGATGTGTGTATGTGTTTGTATGTGTGTGTATACACACAAAGAAGTTCAGTGCTTATTATGTTCTTAGAAGAGCGTATGAAAGAAATATAAAAAACGTCTACTACCTTTCAGGAGCTTCTAATCCAATTGAAGTAGACAATTATAAAACAGTTCAATAACTAATTTATAGATTATCCAATATCCCAATAAATGACAGACATTAATTTTCAAAAAAAATAGAGATAGAGACACCAATATGAGCTGGAACAGTGGGTAAAAAGGGAGAGGCATGATGTGAACCTCAAAGGATGACTAAAAATAAGGAGAAAAAGCATTGCAGGGAAAGAGAATAGCTTAGCATTGAGAATGAGTAAAATGTGATCATGGGACAATGAGGATATCAGACTACCTGGAGTGGAGGACTCATGACAAAAAATCCAGGTCTCACATGATGACTTCTTCAATATTAATTATACTTCATGCTATCAAAGTATTTGACGTGGACTTTTCTCATAATAACATTGTGAGATAGATTAGGTAGATATTAATTTCCATTCTACAGATACAAAAATTGATGCTCTGAAAATTGAAGTAATCTCTGGATAGTAATGGATTCAGAATTCAAACTCAGGTCTCAATTGAAGTTTTGTTTTCCTCTTTTTACTCTATTTTCTTTTGAGGCATCCAGAAAATTCACAAGATTTTTAAAAAGCACTAATATAGGATGTTTAACCAATGTGAATCACCATGTTTCAAGAGCCTCCATACAGAAAATGGAATTCCATTTATAATGCATAATTTCTGAGGGCAAAATTACAGACTTGAGAATTTATACTTAAAACGAAATTGAATGAAAAGGCTTCCCTATAAAGAATCTAGCTCCTCACACAAAAGCATCTAAGATGACAGAAATATTATACAAGAGATTACTTCATTGGATAAGATGTCATTCATTCTTAAGATTCTTTAAGTCTTTAAATTGCTGTGCTCCTTAGGTAGAAACTGGGCTCCATTTTTAAAAATGCAACTAAGTAATACATAGTATGAGATGAGAAGATATGTACTCAACTGCGAAAGTACCTATCCAAAAATAGATATCACTTAAACCTTCAAAAAGTATTACTGTGTGTGTATGTGTGGAAGAGGCAAGGACACTATAAGCTTTTAATATCTGTTATCTTAAATACAGGAAGGATCAAGTGTCTGTTTGTGGGTAAAGAAACATTTAAATCAATCAAAAAGCATCTCGCATGTTCTAGGTGCATTGCTCAGTGCTGATGATACAAAAACAACAGTAAAATGGCCTCTGCCCTTAAAGAAGATTGTTTGTTTTTTTTTTCTATCTGGAAAGAACATTCATATGGACAGCTGTAGAAAATGGGTCAGCTGAGAACGGATATGCCAATACACCTGGGCCCATGAGCTTTGTATGACTATTTTGCACACTTACACAAAATAAATGCAAGTTGTTTGTGAACTTTTTGTTTTGTTGTTTTGTGTGTAGGAGATACTAATAGTGGGGGGAGCAGGATTTTTTCCAAAGAACTTTTCCCTAGCTTGAGGAGGAAAACTAGCTTTGATACACTACCTCTCTCTTTCTAATTCCAATCTAAAGTGATTGCTATCACATAGTAGCACCCTACCCCACCCCACCCTAGACTATATCTCAAACTCAACACTTAAGGTAGTTGGGACCAATATTGTTTTAATGTTTTTACTCCCAAGTAATTTCATTATACTTAATCTATGGATCCAGTCAGACCCAAATTTCTTTTGTTTTTGGCCTTCCCTTAAGGACAAGTTTAATTAAAGATAGACCCTTTAAGTCCAAGTGCCTAATTTGTCAGAACTATGTAGAGTTTGGTTTGCCTGGAAACTCTGTATGGTCCTCTTTTAGAAATGGCCTTTTGCTTGGAGTTTCTAGCTTTTACAAAGTATGACAAAAACATCAGTCTTTTCCCCTAAAATCTATTACTGATAGGATTATTATAGTTTCTCACCTAATCAGCTATAAAGATTTTTTCCCTTTACGGATTAGCAATAAGAATGTTTTCCCCTGCTATATTTATAAAAAAAAGAAATAGGAGAGTTAAAAACTTGTCCATCTCTCACCTTTTTGATACCAACCAAGCTATCCTGCAGGTCCATCAGTCAATCAAGGCTGAGCACCAAGGTGGGGCAACCTCTGGCATCAAGAAGCTCAAAATGGAAATTTTAGTAACAATAAAGGTGAGGTTTTCCAAAGATCAAATCAATGAAAGCAAGTGAGAAAAACAGATCTTTCCCCCTTAAAGTGAAAGAATCTAAGTTTTTAAGAATACAAGGAAAATTCTGCTGAGAAAATAATAAATACATTGCATTTCTTTTAGAATGCAAAGGAGAAAGACAGAAATAAACAGAGATGGGGAGAGATGAGCAGAGAAAACAAAGAAAGAACAAGAAAAGGTGGAATGAAGAATGGAAAGGAGAGAGGAAGGGGGGAAGGAAGGAAGGAAGGAAGGAAGGAAGGAAGGAAGGAAGGAAGGAAGGAAGGAAGGAAGGAAGGAAGGAAGGAAGGAAGGAAGGAAGGAAGGAAGGAAGGAAAAAGGAAGGAAAGGAAGGAAAGGAAGGAAAAAGGAAGGAAAGGAAGGAAGAACCAGTACAGAGAAATTAAATGGTGTGGCTGATAGAACTAATAAAAGAGACAGGCTTAATTGACTTTTCTAGGCTTCTAGGTCATCCAGAAAGTCTATACTTCAGTATTATGTTGAATTGAATTACCTGCCATGATGAAGTAGGAAAAATAAACCATTACTGTGTATTTTTGCCACCCTACATATTTTTTATGAGCTTATTTTGGGCTTACTTTATATAGAATCTCACCTATCCCTCATTGATAATTTAACTACATAGTACCAAAAATTAAATTTTCGTTGTTATTTCCATAGCAACCAACTTAAATCTATTTGTTCTCTCATAAAAATAACATTTTTAAAGAGACCATAGGCCTTTTCTAACAACAATTGTCTGAAGATACAATAATATACTTTATGGGTAATTTAAAAGATCTTCAAGGATAATTTTGATCATACCTAATTTTCCCGTTAGCTAATGTGTTTTCAATCTAACTCAAATGTATGTTGTAATTCTATTGTATTTGGTTAAATTCCAGTCACAAGAAGTTTGTTAATGTTATATCCCAAAGAATTAATTTCCCAGTTTAACATCATCTTCAGTATCCTCCATGACAGAGTATAGATATTGTTAGTCTCTTTAAGAGGCAATGGAATATTAAGCAGCTACAATTTAACTGACTTTCTTTGAGGAGTCTATGAGGAGAAAGAATTTAACTGTTCTTCTAGAGAGACCTGTAAACTGTGATGTTTAAAGAAAGGACAGAGAAAAAGGACTCAGAGAACATGTTTCCTGAAAGTACTGAGTTTAACTCCAGGTTTATGAAGAACTATGAAGAAAGTCCTTCTTTCTTTTTTTGAGAAAAAACTTTAACTGATATCCTGTGAGAACTGGATGTTGAGATGTTTCCAGAACTGAAGAAAAAAATGGCAATTTTAGTGGTAAAAGGAGATTTTCTCACAACAGATAGATTAAAGGAATCATTTGTATCTTGATGTGTGATCTGAACAAATAGTATAGCTAGTGATCTTGACTGGTTTTTTTGTGACTAGAAGATTAGTGTAATTTTGATACATAAGCACTTATATTTATGTTTTGTGTATATATACATGCATATATTTTTTTCTCTTTCCCCATTTAAGATATATATTCATATTTAGATACACACATATAGAAAGAGACTATATACATATGTATAATATATATATATATATGAAATATATGTTTCTATATACACATTAGATAGAGGGAGAGGGAGAGATGAAAAATGGTTACATGGAAAGTGTAGGGAAAGATTTCTATTTTATTAAATAAGCAATAATAAACTGTGGTGAAGGCTGTTTAAACATTTACATGTTAATGAGAAAATGTTGCAGTAGTAATAATCAATGTGGAAATATCAAAACATAACTTGATTCCCTTAAAACCTGAGAAGAGAAGGAATAAGGAAACAGACCAATAGCAATTAGAGAGAAAAATTTTCACCCTACCGAGTCTATATGTAGGAGTCATCAACTCTAAACCTTTACTATATCAATAGATAATGTAAAAATCAAATGATGGAAAATTATTTTCTTCACTATTTGTATAGTTTTTTCAAATTTCCAAATCATGAACTTTCTTCTTTCCTTTAATGAAAATATTTAGATGTCTTTTAGGATAAACCTATTTAGTATATGATGCATTACTGATGAAATATATCAATAAGATTTACTTTCCATTCCCATAATTTCCTTTGGGATTTACATGAAATTTATATAATGATCATAGTCAAGTAATATTATTGTAACAGGGTGAAAAAATAACCATCATAAATATCATCCACTCATACGAATCTGACAAAGAAGGGTACCTGTTTCTATATAGAAATGTGTCATTTACCATGTTCTAACATGGAGGTGCATTTTATTGCCTAAATTTGACAGGACTGTATTCTTACCCATAATGTATTTTATAATATTTGTATTTGTCTTAAACACAGGATTATAGGAACATGTTACTATTTATTTTGAGAATAATCTGATGTGAAAACAAGAAGTGCTTTCAATATTTAATTTTATTCTTTTATTCAGTGTCAAATGCCTTGAAAAATATTTGCATGAGGGAATTCAGTTGCCTATTTTATTATTATTCATTGATATTTCTATAAGTTCCATTTCCATATTCTGTATATTTATTTTTCACTCTATATCCAATCATTCATATTTTTTCTTCCTAAATTTAATTTAGCAAATGTTTATTGAACAACTATTTGGTGTCAAGAATTTTTTCAAAAATTCCAAACTAAATCTTTTGTTTTCTTAGTTATAAGGTTTTTTTCTTAGTTATAAGATTTCCAAATGAGTTGACCATATTAGCATAAAGAACTATTGACTGATATTTGGATGTTTTACAAAACTATATTTCACAAAATTATATGGGCCAAATATACGTGTACGTGATCAACTGATAAACTGTGATTCTACTTAGAGCTTAGAAGTCCTCTTTGTTGACTCCACAACCATTGCTACAGTTATTCCTCTCTGAGAGCCTTCTTCCTTTGTTTTCAGCATCCTTCTTTGCAGGCTATGCCTTCATTCATACTTTTACGCAATGTGTCTCCTTCCATTTCAGGAGCATAGCAATCCTTACCTTCAGGCCATCCTTAGAAATGGCTTTATAATCCAACCCCCGCCTTCAAGCACAACCAATGAATTCGATGCTCACCATCCCCTCAGGATCTGAAGCTCTGCTTGATTTAGTTAATAAATTCATTCATGCTAAGAGTTAATGGTGGACCTAACCTCACTCTTCAACAGCTTAGCGGTACCATTCAAATGTGGAGCTTCCAGATATTGGCATAGAATCCACTTCAGAATCAAGACTTTGAATTTCTTACTACTTAACTTTATCTACATACCCTACTTACTTTAGGTAAATTTTGATTGATAGGATCAGGAATTCATTTATTGATTTAATCTCTTTCAGTCACATAGGGCTTTGAACTGACTAGAGTCAGATAATAAGGAATGATTTCCAATATGAATGAAATAAATATGATGTGGACCATGCAATAAGTAACCAAAACAGAGTATGCATTCTACTCTTCTAGTTCTTTTTTTGTGTCATAAAATTTCATGGTTTTTTTTTCAGAAATTTTTTCATTCTACATACTTGTCCATTTTATTTCTGAGGAATTAGAAGAACTAAAAATGTGTTATATTTTGTGCATTAGAATTGATTTAAATGTGAGTGTTAAGCAAGAACAATTCTTTGTATTTATATTTAACATTTTTTAACAAAACATTCAAAAAGTTTATATGCCACTTTGAACACATCATATCAAACTTGAAATAAATGGGCTAATAGATTCCCCAGAATAACCATTCCTTTTCCTGCACAGAACAGTCAGCCACTCTGTATAATTTGAGGATTATAGAAAGATACCCCCAGAAAAGCAGTATCTCTTCTAAAGTTTTCCACGAGATATTTTTCCTCCAATTTTGGCCAAATTGCCAAAGGGATCTGAACACACAGACCCTGTTTTATCCTTATACGTAAACCCATTGAAGGCTACAGCTGGTAGAACAGAAGCCTCAGAAAATAGCAAGGATGTTCTTTCATTATACATATGAGACCACTGAAACCAGAAGTGAAGTGACTTGGCCAAATATTTATAAAGCAGGTATGATATTAATACTTCTAAATTGGCTTCGTCTTGCTGAATGGAGGCAGATGTAGGCAAATGTAGCAAAAATACAGCAATGGACTTGATGTCAGAAAGTCTTGATTTAAATTCTATTTCTGTCATTTCCCAACTAAGTTTATTTCTGAAATTTTCTTTTAATCTCAGTTTACTTCTTTGTAAAATAGGAGTCTTAGTGAGATGCTACCTATCTTACAGGTTTGTTATAAGGTTCAAATTTGATAATGCATGCATTTATAAATGTGAGCTATTGTTAAATCAATCAAAATAGGCCAAGAAAGAAAGAAAGATAGACAGACAGAGATAGATAGATACATAGATAGATACATAGATAGATACATAGATAGATAGATAGATAGATAGATAGATAGATAGATAGATAGATAGATAGATAGACAGATAGACAGACAGACAGACAGACAGATAGATAGATAGATAGATAGATAGATAGATAGATAGATAGATAGATAGATAGATAGATGATAGATAATATGAGCACTTTTATATACCAGGTACTGTGATAATGAATATCATGGAAGACATTTAGTAATTAAGCAGCTCCGGTTACTGGTAATCAGCTATTCTAAAAATCATTAAGATTTCTAGACATAATTTTATTAAAAGTCTCAATTACATTTTGTAAACTAGTTGCCACCAAAAGAAGTTATTTAGTAGATGACTTGAGGGGAATAAAAAAAGTTAAGTTCAAGTCTTCCCTTTGGCAAATGCTCACTTGTGACCATAGACAATTCACTTAAATGCTCAGTGCTCCCAAGTAGATCTCTAACACTCAGTTACAAAAGAGTTGCTGAACTACTTCAATACTTCCCATATAACAAGTTCCTCTGTATCCGAAGATACAAAAACCTACCATCTTAGGATAATAAACTTAAAGTTAGAAGGGATCTTTAAAGTCATCTAGGTCAACCCACTAATTTGATAAGTGATAAAAGTAGGTAAGTGAGAATTACAGTGGATAGAGTGGTAGACCTTGATTCAAAAAAACTGGAGCTCAAATCCATCCTCAGAATCTTACTAATCACCATGACCCTGGACAAATAACTTAAATTCAGTCTGCCTTGGTTTTGTTACTTGCCAAATGGGGGTGATAATAGTACCTATGTTTCAGGGTTGTAGTAAGGACAAAATGAAATATTTGTAAAGCACTTTGTAAAATGTGAAGTGCTATGTAAATACTAGTTTGTGCTGTTATAGGAACTGAAGCCCAGAGAAGTTAATTTATTTTCCTAAAGTTATTGATGTATTAAGTGAAAGAGCTGAGAAATGAATCTAGATTTTTTTACTCTAATTTCCAGGATATTTCCACTGAATCATATTATTGATATATGTGTTAGTTTCACTAATCACTTCTTATATTGATCCTTCAAACTAATATTTAGTCAAAGAAAATATTATTGTAGTAATACTAGTAATAGGACAGATTGGTTTAATAATGACATGGTGTCGGGGCACACTAAGAAGTATTACTTCTTGATCTTATCGCACTACAATGACTATTACCTACATTCAGTAGTTTGACCAAATATGATACAACCTCAGTTGGCGAGAGCAGAAACTCTGACCACTGATCTTCCCATGACTACTACTTATAGATCCATATCCTCAAAGTGTGCATAACTCAGAAGGCAATTTCTACTCTGCTTTGCCTGATACTGGAGATGGTAACCTCTCTGAGAACTTAATGATGATGCAAGATAATTTGTATTTTGTTATCATTGTTTATATAGAAGAACTTGGAAAAAAATAGAATCCCTTGGCAAGCACCATTCTTGTATATCTTGGTCATAGTCTGGAAGAAAGAACACCAAGTTCATTTATTAAAGACTAGAAGTTCAGCAGTGATTGAACGGCAACTGTAATTTTGCTGGAATATGGTTATTAGGAAAATTAACTCCACTGGTAGCCCAAGATAGTAATAAAGGTCAAATAAGGGAAGGGTACGGG
This sequence comes from Bettongia penicillata ogilbyi, assembly GCA_023548195.1. NCBI lineage: Eukaryota > Metazoa > Chordata > Mammalia > Diprotodontia > Potoroidae > Bettongia > Bettongia penicillata. The sequence goes on along the minus strand of JAJHZJ010000287.1, from coordinate 5,806,465 downwards.
CAATGCCACTCAGAGAGGAAAAATACACAATCCAGTCTTGAGTGAAGGAGGGGCAGTTGAATTGTAAACAAGGAAAGTATATCAAGGGGAGAAATCAGCTGAATTAGCAAAGTTAGTCCACAGGATTGTTTCAAGTTCTTTGGAAAGAACTCGGCTCACTGGTCAAATCAGGAAGGGAACGCTAAAGATTGCCTATCACTAGTCATCCTGCTGCAAAGTGGAATACAAAAATTAGTTTCGACTGCATAATAAAGAGGTTGGACTAGATTGTTCAGCACAATCTCTGAGTAGAATCTTCAGTATCATGGATATAGAAGATTCAAGAATTTATAGAATCTTCGTAACTGGAAGGGACATTGAAAATCATTATTTCCTAATTACATTATATTACAGATGAGGAAATTAGGAGCTTGTTAAATTATTTGTCACACAGGTGGTATTGCAGAAGAAACAGGATTTAAACCCAGGTCCTTTAATTCCAAAGCTATCATTTTTATACTTTCTCAATCTGGAAGAAGCCAACCTATATTTGAACAGCAATATCTTTTAGATCATCCATGAAATCATCTGACTTCCAATTTGGAAAAAAAAAATTGGGATCAATAAGTTTCATTAAACACCCAATAAATGCCATTCACTGTGTTAAGCACTGGGATACAAATAAAGGTAGAAACGATGATCCCTTATCACATTCTAATGAGGAAAAACAGCAAGCAAAATCTCTCATTTGCAAGTTGTCTCTCCCACTAGATTGTGATTTCCTGAAGGACAGGGACTGTCTTTTGCCTCTTTTTGTATCTCTAGTACTTATCGTAATTTCTGGCACATGGTAAGTGCTTAATAAATGTTGGTTCATTTATTAATTTTATTGATTTATTCATGTTGAATGACCAGGTAGAGTAGAATGGATATAGCTCTTATTTTATCATCAATAATACGCTTCCCTTTTAATGTAACCTGAGATATAACTTTTTTAAAAATAATATATCAACCTGTCGATTCATTTTTGAGCTTTTAGTTCACTAAAATACCCAATAATTTTATGGAATATGTTGTAAAGCCATGATCACCCATGCTTCCCTTGTAATGTTGATTTTCTAAAGGAAAGTATAGCACTTTACATTGGTACTTATCATATTTCATTTTATTGATTTCAGCACATAGTTCAAGCCTGCCAAAATCTTTTAAAATCCATATTCTGTCATTAGATGTGATGGAATGTTGCTATCCTTTCTAGATTTATATTATCTGTGAATTTGGCAAGCATGACTTCTCTGCTATCATCTGAGTCACTGCTAAGAAGGTTAAATGGAACAGGAATAAGGACAGATCCCTAGGGCACTCCATTAGAGAACACTTCACAAATCCACATCGACTCATTCGGGACTTACTCTTTGAATCTTTTTATTCATCTAATTCCAAATCCACTTATCTGTCTGTCTCACTTCACCTTACTGTTCTAAAGAATAGCGTGATTTTTTTCAAATGTTTGTGTATATATACACATGTATACACATATACATATATGTGAGTATATATGTATTATGTATGTATGCATAATATCAATAATAATAATAACAAAAGTTAGCTATTGAAAGGTTAATACTTTCTCACCAAAGAGTAAAAGAATTAGAGTTTATCCACAGAGGATGCAATATTCAGGTAAAAAAAACTATAGAAATTACTTTTAGAACAAATGGATATTTCACCGAACAATAGTAATATATGTTAAGAGGCACTTTATGTTGAATTTGCCTAATGTACAAGTTATGTGACCCTGAGCAAATCACTAGCCATTCTGTGACTCATTTTCTTCATCTACTTAATGAGATAACAATTGCTATAAGGTCCTGATTAATATTAAATTTCTAAACCTATAACCCTATGCATCTACTAAAAAGTACTTATTCTTAGATGGAGTATACAAAATGTCTAAAGTCAAAGGCAAGAATGAAAAGGTGCTCTATGAACAACATTAGCATTAATTCAGCATACAATGCGTCAGCCTTGACCTTCCTTCAATTTTCAATTCCTTTCAATTCATCCCAAAAAGAGCTGGTATAAATATTTTTCCACGAAAAGGTCTTTTCTCTTTTATTTGATATCTTTGGGATACATAACTAGTAGTGGTACTTCTGGGTCAAAGGATATGCATAGTTTTCTAACTCTTTGAGTATAGATCTAAATTGTTCTCCAAAATGGTTAGACTACTTCACAATTCTACCAAAAGCAGATGAGCACCCCAATTTTTCTTCATTGCCTCTTGCACAGTCATTTTCTTTTTCTGTTATGTTAGCCAGTCTGATGAGTGTAAAGTGCTTTCTCAATTATCTTCATTTGCATTTCTCTAATCAGTAGTGATTTGGAGCATTTTATGTGACTATTGATATTGTTTATTTCTTCTTCTGAAAACTGTTGATGTTCATTGACCATTTATCAACTATGGAATGAATGGCTTTTATTTTTACTAATTTGACTCAATTTTCTATTTATTTGAAAAAATACACATTTATCAGAGAAACAAAGTAATTTTCCCCAGTTTCATGTTTTTCTTTTACTTTTGGCTGCATTATTTTTTGGTTGTGTAAAATCTTTTTAATGTCATGTGATCAGAATTGCTTTTGTATTTTTTTTTTAATTTCTTGTGATCCTCTCTCTTATTTGATCATAAACTCTTCACTTATCTATAGTTTTGGCAGGAACATTTTCCATGTTCTCCTAATTTACTTATTACCCTTTATTTTTAAATGATTATTCATTTTGACTTTGTCTTGTTGTAAGGTATGATACAGTGGTTTATGCCTAGTTCCTGCCAAACTTCTTTCCAGTTTTTCCAGGAGTTTTTGTCAAATGTTCAGTTCTTACCTCAAAAGCTTGGATCTTTGAGTTTACTGAACACTAGATTACTATTATCCTTTATTCTGAGATCTGGTACAGCTAAGTCAACTTCCTTCATATTTATTTTTCATCTGTTGCCTTGATATTTTGATGTTTCATTCTTTCAGATTCATTTTTTTAGCTCTTTAAAATATTTTTGATAGTTTGGTTGGTATGATACTGAATAAGTAAATTAATGGTTAAAGTCGTCATTTTAATTATATTGGCTCAGCCTAACAACTCTAAAGGTCTGTCTTTTTTTGAGTGAAAGCTATTTTGTAATTGTGTTCACATAATCCCTGGATTTGTCTTGGAAGGTAGATTCCCAGATAATTCATATTACTTGCAGTTATTTTCAATTGATTTTCTCTATTTCCTGCAACTTTTGTGAAGTTGTTAATTATTCCAACCATTTTTTTAGTTGATTCTCTAGTGTTCTCTAAGTATACCATCATATAATCTGAAAAGAGTGATAGTTTTACTTGCTCATTGCCTATTCTAATCCCTTCAATTTATTTTTTCTTGACTTATTGCTATAATTAAAATTTCTAGTACAATACTGAATATATTAATTCATAATTAGTATGTTAATAATCAATATATTAAATGTTAAATAATAATTATTAATAATTTACTTTGCTTCACCTGTGTTATTATTGGGAAGTTTAGCTTTGTTGCAGATATTGCTTGCTCTGGTGTTAAACATAGATATTAATCATTTGAGTAAAGTTACATGTATTCCTGTACTTTTTAGAGTTATTAAAAGGAATAGGTATTTTCTTTTATCAAAGGGTTTTCTTCTGCCTCAATTTATATAATCACATGATTTCTGTTATTGATATGGCCAATTATGAAAATAGTTTTCCTGACATTGCACCATTCCTGCATTTCTGGTGTAAATGCAAAATGGCCATAGTATGTGATCTTTGTGATATATTACTATAATCTTGTCAGTATTTTATTTAAAATTTTTGACTATATTCATTAAGGAAATATGTCTAAAGATTCCTTTCTGAGTTTTTACCATCCCTGGTTTAGGTATCAAAAACATATTTGTGCCACAAAAGTAACTTTGTAAGATTTCTCTGTCATTTTTTTCAAATAGTTTATATAGAATTAGAATTGTTTCTTAAATGTTTGGTACAATTCCCTTCTAGGTTTATCTGGTGCTGGGGATTTTTCCTTAGGGACCTCATTTATAGATTATTCAATTTCTTTTCTTTTTTTGGGGGAGGGGAGATAGTTTATTCAAGTAATAGACTTCCTCTTCTGTTAACAATTTTTTTATGCCTAGTTTCCTTAAATTCCTTATTTAATTTACAAGGATTTTTTTGCAAATATTCAAATATTTCACTTAGATTGACAATTATACTGACATAAAATGGGTGAATTAACTTCTAAAAATTGCTTAAATTTCATTTTTCTTCATGATGCATTTATTCTTTTTCACTTTTAATATTGATCTTGGTTTTCTTTTTTAAAACAATATTAAACAATAGTTTATCAGTTTTATTAGTTTTTTCCCCCCATAAAACCAGATCCTCATTTTATCCATTATTTGAATAGTATGCTTGCTTTAAATTTTATTAATCTCTTTATTCTTGTAGGCATTTATAGATAGGAATTTTCTTCTTAGTACTGCTTTGACTGCACCTCACAAATTTTGAGAAGTTTCCTCCTTGTTGTCCTCTTCACGAAAATTAATGACTATTTCTGATTCGTTCTTTAACACATTCATTCTTTAACATTAATTAGTTTTCAATTACTTTTTAAACTAAGCTCCGATGACTTTTGATTTTATGTATTTTTCTTGCATTGCAGTCTGAAAGTATACGTTTAATATTTGTGCTTTTCTGTATTTGTGAGGCTTTTATGTGTTAATACATAGTCAATTTTTGTGAAGGTGCCACATACAGCTGAGAAAAAGGTATGCTCTTTTCTATTTCCATTCAATTTTCTTCAACTAAAACATAATAGATTCTGCTCCAACCCCTGATTTTAACTCTCTATGTGTCTCTCTGGTTCAGGTTCATTTGTTGAAAACAACATATTGTTGGGTTCTTACTTCTAATCTATTGTGCTATCCACATCTATTTTCACATAAACAGTTAAGATTTTGAACTAGATGTTTCCTTTTCATTCTACTTTCCTCTTTCTATTTCCATCCTATTTTTTTTTCATTTCCCTCTCTTTTTTTCTGCTCTTCCTCTAAAGTCTGTTTTGGTTCTGACAAATGCTGCTTTTTATCTGTCCTCCCTTTTATAACCTCACCCTTTCCTTTATCCCATTTTTATCCTCAAAGAATTGTATTCAGTTTCACTATATAGGTTATTTCTGGTTGTAATCTCAGTTCTTCTGCCTTCTGGAATAGAATATTCCAAGCTCCTTTAATATGGTAGCCACTGAATCTTGTGTGATTCTGACTGTGTCTCCCCAGATTTTGAAAGGTTTCCTTCTGGCTCCTTGGAGGTATTTTCTCTCTGATGTGGGAGCTCTGGAATTTGGCTTTAATATTTTTGGAAGTTTTCATTTTGAGATCTCTTTCAAATGGTAACTGGAAGATTCCTTAAATTTCAATTTTACCTTCTGTTTATGGGATATTAAGTTAATTTTCCTTGATAATTTATTGAATTATTAAAGTTAATCCAATAATTCTTAATTCTTAAATTCTCTCTTCCACCTATTTGCGAGCCCAGTTGTTTTTCTTCCACTTTTTTTTCATAGTTTAAGCTATTTTTTATTGTTTTTTACCATCTTATGGAGTCATCGCTTTCTGATTGCCCAATTCTAATATTTAAGGAATTATTTTTTTCAGTGAGCTTTTTCACCTTTCTTGCTTTCCATTTGGCCAGTTCTATTTTTCCAGGAGATTTTTCATCAATATATGTAACTCTTTTATTCATATGCCAATTATTTGTTTAAAGTGTCATTTCTTCCTTGATTTTATGATTCTTTTAGCAAGTTACTCATTGTCTACTCACAGTTTTCTTCTTTGCTTTTATTTCTTTATAATTTTTCCTCTATCACCTAATTTTTCCTCTATCACACTTATTTGATTTTAAAAGTTATTTTTAACCTCTTCCGGGAATTCTTCTTGGTTTTGTGTACAATTCTCATTTGTTTTTGAGGCTTTATTTGTAGCTGTTTTGATTTCCTTATTTTTTTCTTAGTTTGTGGCTTGACCTTCCCTGTAAACAGAATAGTTTTAATGATTTGTTGTTGTTACTGTTTGTTCATTTTTCCACTTTTCCTTGATTTACAACTTTATGTAAAAGTTGGACTCTTTTCCCATCATGAGCCTGAGAAGTTGGAGAAGTGTCTCAAAAGTCAGACTTTTTTTTGCACTGTTGTCTTCAGAGCTAGTTCTGGGGGTTTGGAAATTTCTAGTGCTTATAATGTGGTGTTATCTGAGAAGAGGTACAGTCACTGATCACTTGGTCTGCTCTCTGGTCCTTTCCTTGATCCCTGGGAACTACAATCCATACTGTACCACAGAGTTCCTGCTCCCTTGTGACTGAAAGCAATACTGTCCTTCAGGGATTTCACTTGTTTTTGACCAAAAGTGTTCATTTCACCCTTAAATTATGACCCAGAAGAGAGTATAGGTAATGGAGTTGCCAAACAGCATCTGGTCCTTCATCCAGGGTTAACACAAGGGTCCCCTGAAATCTCTTTTATGACCAGTTGGTAGGTCCCCTTACTATCTCTGACTTGAGAGTTTCCAGAGATATTGCTGTGTCTGTCACTACCACCTCACCTCACCATTAATGTTTCATCCATTTGGGTTTTGGTCAGCCTCTTGTTATATATTTCTCTTTCTGATTTTTAAGTTGTTTTGAACAGAAAGCTTGTCTCTCTCTGACTGACAGTTTGTTTCTCTCTCTTCAGTATTATTTTAAAATTATGTGGAGAAGAATATTTACCTGAAAAATATTCTTGTGAACTCAACCAATTAACTGTAAAAAAATCGAACCATTTTCAGAGACTAAATTGTTGCCCGCAATTTCCTAAGAAAAAGATTTATCCAAAAAAATTGTAAATAGATGTTTCCATACCAAATTTTCATAGTGTACAAGCTACATGGAATAAAAATCTTATAAAATATAAAGAACTAGTAGAGATCAAAATTATAATGAAATGCAATGAGTTCTATGCTATCGCCCTATAGGCTATGGAAGCCTTTGGAGGGATAATTTTATATCTAATGCATTTATTCTACCATAACAGGAAAGTTATTCTGTCTTCTATGAAATGGTATCTAGAATATGAACTATAAAAGAATAATAGCTAGCTAGTAATTTGTGCTAGCACCCTTTCTATCTAAAATACTAGTGGAAACTATGACAAATAATATTTGAGATACTACAGAGATAGTGGCTTCATCTGTAATTTCATTTATATGGGAAACTTCCAAATGAGGAAATACTTTCTACAAATATTCATTTTGACTACAATTTATAGTTTTAGAAAACTGCATAAAATATTAAGAGGTTATATGACTTTATCATAGAAATAATATGTGTTAAATTATGACTTGAATCCAGATCTTCCTGGTTTTGAGGCCAGTTCTTTGTAATTATGCATATTGAATCAATCTCTCTCTCTCTCATATATACACACACATACACATGCAAAAGTATGATGATAATGATGATAACTGCTGAGAATCAAGAATGAGATAAAAAGACACTTCATGGGCAATGCACTCATAAAGTCTTCTGACAAAAAATGTGTCTCCCAAAGTACTTCATATGATGGCTTTAAGTTAATGATTTCAAATAAGATAATGATTTCAAATCATAAAAATCCTATTTGAAAATGCTGAAATGTTATAGTTAAGGAACCCTAACTTGTTGATAAATGTATATTGCATAAATTAAGTTATAAAAATGATCCAGTATATTATAGATGCTTTCAAAAATTTAGTACCTACTGGATAGCTAGAAAGATAGATGGCTAGAATTAGACACCCTAATGTTACTGTGCTTTATAAATGAACATACAAGAAATCCATCTACTATGAATACACATCCAACATTGCCCTAGAAAATTTAATAAAAGCACTATACTGGAACTAGAGCAGAATTACAAATGTCACTGTGGCTCACAATTGCCAAGACAGAATATTGATCCATAAAAATTTAAGAACAATGTTTCAATAGTTGACACTATACTTATAATCTCCAAACTATTTGAAGTGAAAAAGCTATCAAAATATAGAGAACTAACAGAAGAAATCAAAACCATGGAAGAAGATGAAGTATATGTCATCTCTGTTATCCTCATTACTACTACAATTATCATGAAACTGAACTTATAGGTCAATAATCTTATGCAACTGCATTAATTATTTTCACTCATGTGTTTAGCAGTTGATAGAACATCAATTACAAAAGAACTATAAAAAATACGGTATACTCAAAGTGCTTCTATCTAAATCTCATTAAAATATAAAAAAGAGTGATAAAAATAATATGTAGTATCCCTTCTGGGCTAAATTCACATTGGCTCTGGAAGGTCAGATCCAGCTATTACTAGGAAAGGTCATAGGGGTAACTCTGTGGATAGCTACTCTAAACACTATGTGATGAATTTTTCACTGATGTGCATTTCCTTAACAATCAATCAATAAAGTCAATAAACTCTTTAGAAAATTCATTTACTCAAAAGACTTAGCAAGAGCAACAGCTACAAAACATTCTTTCTGAAAGTGTGTGGAGCCTTCTTCCACAAGTACACACTCCTGGGCATTCCCCTCCCCCCAAGTTTCCTCAATGGGGGAAGAGGTGGCAAAGATGTATAGTATCATGATATTAAGGCAGATTTATAAGGAATGCATGTGGACAAGGCAATAAGTCTGGAATGGCAGGTCTTCAATATCCTTTCATTTTCTGGAGAGTTTTCACAAAAATAATTGTAGAGTTAGGCATGAGTATCAATAATGCATGTGTTGCTCTGCTTAAGTACCTGATATATTCCAGGTATTAATCTAAGGACTGGAAATAAAATAATAAATGATAAAATAACCCTTATTCACAAGGGGCTTACATTCTAATGGGTAGAAAATAATTACACATATACAACATAAGTTTTATATCCTACATTTTCAGATATTACAAATCTATCACATTCAGTCAGCTGCTGGCACTCATGCCTTCCTAATAGAATCTCATCAGAATTTCTTGGATTCATCAGAATCTTTTCTGGAATTGCTATTAGAATTTTATTCTCACTAGTTTAGCATCTATTGTAGGTCAATTATTCATCTAAATATTAGACTATTTGGAACTTTCCTGTTCTTAAGCTGAATCTTTTGAAATCTGTCCTCCCCAAAACTTGGGTTCACATCTGACTGGACCCAGTGATATTTTTGTCTACTGTAAATTCTTGGATGAAGCCATCATTTATATCCTCTCTCAGTAAGTCACTCCCAATGCCTACTCCAGCAACCATTTGCTCCCTAAGGTCTATAACAGCAGTTAATTTTGTTGCTTCCTCCACCTACTGAAAGATGAAATTATCATTAAGGCAAGTCCAACGATTATCATTTGCTCTGCTTTTGGCAGAGAGTTCACACAGATGTCTAGGCAATTTAAAGTCCTCCATCACTATAATAGTATCCCTCTTTGCCAGGGTTATGATTTCTTTCTGAACTCTTAATTTCTTTTTATCCAGGTGGTTTAGTCTACCTTCTTACAATATTGCTTCTGATTTCCCCTACATTGGCATCAATGTACACTGAAATGTTTTCCACCACGCTTCTTGATTGGGTTACTGGATTTACCTTCATGAAGGTATCATCCTAGAATTCAATGCTTCTCTACCAATATTTTATCTATTCATCTTCTTTTGAATGAAATAAGCTATACTTGCAAAGTTATATTCCAACCATGAACCACATCTCAGCAAGATTTAGTGATACATATGAAGTGACAGGCATGACCATGTAAATTCCTCTACTCAAAAACATTCAATGACTTCAAATTATTATAGAATAAACTATAAACTTTTCTATTTAGCACTTATATCCTCTCATAATCTGGCTGTTTTTCGTGACTCATTTTAAATTCTAACCCTTTACTTATTTTACATTTCTGCCAAATTGGCGTATTTGCTGCTCCCCAGAGTGAGCATTACATCTCCCTTTTCCCTGTCTTTACACAGACTGTTACCCAAGCATGGCAACCTCCTCATCTCCACCTCTTAGAATCCTGAGATTTCTTCAAGGCTTAGTTCATATCTCACCCCCTATGGGAAGTTATGTTCACTTTAACTATTGGTTCTCTCTCCCTCCTCAAATGACATGTAAATTTATCTATCTATGAAGTTGTAACCCACAGTGAAATGTGAGATCCTCAGAGGCAAGGACTATTTCAGTTTTTATGTTCCAAAAAAGCAGCACAATGTCTCATTCAAAGCATATTGAATTGAATTGAAATTTTCAAGACAGTTGGTATTTGAGTAGATAGAGCACTGGGCCTGGAGTCAGGAACATCTGAGTTTAAATCCAGCCTCAGAAACTTACTAGGTATTAATCTTGCTAAAGTTACTTAAATAGTCTTGCCTCCCAGAATTGCTGTGAGATCAAATGAGATAACATGTTTTAAAGTGCTCAACACATAGTAGGTGCTATATAAAAATGCTTGTTTCTCCCTTTCATATGTTATGATGACTAGTTCATCTTGCTATTGTGTGTTTATATAAGAATATCTGAATGAAAAGATTTTGCAAAAGGAAAATTTCTCCTTGGACTGAAAATGGCAATAGGAAATGTTCACTGAAGATCATTAAATGACAGTCCTGCAATTTGACTATAGAGTGTTGTTTAGTAGCAAAAATTAAAAGCACTTTGGTATAATGGAGTCAAGAAGACCTGGATTTAAATATCATTTCAAGTGCAAAGTGGCAATGACTCTGTGCAGGTTACTTAACTTCTCATTGCCTTAAGTAACTCTAATATAAAAGTTATACAGTAGTTGCTGATCTATTAAAGACATGAGTCTACATCAAAAAATATATACAAAATATTTTTTTTTTTGTTTCATTGCAGTCAGTGTGTTGTCAGAATGAAGGTATTGACATCAGCCAGTTATCCAGTAGAATTTCTCCTAAATTTCTGGGTAGGTGCTTAAAGCAACTGAAGTGTGATTCATTCTGAAGGACCCCCACTGCACTAGCATCTCTGATACAAGCATTAGTTATCAATGGAAGAATGGGCCATAGGTTTTCACCATCTTCATTATCATAGATGTCGATGGGCTTTACCAAAGAACAGAGAACAAGATGAGACTATAAAAAAGAATTGAGAAGAAACATAATAAAGAATAAAGGATTACAAAAGGTTTAAAAAGGGAGGTAAAAATTAATGTGTCATAAAAGGGGTGCTTCAGCAGAATAAGAGAAAAATAAAGACAAGTTAAAGGAGAAAAGAGTTTAAAAACAAAGTGGTTGTGAAAATATTAGCCCAAGAAGAAACTAGCAGGAAAAAATATGAGAACAGCAGATACCATAACTTACTGATCAGCTGAATTTAATCAACTATAATAATTTGACACCTCTCTAATACAATATTGTCATTGTTTACCCAACTCCCCTTTCTGTCCTTCTGTTGTTTGTGATAATAGCAATCATACACTTCCCATTGTATTTAAAAAATATAAACACAGTTAAAACTGCAAACAACAGTGCCAAAGAGACTGCCAAAATGCACTGATAACAATGAGGACTTGCCTAGCTGTCACAATGAAGCCCCTTATGCTCAGAATTCATTATTAAAGCCAGAATAACCCACTAAGCCACAACAGATTCTGCACATGCCATGGAATTCTAATCTGAAACAAGAAATGTCTAATGGAATTTTATGAAACATTAAGAATTTTTTAAGGAAGTTTGCATTTTCTTAGTGGTCTCTGATATTTACTCTTGTACAACACTCCTGCTAAGTAGGTCAGTATCATTCTTCCCACTTTAAAACTGCCCCCAAGTTAATCACGCAGAAGAGGGGGAAAAATGTAGTCAAAGGGAAAGTTAAAATTAGAAGTATGACTGCTACTGACTTGGGAAGTGAAGTGGGAGGATAGATTTTTTTTTTTTTAACAATTTTTCTGTCATCTTCATTATAGTATATTATCATTAGCAAATGTCCCCCTTTTACTTCCGTATTCAAAAATTAAATAAAACAAAGCATCATTGGAAAAGCATGCATATCTTTATTTAGAGGGAAGTGGGAGGGAAGAGCCAAGATGGTGGAATAACAGCATGGAATTTCTAGAGTGCTCCTGCTAAGCCCAAAAAATACCTGTAAAAACTGGATCTAAACAAATTCTGGAGCTGCAGAACTCACAGAATGATTGAGTGAAGGAAATCTTTAGCCCAAGATAGCCTGGAAGGTCACTGGGAAGCATCTATCACACCACCCTGGGAGCAGAGCACAGTTCAGTGTGGGCTGCACTAGTACAGAGAGGACCTGAGCATGTCTTTAGGAGACTGAATGTCTCACACCGTTGGTGGTTTCCAGATGTCATGATTCCAAAATGCTAAGGATAAAGAAGAAGGTCAGTGGGAAAAGCCTGTGGGACCAGTGCAGGAGAGTGGAGTGGTCCAGCCCCAGCTCCAGGGCAGCTGATGGGGGAGGGTGTGGAGGAAACTAGCAGCAACAGGGGGCAGCTACAGCCATTGTTGCTGCAGTTCTAGGCCCATATCTTGTGGGGGGATCATGTGGAGGCCAGTATACCCAATACCCCCACTGGAAGCAGAGAACTACCTTGACAAAGACTTCAAAAGTCAACTAAATGCCTGGGGAGATGAGCAAAAAAACATAAAAAGAATGAGAATATCGAATCTTACTTTGGTGACAAGGAAGACCAAAACATAGAACCACAAGAAAACAAAGTCAAAGCTCCTCCATCCAAAGCCTCAAAGAAAAATATGAATTGGTCTCAGGCCATAGAAGAGCTCACAAAGGATTCTGAAAATCAAATAAGAGAATTAGAGAAAAATTGGGAAGAGAAATGAAAGTGATGCAAGAAAATCATGAAAAACAAGTCAACTGCTTTCTAAAGGAGATGAAAAAAAAATACTGAAGAAAATAACACCATAAAAAATAGATTAACTCTAATAACAAAAAAAGATTCAAAAAGTCAATGAAGAGAAGAAGGCTCTAAAAGGCAGAATTGACCAGATGGTAAAGGAGATCCCAAGTTCATTGAAGAAAATAATTTCTTAAAGATTAGAATGGAGCAGATGGAAGCCAATGACTGTGAAAAATCAAGAAATTACAAAATAAAACCAAAGGAATGAAAAAATAGCAGACAATGTGAAATATCTCATTGGAAAAGCAACTGACATAGAAAATAGATATAGGAAAGAAAATTTAAAAATTATAACCCTACCTGAAAACCATGATCAAAAAAAAAGAGTATATATAGACATCATCTTTCATGAAATTATCAAGGAAAACTGCCCTGATATTCTAGAAACAGAGGGCACAATAAATATTGAAAGAATCTACTAATCACTTCCTGAAAGAGATCCTCAAAGGAAAACTCCTGGGAATATTATAGTCAAATTCCAGAACTCCTAGGTCACAGAGAAAATATCTCAAGCAGCCAGAAGAAACAATTTGAATTTTGTGAAAATACAATCAGAACAATACAAGATCTAGCAGCTCCCATTAAGGGATCCAAGTGCTTGGAATATGATATTCCAGAGGTCAAAGGAATTAGGATTAAAACCAAGAATCTGCTACCCAGCAAAACTAAGTATAATGCTTTAGGGGAAAAAATGGTCATTCAGTGAAATAGAGGACTTTCAAGCATTCTTGATGAAAAGATCAGAGCTGAATAGAAAATTTGACTTTCAAACACAAGAATCAAGAGAAGCATGAAAAGGTAAACAGGAAAGAGAAATCATAAGGGAACTTGCTAAAGTTAAACCATTTACATGCCTACGTGGAAAGATAAAATTTGTAACTCTTGAAACTTTTCTCAGTATTTTGGTAGTTGGAGGGATTACATACATATATAAGACAGAGGACATAGGGTGAGTTGAATAGGGGGTGGTGATATCTAAAAAAATAAAATTAAGGGATGAGTGAGGAACATATTGGGAGGAAAAAGGAAAAACTGGATTGGGGAAATTATCACTCACAAAAGAGGCAAGAAAAAGTTTTTTCAATGGAGGAGAAAAAAGGGGGAGTTGAGAAGAAAAAGCTTACTCTCATCACATTTGACTTAAGGAGGGAATAACATACACATTCAATTTAGTATGAAAATCTATCTTACACTACAGGAAAGTAAGGGAGAAGGGGATAAGTGGGGGACAGGGGAATGATAGAAGGGAAGGCAAATGGGAGGTGGGGGTAATTGGAAGTAAACACTTGGGGAGGGACAAGGTCAAAAGAGAGAATAGAATAAATGGGGGGCAGGATAGGTTGGAGGGAAATATAGTTATCTTTTCACAACATGACTATTATGGAAGTCTTTTGCATAACTACACATATATAGCCTATATTGAATTGCTTTGCTTGCCTTCTCAGTGGGGATAGGTGGGGATGGAGGAAGGGAAAGAAATTAGAACTCTAAGTTTTAAAAACAAATGTTAAAAATTGTTTTAACATGCAACTGTGAAGTAAGAAATACAGCAAATAGGCTATAGGAATCTATCTTGCCTACAAGAAAATAGAGGAGAGGGGAATAAAAGAAAGGAGGCATGTTCTAGAATGGAGGGCAGATTGGGGGAAGGGGTAATCACAATGCACAGTGTCTTGGAGTGGGGGAAGGGGAGAAATGGGGAGAGAATTTGAAACTCAAAATCTTGTGGAAATGAATGTTGAAAACTAAAAATAAATTAATTAAAAATTTCAAAAAAATAAAGTAAATATTTATGAGGCAGTATAAAAAAAATAATTGAACACTTGTTTAGATTTAGAAGGAACTCCATATAGTCCAGTGCCTTCTAACAAAGAATTTCCATAAGGCTGCCTGTGAGTGAGAACATCTGTAGCTGCATGCAGGGCAAGAATCCACTGCAAAACTGTAACTTTCAGTTTCATCACCTATCCAATATTTTCATAACATCACATTGAGCAAAAGATGGGTTATCTGTAGGAACTCTATGCTACATCAATTGAAACAGCAGGATTAATAATATGCCATTTTGATAGGATCATTTTCATTCATTGAAATGGATGAATTAATCAAGAAATCAATAGATTAGTATGTATTAAGCATTTACTATGTGGTAGGCATTTTGCCAAGTGGTAGGGATACAGATAGAAAAATGAAACATCCCTGACCTCAAAGATCTTGCATTCTTTAAGAGGATTTAAGTAAGAATAATTTCTTTTAAGGTTCCTGGCATGTAGACTGGGATACTTTTTACCTAAAATGTTTTCAGACATCAGAACTCAAGTCATTGACAGGGCTTTCCAGGTGCCTCATAGATAAAAAAAAAAATGGAGCTGTAAGGAATTGTTGCCCTTTAAATGATATATATTCCACCATTATAAGATGGTGGCATCAAATATCCTTTAGGACTAACATACCTTTTTGACCAGATACTTTTGCCATGGAAAAAAGTATTGCTGAAAGACCTAAATTAGTATTATAGATTTTCCATAGTAATGTTAAGTAAAATTCTTTTGTAATTTATTTAATTTCTATATTAAATAATCTGTTTCTAAAACTATTCCAAACCTGAATCTGAGCCAATGGAACAGATTGAGTCAGTCCTGGTACAGAACAGGAAAGCAACATGTATACATATGAGTAAATACAAACATATTGTTGTTCAGGCATGTCTGGCTCTTCATGACCCCATTTTAATTTATTTTTGGCAAAAATATTGGAGTGTCTCACTATTTCCTTCTCCAGATCATTTTACAGATGAAGAAACTGAGGCAAATAGGATTAAGCAACTTGATCAGGATCACATGGATAGTAAGTGTCTGTGGTCAAATTTTACCTGAAATTTTCTTGACTCCAGGCCAAGTTCTCTATTCACTATGCCAACTATCTGGAAGATCAGGAAATATTTTACTTAAGAGTATTTGAAATAAGCTTCAAATAAAAATTGGGATTGTTAGTTAAAGGAGAGAAGAAAACGTGTAGTCACAGACATGGAAGATAGTACAGGTGAGTTTATCTGAACTCTTATATTGTATGAAGGTAAATAATGCATAGATTGCAACAGGACTGTGAAATGTAAAAGCTGAGCAGAAGAATCTATGTTAAATCATAGAATTAATAAGGACCCTTTGTAGATTACTGAGCAGAGGTTGACATAGTCAGACTTAGCCTTTAGTAATGTCACTTTTGCAGTTTTAGGGAGAACACATTGGAGAAGGGAAAGACTTAGGTGAGAGAAGAGTTTGGTGCTCTATTTCCATAGTCCAGAAAAGAGGATATGAGCATACAGAGTAGAATGATTTCTTTCCAAAGAGAGACAAGGGAATGATTATGAGAGATTTTGAAGTAGAATCATTAAGACATGCAACATTATGAATGATTGAGGTTCATGGTATGAACATCCTTGCAGAACACATTATATCATGATGTAAGGGTAACATAACCATCTAACACTGTTTGGCATCAGGAGGATCTGTATACAGATCCTGCCTCAGATATATACCAGTTGTGCAACCAATTTCCCAACATTCACCAGAAACTATGCTAAGTGTAAGGATACAAAAAAAATACTCTCTGCTCTCAAAGAATTTGCAGTCCAAAGGGGCAGATGACATATTAACACATATGTACAGAGCAAGCTTGTTATCTGTCCTTTGTTTTCAAAGAGGACCAGTGACATCAAGAAGGTTGTATCTTGAGAAAGTAAGCTAAATATAGGATAAATAGGACATAATTAACAAAGTAAAAACACTAGTATTGGTATTGGTAAAGCTTTCCTGTAAAAGATGGAAATTTAGCTGGGACTATCTAAACTCTGGTAAAATCACTTAACTTCTCAAGATCAGTTTCCTAATCCATAAAATAAGAGTACATACAGTGCATACCTTATTGACTGCACTTGACAGTAAAATATTGTTACTTTTGCAAATCTTTCCATAAACACTAAAGCATTATATAGCAGCATTTATATGGTGCTTTAAAGTTTGCAAAATAGTTTATAAGTAATATCTAATTTTATTGCAACATTGCGAAGTTGGTACTAATATTAATCCCACTTCTATAGATGGAGAAACTGAGACAGGTTAAGTGTTTTATCTACAAGACCTATGCATATAAGTATATATATGCACATATTCATATATGCACATGAATATATAAATAATTATTATAATTTATCATTTTTACTTTAAAAAAGGGAAATATCACATCTCTTTGAAGACTTCTAAATATAACAAATCTTTGTCAGGCAGGAGCAATAAAGAATAGCTACCTTTCCCAATTCATTAACATTATCAAAAGAATACTCATTAATATGGATTTTTACAATTATTTTTATATGTGTTATGTTCTGAGTTACTGAATTATAGAACTTTAGAATGACTAGAGACCTCAGAGGCCATCAAGCCCAATTCATACCCAAGAAGGAATCCTTACTACTATATAGCTGACCAGTGATCATTTAGCTCTGCTGGAAGATCTCCAATGAGAAGAAAATCATTCTAATCTAAGAAAGCCTATTAGACTTAAGAAAAGCTTTGATCTTGGAATTTTAAAAGATTAAGTCTAAATATATCTCCTTGAAACTTTCATATATTCTTCCTCATTCTCCCCTCTGGGACTAAACTGAACACAAACAAGCTGTCTTCGACATGACAGTCATTCAGATATTTGCAAACAGCTATAATATCCTCCTGATTCATACCTTTTCAAAGCTAAAAATCACTTCCTTCAACCAGTCCCCACCTGGTATGATCTCACAGTCCTTTGTCATTTCATTTGCCCTTCTGTGGATTCCATCCAGCTTATCAATGTCCTCTTTACACTGTATCTCCCAGAATGTGAATAACTAGATTCTAACCTAGAAGATAGTTTTATGATTTATAATATTTCCTATTTCTCCTGCAATAATTCTTTATTGCTGTAAGCAATACACTTTCATCCAGTCTTTCTAATGTAGCTATAAAGAGTGATGCTGTTAGATTGGTTTTATAGTATTGCATGTTTTGTTTTCTAACATTCTCCTTTAGGGAAAACTAGCGCCATAAAATTTAGAGAAAAGACAGTAGCAACAACAGCAACAAATACTTTCTGAACTAGTGTTTCTTCAGCAAGGAAGTAATGCAAGAATTAATCAACGTAAGTTTCAGCCTGACAATGCAATGACAGCCATCAGTGTTGTTATGTGATTGGCAAGCTGGGGGGGGGATCAGTTGTTTTCTGGCAAAATCATACAACTCAAAAAAACTCAGAAAAAGGAA
The DNA here is from genome assembly GCA_023548195.1 of Bettongia penicillata ogilbyi. Lineage (NCBI taxonomy): Eukaryota > Metazoa > Chordata > Mammalia > Diprotodontia > Potoroidae > Bettongia > Bettongia penicillata. The sequence continues at coordinate 5,788,203 of JAJHZJ010000287.1, read as the reverse complement.
TTGCATCCAAGATGAAGAGTAGCTAACTAAATCTGAACCATGGCTTTAAAGACAAAAGAAAAGTATATTTGCAGAACTAGGACCTTAGGGTACTTGAGGGAAAAGAAATACTTTTTTTCTTTTTTTAAAATATTTATTACAAGAGGAAACTTTGTGATGAGAAGACCAGGAATATGTTCCAAAATCAGTGATATTCAGATGAAAGACATTATTGTTACTGATTATTTTTACTGATGCTTTTAAATCTTATATGCCATTAATTACTGAATATATTCCTTGTCCTCCCCTCCTCTGAATATGTTGCTTTTATAGGAACATTTTAATTTTTAAAAACACATAAAATCAACTAACACGTCAACTGTGCAGTCTTTATTTCCATTCTAACTCTTGCCCTCAAACTAGGTAACATCAACACACAGACTGATGTTCACTTAAATAATCCTACTTCTCAGTACCGATCCAGTATCCCTTGGATTTTAGATAGTACTCATGAGAAGAAATGTTGAAAAGGAGTTGGCATGTGAATGAAATAAAGTATGCAAGTTTTAAAAAAAAACTATTATAGAAAGAAAGGAAAGATTGCAATGATATTTTCCCCTTCTTTTGGAGCTGAAACCAAACTCATTTTTGTAAGTTCCACAATAGTTAAAATGCTTCTCGGATCCTTTCTACTCCTAGCCAAATGGACTATAAGTTAAATATCTAAAAAGGTTCATCACATTGTTCTTGAAAAGGAAAGATCAAATTGAAATTGCTCTCTCTTCTTTCACTTTCCAAACAGATTTTTCCCCAACCTCTTTCAATTCCTTCTTTGCAGATAGAGATTCATATAACCTGAAGAAATGCCATAAATGTCGAGCTTTTGAACACTCATAACACTCAAGCTCTGCTCTATGTGTTCTGAAATTTATCTTCTCTGATTTCAGCTCACCTTCTGGGTTTCTTTGAATTTAGCAGTGAAAAAATATATTGGCTACATGGAAGGATGTTGTTCTATCATTTGAACTAAGCATACCTTCATATATGCATCAGTAACAATAGATCTTTGACTGTAGCTCTGATAATGCCCTCTGCTCAGAACATGCCCATACCTGTGTGAATGTAACAATAAATGACTGAAATTATGACAGTTTTTTTCCTCCACAAGGAGAAAAGCACACATATACATATATGTGTATGTGTGTGTATATATATACACACATATATATATATATATACAGTTAGAACTAATATAAGAATGAAAATCTGTTCAGATTAGGTGTGTTTTCAGACACCTTTAAAATGAGTATACTTATCAGAAATACATCTATTGAAAGCTGTATTTTTTGATGTTTAACTGAAACGTGCAAATAAGAGTCCAATCATCAAGCCCTTGAAAAATATGAAAAAAATAGTAACTAGAAAAGTGGGGAGCTTCAAAGTAGAATATTCTTCATAAACTCATGGTCATAACTAATCACAAGAGAATAATGTAATATAATAATTTGCATTTGCAAAAAATAATAAAAATGTTACAATAAGAAATTTCCACGGCTCAGTTGTGTAGGTATCACTATAAATGGCTTCCAATACTATAATAAAATGTTGGAACTTTGGACCCCTGAACTAAATAACCTGGTGGAAACCTGAGTCATCTAGTTCAACCTACCTGAAACATGATAAAAATCAGTTTTATGTCATCCCAAGTAACCATGAACTTTCTCTGCTTGAAGACTATCAATGAAAAGGAACTTAGCAACCTCATGAAGCCTCCTGTTGCATTTTCAGACAGTTCTATTGGAAAAAAAATTACTTTTAATTGAACACAAATCCTCCTCCTCCTAGCAACTTCCATTCATTCCTCTAAATCCTACCTTTGGAGTCCATAACCAAAAAATCTTAGATTTTGATCAGATCCATCCAGTCTAAACAATATCCAGAATAGAACTCCCATCTATTATATATCTGATAAGTGTTTATCCATCTTCTGGTTGAAAGCAGACAACAAGGGAGAAACCTCTACCACTTAAGCAGATCATTCTATCTTCAGATATTTCTGTTAGGAAGCCTAATAATCTAAATTCATCCCTTAGTATCTTCTCCCCATCGCTCTTCAGAGGTCATGAAAATATTTCAAATAGCTCTCCCAGAGTCTTCTCTTTTCTACGCTAAACATTTCTACTTCCTTCACCTACCATCTTGTATAAATTCCTGGCCCATTAACCATTCTTGCGTTCTTCTTTTGGATGCCCTCAATCTTATCATTGTCTTTCTTAACTGCCACCATACATAACTAAGTATAATTCTCCAGATGGAATTTGATGGAACAGAGTAGTTGATTTACCATCTCCTTATTACAAGAAATTCTGTTTCTTATAATAATAGCTCAAATCATTTGTCTGGAGGATGTTTCAACTATGGTTCTGATATTCTATATTTTTAATTGTTTTTTCCAATGAAACAAAAAAATAACCATTTCTCTCTGTACATAATGTATAAAATGCTTAGGAATCTATCTGCCAACATGCACACAAGAACTATATTAATATGACTAATACTCTTTTTTACAAATGACAGGTAGTGCCTCAAACATATCAGGACACCTATTAGAAGCAAGATTTCTCTTCTTCAGGTTAAATTTTCCATCTTCCAAAAAATAGCAGTAAACAGTAATGATTTTATCTTTTTCCCACCAAAATCAAATGTATGTCAATATCACATACAATTGCATAAGTTTCATTTTAGTTCGTAAGGGAAACACAACCTATCATTCATATAAATGTACAAAGACAGTCTATTTTTCAAGATTCTAAAATATTTCAGAAGGAATTTGGATAGTCAAGGAGTTCATTGATATGAGGGTAGGAGAGTGTGTAGCTTATACCCAAGATTCAACATAGTAAAGACCATACCTAGATCTAAAAAACACCTGTAATGTTTTACATTTAATCATTTACAATTCAAAATATATCTAATAAACACTTGCTTATTTTAACATCCATATTAAAATGCTTCAGATGTAAGAAAATGTGGTTAACATATCAGAAATTCATTACCATTAATGAAACACCAGTGAAAATATGTGTACTGAAGTGAAGTGGGAGGGGAACCCTCCCCATGGGATTCACAGGGAAATTCAACCAAACTTTTAAAGACCAGTTAGTACCCATACTTCATGATTTATTTCAAAAATTGAGAAAAGCAACCTATCAGAATCCATTTTATGAGACTAATAGAGGGTTGATACATAAAGCAGGGAAAGATAAAACACAGAAAAAAAACTATATGTCAATATCATTAGTGAACATTGATCCAAAAGTGTCAAAAAATATTATCTATGGATGCTGGGTGAGCAGTCAACTTTGTTTTAGATGGTAGAGCATTTCATGGAAGGCAGCATGGTGTGGAAAGTCCACTGAAGCTAGATAGAATCAGAAGAGCTAAGTGCCAGTCTCAACTCCATCACATCCTAGCTATAGGGCCCATGGGTAAACCACTTTATTTCTCTGAACTTCTTTCTATGTCTGCTTTCAGATTAGGGGACTTCAGCATTTTTATTAACTCCTCCTTTCTATTCTCTCTCTTCCTGGTACCAATCCAACTTTCCCTTGAGTTTTCTTTTCAGATAACATGAATTTTGAAAATGGAGTAAGTGAAGATGTGAAATCTTAAATGTTATAATTTCTAAATTGTCTTCTAGCTCTAGATCTATGATCTTGGGAACTGATAATTTTAGTTATATATTAATTTTTTCCAAATAATTCCAGAAAAATATATATGAATATATGTATACAGGCAATAAGAGAAATCAATTTATATATTCTTCAGTTTTTCTTTCCCTTTATTGAGCTGCAAATACATATAAAGATGCTTCAAAAGTTACAAGAAGTGTATCCATGCATTGAATATGAATTTATCATTAATGGTACCTGTTAAGAATTTATGATAATTCAGAAGACTCCATCTACAGATCAATTAATACCATGTCATTATAGATGAAAAAACAAATCAGCTAGAGCACTGCATATTATAAACATAATTGAATGAACAAGGACCATATATCATCCAAGAATCATCTCAAATCATACGTTTTAACTTTGATAAATGGCCCCAAAGCATCTTTTACATATAAATGTATTGATATTGTACAGAAGTAAAATAAATATGTACCCTCCCAGGCCTACTTTATGAAAACACAATAACAGCAGTCCCTTTCTATTCCCTGAGCTTTCCTAATTAAAATATCCATATTCTAATGAGATTGGAAGAAGTCATATTCTTGCTAAAAGACAGAGTTCTAGTAAATCATAGACATGACTAACAACATGTCATAAAATGAAGATACAAACGACCATAAATCTAAATAGCCACTTAAAATAATAAGAATTATGTACCGGTATCTACAAAATGGGCCTAAAATGTACCATATACTTGATTATTCAGGAGTTTCAATGTACTTATAAAATATATATACAGAACATAAAAGTGCAATTCAATTATATCATAAATTTCACCAAAAAATGAATTTGCTGGCTATAGTAAACATTGAACATTTAGTTAACAATTTTGTTTTCCTTCTTAGAATTTAGGAGGTATTTGTTAGAATGTGTTAAATGGCCCATGTCTCTTAAATGTGTGTGTGTGTTGCATGAATGAAATTGGTTCTAGAGGACAAATATGGAAACACATTTCCTTCTTGTTGGTAGAAGTGGTGGCCTACAAATACTGGATATATTGGAGCTAATATTGCTAAATAATCAGTGTGAGTATATACACCTCAGATAGCAAATGTTACAAATCAATACTGCTTTGTTCTCTTTTCAGACTTTTAAAAATGATAGAAAAATAGTAATAATACCAATTAAATGTTTATATTTAAAAAGGCTTAATAGCAATCTGACAGGCTTGTTGTGAAGAAAGTATTTTGTGAATCATAAAGCATTATCGAAATGTACTTTTCTCAAAGAATTGGCTGTTTCTGGCTTTGCCACTGAAAAGCTGTGTAACTTTTAGTCAAGTCACTTATCCTCTCTAAGCCCAGGCATTTTCATGGATTGCTGTGAGGAAAATGGCATGGAAAATCTAGATTTGCATGTATATCCCCCCCTCCAAACAAAGAAGGCTAGTTTTTAACCTTTACCATTTATCCCTGACTATAAAAATATCATGTGCTACATAAGTGGCTAGATGGGTTAATTTTCAACAATTTGTTGTCATTACTGTTATGGGGAAGGGCTCTTGTAAGCAATTTATATAAATAACTATAGTATTAAAAGTAAAAAAAAACTTCAAAATGAATTAATTACTGTTAATTAACTGAAAAATATGTTACTCAAGGCATAATCTTCACTTAATGTTGTACCAGATTCTTATGTTAAACCAGTAGTAGTACCCATTTTTATTAAATACTTTTTTGCTTTAAAATTACTAGCATTAACTACAACATACATAAGAAATTATCAAAATTTGTTCTTGTTTGTTCTTTTTAGAAGACATTGTGGTCCACTGGAGAGATTTATAGGTATTTAGAGAGTTTACATTCAGATTTCACCTCTGACACTCCCTACTCAGTATTATGGGAAAATCACTCAGTCTATAAAGGGCCCAGTTTTTACATTTTACAAATGATGGTTCCTGTGGTCCCTTGTCAGATCTCATTCTATGATCCTATGAATTGTCTCCCATGAAATGTACCATCAAAAAACATAAGCATTTAAAATAATTGTGACAACTAAAGAGCTAACTTCACAAAGGAATGTCTGTAGCCACTGGCAATGATATCATTTCTGCCACCATTTTTTTTTCTAAAGTGCCAACTCCATAGTTATTCAATTCTCCTCAACAGTTCTGCTCTGTGATCTCTGACAGTACTGAACTTTCTGTCTCTCTGGGAAGTCTATCCACCAAGCCTACAGCTCTTATTGACAATCATCCTAAAAGAAGAGTCCACAGATTAATAAATACCTAGACCAAGGGTGGCCTCCATTTCCTGTCAAGATTTCTTTAATCATACCAATTTGATGTCATTGGAAATATCCATACTTTCCATAAGAAAATATCTTCTAGCACAGAATGAAAAATTCTTTGTTCTTTCTTCCACATCCTTAAATTCATTATACCCTTGGCCACATTTGCTACATATAAATTCTTATTTGTACTATAGTTGTCTGTATACATATTTCATATCCCTATTAGAGTATAAACTCCCTGACAGTTGAAATGTTCCAAGCAATTTCCATTTTCCATTAATTAATGTCAAATCCTGATGATGAATCCACTGACTTCTTAGCAAATGTGCCCTTTTGCAGTATGAATATTGTTGGAGACTCAGTACTAAGTGACACTAAGATATTTATCCACTACCAAGGCAAAATGCTAATCAGATTCCATGGAAATTTTCATGCATATCCAGAACTCAACAATTAATTAAGAAGCACTTACTAAGTACTCAGTATTGTACTGATACTCAGTATTGTACTAAGTGCTGGGTATACAAATGCAAATGTAAAGAATGTATAGTCCTCAAAGAGTTTACATTCTAATGGGAGAAGATTACACAGAAAATAAAAATGAAAAGTAGAGGGTAGGGGGAAGTAAAATAAGAAGCTACCCCCAGCAGACGCCATGATGGAGAAGTTCAACAGAATGTAGCTGAGTGGGGAAGGAATGCTGTTCTGGGTTTCTTTTTTAAATGGAGTTTCTGGGAATAACTCATGAATTAGAGAAAGAAGCTACAGTGTGGAGGGATATTCCAACATGAGAAGTCTATGGACTTTGAGGGTTCTAGGGTTAGTGGGCTGTTGAGATATGGAAATGCAGTCTTGAGGGTAATATGGAAAGATAGGGGAAGAATGTTCAAAATATAGATGTGTCCATTTTAGGAAGGACATTGATAAGTTAGAGAGTATCCAGTGGAAGACAAATAGGATGGTAAAAAGCCTCAATACCATAATTTATGAGAATCAGTTAAGAGAACTGGGTTGTTGGGGGTTTTATTTGGGTGTTAGGGAAGGAGTTGAAGCCTGGAGAGATTTATGGAGGATATAATCACTATCTTCAAGTATTTGAGCCACATGAAAGAGGGATTATGCTTGTCAAACTTAGGTCCAGAGGACAAAAGAAGATGGAAGTTTAAAATTTAAGTTTGACATATAGATTTCCCAAAATCAGAATGATCTAAAAGAGAAAACAGCTATTATAGGAGACAGTGGCTTCCCCCTACCAGTTCTTCCAGCAAGTGCTGAATGACCATTTGTCACCTATACTATAGAGGTGATTCATATTCAGGTATGAGTTGATCAAGAAAACCACTGGGTTCTGGGTCAAATCTCCAATTTTATGATTATGAGATGATGTCCTTATGTCCTCATTGTATTTCTGAATATGTAATCCTCACAATTCCTACATTTATATTGTCAATAGGTTCTTTTTTAAAATAATGGTCTGGTTTCATGTGGATGGGCATTATTTAATTGCTTTGTCAGAAATTAATAAAGCAAGTCATATTTATGATAGAAAATATAGGCAATACAAGGGCCACTGTTGGTCATCATTCTAACTTTTGTACTTATATGTGTAAGCTTCTGCAAGATAATGATGGCCAGATACTTCATTCTTTTATTTTCCTTCCATTAGAATTAGAACTGTTCAGTTATTAGAATAATAACTTACAAGGTTGGAATGAATCCTCAAAAATGTTGATTCTGTCAATAAACAATTTAGAAATCTTATTTAAATTCTCCTTAGTTGACTGTCCCATTTTCAGGAGGTACTGTGACTGGATAGTTTTGCATCATGTAGCCAAAGTATATATTCACTAGGATAGTCATATCTTTTGCTTCTACAATGAATTGGTTTTTCATGGACAAAGGTTATCTCATGAGATGTCTTCCTATAAGTCCCCTAAGTCAAGCTTTTCAAATTTCTCCTAAGAAAAAGCTACTCTGGACTAAAAACTGTATGTTGAGACAAGATTTGTGGGTTTCTCTCATATATTATTGCAAAGGAACCATTATATGTATGCTTCAAGGTAATAATTTTTCAAAAATTGAATCTCTTCACACTAGTATATTAGAAAATCTCCAATGACCTTCTCTTCAAAGTATACCAGGCCAATATTAGACATTTGATTTTATTTTGGAGGTGTAATATACTACTGTACACTGCAATTCCACATAGTACAATGCAAGGAAGAGTTATTAAGCACCTACTATATCAGGTATTGAGCTAACATTAGGTCTACAAATGAGAAAAAGAAAGACAATTCCTTCCCTCAAGGAACTTAAAATCCAATGGGGAAATATAACACATAAAAGGAAGCTACAAAATGTAGTGAGGATGGTGGTAGTGGAGTTAAATCCAAGCATTACAGCTCATGGGAAATGTAGAGTTGGCTGGACTTCTGAACCTCCTTTAAGTGGGAGTTTTGGGAGAAATTTTTTGTAACACTCTCCAATCTTCTCATCAAAGGGAGAGAGACAACTAAACATTCTGATGAGATGTGAATTCCTCAGCTCAAGCAGTCTCTGGGATAAGGAGTTTCCTGGTAATGAGCTTTTCCTGATGATAATGGAGTTGAAACCAAGCAGCACAATTGGTGGAAATGGAACATGCTTATGAAATATAAGGATACTACCACTGCTGCTACTACTTACTAAATGAAAATTTCCAAGCTTGGAAAGTCATGGCTATACTAGACTATCATTGATACCAACAGATGGTCAAATCTGCGTTCATTCTTCCATGATTACAGATCTTGTCACTACTCTTGTCATCTAACATAAAAATTCAAACTTATATTATCATCTGCATATGATGATCACATAAAAAATATGGACATACAAAGAAGCAGAACACAAGTTTTTTTTCTTATTCAATAAAAGGCAGTACAATTTCCTGTAACAATTTTTCCACATCACAATCCCTTCCCATCCTCTTAGGCACTGGAGTAGGAGTTTTGTGATTAACAAATTGACTAAAAGAGTTTACAATATTTAACATCTGCAATTGTCATTGGTCATCTTGTCAGCCACAATTACATTGACATTTGAAACAAAACCTTTGTACTATCACAGATCCCTTCAGTTATATCATGCTATAACAACAATAATTAGACTTTATCATCTGCCCTTGTAGCCTCGTTCTAGTTTTCTAGAATTTATAAATCATCTATGTCTCCATTTCTCTACAGGCTGCAGACTAGACTTTCTCTATCATGCCCTGGAAACATCTTCATCCAGGAAGTTCACTCCAGCTCCAGAATTCACCCAGAGGACCCTGCTGCCTCTCCTTCTGATTGGATGACTCTTCAAGAATCTCTACTTAAGGAGGATGACCAGGCTAACAATGCCCTCATTCATTATCATGCTGAGCTGCCATCTTTCTCTACCATGGCCCCCAGCTCAGTATCCACCCTTCCTGATTCTCATTTACATTTTATGGGTTGCCTTCCAAAACTAGAATGTAATCTTCTTTAAATCAGATTATCACAGGAATATTCACATTCTCAGTGTTTACCACAATGTCTGGCACAGGATTCTTGGCAAACAAATATTTATTAATCAAAAAATAAATAGAAATGGCTTGAATTTATATAATGCTTTAAAGTTTGCAAAGCCTTCTACATATAATACCTTATGTAAACCTTACAAAAACCCAATGAAATAGGTGGGGAATTATTCTCATTTTACAGATAGGGGAAAGATACTAAAGTTCACTGACTTGCTTATATAATTTGTTGATTCATTTATTAGCACATATGTGTGTATGTGTGTGAATATACATATATATGTCTGTATGCATGTGTGTGTGTGTGTGTGTGTGTGTGTGTGTGTGTAGGAAGACCTGGGTTCACGTCCTATGTCTGACATATCCTGCCTAGAAGATACTGGGCAAGTCATCTAACTGCTCAGTGCTTTAGGTAAATTTTGAAAATTATAAATGTCAGGGAAGTCTCGGGCCTACATTGGTAAAGAGATTTATGTTAATATAGGGGACATATCAAGTACCTGTCCTGAAATTAACGTTGAATCGTTACACGGTTGTTGTAGTTGTTTTTTAAAAAAAAAAGTCCCTTGCTTTTTAGGTAATTTTAAAAAATTTCCTCAGATGGTCACTTTCATTAAATCAAACAAATAAATACTGCAGTGATACCTCTGGACTTGATGAGTTTCACAAATTTTATATAATTGTATCCATATATAATATGCAATCCATAATTATTTTTAATAATTAGGCTTTCATTTAAGTAAAGTGTCTTCCTAGTTAATTCTCTTGGGTGATTACAAGATATTTTTAATGGGATCTAGAAATATGAGTGACATGGTTCTTTTGCTATTGTAATTACTGCTTTTGCTTTATTTTCATTTTGAACAGGACTGATTTTCTAATAATGACATTTACAAACTCATTCTACCTTTTGGAAAATAAAGAGCTTGGGTTATATTTGCAAGACATTATGGGAAAAGCCCTTTTGTGAAATTAACCTTTCAAACCTCTTGTAAACCCATGGTTTCACTAAAATGACCAAATTAATTAATTTTGTCTAGATCATTACTTTATTTGGCTTCCAGTTGAGTTAAACCAAGGTTTCTGGTAATCACTGGAAACTGGCACTAGGAAAGTGAAAAGAAACGTGAGTTTTCTTATTGTGTGACACAGCAGGAAGACAAAAGCAAAATACATATGCACTACGATACAATACCAACAGAGAAATGTTTGACCGCAGAAACGCAAAGAAACTCATCCTGCTCAACAGGGAGGGAAAACATGCACTAAAGATTTCAGTGGTTATACCAACTAGGAGTGGTGGGATCAACAGGGAAGTTTTATACCTTAAAAATGAACTTGGTTGAGAATAGATAATAATGCCAGATGTGGAAAAGGCATTCCTAACTAAACCCGGATACAATGGGGAAATTTCCTAGGTCACTTATGAATAACAGGCTCAGGTGGAGAGTTTCCTAATCAGGATCAGAAATTGAGTGAGGGTTTGAGTTGATTATTTGAGGGATGGATGTGGCTCACAGGCTCACAGTGGGCCAAAAGTCCTATCCAATCAGGGATTTCCATCTTTTAAGTGCTTGACACAAAATCAAAAATGATCAAGATAGTGGAAAAGTACAAACTTTTTGTCATTATTTTTTGGAGCATTAGGATCACTTAATCTAAATGACTGTTTATGGATTAATTTTTCTGGACATCAATGGGATATCCATGTACAGATGAGATTGAGAAGAAATAAAAATGAAGTAAAGTACTCCTTTTTAATGTAAGGGAAATAATACCTTTCAAAAGTCACAATGATCACAGAAAGACCTGACTCTTTAAGAATATTTTAATGAATGAATAAAATTGTGTTAGTGACACAAAAACTACATAACATTTCCACTTGTAATCTCAAAATTACAGTCTAATAGTGGAAGACATTTCATATAAGGGAGTGGTGACCAAGGCAGAAAATTTTAAGGAGTCCCATGAATTATGAGTAGAGAAATAAGGTTTCTTCCACTAACAAGAGCATATTTGATTATTGATCAAAGAAAGATGAAAAGGAGCAAAGTGTTTATATATTATATTAGGGCAACTGGCAGGATCCCTGGATAAGGTCTGATTTCCCCAGTACTGTTGTGTTTGTATTTTATTTTCAGAGGACCATGGCATCAGGAAAATAGTAACATGACTTGCAGCTGACTTTGATTTCAGTGAGGGAGAGCTGTGTAAGGTCACTTTCTCCTCCTAAATCATCTGAATCCAGTAACCAGAGCATCAGGATGACTGGAGATGGCCCAGAAAGCAATGGGAGACCCTTGCCCTTTTAGGCTAAAGCCTTTTCAGGTACTCACTTAAAGTGAGGTAATGCCCATTGAGGGAATAGGCCTTGCCTCTTTAAAAAGTGAGTTAAGGGTTGGTCCCTTTAACTAAATTAAAAGAAAATAAAACATATCTAAACAAAAATAATCAATTTTGGAGGGGAAGCTCCTCAGGGTTGCTGTTCCAAAGAGAAATAGTTATGATTGACATTCAATCTAAATTCACTCAAAGTGAGGAGGGCCCAAAATACAGCCATTAAGTGAAGCTTGACCAGTGACCCATTGTGGTTTGATGTATGAGCTTCAAAGTAAACTAAGGGAATGAAGGGTGGGAGAAAGGGTGGGAGAAAGGGTGGGAGAGAGGGAGACAGGGAGGGAGAGAGGAAGGAAGGAAGGAAGGAAGGAAGGAAGGAAGGAAGGAAGGAAGGAAGGAAGGAAGGAAGGAAGGAAGGAAGGAAGGAAGGGAGGGAGGGAGGGAGGGAGGGAGGGAGGGAGGGAGGAAGGAAGGAAGGAAGGAAGGAAGGAAGGAAGGAAGGAAGGAAGGAAGGAAGGAAGGGAAGGAAGGAAGGAAGGAAGGAAGGGAGGGAGGGAGGGAGGGAATAAACCCCAAGGTAACTGGAAATTATCTCCCTTTGGACAGGCCAAGGAGAGGGAGAGGTGATTTACCCAACTAGCTGGGTCCCCATTGTGTTTGTCCTTCATTTTTGAAGAGGACCATGACATCAGGGAAATGATAACATGACTTGCAGTTGACTCTGATTTGAGTGAGGGAGGGCTGTATGAGGTTACCAGCCTCTTCCTAAGCCATCTGGATGAGATATGAAGCAAGGTCTGGGGCCAGGTAGAAATGCTGGATTAGACGAGTTCACCCTTGCTCCCTCATCAGTCAGAATAGTTTAATCTTTAAATTGCATTACAAATTAGAGGATTAACTAGTTGTATTGCATACTCTCTGGAGAACAAATCTGATTAATGGCTAATCTAGATGGGGAAAAGGGAGCCATGAAATACAGAAAACTATTCTGAGACCTAGAATCACAAAACAAAGTGATTTATGCTTAAATATTTAAAATTCATTTTTGACCAAAGGTGTGCTCAGGTCTGCTTGTGTGTTTCTTGCAAACATAGTTGGCAAATAAATCTCAGAAAAGAATATGAACATGAAGAGAAGTAAACATGCAGCAGGACTGACTTCAAGGTTCAAAGGCTAGTATTGGGATTTTCATTCACCAGAGCACCCTATGGATTAATTTTTTTAAAGTCAGTGGGATCTCCATGAACAGATGGGATTGAGAGGAAATGAAAATGAAGCAAAATGGTCCTTTTTTTAATGCAGGGGAAATTGTGATGGGCCTACATTTCATTTCAATAGAAAAAAGCACATACAAGGACAGCATTCCAAGTAGAAGTAAAATTGTCTGTCACATTGCCTAGTAATATAGCCTCTCAAAAGCCATCACAATGCATAGCATGGGTCCGGTAGTTTTCTTGCTTGTGAAAGCTCAGATTTCAGGAAAACATTTTAAAAATAATTATCTCTTTTTAGTCTCTGCAATGTTTTCTTTTCTTGCTACATACTGTAGAATTTGTACAGGGACGGGGAAGGAAACTTAGAAATAAGTATAAAATGTGATCTCAGCAAGAGGAAGTGTAATGTGGTGGATAAACAGGAAGGTCTGAGTTCAAGTTCTACTTCTGACACATATTAGGTGTAAGACCCTGGGCAAGTTCCTTAATCTTTCAATAGCAACAGGCAAGTGTCTAAGACAAAAAGTTCTAGTTCTCATTAGAAATACCCTACATTGATGAAATCCCAGATCTGATATATATATATATATATATATATATATATATATATATATATATATATATATATATATATATAAAATCAAGACTCAATTTCAAAACAAGTAAATCATCTTTTGTACTAGGATATAGAACTTTGGTCCCTGAGCCTTACAGAATAGAAGAAGCTGAATGACATATAAACTAATATTCATACCAAAGCTTTCTATAGTACTTGAAAGTCTGAAAATGCTTTACATATACTATGTCCTTAGATCATCACTACAACCCTGTCAAGTAGGTGTGGTGCTATTACTATCCTTATTTTACAAATGAGGAAAATGAGACAGACATGAGTTAAACACATTGTCTAGGGTCAAGGGCAGGAAAAGAAAAGAAAGAGGAAGGAAGGAAGGAAAGAAGGAAGGGAGGGAAGGAATGGAGGGGGGAAAGGAATAAGGAATTAAAGAGGGGGAGGAATAGAGGGAGAGAGGGAGAAAGCAAAAAAGGAAGGTAGGAAAAGAGGGAGGGAGGGGAAAAGGAAGCAGGAAAGAAGGAAAGTAAGTATGGAGGGAAGAAGAAAAAAATCCATGCAGTCATCTAGCTGTCAATCCAGGACATTTTACTGTCTGCCACCATACTTACATAATTTCAGCACCTTTATATTCTTCACAGAATTTCACATCCTTCTCATTATTTGGAATAGAGGTTCCAAAAATAGATGCTACTACCTTGGGGGGAGGGGTGCTCGAACAATCCAGGGTAGGGGGTAGTAGACTCCTATGCAATTGGGGAAAGTTGAATAACAATAAGGGGACAAAGGGAGGATAATGAAAGAAGAGAAGAAAATTTTGAAAAACCATTCATAAATGTTTCACCTGTTGTGCAACAGATGTTAAATCGTAGTGATCACATTATTTTCCACATTAACACACAAAATGCAAGTTTTTACTGATCCATCGTCAAGTCCACTGACAGGTCTTAATAAACAAGTGTTGGCAGATGAGTTCCTGTATTATCAGAAAGTCAAACATGCATCAGCAGAAATATGTGCATATAATGACTTGATTACGATATGATATTAATGCAGTTAAATGACACAATACTGCATCATCAAATTTCAGTGCAGGAAAAACCCAAAAATTTACAATAAATTATTAAATTTAAGATTCATCATCTTTAAGAAAAACTTTTTTAAATGATATAAATTTTCCCCCAAAATCAAAGGGTTAAAGGAAGTCTTCAGAGGGGCACTGAGTAATTTTTTAAAGAGGGCATTAGGCCAAAGAAGTTAGGGAACCTCTGGCATAAGCTGTAATTATTTTTAAAAGAAGCCCATCTTTTTAATGTTAACATTTTTCCAGTGATAATGGATGTCTATTCTGAGAGAGGGAGGACCATAGTCTTCAACTGAAGTTGTTAGTCACCCAAATGGAAAGGCCCAGAGTAGCTACAAGTGGGCTACATTTATTACTAGAGAAGAATTGTGAAGAAATGGCACAATGAATAGGCACCAGACTTGTATTTTCAACAGAAGTACAGCAAACTCCAAGTGAGGAACTCCCTCTAATCATGCAGTTCTATGCTTTTTGTTCTGCAACCTGTAGTATTAAGGAATTTATTAAATTACTAAAAGGATAAGTGACTTTCTAAAGGTCACAGAGCCAGTGGGTATCAGAGGATAAACTCGAACTCAGGTGTTCCTTGTTCCAGTGCTAGTTTTCTGTCCATTATGCCAAACTGCCTCTACTATAAAGCATTGAAAAAAGGAGGGGAGCAGATCATGTAGCAAGAGCCAAGAATGAGTCATAGTACCCATGTACTCTAATAACATTCACATGTCGTTAGATCTAGAAGAAGACCCACTTACCATGTTCTGTGGATTACTTGTGACTTGATGCAGAATGAGAATTCAATGAGAGAGTAGACCCATGAAAGGATGAAAGTGGGGCTACTCTTAATATTGGTGAATTAAAAATTAATTACTGGTGTCAAATAGAAGAAATGCATCATGGTCACTTTATGTTAAGGATACTGAGGTTGACAGACATCATCGGATTATGATTATGAAAGAGACACTAGAGGTGTTGCTCACAAGAAGCCCAAAAATTTCAAATAGAAAGAAATGTATAGGTCATTTGGTAGAGAAGAGTGAGCTGGAAAGGAGTTGTGCTTCCTGCTTATCCAGCTATGAAAGGTTTACGTTATATAGCACATAGAGAAAGTCATAAGGACATGATTGGCCTCA
Organism: Bettongia penicillata ogilbyi; assembly: GCA_023548195.1. Lineage (NCBI taxonomy): Eukaryota > Metazoa > Chordata > Mammalia > Diprotodontia > Potoroidae > Bettongia > Bettongia penicillata. The sequence continues at coordinate 5,772,381 of JAJHZJ010000287.1, read as the reverse complement.
TTTAGGCAGTAGGTAGTCTCCAAGAAATGGGCAGTTTGAGATGTACATCAGCAAGTAAATCAATCTATTTTGGGATGCCCAAAACACGAATACTTTGGGTAGATCTAGGACTGGGGAAACCCGAAATTCCTTCTACCCATTTCTGGCATTCTTAGAGTTACTGGGGGTCAGGGCAACTTTCAGGGTTGAAGACATTGCTGGTCACAAAAAGTTAGGGCTCAAACAATATTAATAAATAATAGTCATTCACAACAGATGAGGAAACTGAAGCCCAGGGAAGATAAGTGATCTGCACGTGGTCCCGTATCCACTTGATATAGTGAATTGATAAGTGCATTGTATTCTTAGAACATAATAGGGAATCTCCCAATATTACCCTACCCACCACCTTCCCCCCAGTCATGTGGAAGAGGTTGACCCTCCCAGTTGAAAACTAGAAAGAATTTCCAAGTATTTTGAAGTCATGAGCAAAAAAAAAAAAAAATGAAAGGTTTTGAGGTACAGATGCTTTTGTTGTTTTGTTCTGTTTTTCTCAGAAGGATTTAAACTAATAATATAAGAGTTAGAAAAAGTTCAGTGCAGCTGCTAAATCCTACATTACAGAGAACAATAGGTATAACAGAAAGAAGAAATGCAAAAGGAGCATCCACTAATTCCCTTGAAAAATAATTGAAAGCATCATATAACATACAACTAATTAACTTATCTCTACATAGCTATGTGTAGATCATAAGCAATAAACGAAGGGAACAGAAGATCTTAATTTAAGGAGAAAAGTTATGTCCTTCCAATATTGAATGAAACTTGATTGGATATGATTTATGCTTGGAATAAAAGGGTATAAATATTCAAAAGAAATATATTAAATAGATGGCATGGTAGAGGAGTATTATATGTCAGGACCATGATCAGGGATTTAGTTTTATTTATTATATTTCCTTTAGTGCTGATCCATAACCTGTGGTAGACACTTAATAAATGCTTATTGAATGTAGAATGAGTGTTGTTAAATAGAAAGAATAAATATTGGTGCTTCAGGAATATCACATGATCACTGTAATGGATATCTTTGAGAAAATGTTATGCATTCGTGAAATATGTCCAAAATCTCTTTCATGTCCAGATTTGAAATTAAGGTTGAAGGGCCAAGGAATTATATGATCTTTTTCTTTTTAATTTCTCCAGGACAATGACTCGAGTATTTTCTATGTATTTCTAGTACTTTGCACACTATATGCTGAAAGAATTGATGAAAATGAATGCTGAACTGCACTCAGTAGGGTATCTGCTTCAAGTTGTACTCCAGTACTAGAGATTATTTTTCAATAATCTATCCACTCTCCCTTAAATGATCACTCTTGGCATGCAGTATGTTTTACAAAGAAGCTGTTTCGGTTTAGGGCTATGTGTGCAAGGAATTGAGTAACACAGCTGGTTTGTGTGAGTACTGAACCCACAATTGCAGCCTTAGTCTCTTTAACTTTGTATGCAATTATTAAATAGTAATTGTTTCTCTTTTACCCAAGAATGCTGAGGGTCTTCCCCTCCCAATCTGATTTTTTTTTTTTATTAAAGGGGCAAACCTTTGAGCAACTACTTAGAGAAGCCAATTCATTAAATGGGTGTATCTCACTCAAAGTAAGAATGTGGTAAAACCTTAACCTGAAAGGGCCAGGGTCTCACATTGCATCCTGGGCCACCTCCAGTAGGCCTGATGAATATTAGGCCACTGTATTCAAATGACTCAAGAGAAGAAAGTGAGGTTGGTGACCTTGCACAGCACTCCCTCACTCAAATCAAAGTCAACTGCAAGTCATGTCATCATCTCGATGTCATGGTTTTCTTTGAGAACGAAGGACAAACCCAATCTTTATCTACTAAAATAAACTAATTACTTTTATCTACTAAGAGAATAAAGTTATTCTGCCTTCCCCTCCTCCTGAATCTATTCACATGCAACGTCACAGAACCTGAGGGGTAAATGTCAACTAAACTTGCCACCAAAAATCTCCATACACTGTACAAAAGTGTCCATAGAAAGGCTAAATGATTGAGATTATTTTGGATTTCATCATGTCATTAAATATTCATAAATTTGTTTTCTTTTACAGGTTTGTTCATAGACTTAACAATTATGTCTTTGACTGGGTCTTCTTTTAATTTCTTCCTAAACAATAGTGAAAAAAATGCACCAAATTTGAGGTGACATCATACTTCTCTAATGTAGGTTTAGGTTTACTTAAAGTGACTTCATCTAACATCACTGACAGATGAAATGAGTGTTTATTCAGCTTATTTCATATCTCTATAAAAAAGTTAATTTGATACTTGTCTATAAAGCATTCCAATTTTGATATACATTTTTCCCAAAATTGTGCGTTTGTTTTAAGATCATTTGTTGTTTATCTTCTTTCTGTAAAGATCTGTTTTCCACGTTTGCAAGTCAGCATATTGGGAATTACTACATTATCCAAGAAGAAGAATGTTTAGCAGAATAATTTTTAAAAACAAGTTATCAAATGGAGCCAGAATGGCAGTCTCAAGGCAAAAATCCCACTGAACTCTCTCAACATTCCCTTCCAAACAACTTTAAAATAAATCTCAAATAAAATTTTGGTATGACAGAGTCAACAAAAGGTTGAGATGAGACTTTTTTTTTAACAGCCTAAGAAAACTTAGAAGGTCCATAGGAAAAATCTGTGACACTGGGGTGGAGACCTGTCCAGAGTTTCCACATGAAGTGACCTCAGTAGCAACTTCAGGAGCTCTCAGCCCAGAAAGACAAGGCGATTGAAAAATGAGTCAGAAAGAGATTACAGAGGATTCTTTCTTGGTACTGGAAGCAGCTGGTTATTGACCATATTAAGCTCTGAGTCACAGTTCTAGGGATAAGGTGGACATTTGTGTTCCATCACAAGGGAGCAGGGTCAGTAGTCATGGTTTTAGGGCTAAGAAAAGTACTAGTGCTTACAGCCACAAGGGACCAAGAAGCCTTTTTGGGTAAAGACCAGGGGCAGTTTTCAGGAGAAGAAATTAAAGTTATCTATAATCATATTTATTTTAAATGCTCTAAATCACTGTTGATTAGAGAAATACAAATTAAAACAACTCTGACATACTACTTCACACCAGTGAAAAATGACAAATCCTGGAGGGGTTTGAGGGTAAAATAAGTACACTAATGTACTATTGGTGGAGTACTGAATGGGTCCAACCGATCTAGAGAACAATTCTGAACATTGCCCAAAGAGCTATGAAACTGTGCATACTCTTTTAACCTAGCAATACCACTACTATGACTGTATCCCAAAGAGATTAAAGAAAAAGGGCCCATATACACATGGTGGCAAAGAGTCAAGGAGATTCTCATAAATCAAGGAATGGTGAAACAAGTTGTGGCAAATGACATTGATGGAGTACTATTGTGCTATAAGAACTGAAGAGGAGGGTGGTTTCAGGAAAAAAAAATTGTCAAGACCTGTAAGAACTGAAACAAAGTGAAGTGAAAAGAAACAGGAGATGCTTATATGCAAGGCCAGCAATGTTGTAAGGATTATCAACAGTGAAACACTTGGCTCCTCTCTTTAGTACAACGATCCAAGAGGAGTCATGATGAAAAATGCTACTTCAGGGGTGGGGTCAAGATGGCGGAGTGAAGGCAGGGACTCACCTGAGCTCTTCCCCATACCACTTCAAATACTTTTAGAAAGTGACTCTGAGCAAATTCTAAAGTGACAGAACCCCACAAAGAAAAAGAGTGCGGCATATTTCCAACCCAAGACAACCTGGAAGGTCAATCAGAAAGGACTATTACAGCAGGTTAAGAGATAAATGAAGTCTTGTACAGGCCTCACCAACCCAGATCTGGTCCCAACACAGCCACAGCACGCCTCAGGGGATTAAATCACTGGCAGCAGTAGTGGTTTCCAGACTTCTCAGTCCCAAAATCCAATCCAAAGACCACTTAGAAGGTCAGCAAGAAGGGTCTGTTGGACCTGGGTGAGAGAGGAGCATAGTCCAGCACAGGCCACACAAGTAAAGCTCTGGACCCAGCAAAACAGGAATAGACCTTGGAGCAACTGAAGCAGAAGTGGCAGCAACTGCTTTTGGAGCTTTCATCCTACAGACAGAATGTTTCCAAGTCGCCTATTTCAACTTTCAGTATTCAAGATAGTGGAGTAAGCAGCAAGTAATTCTCACTCCCCCTTACTGACCTTGAAAAACCCAGAAAACATCTACCCAGAAACAATCTTGGAACAGTGGAGTCAGCAGAGAGATGGGGGCATAGCAGTTTTTTAGCTCAGGAGGCTAGGAGGATTAGCAGAAAATATCCCTTTTCCTATGGCAAAAGGGGACAAGTATAGTATGCAAGGCATCCTGGCAAGCCAGCAGAAAGCCCTGCCTCAGCAAACCGGAAGGAGATCCTGAGCCCCAGGGTGGTGGTGAAGATAAGTACCAAGGCCAGGACCCCCATGAGCCTCTTGGTACATCCAGGGGAACCAGCAGACATCACATGCAATGGCAGACAAGTGTGCATCAGCAACTGAAACTAACCATGCTCTAGAGTAGCCCCCAATGATGGTGCAACCTCCAACAGTTAAATCACTCCTAAGCCCCACCCCACAATTTTCAGTGTGATCATGAGAAATGCAGAAAAAAGCCCCACTTGGCCTCAGCACACACTAACCACCACCACTGGCTCGAGCTCAGCACTACATAAGCTCCCAGAGTCCTTCAAGCTCGATCTGCCAGCACACAAAGTCAGTAACAGGCCTCTCCACCCAACTACAAGAAGCTCAGAATTGTGTCCCCTTTGCTCCAGCAGGGTACCTCATTGGAAAAAACAAGTGACCTGCAAAATAGATGCAGGAGAGATAATTTAAGATTTATCCATCTACCTGAAAGCCAAAAAAGAGTCTGGATAGCATCTTTCAATAAATCAAGATGGAGAAAATTCCCCAAGGTCCTAGAAGCAGAGAGTAAACTAGTCACTGAAAGAATCCACTGATTATCTCCTGAGATCCCAAATTGAAAATGCCAAGAAATATTGTAGCCAAATTTCAAAATTATTAGGTCAAGGAAAAAGTATTGCAAGCAGACAGAAAATAACAATTTAAATATTGTGGAACCAGAGTTAGGATTTCCAGCATCTTAGAGCTACTACATTAAAAGATTAGAGGTCTTAGAATATGATATTCTATGCAGTAAAGTTGGTGGATTACCACCAACCCTCAACTACCCAGAAAAAATGGACACAATCTTTCAGGGGAGGAGATGGGCATTCAATGTGATAGGTGACTTCCAGACCTCCCTGATGACAAGATCATAGTTAAAAAGAAAATTTGATTTTCAAATACAAAACTCAAGACTATTATAAAAAGATTAACAGGACAGTGAGAGAGATGTCTGCGCTGGCTGAGAGGGGAGCGAGGTGTCTCCATAGCTCAGGCCCCCTTGAGAGGAAGCGGCAGAGGCAGCAGCAGCAGCCAGGACTCCCACAGCAGAAGCTCAGGTCTCTGCATAAACCCCCTGAGGGAACTGAGCCTGGGATGTGGCCCTGCCCCCACCTGAGCACCAGAACTTAAGCTCACATTGAATAGCAGCCACAGCCACCTCGGAAAGCCCATTTGAATCTCAGACCCCAAGCACTAGCTGGGCGGATCTAGGCAGGGGTGGAGAGGAATCTCAGAAGTCAAGTAACTGACTGGGAAAATGCCTAGAAAAGGGAAGAAAAATAAGACTATAGAGAGCTTCTATGAGCGGGTGCAAATGTTCCCACCTTTCAATTCTGATGATGAGGAAATATTCTTAACATCAGGGAAAGACATGGAGGGAGGGGCGTCAGTACCCCAGACATCCCAGGGGGCTGTCCAGTGGGCTCAGGTCTTGGAAGAGCTCAGAAAGGATTTTGAAAATCAAGTTAGACAGGTGGAGGAAAAACTGGGAAGAGAAATGAGAGAGATGCAAGAAAAGTATGAAAAACAGGTCAATACCTTGGTAAAGGAGACCCAAAAAAATGCTGAAGAAAATAACACCTTGAAAAATAGGCTCACTCAATTGGCAAAAGAGGTTCAAAAAGCCAAAGAGGAGAAGACTGATTTCAAAAGAAGAATTAGCCAAATGGAAAAAGAGGTTCAAAAGCTCACTGAAGATAATAGCTCTCTCAAAATTAGAATGGAACAGATGGAGTCTAATGACTTTACGAGAAACCAAAAAATCACCAAACAAAACCAAAAGAATGAAAAAATGGAAGAGAATGTGAAATATCTCATGGGAAAAACAACTGACCTGGAAAATAGATCCAGGAGAGACAATTTAAAAATTATTGGACTACCTGAAACTCATGATCAAAAAAAGAGCCTAGACATCATCTTCCATGAAATTATCAAGGAAAACTGCCCTGACATTCTACAACCAGAGGGCAAAATAAGTATTGAAAGAATCCATTGATCACCACTTGAAAGAGATCCAAAAAGAGAAACTCCTAGGAACATTGTAGCCAAATTCCAGAACTCTCAGCTCAAGGAGAAAATCTTGCAAGCAGCTAGAAAGAAACAATTCCAGTATTGTGGAAATAAAATCAGGATAACTCAAGATCTAGCAGCTTCTACATTAAGGGATCGAAGGACATGGAATAGGATATTCCAGAAGTCAAAGGAACTAGGACTCAAACCAAGAATCACCTACCCAGCAAAACTGAGTATAATACTTCAGGGGAAAATATGGTCTTTCAATGAAACAGAGGACTTTCAAGCATTCTTGATGAAAAGACCAGAGCTGAAAAGAAAATTTGACTTTCAAACACAAGAATGAGAAGAAGCATGAAAAAGGAAACAGCAAAGAGAAGTCATAAGGGACTTACCAAAAGTGAACTCTTTACATTCCTACATGGAAAGACAATATTTGTAACTCTTAAAACTTTTCAGTATCTGGCTAGTTGGTGGGATCACACACATACACACACACACATGTACACGTGTGCATGCACACACACATACACGCATGCACACACATACAGAGACAGAGAGCAGAGAGGGAATTGAATAGGATGGGACCATATCTTAAAAGAAATTAAGGTAAATGGTGAGAGAGAAAGATAGGAGGAGGAAAGAGGGTGAAATGGAATGGGGTAAATTATATGTCATTTAAGAGGCAAGCAGGAGAGTCTTTAGTGGAGGGAAAAAGAGGAGAGCTGAGAAAAAAAAAAACAAGAAGTTTACCCTCATCACATTCGACTAAAGGAAGGAATAAAATGCACACTTATTTTGTCATGAAAACCTATCTTACAATACAGTAAAGTGGGGGAGAAGGAGATAAGCAAGGGGGGGGTGATGGAAGGGAGGGTAATGGGAGGAGGGAGCAATTTGAAGTCAACACTCGGGGAGGGACAGGATCAAAAGACAGAATAGAAACAATGAGGGGCAGGATAGGATGGAGGGTAATTCAGTTAGTCTCACACAACACAAATATCAGGGAAGTCATTTGCAAAACTACACAGATAGGGCCTATATTGAATTGCCTGCCTTCCCAAAGGGAATGGGTGGGGAGGGAGGGATGGGGAGAATTTGGAACTCAAAGTTTTAGGAACAACTGTTTAGTATTGTTGTTGCTACTAGGAAATAAGACATACAGTTAATGAGGAATAGAAAGTCATCTTGCTCTATAGGACAAAAGAGAAGATGGGGACAAGAGAATGGAGGGATGATAGAAGAGAGGGCAGATTGATGATAGGGAAAATTAGAATGCTTGGTGTATTGGGGTGGGGGGAGGGGAAAAAAGGGGAGAAAATTTGGAATCCAAAATTTTGTGAAAATGAATGTAAAAAGTTAAATAAATAAATTTTTATTTCAAATTTCAAAAAAATAATAAAAAAATAAAAATAAATAAAAAAGGTTAACAGGAAAGAAAAAATATTATTCAATAAGGACAAGCTCTCTATAAAACTACATGGGAAGGTGATACTGGTAACACTTGAGAACTTCATCTTTATTACAGTATTTAGAAGGATAATACATAGATGTAGGGTATGGGTATAAGTTGACTTTGATGATAAAAAAACCAAATTAAGAGGTAAAAAGGGATTTTAATGGGAGAAGAAGAAAGGAAGAAGCAGAAAAGAGTAAATTATATTACATGAAGAGCCACAAAGACATTACAGTAGAGAGAAAGAAGGAAGGGAGATGAGCATTGCTTGAACCTTACTCTCATTGGATTTGTCTCAAGGAGGAAATAACATACTGAACTTGCCCTATAGGAAGTAGGAGGGGAAAGGGGAAAGAAAACGGAGGGGTGGATAGGAAGGAGGGAAGAAGTGGTAAGGGAAAAGGAAAAGAAAATAGAGGGGCTGATAGAAGGGAGGACAGATTGAGGAAGGCAGTGATCAAAAGCAAAATTCTAGTGAGGAGGGAAATGGAGAAAGGAGAAAGAAAAAAATAAACAGGGGAGGGGGGAATAGAATGGAAAGAAAAACACAAATAGTAATCATAACTGTGAATGTGAATGGGATGAAGTGGATAGCAGAAAGGATTAAAAACCATAATCCTACAATATGTTGTTTAAAAGAAACACATTTGAAACAGGGATAAACACAGAGTAAAGGTAAAAGTCTGTAGCAGAATATATTATGCTTCAACTGAATTTTTAAAAAAGCAGGGGTAGCTGCTGATTTCCTGCTGAAATCTTGATTTCAAACAAAGCAAAAGTAAAAATTCATTGAATTAAAAGATATAAGAGATATCCTGCTAAAAGGAATAGAAAATGAAGTTATATCATTACTAAACATATATGAACCCAGTGCTAGTACATCCAAATTCTTAGAGAAGTAAAGAGTTACAGGAAGAAGTGGACAGCAAAACTATATTAGTAGGGTACTTCAACCTCTCCCTCTAAGAACTAGATAAATCTAAACACAAAGAAGGTGAATGGGATTTTAGAATGGGTAGATATACGAGACCTCTGGAGAAAACTGAATGGGGATAGAAAGGAATATACCTTTTTCTCAGCAACACACAGCACTTACATAAAAATTGGTCATGTGCTAGGGCATAAAAATCTTACAAGCCAGTGCAGAAAGACAGATAAAATATTTCCTTTTCAGATCATGATGCAACAAAAATTCCATGGAATAAAGGGCCATGGAAAGATAGACTAAAAATTAATTGGAAACTAAATAATCAAATCCTAAAGACTTAGTGGATCAAACAACAAATAATAGAAACAATCAATAACTGCATACAAGATAATGGCAATAATGAGACAATATTTCAAAATTTATGTGATGCAATAAATGTTGTTCTTAGGGGAAGTTTTATATCTTTGAATGCTTACATGAATAAAGTAGAGAAAGAGGAGATCAATTAATTTAGCATACAATGAAAAAAGCTAGAAAAAGAACTAATTTAAAATCCCTAATTAAACACCAAATTAGAGATACCGAAAACCAAAGGAGAGATTAAAAAAATTAAATCAAGAAAACTATTGAAGTAAAATAAATAATATATAACATATAATAAAATAAATAAAACTAAGAGCTTGTTTATGAAAAAACAATAAAATAGATAATCCTTTCATTAATTTGATGTTTTTAAAACGAAAGAAAAAAATTGCCAGTATTAAAAATGAAAAGTGTGAATTCACCATCAATGAAGAGGAAATAAAAACAATAATTAGGAACTATTTTGCCCAACTGTATGCCAATAAATTTGTGAATCTTAGTGAAATGGATAAACATTTAGAAAAAAATATAAATTGTTTAGATTAATAGAGGAGGAAATCGAATACAAACATAACCCCATTTCAGAAAAAGAAATTGAACAAGTCATTTATGTCAAAATTTCCAAGGCCAGGTGTATTTTTAAGTGAATTCTCTCAAACATTTAAAGAACAATTAATTCCAATACTAAAATGACGATTTGGAAAAATAGGTGGAATGCTAGCAAAATCTTTTTATGATACAAATATGATACTGACATCTAAATGAAGAAGAGTCAAAACAGAGAAAGAAAATTATAGACCAATTTCCCTAATGAATATAGATACAATCATTGTAAATAAAATGTTAGCGAAAAGATTACAGCAACTTATCTTGAGAATAATACCTGACGAACAGGTTGGATTTATACCAGGAATGCAGGATTGGTTCAATATTAGGAAAACTATCAGGAAAATTGACCACCTCAACAACAAAACTAACAAAAAATATATGATTATCTCAATAGATGCAGAAAAAGCTTTTAATGAAATGCAAAACCCATTCCTATTAAAAATGCTAGAGAGTATAGGAATAAATGGAGTCTTCTTTAAAATAAGTAATATCTATTTAAAAACCATCAGCAAGCATTATATATCATGGGCTTAAGCTAGAAGCAATTCTAATAAGATTAGGGATGAAGCAAGGATATCCCTTATCACCACTGTTATTCAATATGGTACTAGAAGCATTAGTTTTAACAGTAAGAGAAGAAAAAAATTGAAAGACTTACAATAAGTAAAGAAGAAACAAAGCTATCACTCTTTGCAGATGACATGATGATATACTTTGAGAATCAAGAAAACAACTACTTGAAATAATAGACAACTTTAACAAAGTTGCAGGATAAAAAACAAACCCACATAAATAATTGACATTTCTATATATTATTAATTAATTATACATTACTTGAAAAAGAAATTCCATTTAAAGTTACTGTAGACATTATAAAATATTTGGGAGTCTATCTGCCAAAACAAAGTCAGGGACTATATGAACACAGTTACAAAACACTTTTCACACAAATAAAGTCAGATCTAAAGAATTAGAAAAAAGATCAGTTGCTTTTGGGTAGCTAATATAATAAAAATGGCAACTCTGCCTAAATTAGTTTATTTATTCAGTGCCATACCAATCAAACTATCAAAAAATATTTTATAGAGGTAGAAAAAATAGTAACAAAATTCATCTGGAAAAATAAAAGTTTCCAGATTATCAGTGGAATTAAAGAAAAGAGATCCTAGGGAAGGTGGCATGGCCATACTAGATTATAAAGCAGCAATCATCAAAACTCCTTGATTCTGACTAAGAAACAGAGTGGTGGATCAGTGGAATATGTTAGCTACACAAAATGTAGTAGTTAACGACTATAGTAATCTACTATTTGATAAACCCAAATACTCCAGCTTCTTGGATAAGAACTCACTATTTGACAAAAATTGTGGGGAATACTGGAAATTAGTAAGGCAGAAACTAGGCATAGACCAATACCATCACCGTATACGTACACAATTTGATGTAAAGGTTAATACTACAAGCAAACTTGGAAAGCATGAAATAGTTTACCTTTCAGATCTATGGAAAATGGAAAAAAATATATGACCAAACAGGAGACAGACAACATTATGAAATATTAAACGGATAATGTTGATTACATTAAATTGAAAAATTTTGGCAAAAAGTCAATGCAATCAAGATTAGGAGGGAAGCATAAAACTGGGAAGGAACTTTTACAACCACTGTCTCTGATAAAGGTCTCATTTCTCAAATATATATAAGTCAAATTTATAAGAATACAAATCATTCCCCAACTGATAAATGGTCAAAGACATGAACAGTAGTTTTCAGAGGAAGAAATTACAAGTATCTGCACTCATAAGAAAAAATGATCTAAATTATTATTGATTGGAGTGTTGCAAATGAAAACAACTCTGAGATACCACATCACATGTATCAGATTGGCTAATATGACAAGAAAAGAAAAGGATAAATATTAGAGAAGATATGGGAAAATTGGAACACAATGCATTGTTGGTGGAGTTGTAAAGTAATCCAACCATTCTGGAGAGTAATTTGCAACTATGACTAAAGGGCTATAAAACTGTGCATACTCTTTGAACCAGTAACTTTTAAGGCTGTATCCCAAAGAGATTATAAAAATGGAAAATGGACTCACATATACAAAACTACTTATAACAGCTCTTTTTGTGGTGGCAAAGAATTGGAAATTGAGGGAATGTGCATCAGTTGTGAAATAGCTGAACCAGTTGTGGTATATGAATATAATGGAATACTATTGTGCTATAAGAAATGATAAGCAGGGAGACTTCAGAAAAACCTGAAAAGACTTATATGAACTAAGGCTAAGTGAAATGAGCAGAACAGGAAAACATTACACAGAGTAACAGCCACATTGTGTGATGGCTGTTAGACATATCTTCTTAGGAATGCAAGCAGCTAACACAACTCCAAAAGACTCATGATTGAAAATGCTTTCCAGAAAAAAGAACTGTGGAGTCTGAATGCAGATAAAAGCATATTATTTGGTCTCTTTCTCTTTTTTTGTTTGTTTCTTCTTTCTTGTGGTTTTTCCCAGTGGTTCATTACAACAGGGCTAATGTGAAGAAAGGTTTGCTATAAATGTGTATGCAGAGCCAATATCAAATTGCATGCCGTCTTGGGGTGGCAGGAGGGGAAAGTTGGGGAAAAATTTGGAATTCAAAATATTATGGAAATGAATGCTGCAAATTAAAAATAAACATTTTTTAACAGAGAAAGAAAAACAAATGCTACCTCCAGAGAGGACTGATGACCTCTCTGAGTACAAACTGAAGCATAATTTTCTCACTTGTTTTTCTTGTTTTTTTTTAATTTGACTAATATAGAAATATGTTATACATGATTTCACATACATGATTGATATAACACTTGTCTTTTCTGTGGGTGGCTGTGGAATGGGAGGGTGGGAAACTATTTAGAACTTTAAAAAAATGTTTAAAAGAATGTTTAAAGTAAATAATAAAATAAAAACAATGCATCAACAATGTATGGGATTGCAACATTTCCAAAAAAATCACACATAAAAAAATGTAAACCTCTCTCACATTCTCCACCAAACTAAATAAAAATATGTTATTGCTTATTTCATTAGGAATAAAATTAATAAAAGGCAGAAAATGAAAGTCTGGAGCACTTTACTGTTATTAAACTTATCACAAGCAGCACAAATAAAAATTGTATATTTGGCATAGTCTAAGCTTGCTCTTGGAATTAGAATTAATTACCTGTGTTTGAGACTTGCTTCTGAAACTGACTGAATTGTGACTGATAAAATTATGTTGACCTTCTAAACCTGTTTTCTGTTGTGCAAGATAATAGAGTTGGACTAAATTATCTCTACTAGCTTTAACTTTCTTCAACTGAAGAAAAAACTCATATTTTCAGCTTTTAGGTTCTACTGGTTCACCCATTTCATGGAATCTTTCTAGAAAACACAGACCATGCCTAAATTCTAACAAAAAAAAAGTTATCATATTTATTTTCTTCTTCCATTTTTCAATTATAAAATTGAGTATGACTAACATTAGCCTAAAAAGTTCTTATGGAAGAGATAGCTTCAGTGGACCATAGTAAGAAGCTTGGGATGCTACTATAATATCAACAAGAATAAAGGTAGAGTAGAGAGAGGAAAGGGTAGCTTTTATTTCTATTATATTAACAGCATCACTGGACACCATCTTGGCATTATGAATTTTTCCATGACATTGAAAATTGTTCAATTCAGAGGCCTCTTTCCTAAACCACCTCAAGTCCAATCTCTCCAGAATTCTTTAGCTAGTGCTAAGGTCTGACCCCTTCAGAGAATTTCAATTAGAAGGAACACAGGATGTCATCTTGTCAAACCCATATCTGAATGGAAGTCCTCTCTACAGTATTGCTGACAAATGGATGAGTTGAGCTCTTTTGGAATACCTTAAATGAGGTCAAAGCATTCCATTCTGATTTTGGACAGCTCTAGTTTTTGTTAGGAAGTCTTTTTGTAGTAGTCAGGAAAGACCTGACATACAAACTTGACTCTGTCACTTGCTAGTTGTCTGACCTGAAGCAATTCACTTGATTTCTCTGAGAGTCAGGTTCCCAATCTGTAAAATAAGGATAATCACAAATACAACACACTTGTCTGAAAGGACTGATGTGATAAAAGTCATTTTGTAAAGCCTTGATTGTATCATCATCGTCAAGCTGAAATCTGCCTCCACAACTTCCACACAATATTCCTGGCTTTTCCCTCTGAGGTCAATTCCTATTCCATGTGATAGACACCAAGACACATGAAAAAACAGTGATTAGGTTGTTCCTAAATTGTGTTTTGTCCAAGCTGTTCATCTTCAGTTCTTTCACACTCTGTTCACATACCATGCTTTTGAGAAAGTGTGGCATGGCAGAAAGACTGCTGGATTTGAAGACAAAAGGTTCTGGGTTTAATCCTGCCCCTAAAAATAACTGTGGCTGTTGAAGACAATTAACCTTTCCAAGCCTCAATTTCTCCTTCTGAAAAAATGGGTAGTAGATTAACACTTACCCTGTAGGGTTGTTGTAAGGATCATTTAAAATAATGCATATTTATAATGCTTTGAAATAATTAAGCCAGACACAAATGCAATATCATATTCTCTGACCAAGTAACAGTATAGAAGGACAATGCCCTTCCTCATCCTGTCTTTTAATACACTCTGAGAGGAGGAAGGGAATAAGCATTGGTATAGTATCTGCTGTATTGTGATTATGCTAAAAGTTTTACAAATATTACCTCATCTGATCCTCACAGCAACCCTGAGAAGTCGATACTGTTTTTATTCCCATTATACAGATGGAGAAACTGAGTCAAATAGAGGTTAACTAAGTGACTTCTCTAGGTTCATATATTAAAGGTCTGAGATTATATTTTCACTTAGATCTTCCTGACTCCTAACTCCTGCCCTTAAGAGCTATAGATTAAATGATCTAATTTCGTTTTCTTCACTGCTAAGAGGAGTTTCAAAAGATCCATTCACTGCACAAACTGAAAGCTGAATAGGTACACTTGAGTTCCGGAGCATGCTAAATGGTGGTTTAGCTCAGAAACAAGAAAACAACCCTGCCCACAGAAACAAGATCCCTAGCATATAGATTTGTAAGTCACTACATGAGGAATTAGCATCCAAACAACTCTAAACAACTTTAGAATCTGCTGCCTAATGCTACAGGAAGTATGCAAAATGATCAAAACTTTCAAAATATGATTTAAATTAAATTCATCTCCAGAAAGAAAAATTTATTCATTGAACAGGAGATAAATAAGAAAATCTGCAGGGGGAAAATGTAATGGCAAATCTGTGTTGTCAGTAAATACACCCTTGAGATTTTAAAGATTAGGCATCATCACTTTGTAATTCCCCCCTTTTGTCATTTTAGAAAGGCTTTTGCAAGCTTATTTTGTAGGTTCCATAAAGAATCCTTTCTAGTCAATCTAAAAGAAAGCCTCCCCATGTAGGAAGGTTGCGGGAAGGTTGGAACCAATCAGTGATAGTGGTTTCCATAAAGATCATTCCTGTCTTTATTCTTTTCTTAAACCTTCTGAAAAATAATCAAGATGAAAATTGCATTCTTGTGCTTTCAATGGATAATTTTTATGTGATTCTTCCTTTGATGTTACATTAGCTAGAGAGATATGGAGTTAATCAAAGCATTTTATTCACATACAGAAGAAAATTAAAGGAGGAAATATGGTGACCACCTGTGTATATGTATCTATTTATTTTGCCAACTTTTATAACTAGCTGTTTCTTTCCCAGCAATTCATTTGTTTCCCTTCAGAGTACTCCATTAACTGTTCATAACATAAATTAATTGTTGATGAAAAAGAAAAAGGATGAAGAATTGAACACAGAGGAGAAAAAAAAGAGGGGGGGGGAGATTCACTCTCTGAAAGGAAATATTTACTTATGTATGTTGGAGGAAAGTTTCCAACTCCCGCAGTAGAGTAAGGTAGTTTTTATATTTTGCTTTTGTTTTTATTTGAGGAAATCGCCTATGTTTTTAATGAGGAGTTTTGTGCTTCATAAGTTTTCAGTGTTGCCTCAAAAGACATGCTCTTATTTGCCCTTCTGCTAACATCAAGTTCAACTAAACCTGAATAGGTAGGAAATACAGTCTAATTTGAGATGATTCTCTGAATGTCACAAAAAAGAAAAGAAAAGAAAGCTCACAGATCTGTGCTAAATCATTGAATACTAGAGCAGCTTTGTGTAAAGCACATTGTAAGAGATAAAAGTGGATGGAAAACTCTAAAAGTTATCCTTCATTAATCCTCCCAAGATGAAAGATCTCTTTTCTCCCTACCTCCTCACTGAAAACAAGTAATCAAATTCTACCAACTCACTTTACTGAGCAAAATCCTCCTACTGATGTGGCCGACTTTTTCTTTCTCAAGGGAGGTTAGGTTTTCAGAATTCTGTTCTCTTTTTGCAGATTTCTAGATTCTAGTAGTTTTCCTTTGGGACTCATCAACCTACATGTCCTTAGGGTATTACTCAGTGTTCTCTAGTCAGGTTCCCTCACTTCTTACTTCCATTTCTAGGCACTCTTTATAATATGTGAGTTTGTGTGTATATGATTGTGTGTGCATATATGCACATGTCCATGTATATGTATATATGTGTAAATTCAGCCCTCAGCTGCATCCAATCTTCTAATGATGCATCCAAGAAACTATTTCCATCCAAGCTTTTGAACTTGCTACCTACAATCCACAAAGTCTTTGACTCCTCTCTACCATAGCTTCCTTTCCCCTTTTCCATCACTCCTGAAGGTTTCTTGTGTAAATTTATATAATCAACTTTTCTCAGACTACAGTTATCTAAATATTCTCTTTTAATATTCTAGCATCAGTAGTGTCTTTTGTTGTTGCTGTTCTTTATTTGCTTAAGCTAACTGCTTTGATACACTCCACCAAGCAAGAGCATTTCAGTTAACCAGATCTTGGCAAGTAGCTGAATACTTTAAATCACAGGGGCCAGGAGGACCTCTGAGGAGCTGATTTTTTTTGTCTAAAAATTTTATGTTAAACAGGCTCAGCAATAAATACAACAAATTCTAATCAGTTAAAACATTTGTATTAGGAGATGGCAAAGACAGTAGTATGATGTATACAGAGGATGAGAACAAGTTTCAAATCTGGATTTAAAACATTTTTGCTGTTTCACATTGGACAAGTCATGTAACTTTTGAGTTTTCTAGCTGAGTCTTAAGACTATAAATTGGAGAGAAGATGCCAACCTCCACTTGTAGAAAGAATTGCCTCATTTGGAAAAAAATACTTTAAAAATCAAATAAGAATGATAGAGGAAAAATTGGGAAAACAAATGAAATGTATGAGAAATATAAAATGAAAATCAAAAACCTGGTAAAAGAAACACAAAAAATACTAAAGAAAATAACTCCTTTAAAATCAGAATTAACCAAATGTAAAAGAAGTTCAAAGCATCACTGAAGAAAAGAACCCCTTGAAAATGAGATTTGGAAAAGAAGAAGTTAATGACTCCGTGACATCAAGAAAAGTCAAAAAAAAATGAAAGAAGATGTGAAATGACTCAAAGGAACTAGCTGGAAAACAGATGAAGGAGAGATAATTTAGGAAATATTAGACTATCTGAAAGCCATGATTTTAAAAAAATAGCATAGTTCTCATACTTAAAGAAAATAGAAAGGCAAACAGCACAGACATTTTAGAACCAGAGGGCAAATGGAAAGTAAAAAAAAAAAATCTACCATTAACCTTCTAAAAGAAATCCCAAAATAAAAACTCCCAGGAATATTGTAGCCAAAATCCAGAGCTCCAGATCAAGATAGCCACAATTCAAGCAGCCAAGAAAACCCTAAATTGGGTCAGAGTCATACATGACTATAAAGGACTAAACAAAAAGAATTCAAACAGCATAATATAAAGTGTGCAGTGAACATTTATGGGAATAGAGGATTCCCTAGCATTTCTGATGAAACGACCAATACTGAATAAAAATTTGACATTCAAACACAAAAATCAAGAGAAGAATAAAAAGCTAAACAAGAGCAAGAAATCATAAGAGACTTAACAAGGTTAAACTCTTTACATTGCTATGTGGGAAGATGATATTTGTAACCACTAAGAACTTAGTCAAAATATGGAAGGTAGGGATCTACTTATACAGAAAGCATGGGTTTGAGTCGACTTTGTTGTGATGCTCTTAAAAGAAAAATGGAAGGGTGAGAAAGAAGGATGCAAAAGAGATGGGTGAAGGGAAAAGAAGAATGAAAAAGGGCCTAAGGAATCCTTCCCTTAAATACCATTTCAAATAAAACTGGCAAAACAATTTCCTCCTTGAAAACAGTTTTGAATTAAGACATAGTATCATAGAAGTGTTGCCTAGAGTTTATCCATACAATGCTTGAACAACATAGTCAGATTTTAAATCTATTTATGATCACACCATTAAAAATCTCAAATAATTTCTGCTTTCATAGAAAGACCTTATTGTCTCTAGATGAGATATAAGGAAACTTACTTGTATGTTTCTGCTTTTTTGCTTTTGTTTTTTTATAGCAAGCTCACTATACTATCAGAAATCATTGGTGTGAGGAAATTTTAGGACAAGATAGAGTCAAGTCAGGTTAAAAAAAATAGTTTATTCATTTTATGCATATTTATAGTCTATTTTCAATAATACACTATTCTGAAATCTGTTGCTTAAATTGCTGAAATAAAAATTAATTTAAGAACAAACTAGTGCAGGATATTTACCTCTGTGAAATGGACGGAGTAAGTAATTCGCAGGCAAGAGTCAATTGGGAATTTCAAGAGCGTCTTTATTAGCCAGGCTGGTGGCTGCCTCATGGAGAAACCCATGAGGCAGCCCCAAACTAAGGTGGGTGTGTACATTTTAAGCATTTTGGCACTTCTTGGTACAGCCTTGCAGTTTCCACAACAAACATTTCTCACAGAATAGTCTTGACAGAAGAGGCCCATCGCTGCTAGGCAAGGGGGCCCAACAGAAAGTAGTTGCCAGGAAAGGGGCCCAACAGAGAATGGTTGTCAGGAAGGGGGTTGTCCAACAGAAAGTGGTTGCCTGGCAAAGGGGGTCTAACAGGAACAGTTCTGATAGGGGGGCACAAGTTGTTGCCAGGCAAGGGGGAATAATGTTTTGACAGGGGCCCAACAGAATGTTGCTCCTAGGCAAGGTTATCCAACCCTGCCCAGCAACCTAACATATCTCTCAACCTAGGGGCCCCAGGCAGGAATAATGTCCCTTCACTCTGCAACTAAATAGTTAGCTGGAGGCAGATAGGTGACACAGTACGGAGCCAGGAGCCAGTAAGACCTGTAAATGAATCTAGCCTCAAACATATACTAGCTGTGCAACCCTGGGCAAGTCATTTGAAATATGCCTCAGTTTGTCCATTTGTAAAAACAAAGATAATAATATCAGCTATTTCCTAAATTTGTTGTTAGGATAAAATCACATAGTATTTGTCAGCTCTTAGCACAGTTCTGAGCATATAGTAAGTGCAATATAAATTATCATCATCATCTCAGATTTATATTTATTTTGACTTTTCAACATTTATTTCCACATGATTTTGAGTTCCATTTTTTTTCCCCTATCTCTTCCCTTCCTCCCACCCCAAGAGGGCATCTCCTGTATCTATTTTCCAGGTCACTGTTTTTTTCCAATGAGATATTTCACATTGTCTTCTATTTTTATTTTCATTCTTTTGGTTCTGTTTTATAATTTCTTGATTTCTCATAAAGTCATTAGCTTCCATTTGCTCCATTATAATTTTTAAGGAATTATTTTCTTCAGTGAACTTTTGGATCTCCTTTTCCATTTGACCAATTCTGCTTTTTAAGGCATTCTTCTCCTTGGCTTTTTGGACTTCTTTTGCCATTTGGGTTAGTCTACTTCTAAGGTGTTATTTTCTTATGTATTTTGCTAAGTACTTGCTAAAGTAGTTTGAGATTCAAGCTGGGACCTTCCTTTTCCTAAGTCAAGTGTTTAGCAAGCCATTGGCTTGATTTTCATGATTTTCTTGCATCACTCATTTCTCTTCTCAATTTTTCCTCTACTTTTTTTACTTGCTTTTCAAAATCCTTTTTGAGCTCATCCATGGCCTATGACCAATTCATATTCCTCTTGGAGACTTTTGATAAAGGAGCTTTTACTCTGCTGTCTTCCTCTGTTTGTATGCCATGATCTTCCTTGTCACTAAAGTAAGATTCTATAGTCTGAGTTCTTTTACTGTGGTTAATCACCTTCCCATTCAAGCACTTGACTTTTTAACTCTTTGTCAAGGCAGGACTCTGCTTCCAGTGGGGTGAAGATGGATGTGAGTGTCAGTGTACTTTCCCATGGCTCAAGGATTTTGTATTAGCTGATAGATCTTTCACCATCTGTGGGCCCAGAGCTCCAGAAGCAGCCTCTGCTGCTGATGCTGCTACTGCCACCACCACTGTGCCACCACCATCACCACCACCCTGGTGGTGGGGCTGGACGTGGCCAGACAGCACGCTCCTCTTTCACCCAGGTCCCACAGAGTTTTTCCACTAAACTTTTTGGTATTTGTGGGTTGAGAAATCAGGAAACCACCAAAGCTGTCAATGATTCAGTCCCCCGAGGCCTGCTCTGGTATATCTGCACAGGTCTGGCCCATACCATACTGTGCTCTACTCCCTGCCCAGTGAAACAGACCCTTCCTGTTGACTTTTCAGGTTGTCTTGGACTGGGGATTTGTTTCACTCTATTATTTTGTGGGTTCTATAGCTCTAGAATTTGTTTAGAGTAATTTTTTACAGGTATTTGGAGGACTTTGTGGAAGAGCTCAGGGAAGTCTCTGCTTTACTCCACCATCTTGGCTCTGTCCCCCACATAATCATTATTTTAAAGTGAATTACACAGAAGCATAGTCTAGATAGAGAGGCCAATATGATGAGTAGAAAAATCTCTATTTCATGGCTATTCTTAGCTCTTTTAACCATAAAAAATAAACCAAACAATATTTATTAGGCACCTACTTTGTAGAAAATGCTGTTGCTACAGCATAGTGGACAAAATGCTGGACTTAGAAAAAGGAAGATCAAAGTTCGAATCTCAATTTAGACACTTACTAGTCACAGGACTATATACAAAAGGAAAAAAAAAACCTTAACCTCTCAGCCTCAGATTTTGCATGCAAAATGGGGATATTACAAGCACAGAAGCAAATGAAATAACGTATGTAGAGTGCTTTGCATAGCTTAAAGGATTGTGTAAATATTAACTAGTATTTTTCTTGATCAATTTTTTTTTTAAATTTGAAAATGTGAAAATATATTCTCTAAATGTAGTATCTTATGTGGGAGGAGACAGCCATACAAGTCTGATTTACTATGCTTCTCAGCACAATTTTCATATGACTCCTATTTAAATATCCCCAAGTAAGTTCATATGAGTTCTACTCTCTCTGCTCTTTTTCACTAGGTTCCCAAGTCCTGTAGACACTTTCTTGGACATAAGCCATATCTCTGGGGAAATGATGTCACAAACTGCCTCTAGGCACTCAGTGATTACTGGATTATTAATTCTAAAATTGGATTGAAAAGTTTCAGCAAGGTTATGGAATTATGTGTTTTACCTTACCTAGACTTGTCACCCTCTGACTTCCAGACTTCAGATCCTGGAGTTCATATTTATAATGATCCAATACTTTCATTTTTATGTCGATAATGCCATGATCATGTCAATGAGATGAGAGATGCCGACAGTTCCCAGATTTATATACATAGCTCTAATCTCTACTTTAAATTCAAGAGTCATTCATCATGAACTGCCAGCTGAATATCTCTCATTGGACATCCCAACAGTATCTCAAATTCAGTGTTTTCAAAACAAAACTTATGATTTCCCACCTTTATGTACTCCCTCAGCCATATTTTGCTATTCTTGTTGAAGGCTACACCATCTTCTTGATCACTCAAGTTTGCATATTTGGGGTCATCCTTAATTGTTCATTCTAATCCAATCCTCCCTCACATGACAAATCTATCAGTTCTACTTTCATGAGATTTATCATATCTGCACCCATCTGTCAGCTCTATACTCAGCATACCTCAAATCTTCATCATCTCCCACCTAGATTAGCAAAATAAGCTCCAAATGGACTACCAAGGTCCCATTTTTCCAGTCCATTCTCCCCATAGTTGCCATATTACTATTGCAGAAGCACAGGTTTGACCATTTCACAGCCTTACTCAAGAAGCCTGGTGGCCTTCAAAGCAACTTCTAGACTCCTCAGCACAGTACAATGAAGTCTTACACAATCTGGCTTGTGTGTCTGTCTCATACTTGGATTTATTCCATATTAATTCTTTTTACACGTACTACATTATGACCAAAACCCTGAACCTGATGATCTGTTGTTCACATACATTCCTTTGCACAGACCATTCACCATACACAATATGTATTGCCCCTTCACCTCTGATTTATAGAACCCTTAGCTACCTTTGGGATCTATCTCAGATATCATTTCCTACTCATTTGTTTCTTACCTAACCAACTTTTAGCATGCTAATCCTACTGAAGTGATTCAGTATATACTTATATGTTTCCTGATAGTATTTCTCTAGTATAGGGTTTTTTAATCTGTGGTTTTATTGTGTGTGTGTGTTCAACCCCTTTGGGAGTCCGGTGAAGTTTATGTTCTTCTTTTCAGGACAACATTTTTAAATGCTCAAAAGAAAATTCATGATTACGAAAGAAATAAATTGCATTAAAATATTCTTAAGTGCTCAGGGCCCCTAGGTTATGAATCATTGCCCAAGTAGAAGCTAATCTCTGGAACCAGGGAATTGATTCATTTTTTTTTTTATACTCAATGCTCCAATTCAATGCTAGGCACATAACAGATATAATAAATTCTCATTGAGTTGAACTTAATAAAAAACTGTACATATTACCTTTAGAAACATGGATTGGCACCTATCCAAACTTCCTCATTATGCAGCAGTCTTTTCCATGCGGTTTGATAAAATATGTCTTTCTACCTATTCAACGTGTTGTAGGCCTTCCTCTAAGCCCAGCAAGATTCCATGCATCAAAACTCAAGCTGTCTCTAAACTCTCTCACTAAATCACTGGCCCAGAGCCATTTGTATTCACACGTTTTCTGCATGATCACCCTTGTGATACTTCCTTTTATGTTTGAATTTTTGCTGAAATTATGTTCATTTTTTTCAATTACAATATTTATTTTCTCTACCCTTTCCCCAAGAGGGAAAAGAAGAAAAGAAAAAAAAAATGCTCAGAACAAATATGTATAATCAAGCTGAACAGATTCACATATCAGTGCTTTCTATATAGAGATAAAGATATATATATTTTTGCATATATATACATATACATACAGACATTTATGCGTCTATAATATATGTATACATGTGTATATATATATATATATCTCCATATTATATGTGTGTGAATATATCCATACACATGTAGACATACATATATATGTATATGAATGTGTATACACATATTTGTACGTATGTGTATCTTGAGTCTAGTATACACAATCAATCAGAATTTTTAAATCTTCCAAAGTTGTCTGTTTTTACAGTGTTGTTGTGAAATAAATTCTCTTGATCCTGCTCACTTTTCTTTACTCTGGTTAATAATATAGTCTCTGAAAGGACTGTAAGAACCCAGGGAAAAGACCAAAGAGCCTGTTCTGTGTCTTCCAAAGATAGGACCTGAGACATCCAAAAAGAGCCAGAATTGAGAAAGACTAAGTAAATGGGAGCCATCAAAATAGCCAGATGGAGGATATAGGTTTTTCATAGTTCAAAAGGTCAAATTTCTGAGCTGCCTTTTAAAACTTTAGAGGAGCCATTGTTACCAGCTTATTATGGACTTTGTTTTCTCCATGCAATATATTCCAAAAAACTTAGTTAAGCAAACTGGACCTTGAATTTTCTTAAGGTTGACCTTCCACCCATTGTCTCTCATATGAGTCAACATTCCTTCTAGAACCTCTTCCAACATGGCCTCATTAGGCCCAATCAACATTATATCATCAACATTGTGGTAGACAGCAATTCCCTCAGGGAGTAAGGCCTCTTTCAGGTCTCTGCTCACCAAACTGTGATAGTATGAAAGAGAAATCAAGTTACCCAGAGGAAAGATAGTGACAATATACTGAATTCCTTCCCAGGTCGAAGCAAACTGGTACCGACTAGCCAGTCATCAGAATAGAAAGAAAACAGCAGTTGATTATATCCATACCCCATTCCACTCACCCTAGGCCTGAACTAGCTAGTCTATGTTGACAATGTCAGAAACAGTCATCACAACCGGCATTGCAACTTTATTCCCTCCTAAAAATCTGCTGTAAGTTATCATGTCCTTCCTCCCTTCTTTATTAGTCATGCAAGTTTGTTATAAAGATAATGTGCATAGAGAAGTGTTCTATCCTCTTTCATTTCTGCAATTAAGAAGAAAATATCCTTCACCCCCACCAATCCAATACTATTTAATATTAACTATTTGTAGTGTCTCAAGCAACATAAAAAGCTTCCAGTAAGCCCTACAAAGGTAGTTATATGGCATAATAGATCCCTCTCCTGAAACCTAGAGTTGGGAAATAAACAAGTTCAAATCCTCCTAGCAATGCAACCCTAGGCAAATCTCAACACCAGTTGTCTCAGTTTCCTCAAGGGCAAAAATGAGAATAAAAATAATGGCACTCACCTCACAGGGTTGTTTTAGGGACCAAATGAAAAAATATGTAAAGGATGTTTTAAACATTAAAACACTATATAAATGTGATCTGTTGTTTGTGATATCATTTATCCACAATAACCAGAAATAAAAGATGCCCTACAGTTGTTAACTCTCCAAAAATCATAACATCAATGCTCAGAATATATTAGCCCTGATTAGCTATCACAACTCCACCCAAGCAAGATGTTCTTTGCTTCATTGATTTTCCCTCAAAAACCTGACGGAAGCTAGGCTTCCCCTTAAGGATTTGTTGCCAGTCTCCTAGCACAAAAGTCACCTGGCAGCTGAGATCTGTGGCCCTTTATATATTTGGCTTTCCCTCCCCACTCCTTCCTTCCAAGTAACACTGAATTAGGTTTTTACCTTCTTATTCCCATGATGTCCTCTAGTTAGAGTCTCTGGAAAACTCAGCCCTTACCATCTCAACAGCTTCTCAGATCTTAGTATAAAAACAGATTTAAACTTCTCCAGCCACCACCACTACCATTTGTTAGTGGTAAAAGATCTCTCACTCTCTGACTCCCTTGGGGAAATGGTTAATTCTAGAGAGATGGTATAAGGGTGGGAGAGATAGGACAAAGGTGGAAGAGGAGGAGGGGAGTAATGGGATAATGAGATAAGCCTGAAGCTATCTTCTTGTCAGTATTAGTTCCTACTTTGTGAAAAGACTGGCATAGGTTAAATGAAGAGTCAGGGGCCATTAAATTGCTAGCTCTAGCTGACACTCATGAACAAATCACCGCTGCATAGGGAGAACTGGTTTGAAAAAATCTTTAGGTTCGCATACTGCGAGCTTCATGACCTCTCGTGTTCCAACTCTTGATAAAGTATTCTGACTCTCACTTAACTGACTTGCCCTTGGGTCAAGGCAATTCTTAGTTAAGATAATTCCTCATCACCTTCACTTGTGAGTTGCCCCATGTCCTTTGGCACCTGAATTATTAATCCTCCTACCAATTGCTATAAAAATCAAACTAGTGAAGCTTTGGCTTTATGCATTCACCTGAAGCCAATTTATGGACTGATAATTCAGCACCACTCAGCCCTCCAGTTAGGCCCAATTGTCCCATAACAGGCCCCAATTGTCCCAAGGCAGGGAAAAAGTAGACCTCATGCCTCATAAGGTGATCTTGGCATCTTGGATCTCTACTCTAACCCACAAAGTTAACTTTCTCCATAACATGCTCTTTAGATCTTATGCTCTAAGAATCAAGAACATCTCATAGTGAATCAATTTACTTCTATACTATAAGGTGTGTTGAATATTAAATTAACCCATGATCTCCCTAGGGTTTTCCGGTTGGTCCATTTAAGATTAATGAGGCATTGGATCACTATTAAAAGGCCATTAAAGAATATGCATTTAATTACAATGAATTATTTATATCAGTTAATACCATTCAACTTGAAGAAAAACTTAGAGGGATAAATTATGGCTATTTTATTCCAGAGAAGAGCCCTAACTTTGACAAATTGAATATTGATGTTACTGGGCACCAATAATTAATGCCAGCCAACCCTCATCCATTATCAATTTATCTACAGACTTTGTGCATAGATACACATATGGTTAATATGCACATGAATGCTTGCATATGACATATGTTTATGTGTGCATGTGTCTCTTAGAATTGACTGTGTATATACCCATGCACATGTAGTGAGATGTAAAAAAAAAAAAAAAAGCAATTCTCTGATGCTTACATATAACCCCTGAATACAAAGCAAATTGCAATATCAATTCCTAAGAAAATACCAGCCAGCCTCAGCTGGGATATATTCATCAACCATCTTGACTTAGTTGAATGTTTATTTTAAAAGCACATGATTCATGTATACAAGTTACTATCCATTGACTTAACTAATTTTTTTCAATTGACATTTTTTTTTCTCCTCAAGCATTAAGTTGCCATTATTTTAACTATTCAAAAGTTATACTCAGGACTCAGTAGATGCTCATAAAACATATTGTAATGGCATGTGTAGAGAAAGGAGTAGCAGTTAGAATCTTGAGTTTACAACATAATACAATGTTCCACAAGTCCAAGGTCTGTGGTCAGAGTTCTCAGATGTCATTCCTTTTATATCCCTTAAAGATTACAATTCTGGGATAACAAAGATAAAGTCATTATGAGTCAGATTTTCTTAGTTTTCTTTCCTTCTGACAAAAAGCATAACATTTTAAGAACATAATTTTTGTTTTTCAAAGCTAATAAATTGATGTAAGTAAACTATATGTATATCATCTTTTAGTTCAACACACATTTAATTATTCACCTACTATTTACAGAGCAATGGATCTAACTCTGAGAGAAACTGAATGTCTATATAATATATAAACCCTTGATCATGGAATAAACACCATTAGGCAGATATTATTAGAAAAATGATGGTAACATTGAACATCAACACAACTAAATTGCTTGGTACCTTTTACATTTAAATTAATTTCAATGCATGAAGCAGCATTACATATTTTACATTCACTCCCTTTAGGGAATGGGGATTGCATCTGTGATTTTACTGGCTTTGGGAGTTTCCAGGTAAAGAAATTTTCTCTAGCAACAGGTCAGCACCTTCTTTGCAACTTACAGTAATAGAGATTTTCCTAGATGACTAAGTTTACGTGACTTGTCCATCATCATTTAGCCCGTACATGTCTCAGACACAGGCCTTGAAATTGATCTTATCCACTTTGAGGCCAGCTCCCTGACCTTGTACCACTGTGTAACAACAGCAAAGTACTTTGAAGGTTGTAAATGACTTACATGTATTATTTTGTTGTATTACATACGACAGTAATCAATAAACATTTGTTCAACAATGAATGATTCAATCATTCAATTTCATTTTATGGTTGTTTCCTTATTTGATGATAAACTAAAACTTTTTCTCTGAACATAGAAAGGTATCTTTTTTTTTTCTCCGTTGGAATTTCTATTCAAAAATTGAAATGGGTTAACAGTTACCTAAGGGTAAGCAAAAATATGTCAAAGGTAACACGATTATGGTTTTCAAAACATTTCATCTGTTTTTCAATCACAGCATTCCCCTGTGTAGCCCTCTGACTACAAATATAACTATAATCTCAAATATCTGTGTCACTTGGTGCAGGCCATACTTTCACCAAAAGCTTCTCAGTGGCACTTTAATCAATAAAGCAATGCAGGCTGTGGAGGATTATCGTAAAACACCATAAAATCACTCACAATTTAAAAGATAAAGAAAAAAATAGCCTTCAATTGAGATAACCCAATCTGTCACTCCATTTGACAAAGTTCAGCTGTAACAGAGTGACAGCTGTGGTACTCACTAGAAGAGAGTTGTGGAGCCCTTAGAAATAACCTAATCTTTCAGGCATTACTACATAGCAAAAATAAAATTGATGGTGATATTCTTTAACTTGTTTGTTATTGGCTCAGGAGGAGAAAGTGAGGCTGGTGACCTTGCACAGCCCTCCCTCACTCAAAACAAAGTCAAGTGCAAGTCATCATTTCTCTGATGCCATGCATGGTCTTCCTCAAAAATTAAGGATGAACACATCAATATTTGGCAATCTGTGGAACTGGATCTCACTCGACTGTCCCACAATCAAGATATACTAAATTTGCATCAGCTGAAATCTGTGGTGTTAGAAGTCCTTCTATGTCTTAGTAGCTGAATCTTATGATCCTGTCTGAAGCATACAGAGACTGATCCTAGATCATACAGCTAGTAAGTGCCAGAGGTATGATTCAAGCTCAGATTACTTGTTCCAAATTCAGAAACATTATATACAAAATATGCTGATTTTGCTTTCTGACATTACTTTCCTATCAACATTGTCAATTTGGACAGCAGTCTACTCTGTGTTTTGGAGAATGTATGACATCGTAGGTGAGTAGGTGTTTATCAAATTCTTACCCACTGATGAAATCACAGATCTTTTGTGTAGGTAAGTAGGAATTAAAATAAAGGGAGTCACCTTTTATCTTGTCTGTGGGTTTATTGCTTCAGATTAGGTAGTTAAGTGGCACAATAGGTACAGCACTGAGCTTAAAATCAGATTCAAATTCAAATCTGGCTTCAGACACTTACTAGCTGTGTGAACCTGAGTGAGTCACTTAACCCTACCTCAGTTTCCTCGTATGTTAAATGAGCTGGAGAAGGAAATTGCAAATCATTCCATTCTCCTTGCCAAGAAAACCCCAAATGGGGTCACAAAAAATCAAACATGACTAACAGCAACAATTGCCTTCAATATTTTAGTCAAACAATATGGTTTGTCTCAAAGATAATCACTGATCATATAGTTTCAGCATAGAAAAAGTTGAATTTGGAAATTTCCTCAAAAGTCATCAAGAACAGTTCATCCCTGACCTAGAATTCTCTCATCAGTATTCTAACAAAATAACATCCAGACTTTGCACAAAGGTGTGTGGTGAAACAGTCAGCTCTCTCAGAGGCAGGCTGCTGTAAATCTGGAGAGCTCTAATTCTTAAGGGAGTATTTTTTTTTCTTCCATCATTCCTTTCCCTTTTCTTGTGCTTCAGATACCAGTCGTGTGAGCCCAAGCAAACTGCTCAATTGAGACTCAGTTTATCAGTAAAATAGGAATATTCATATCTGTAGAACCTAAATCACAATACAAAGTTGTTGGCTGGTTCAAGTAGGAGAAGAGAAAAAGGAAGAGGGAAAGCTAGGTGCTTTAGAAATATTATTTCTTTGGGTCCTCACAAGAACCCTTGAAGGGTATTATTGTCCCTATTTCATAGTTGAAGAAACTGAGGCAGATAGAGGCAAAGTCACCAGGATCACCCAGCTAATGTCTGAAGCTATATTTGAATTCCAGTTTTCCTGAGTCTAAGCCCAGTGCTATGTCCACTGTACCACTTACCTGCTTCTATGTAAACATTCATCTCTAGGAAAAATAAAGCAATTGAAAAACTTTAAAGTGCCGTATGAATTTTTGTTTTGGTGTTATTATTGTTAAAAATAGTAAAATTGGGGACAGGTTGCCATCCAACCCCTTATTCTTTGATATTTATTTCTCAGAAGACCCCTACACAGGGAGATAAAACAATTGCTTTTCATAATGGAATCAAAGCATTGCATTGTAATCTCATCAGTAGCCATACTGAAATCATGGTCAGGATAAATCCAGTAGCAGACAGGATAATGGGGACAATGTAAATTGCATTCCATGTCTACATAGTATGGATTTTTTTTCGTTAGGTCTCTATGCTTTGAAAGTTTTTTGTGCTATGTAGCCTTGAGGTGATGAGTTTTGGGAATAACAATATCTATTTAAAACATTCTTAATTTTTATGGATCTACATTATATTGGGGCACTTTTAGGTCACAGTTTTCTACCTAATAGTTGGTCAATACCAACATGGCTTATTGAATTTTCAAAGATATTTTGAGGTCTCTTTTTGTAATAGGTAGGTTGGTTTTTTGATATTTTGTGAAATAAAGATGAGCTGTTTATGTCTCATTAGGTATTCAGTAGCTATATTACAATCTGTAACAATGTGTTGCAGAATTTTTAGCACTTCCTTGCAAAATCTACATTTTGCACCATTTCTTGGCATATATACGCACATTCACACACACACACACACAAACACACATACACACATATGTGTATGTATCTTTGGGGGACAGAATAGAAGCAATTAATAAATGTCTGCTATGTGCCAGGCACCATGCTTGATGCTTTACAAATATCACCTCATTTTATCTTCACAACAACCCTGAGAAGTAGGTGCTATTATTATTTCCATTTTACAATTGAGGAGACTGAGGAAGACAAAAATTAAATGATTTGCCCAGAACCACACAGTTAGTAAGTTTCTGAGGCCAGATTTGAACTTAGGTCTTCTTGATTCTAGACCCTGGGTTCTATCTATATGTCACGTAGCTATTATGTCAATATATTGCATGTAATGCCCCCCCCCCCAAAAAAAAAGAAACAAGAAGAAGGAGGAGAAAGATTTGTAAGATGAAGTTTCTAGGGTGTTAAGGTAAGCAACTCAGACCATCATATAACTTTCTGTGTTTTCTGTCTTTGTGTAGTAAGAGTTCAACTCAGCAGCCAGTTCTTGCTTTAGGTTTTTTCCTGTTCCTTCCAGATACTAGGGTGTTTCCTTTGTGTATACTTTGAATTTATTTGTGGATATTTTTCTCCAATATAATGAAAATTCCTTATTTGAGGGGGCTATTTGAAGGAAAGAATATCTTAGCATAATGTTTAGTATGTAGTAAGCCCTTATAAATGCTTTTTTAAATCAAGTATATAGGCAGAATGATATTTAGTTCCCCTACATAGAGAGCTGGGTGACAGATTTTTTTCAAGAAAAAAGATCCAGATTTTCTCTATTGATCATCAATTTCCTGCAGGTTTTTACAATGTCTTTTTAGCAGCTATGTGACATAGACTAGACACAGGGAAAATCTGCCTTGCGCCTACTATGATGTGTCAACATGAACCAAATCCACCATGTTCTTCCCCGATTGAACCTTGAAGGTAATAGAGTAGACTCAGATATTCACACACTTTGAAATGAGATCCCACTTATTTTCTTGAAAAGAAGAGAGAGAAATAAAAGTTATCTGAATAGATCAAATAGTTTGTGATAGTCATAGGTTTATAAACCAAAAGAAATAGGTTAATATCATGTGATTCATGGCACTGAATCCCAATTGCATTTGAGTAACTAATAGACAAGTGATTGTGCCAGGAGAAGCTGCCAAGAACAAATTACAGATAGTTTAACCTACCTGTGGAGACTATAGGAACATGAATCTAATATATTTGGGATGAAAATTATATTTATATAATTAACTCTGAGGTAATAGCAGACCTATAATATTAATCGATATTGCTGACATATGTACCTCTTAAATTGTATTAGTTATTTAAAAATACCGTATTACTACATTATGCAGTTGATAAAAAGCAAAAAAAATGACTAGGAAAACAATTCTCCAAAGATTTTACAAGTAGAAAATAATGATAAATGTCTAAAGATCATACCATCACCCTTATGTACCCTAAAATCCATATAATGGTGATGGTATGATCGTTTGACATTTATCATTTTAAACACTACACATTTTTGTACTTTGCACATATTTCTAGCTAGAAATTATTAACTTAAGCTTAATGAGAAAAGAATTTCATAATACATATCACAATTTTCAGTAAGGACATTTTTTTCATAAATATGTGAATTTTCCCTTTCATTTTTGGAAAATAACCATTTTTAAAAACTATTAAATACCCCAATTTTTTTAGAGTTGCTATCCTACAAAGTTTTAGCAGTTACCTAGTAAGTTGCTAATTGGAACAAGATCTTTACTGAAGTCTCTTGGTTCATGAAAATGTCATAACAAATAGACTACTCATGTTCACTGTAGAAGATAAATGACAATTTTACTGGCAAACATTTGGATCTAATTTGTAGTTAAATTAGACTTTATAACAATATCAACAATAACAAAATCCTTTGAAATATGAAAGTTTTATTTTTTAATCTAAGTTTTTGAAGGTGTTTTTAATCTGTTTTGGATTTTCTTTGCATTCCATATATAATTTAAAATTAATGAAATATAATTTAGAAGCATATAAAAAGATGGGAATAACACAGTGAAGAAATATACATATTTCCCAGACATATAAACTGTCAAATATTCACAAAAGAAATCATGAACTTCATGTAAAACTATTTCAGTTGAATACAGAGAATAGATAAGAGGGAATCTGAATAAAGTAATACTAACATTCACTAGCTTTTACATTCTACTCTTACCAAGGACTCACAGTGATCCATTAACATTTTCTGGTAAGCTTATTGACATCCTCTCTTGATGAAAGCATTTGCTGGTGTGTCTTTTGCCAACTCTCATCTGTAACAACTGGCATACATTCATTCTTTCTAGACACAAGATGAATAGTTGGGCATGAGGGGAATTGAGTAGGTGTTAGCACCTAATGTCACCTTAAGCCTATGGTGGGTCCTATATTAGAGTATTCAAAGACTCCACCCATGATAAACCCTCAACCTCCTCCCTGCTCATAAAAATGTATCACTTTATGATTAAGCTCTATCACAAAAAGAAAAGGAAGCAAACCAAAAGAGGAAACTGAGGTAGAAGCCAAGTTTGCCTCACTTTTAGGGTCCTAAAGGAAAAGCCACTGAAATCAGCATCAGCCCTTCTTATCCCCATAAAGGTTACTAATGGCTGAGAACTAGTCTGAGTCAGTTTTTCATTCTATACTAGGGATATGCCCACCACCAAATGGTAGAAACCAGAAAGTAAGTGACATTAGACTATAATGAAAAAATTCTGAAATACTAAATATTTCAACAGAGGAAAAAAAGTGAAAATCTAGAGCACAAACATATAAATCATATAAAAAGAAATCTGAAGAAAAGATGACTACTAAATCATCAAAGAGATTACAAACCTATTTACCTATTGCAAGATAAAGAAATATGAAGCAGTGCCTGATGAAACATAGAATCCCATGAAATCCTAAATCCTAGAATTACTCTGAAGAGGAATAAAATCTGTTAGAGAATAAATTAGTGATGAATATATGTACAAATTTATATATCCTACTGAAGAAATTAAAAACTAAATTACCAGATTCAGAAAATGAAATCTACAGGAGATAGTGTCTTTAAAAAAATACATAGAATAAGAAATATATAGGCTTAGAATGGGAAAATACTGAAGTGATAGAAAATCTGGCAGAAGACAAGTAATAGGAAATGATATTGAAAGAACATACTGTCTTGATGAAAGCTAAAACCATTGATCTCAAGGACATGATGTGCAGATATGTGTTAATTATCATATCTTCCAAAAGAACATGACAAAGAAAAACCCGGGGAGTGATGATAAAATGAAAAATACAAGAAGACTTCCAAGTACCTCTGAATATGGAAAATAAAGTATCAATTTAAAAAGTACTGCCTCCAAGGGGGAAAAAAATGCAAGCTTCAAACTTCAACACATACAGTAGATGAATTAACAATTGCGACAAAAAATAATTACATTGGTAAGTAGCTAGAATACCTTAAAATATAATAGAAAGTAAATATGCCTCATTTTAAAAGAAACTCATTGGAAACTTAACAAGTGAATATAAGTCTATTTCAAATAGCAAAGGCATCCACACTCCAACACAAAATGACACATTACAAACCCAAGTGTAATCTTGAAAGGATGTTGGATTTTCAGCAACAACCACCCAAAACGACCACAATGAAATTGCTAAAAAAAACAACAAAAACAGTTGATCTGGTAACACCTCAAACAACAGACATAAAATAAAGAAGAGTATAACTGCCAAGAAAAGTATAAATTTTGAAATAAATTGCTGATCTTAGAGAGTATTTTTCAAAAGCCATAGTGATTTATAGAATTTTTAAAAGAGGAAAAAAAATTTAAAAAGAAATAATCAAGACAATGAAGATGAAAGCAAAATTTAAAGAAGTTCTAAAGATATACAAGTAAAGTTGGAGGACGGACTAGAAAACACTACACCAACTTATGAGTGAATCAGTGTATTTCATGGAAGAATATCTCAGCATGGGAGAGTATAATTGGAGGAAAGGGTGGTAGAAACTGGGGGAGAATAGGTCAGGCAACCTTGTCAAATCTATGGATGAACAATGATGAGATGATATATTAAGGATGCCTTCTTTCCCTATGGCTTTTGGGGACAATCTTTAAGTTGTGTTAAGATAGATTTAAAGCATAAAGATAGGCAAAGAGGAAACAAAACATTACATTTGCTCATGACAAGATGCCAACTGAAACAATGGTTTCAGTAACGTTGTAGGTCCCAAAATAAAAACCAATGAAAGGCAATAGCATTTGTATATATTAATAATGATAAAACCTAACATGCAGTCATAGAGAGAAAAGTTTCATTCAAGATAAGTACCAAATACACAAAATAACTGGGAGTCATTCTACCAATGCATATTCATTATTCATTTAGATATAATTACAACCAATACTTTACAGAACTAAAATAACAAATTCATTTAGAGGAAAAGAGGTATAAACCTTCAAAGAAATGTTGAAAAGAATAAAACGGAAATAACATTTTCACACCTCAAAGTATATTGTAAAGTGGTAACATTAAGGCCGGGTAGTACTGTTTAAAAATTGAAAAGTAGATCAATGTAACAGACTAGGCAAGTAAGAGGCAGATAAAACTGAATTCAGTAACAGTTTTGGATAATTCCCCCCAACAAATATTACTGGGGAAAAAATTTTCTATTTGACAAAAGTTTCTGAGATTATTTGAAAGCATCCAGAAGAAATCAAATTTAGCTGAATATTATTGAATGTAATTGTTTAATTTCTACCATATTTAACAATAAATATAAAAATGGAGATGCGCTAATACTGATGGAGTCCTAATAGAGCTGCCCCCAGCCTCAATATTCTAACCTCATTATAGACCCCTCCTCAAGGCCCACTGTATGCACCTAGGCCCACCACCAATGTTCTGACTTCTTCTTATGCTCCACTGCTCACTAGAACAACAGGTGTGCTATTGAAACTCATAGCTCTCACAGAAACAGCAGGCATGGTAACCAGATCATTGCCTCTACCTAGGTACTGCCTCCAGACCTATTTCTCGTAGTTTCCACAGAAACAGGTATGTTGTTGTACTCAACCACAATCACATCACCAATTTAGCACAAGACAGGACCACAATACCTAAGTATTCATCTTGACCATACGGTACCAAAATAGCTAGCTAATCAGAAGACAGCAACACTAGGATATAGAGCAGGATGCTTGACCAGCAAATTATAGAAGGGGCCCACCCTTCAATACCCCCTGCACAGCAGTAGTAAAGAACTGACCTAGAATGAACTTATGATGTAGAGAGGATAATTATAATATCATTACTATATATACATACTCCCCTAACTGCATACATTGTGGGTAACCACATGCGCAGTTCCACTGAGGCTGGGACATGTCCTGCATTACCTAATCCCTTAACAAACTCCTCCTGTCCCTTAATATTAATCATGTTCCTATGTTCTACATAAATTTTGATTGCATAATCAACATCATATCCTCTATAAAATATGTCTTGCTTGTAAGGAACTTAGCTACTTATCAGAGCATGAAGCCTCAAAACTATAACAAATCTTTCCAACTACCTTGGAGTCAACCCAAGTCTTTGAAATTCTTTAGAGACATCCTACCACAACTCTACATGAAGTTCATCAATGCATTAAAAAAATTAAACAGTTAAATGGTACAATGGCTAGAGGACCAGACCTGGAGTCAGGAAGACTCCTTCCTGAGTTCAAATCTAGACTCAGACACTTGCCAGATGTGTGACACTAGGCAAGTCACTTGCCCCATTTGCCTCAGTTTCCTCATTTGTAAAATGAGCTAGAGAAGGAAATGGCGAACCACTCCAGTATCTTTGCCAAGAAAACCCATATGGGGTCACAAATCAAAAGGCAGACACGACTGAAATGACTCAATAAACAACAAAACTAAAAAATTAGAAAAGATGAAGATAATATGTCTTTTATAGCTTGGCTATTGGGTGGATTATTAACCAGACCAAGGACAGAGGCAATTATAGAAGAAAAATTGAATTTAAATTTTAAATTAAATTTAAAAGCTTTTTTATGAGTAAAATTAATGTAACTAGGATTAAAAAGAAACTAGTATACTTGGAAAAATCTTTATAGCAAATATTCAATTCAAGAAACATTCGTTAAGTGTCAAATATGTTCCAGGCCCTGTGCTAAGTGCTGGCTTAACTTAAATAGCTCCAAATATCTCATGTGTAAGATATATAAACAAGTAAGAGAAACATTTTAAGAGGAAAAGCTATTATCAGTAAATAAGTAGCCAAGGGATACGAAGGAAGAGTTTTAAAAAGAAAAAATAATTGCAAGCTATTGACAACCACCTGAAGGAACGTCCCAAATCACTAATAAAAATGAAATGCAAATCAAAATATTCCTCAGATTTTACATCATACCTGATGATAGAAGATCGAAAGAAGCAATGTTGGAGTCTCTGTAGACTGGCGCATAAGTGCATTACTTGGTGGAGCTATGAAATGATCTAATGATTCTACAAAGCAATATGGAATACTGCAAAGAGAGCAATTACAATGTTCATGCCCTTCAACCTATAGAGTCTACTCTAGGAATATACCCCAAAGAGGTTATGACAGCAATGTCCAATACAAACCAAAATATTTATAGCTGTACTTCTTTACGAGTGTCAGCATAGAATTAGAAACCAAACAGAAGCTCATGATCAGGAACAATCAAACAAGTTGTGATGGTTGGAGTCAAATTATTGTGTTATAAATATAACAAAATATATAGAAAAATGAAGACCTAAGAACTGGTGAAAAATTATTTTAGCTGAATTAGAAAACAACATATATGGCTTGAAATAGCATAAATGGAAGAACAATAAAAAATCAACCTGAATGCTAAAAAATTTGAATGACCAACTTCACCCTAAAGAGGTATGCAAAGACTCCTACCCTGCACTCTACCCACACTGCTGACCCAAAATTCTTTGTAGAGATGGGTGACCTCAGGAGTCGAACACTACATTTAACAGTCAGATTTCTTTTTCCGATATGCTGACGAGGACTTTTTTTCCTTTCTCTTTTTTAATTTGTTATTACAAATTACTCTGAGAGTGGTTAAGGAAAGGATAAATTAGGAAATGAAGATAATTTTAAGGTGAAGTATATCAACAAAATATATTTTTGAAGTATATTAAAATGTTATTTTTCTATTGATATGGTATTATTACACCTTCATTTTAAGAAATATCTTGGTCAAAAGTGAAAATTCATTTTTCAAATATTCAAATAAATATTTGGATACATTATATATGTATCCAAAGTAGGATGGACGCATCCTCAAAGGTCTACAGTATGACAATAGAGGTGTATGGACCTCTAGGAAGTCCATAGGGAGGATGGGTAAGTGCTTTGCATTCCACCCTTCCCCCAAGTCAATAATGGACCTTTTCTTCAACACTAACCCACTATTATCTTTGTAGTTAGTTACTAGGGTCTGTATTGTGATCTCATCCTGAACTCTTCACTCTCATTTACCCAGTGAATCTGATCAGTTACTATTTCCTTTTCTTATTGCCACAACATCATTTACATCTATCCACCTTCTCTCTACTTACAGAACCATAACATTAGTTTAGGGCCTCAACATATTGCTCCTGGACTTTTACAATAGTCTCCTACTTGACTTTTCTGCCCCGTTTTCCCTGCTCCAAACCATCCACCACCAAAGTGATTTTCTTAATATAAATTTATTTATTAAACTTTTTACATTCATTTTCACAAAATTTTGGGTTCCAAATTTTCTCCCCTTTTATCCCCTCCCCCCACCCCAATACACCAAGCATTCTAATTTCTCCTATCACCAGTCTGCTCTCTCTTCTATCATCCCTCCCTTCTCTTGTCCCCATCTTCTCTTTTGTCCTGTAGGGCCAGATGACTTTCTATTCCCCATTAACTGTATTTCTTATTTCCTAGTAGCAAGAACAATGCTCAGCAGCTGCTCCTAAAACTTTGAGTTCCAAATTCTCCCCATCCCTCCCTCCCCACCCATTCCCTTTGGGAAGGCAGGCAATTCAATATAGGCCATATCTGTGTAGTTTTGCAAATTACTTCCATAATAGTCGTGTTGTGTAAGACTAACTGTATTTCCTTCCATCCTATCCTGCCCCCCATTGTTTCTGTTCTGTCTTTTGATCCTGACCCTCCCCGAGTGTTGACTTCAAATTGCTCCCTCCTCCTATTGCCCTCCCTTCCATCATTCCCCCCACCCTGCTTATCTCCTTTTCCCCCACTTTCCTGTACTGTAAGATAAGTTTTCATACCAAAATGAGTGTGCATTTTATTCCTTCCTTTAGTCGAATGTGATAAGGGTAAGCTTCATGTTTTTTCCTCAGCTCTCCTCTTTTTCCCTCCACTAAAAAGTCTCCTGCTTGCCTCTTGAATGAGAGATACTTTACCCCATTCCATTTCACCCTCTCTCCTCCCACTACATTTCTCTCTCACAGTTTACCTTAATTTCTTTTAAGATATGGTCCCATCCTATTCAATTCACTCTGTGCTGTCTGTCTCTGTGTGTGTGTGCATGCATGTGTGTATGTGTGCACGCACACATGTACATGTGTGTGCATGTGTGTATGTGTGTGTGCAAAGTGATTTTCTTAAAACAAAGGTCTGACGATGTTACTCCCCTAACATGTTCCAGTGACTCCCTGATGACTTGAGATTCAAATATAAATCCACTCTTTTTAAAAAATTTTAATTCCTTCCCAACCAGCCCCAAGTTCATTTTCTAGCCAGTCGATAAACTTTTATTAAGTGCCTACTCTAGACCAGGCACTATGTCAACCTCTGGGATACAAAGAAAGGCAGACAGTCTCTGCTCTCAAGTAGGTCACAGCCTAACATGTGATGCAACATGAAAACATCTATGTACAACCCATATAAAGAATAAATTTAAAAAGTAATCAGCAGAGAGAAGGCATTAGAATTAAGAGGCATTAGGAAAGGCTTCCTATAGAAAGTGAGAATTGAAACAAACCAAGTGCACCTAGCGTGATATTCACAGCACCTACAGCGGCCATGAAAATGCTGGCACAATTCTGAAACACAAAATACAACAGACTCTCTACATGGAAGACAGAACCAAAATATTTATTCAGACACCAGAAAGTCAAATCCATCATAGTAACAAAGAAATCTACATACAGTAGCAATGTGGAGGGTAATACCATCCCCAAGCCTTCCCTTCATTAGGCTTCCCCCAAACCAACTCTCTTAAGCAAATCACAAACAAGCTCTCTCACTCACACCAGCCAGCTGTCTTTCCCAACTCTGATTCCTGTCTGACTAACTTCCTCTCAGCTGTGCTCTATCTCTGTCTCTTCCTATCCCACCCTTCCTGCTCCACCTGTTCAGCAAGCTCCTCCAACCACGTGTGGTCACATGGCCTATTCATGAATAGAAAGATCTTCACATTTAAATTATCATTATACCAGGAAAGCCATATGTGGACAGAAAGCATTCCATGCATGAAGAACAGCCCAGTGAAAACTGACAGAGCTGGGAAGATGGAGCTTAATAGAGATAATTATAACAAGAGCAATTGCAATTGTAACATTTATATAGCATTTTTAAGTTTTTCACAGTTTTTTAAAATATTATATCCTTTTATCCTCAGAATAACCCTGGAGGGTAAGAAGAAAGTAGATGTCGTAGAAAAGAGATAAAGTAGAAAGAGATAAAGTGACACGCTGAATCATATAGCTACTGAGTATCTGAAGCCTGATTTGATTTAGGTCTTCCTGACTCAATGTCCAGCCCTCTAACTACAATACCAAATTGTACTCCCTTCTTGCATTTTATAGTTCATTCAACTGAACTTCTTGTTATTCCGCCAACATCTTCCATTTTCATGACTTGACCCTAAATATCCTTCTATACCTATGAATTCACTTTTTATCTGTGCTTTGTAGAATGAGGATTTCCTTCAAAATTCAGTTCAACAACTACCTTCTACATGAAGCTCTTTTTGACCTCCCTAGCTTTTAATGCCTTCCCTCCCCAAATTTCCTTGCATTTATTTGGTATAATATATTCATGCATATGTCTTCAAACAGAAATTTGCTTTTTTTAATGCAGGAACTGTTTTGTTTTTGCATTCATATCTGTATCCCCAGCACTTAGCATCATACCTGGTCCATACTAGGAGCTTAAAAAATGCTTATGATTGATTGACAGATTGATTGAAGGGAGGACATTTCTAATTAAATCACTGAAACCATAGATATATTTCATTATTTGAGGAATTCATCTAATTGGCTTCAACATCATAAGCTTGAATGAATCCTCAAAATCATGAAAGAAGTCATAGGAAGAATAAGATATGTATTTGAAGAAAGGAGAGAGAGAAAAAAAAGAGATGCAGAAACAAAGACAGACAGAAAGACAGAGGCAGAGAGAGAGAGAAACAGAGAGAGATTGAGAGACAGAGATATGAAATGAGGTGAGAAGGGATTTGCAACAAAATTCACAAATATTTGTAGGGGTTTTCAATTTTGAGGAAAATATAAATATTTCACCTTGAAGTATTTATATGGGAAGTCTCTCAGGACAAACAAAAAGACTTCCTCAATTTTTATCTACCAATATTATGTGGCAACCTTTTTTTTTCCTCACAGAGGTTTATAGAATAAAAGTTGGAAGTGACTTCATGGTACAATCTGTAAATAGAAGGAACAGTTTTGTTAGTTTTCCCCTGAAAAAGTGTTTAAAGGGAATGCTGAACTTAAAAAAGTTCAGTTACATAAGTTAAGCATTTTTCTTTCACAAATATACAATTGATCCAAACTTGATAGTTTTGTCTATGATGATAAGTGACTCTCAATATTATACTACCTTGGATATATATTCTGAAAATAAAATAACCACAGAATGTCTCCCTTCTAGGTAAAGGGCACAGTAGTTTCTTTCATTGATAAATTTTGTTTTTGTGTCTCTCATTTCTCAGTGAATCCCCAAAAGGCAATGTAATAATGGGGGAAAAGTCATGGTTTGGAGTCAGAGGACCTGGGCTCCAATTCAGACTGAAAATTACTGCCTCTGTGATATTGGACAAGTCATTTCACTTTCTTGGATTTCAGTTCATCTGTAAAAATGGATGTTGAACTAAGCCTCTGAGAGCCTTTCTAGCCATGTGATCTCATTATCCTTCCCTCATCCCCACATAGAGGGCCATTCTTTATTTAAAATAATAATAATAAAACATTTTAGAAGGTAAGAGAGAAGCATTTCAGCAAATTTTCCCAATAAATATACCCATCAAGTTCAACAGCACATGCAACATTCCACATCCACAATCACCCACGTCAATAAAGGAAATAAGTGAATTGTCACATCCCTTCTTTGATAGCAAGGTTGGTCATTGTAAATTACATAGCACTGAGTTTAGATTTTTATGTTTGTTTATTTTTTCCCCTTCATATTCTTGTAAGAGAGACAGAATATTCATTGACATATTGAAATCAAGCTGAAAATCAAGATTGA
The DNA here is from genome assembly GCA_023548195.1 of Bettongia penicillata ogilbyi. Taxonomy (NCBI): domain Eukaryota; kingdom Metazoa; phylum Chordata; class Mammalia; order Diprotodontia; family Potoroidae; genus Bettongia; species Bettongia penicillata. The sequence continues at coordinate 5,730,669 of JAJHZJ010000287.1, read as the reverse complement.
CATAGATATATAGAAATAGATGATTGGATATAGGGAGAGATAGATGTAGACAATACAGATTCAGATCTGTATATCTACATCTTATATATGTATATATATATATATATATATATATATATATATAGAGAGAGAGAGAGAGAGAGAGAGAGAGAGAGAGAGAGAGAGAGAGATTTATTGCTGTTCATTCATGTCTGACTCTTTATAACCTCATTGAATTGTTGATGTGACTTTCTTAGCAAGGATCCTGAAGTGAGTTGCCTTTTGCTTCTCCAGTCTGTCCCCATTTTACAAAAGAAAAACTGTGGTAAATAGGAGTGAAGTGACTTGTCCAGGGTCACACAGTTAATTAGTATCCGAGGCTGGATTTGAACTCAGATCTCCCTGGCTGTAGTTCCAGTGTTCTATCCACTGCACCACGTAGCTGCCCCAGGTATACAGAAAGAGTTGTTTTCCTTTATTTGCTTATTTCACATTGTATCAATTTATGTAAGCATTCCCATGATTCCTTGTATTCTTTGTAATCATAATTTCTTATGGCACAGTCATATTCCATCATATTTCTGTACTGCAATCTGTTTGCAAGAATCCATTTGTTTCTAGTTCTTTGATACTACAAAAAGTGCTTCTATAAATATTTAGGTATATGTTGAACATTGTTTCTATTTTTTACTTTCTTGGGCTTTCTGCCTTGTGGTGAGATCTGTGGATCAGAAGGTTCATGGATGCTTTCCTCATTCTCTTAGCAAAATTCCAAATTGCTTTCTGGACATTTGAACCAGTTTTATTTCACCAAGAATCTTTATATAGTCTCTTCAACATTAACCATTCCCAACTTTTGTTAGTCAAGAGTGTGTGCTAAGACCTCAGAGAATTTTTTTTTTTTAATTTATCTTACTGTTACTAATTGAGAAGAATCATTCATATGAAGGAAGGGGACAAACATATATTAGCCACCTATTCTATGCCAGGCACTGTCCTAAGCATTTTATAAATATTACCTCATTATGTCTTTGCAACAACTGTGGGAGGTAAGTGCTATTGTCATTTCTACTTTACAGATGAGAAAACTGAGGCAGCCAGAAGTTGAGTAACTTGCCCAAAGTCACACAGCTAGTAAGTATCTGAGACCAGATCTGAAGTCAGGTTTTCCAGAATCCAGACTGAATTCTCTAACGTCTGCACCTCCAAGCTGCCTTGCATGTCACTATTAGACATTTGAGATACTTGTAAGAACTATTTGTTCATATCATTCGACCATTTAAAGTTGGGGGTAGTTTTACCTGTTGCTGTTATTTCTCATGTCATATACTTGGATTAGTTCCTTGTATCTCTTGTATACCAGGCAAAGGCATTATTTTAACCATGAGAGGAAAAAAAATGAAAGATACTCATAGAAGAATATTGTGAAAACAGATGTTTGGAAATGTTTCCACAGTTATGTGATTTTGTTGTCAGAAACAAAGTAAGTGTGTCATATATAAGAACTCACATATCTTCACGTTTTAAAAACTTAAAAACAGAATTTCTAGCCTTTTAAAAATCTTCCAAATGAAATGATGCAGTGATTTTTAACTTGTTTGTTAACAATATAAATGTCACACCTTCAGATCTGTTTATAAGACTGATTGCGGTCCCAGAAGATTGACATTTATTAGCTAGATTTATCAAACACCTTTGCATAATTGGTGGAAAGAATGAAAAATAAGGATCAATAATAAATGAAACCAATAATGCACTTTTTCATCCAGCTACATGTTTTTTGCAAAGTATATATTTCAGCCATTGAAACCAATATTTAAATATGAAACAACTTAGGTCCATGTATGTGTATATGATATGCATATATATATAATTTACAAATTAATATACATACTAAGGATGTATATACCTTGTTTTCATGATGAATGTGTGATCAAAATAGTATAGAGATAAATGATACAGAAAATGGAATTTTTCTCTTTATTCATTTGCTATGGCATCATGTAGCTATTCTGTTCCACATTAAGGTCTTTATTCTAATTAAAAGTTTATAATTGCATTCTCCATCATATATGTTAAAGCCACTGTTTTAAGGAACTGTTTGGAGTATACAACTAACTCCTATATTTTGCAGTAACGCAGGGCCTTTTAGGCAATATAATGTTGAACAGATGGAATTCACTGAATAAAGAGGTGCGTATTTTGCACAAAACAACTAGAGAAAAATCAAGTTTTAGTGAAAATTTGGTAACACAGGAACTTTGGGAGATTTCTGTCTCAATCAAATCATACACATGTGTCTAATCCATTAGAAATGACTGCCATGAAATCAAGAAAGTAATTCTTGGCCATGATGTTAAAGACAAAAGATATACTAATGTTCTTGCAAATAACATTGACATATATTCTTTCTCATGGACTTTCTAATTTTGTGAATGTATCCCAATTCCAAAACAGAGGGAAAAGCTATGTCTTAGTACCCCTCTACCCACCAAAGGAACACCATGCTAGCTTTTTTTTGATGAAAACAAAACAAAACAAAAAGACCCAAAGAGACAGTGAAGAGCTACGCTAATGCTAACTGATGCTATCTTCTAGGATCTGAAAAGAAGGAACCCTCAGGGGACCTGTAAAGTTTCAAGTCCTGCCCACTGCTTCCAGTTTAACCATGTCATTTGTGCTTATTTCACATATGGGGTGTTCATGAAGGACTAACACTTCTGGTGTGAGGGCTTGCTGAGACCTTTCCAGGGTTGCTCATCCACCTGTGGTGTTCACTTGTCACCTGTGGCTCCAAGAAGCTATAGGATGCACATTAGGCACACCCCCACTAAACCATCTCAGCAGATTGACTAAACAAGGATGAGAGTAACTGACAGGTCTCAAATCCACTGGTGATTAGGGGAACATCTACCCCAAGCATGTGAAGACTTCCCCCAGCAAAACGGGCAGGTGAGAACAGTTTGTTCCAACGGCCACAGAGGAGGCTGAAGCAGGTGCTATGGAGCACTCAGAACTCGGTCAGACATCAAAAAATGTCAAGGTCATTCACTGCATCCTGCCCCATTCCTGTCATCTTGACTTTTATCCTGCCACTGGATGTGGATGACTCTGGAAGAGAGAGTCTGACCACCCTGAATCACTCGCCTCATTTAAATCCACTTCACCCATAAGTCAAATATATCATCCACATACTCTGTATCCTGACCCCAACATGATGATGTCTTTGGAAATGAAGGACAAAACTTTCTTGTTAATACCTTTTCTAGCAGCAGTGTTAAACCTTTCTGCTTGTGCATGTATGTTAAAGATCCTTTGGCAATCTGGTGAAGTTGATGAACTTCTTGGAATAATGATTTTGAATGCATAAAATACATAGGATTATAAAGGAAAACAACTACATTGAAAGTTATCAAAATATATATTTTAAGAGAACAAGTTAATAGACCCAAACATAACCCCTGTCTCAAAGCCTATTAGTATGGTAGTAATACTAACAGTGTACCTTTGAGATGGTTGGGGAAAGAAGAGGCTAGATATGTCTCCTCTGCCTCCCTTCAAGCCATGCAGTGACATCCTACCATGTTACATGTGGGGAACAGCTCCTCACAACATCTGAGTCTTGCCACAGAAGGTTAAAAACTCCTGCTTCTATGTCCTCAGCTCTCACTAACATTTAGAGGCATCAGTCTATCTTTTGAATTCCCATATGTATATGCCAGATGAGAACCATCATTTCTCCAACTTTGGAATAAGATCTAATTAATATTTTAAGGACCAGTGGAAATATTCATTTTCAAGGCATACATCAGTTCTGAAATCTTACCTGGTAAAGAGAGAGCAACCTATTCAATCCAATCTTATTTTGTTGCTGCCTATTTTTTGGGAGAAGAGCTATTCTTACTCCATTGCTCCATAGGGGAGTGATGAGATTATATGCTTCCCATTTCAAACATTAGGAATTACATAACTAAGCAAGCAGTGATTTAGCACCTACTATGTGCCAGGTACTGTGCTAGATATTTGTGATGCAAAAACAAACAAAAATATCCCCTCCTTTTAAAGATATCGCATTCTGCTAAAGAAAAGCAATTTGTAAACAGATAAGTAAACACAAAATTTATACAAATAAAATATAAACTAATAGTGGAGGGGGATTGCTAAAAAAACACAATAATTAGTAGAGGCCTCCTTTAGAAAGTGGCAATTGTCATGAGCTTGGAATGGAAGTAGGGATTCCAAGAGTCAACACTGAGGAAGAAAAGCACTGCAGGCATGGAGTACAGGGAACTTCTACAAAAGCATGGACTTGGGTAAAGTGATGTCATAAGGAGCCAGAGAGCAAACAAGTTAGATGGATTGAAAAATAGGAGGAAATACATCAGGAGAGACAGATCAGAGACAGAATGTGAAGGACTTTAAGAGCACCATATGGCGAAGATTGTAATTTATCCCAAAGGTAAGAGGGAGCCATAGAAGCTTTTTGAACAAGGAAGTGAAATGGTTAGAAAGATTAGGAAGAATGAGATGGTTTGAAATATTAGGAGAAGGGATTAGAAAGGGGAAAGATTTGAACTAGGGTAATCAATTTGGAAGCTGTTATAATAATCCACATAAGAGGTGATAAGGGCTTGAAAAAGGATTGGGCTAAAGTGGGTTCCCTTGATGCTTAATGTATTCCCAGTACAACCAAAAAGGCAAATTCTTCTTTTTTTAGTTTTTTAATTAATTTTTTTGGTTTCAGTTTTCTACAATCACTTCCATAAATCTTAGATTTTCTCCCCCTTCCTCCACCCCTCCTTCCATCATTGTTCCCCGAGATGGCATGCAATCTTATATGGCTACTACACACACATTCTTATTAAATACATTTTCACCTTCGTCAATGTTGCATAGAAGAATTAAAATGAGTGGGAGAAACCATGAAAAAAACCAAAACATAACACAAGAGAAAATAGTCTGCTTCATTTTGTGATCCAATTCCATAGTTCTTTCTCCGGATGTGGAAGGCATTTTGCCTCAAGAGTCCATTGGGAAGGGTTAAGTCTACCAGTAAAATTCCTCGCACACAGTGGCTGCTACTGTGTACAAAGTTCTCCTGGTTCTGCTCTTTTCATTCAGCAAAGGTTCATATAAGTCCTTCCAGGACTCTCTGAAGTCTTCCTGTTCATCATTTCTTATAGTACAATAGTATTCCATTACATTTATATACCACAACTTGTCATTCCCCAGTTGATGGGCATCCCTTCAATTTCCAGTTCTTGGTCACCACAAAGAGAATTGCTATAAATATTTTTGTACATGTATGACACTTTCCCATTTTTATGCTCTCTTTGGGATACAGTCCTAGAAGTGGTATTGCTGGGTCAAAGGATATACACATTTTTGTAGCTCTTGGGTATGGTTCCAAATTGCTCACCAGAATAACTGGATCAGCTCACAGCTCCACCGATAATGAATCAGTGTTCCAACTCTCACACATCTTCTCAACATTCATCATCTTCCTGTTTTGTCATGTTAGCCAATCTGATAGGTATACTTCAGAGTTGTTTTGATTTGCATCTAACACTATTCATCAATAGTGATTTAGAGCATTTTTTCATATTAATATAGATAGCTCTAATTTCTTCCTCTAAAAACTGCCTGTTTATATCCTTTGACCATTTATCTACTGGGGAATGACTTGTATTCTTGTACATTTGATTCAGTTCTCTATGTATTTTAGAAATGAGGACTTTATCATAGATACTAGTTGCAAAAATTCTTTCCCAGTTTTCTGTTTCCCTCCTAATCTTGGTTGCATTGGATTCATTTGTACAAAACTTTTCAATTTAATGTCATCAAAATTATCCATTTTGTACTTCATAATATTCTCTCTCTTGTTTGGTCAAAAACGAGAAGGCAAATTCGTAACATTCAGCAAAAACATATATTCTAATGTTATCTGTTGTAACGCTCCAGGCACCCCTGAGACTCTATGGAGAATCACAATTTTTTCTAGTTACTTGGCTTCCTGATCCCTAATGTGATCCCTGAGACAAAATTTAGGATGTGAGAAATAGTCAAATTTCAAAACATCTTCTGCCTGCCCAACACCCCCCCACCCACACACATCAGACCTCAAATTTATGCTTTGTTTACCTTAATTCTAGAGATATTTTCATTGCTGAAATCTCTGAAAGATCTCTCCTTCATCCTCATCCCATCTTCTTGTTCTGGTACCTGGAGTAAAATTTCCTTGTCCAGTTCAATATACCCTCTGTGTTAAAGTTGCCTCTTGTATCTCTGGCCTTAGACAGGCATCAGGTCTATGGCACTGGTCCCTCCCTGAGCCTGGTTTTTCCCTGCTTCCAACAGGAGGTTTCTACCTACTCTCACAATATCTCTGGTTCTGACTCAGTAACCCACTTCTGATTTGGTAGAGCAAATTATGTATCAATGAAATTCTATTGGTACATAATTAGAGTAGAGGGAAACATCCTTTTATGATTGTGATATGTTGTTTCAAAAGTCAATTTTGCAAACACAGCAAAGCCTCTATGAGTATGCAACAAAAAGAGGCCATTTTTATCGAATCTGATGAACCTAGTTTATCTAGTGGATGAAGTCTGTACTTAGATTAATAAAGCTAGGATGTGTCTCTAATTTCAGGAAATTTTCTCAACCATCTAAATATTTTGCACATATTACCCATACCTCAGTTCCTCCTTTCCTTCCCAGGTCTACTCACATTATATAGGTATATAATTTAAATGTGATACCAACAGCAGCCTCTATGGATGTGCATGTGTATTTATTTCCAGGTCAAATTCGTTAACTATAAACTCTCTTCTTCAAAGATGAAAATAAAATATTTATTCAGACACCAGAAAAACAATTCCACCATGGTAACAATGAAGTCCATACACATTACCAGCAAAGGAAGCACAGCTATCCCCAAGTCTTCCCTCTATCAGGTCTCCCCATAAACAAGCTCCCTTAGGCAAAATCATCCCCTTCTTCATTCATGCTAGCTACTCTGCTCTACCTGCTCCCTCTCAGTTCTGTTTCACTTTCCCTCATGTCCATTCTTTCTGCTTTACCAATTCAATAAGTTCCTTCCACCATCAGCTCCGTATGACTCAGGCTGGGCCAAAGCTCAAAGCAGGTGACATGGGCCTATTAAGGGTCAAGGAAGACCTTTAAATTCCCTTACCATAACAAAAGATGTATTTATCTATATACATATGTAAAATAGATACAAATATATTAAAATACAATATATCTTTGCATATTGTCTATATATTGAAGTTTTTTTCTGTTCCTCTGAGGAAGGGAATTTAATGCTATGTGTGTGTGTAAATAGATATAGATGTGTATGTACACATGTATATGTGTGTATCTTTAATAGAAAGAAATGACCCCTATCAATCAATTAATAAGTATTACTTAAGCACCTACTGTGTGCCAGGCACCATATCCACATAATTCAATGACTATATAGTCATTTTACCTATAAGGAAACTGAGACTTAAAGATGATAAGTAACTCAACCAGAGAAATGTAGTTATTAAGCAGCAGAGATTAGATTTGAACCCAGGCTCTCTGACTGCAAATATAGCGCTCTTTATGCTCTATCATGCTGCCTTTCAAGAGTTATTGAACTATGCCAAATGAATTTAATAGCCATAGTAACAGGATTCTTTGGAGTGTTGAAGGTCACAGTAACAATCTAAGACATGGAGGGATGGTAACTTGAATATTACAAAAAATAACCTAAACTTTGTAGCAACATAAGGTCAGCTATTTAATTAAGAGAATCAACTACAAACATTCTGGTGACAATCATCTTTCCGAATTAGGTTTATTCAAGTTGCTTGAATAAGAATGCTTGACTTTTGTCTAGACTCTAAGACAAATTTAATGTCTCAATCTCCTCTCACCATCCTCTCATCCATTTGGTCTTCTTTTGTGGTTTGATCAAGGACTCTTGATCAAATACAAGGCAAATATTCTGGAAGAGTGCCTGAAAAATATTATATTTCCTCACTCTAGTCATTTGGAGAGTGATGGAGAAGTCAACAGAGCCATGAGCGTCCAGTGCATCAAATAAATTTTGCATTTATTATAGAACAAAGACACTTATTGCTGTTTTAATGGGAAGAAGCAGTGGTGAAAAAATTTCCTCAAATTACTTTTATATTCATTTCATAATGAAATACATAATCAGATTAGTATTATTTTCTACATAATAACTATATTGGATTAAATAGTTGGTACATTCAATTAGCTTGCTTGTTGGCTTCTGTGCTCACATCACTTGACCTTTCCTTCCCCTTATAATTTTCCCATTATAAGATCAAAGGAATGTTTCATACTACTTTTTCATTTGGAGGAGCTCCATTAATAGTTGATAGGGAGATACAAAAAGTATATATATATAGTCTCTATGATAATTTCCAGGCTGTATAGGGTGTTCAGGACTAGCACAGGGATGAGGAATCTGCAGCATCAAGGCCACTTGTGGCCTTCTAGGTCTTCAAGTATGGCCCTTTGACTGAGTCCAAATTTCATAGAACAAATTTTTCTTAATAAAAGGATTTGTTCTGTAAAACTTGGACTTAAAGGGCCATACTCAAGGACTTATAAGGTCATATGTAGCTCCAAGGTTTCCTATGCCTGGACTAACACTCTGGTGTGAAGACTTGTCAAGCCCTTTGCAGCACTGCTCTTCTACCGTTGGTGTCCATCTGATTCACCCAACTCTTACCTGTGCTTCCAAGAAGCTGCAGCATGAGAAGCAGCCACACCCCCAAAAAATCACCTCAGTAGATGGACTAAACTAGATGAAGGGTAACCAATAGACCTCAGACCCATAATTGAGTTAGGAGATTGTGTACCCCAAGCATGTAAAGATTTCCCTCAGCAGAATGGGCAGATGAGAACAATTTGTTCCTCTGACAGGCAGTTGAAAGAGGTGCTGTGGAAAAATCTAGAGCTTGCTCAGTAATCAAAGATGCCAACATCATTCACTGTATTCTGGATATTGCCAGTCACTTTGATTTTTTTGTCCTTCCATTGAACTTCTATGACTCAAGAAAAAAGAGTAAGGCTGATGACTGTGCAACTCTACCTCTCTTAAATGCAATTCATATGCAAGTTGGGACATCACCCTGTGATATCATTTGTCCATTTTGAAAACAAAAGTCAAGCAATAACAATAACCTTCTTACTCTCAGCATCATCCTTTTGCCCCCATAATTCTTCCTCAGTTATAATATCTTCTTTGTTATAGTTCTACACCATATTTTGCACATTCTTGTGCTGCTTAACTTCCAACTTTCCACTGTTCCCTTAAGCTTCCTGTTATTTCTCTTAACTTTCTAAAATTATTTTCATATTCTTAGACTTTTGGCTTCTTCCCTCAACCTACTTTTTCACCTTCTTTTGCTATTTTTCCCTTTTTCATGCAAACTACAGTAGTGATTATATCAACATTTTTTAAATCGTCACATATTTGTAACATCAATCACTATGACATAAAAATAAATCTATTAGTATATACTTAAAAAGAAGGAAAAAAACTCTCTTATGGTTGTGATAGTTTGGCATATTCTCAATTCTGTCAATACAGCAAAACTTCTGTGAGTATGCAATAAAGGGAAGAGGGGCTACTTCTATCCAAATTGAGCTGCCAGTTTTATGTCATTATAGAAGTGAATTGACTTTCCATACTTTGGACAGAGTCGTGGAATTACACTTGTAAATATTTCCCAAGCAGAATATGAACTGTGAGCAGCTCAGTCTGTTATACATAGAAAAAAGAAAATCTAATCAAAAGTGTCAAGGTAGAAATATTACACTTATATGATGTAGAATATTGACATGGCTATTAAGTGATGCATACCACTCATACTTTAAATCTTACAGATATAAAGCTATGTGATTATAAGTCGCTCTCAGTTCTTTCCAATTGTAAACAGTTCAGGGAATTTGGAAGGGAGGCATAGAAAGATAGAATCAAATATTCTCCATGTTGACTATTACCACAATCTGTCTCTACACCAGTATAAAGTATCTTGTTTTGCTGAGATTAACTCAGTTTTATTGCCCATCTAAACTCCTTCAAATGCAATTGGATCATTATTCCTAGATAGAATTGGCCAGAACAGTATTTTTTTAACTCTAAAAAACAGAGAGGCAAAAATTAACTGTAGGATCTACCTGAGAATATAAGCAAGTAAGGAGATTTAATTATGATTTTTTTTATTTTTATACTTGTAGCTTCAACATAGGACCCATCATAATATTCATCAGTAGTGTTTATCTTCCTTCAATTTAGAAATGAAATGACACAAAACTAAAGCCAAAGGCAAAAACAAAAGTCCATTAAGTGACAAAGTACAAATTCTCTGGTTCCTACTTCTTCAATAATTTAACATTCTTAGTCTTTGTTTTGTTTTGTTTTGTTTTTAACATTGCCTCACTATGGCAGACAACCTGCAATGAGTAAATCTACCAGGCCATTTTGTCAACAGTGTGTGCTCACATCATATCTCTGTTATATTTTGACAATTCTCACAACACTTCAAAATTTTTCAATATTATTATATAGGTTGTGGAAAGCTGTGATTGGTGATCTTTGATGTTACTCTTGTAACTGTGTGTTCAAGTAAAAGGAGGAGTCAATCAATGAAGGAAACTTAATTATTGTTTTATTTTGAGAAACTGTCACAGTCACCCCAACCTTTAGCAAGTACCACCCTGATCATCATTTAACAGCCATCAACATTGAGGCAAGACCCTCCACCAGCAAAAAAAGTTTATGATTCATTGAAGGTTCAGATGAGAGTTAACACTTTTATCAATAAAGTATTATTTAGTTAAGGTATAGAGATTGCCTTTTTAAACATAATACTATTGCATACTTAATAGACTCCAGTATAGTGTAAATGTAATTTTTATATGCATTGGGAAACCAAAAAATTCCTGTGACTCATTTTATTGCAGTGATCAGAAACTAAACCTGCAATATCTCTGAGGTATGACTATACTTGGGAAAACAATACATTAAAGAAAACTGAGAAGAGGTGAGGAGTGAAGATGCTTGGGGAGAAGGCATAACTGAGAAGTTCAGAAAAGTACAGCCTGGTGGGAATAAATCATTATACTCATTTTATTCAATAGAGTTCAGATAGAAACTGACATGGGATGAGTCACTCTCCCACTGTTATCATTTTATATGTAATATACTGTGAACTTTTGCATAGGCAGATAAAATGACTACTTTTTGTGACTGAAGTTACTGTTAACAAAACACAGTACAATATGCAGAGCTATAAATGGAAGGATCAGTTTCCAACTTTATTATGACAGAGTGCCAATGCATAATAAAGACATTAATATTTTCAGTCCCTTATATGTATGCTCATAGTTTGCCCATTTTAGTTGTCAGGGCTACCTGTATTGAAGCACTACAGAAGGTGATGTCAAGAGGGGTGGAGCCAATATGGCATAGTAGAAAGACACACATATGTGGGGTCTCCCCACACAGCCCATAAAATATCTATAGAGAGGGACTCTCAACAAATTTTGGAGCAGAAGAAGTAGAGAACAACAGAGTGGAGGAGATTTCCAGCCTAGGGTGACCTGAAAGGCCCACAGGAAACTTCATTTGCACTGGATGCAAAGCAGAGCGTGGAGCCCAGCCCAGCCTTGGCCACACAGCATGACTCTGGGAGGAGGACACCTCGGGGGTGGAATCTCCAGTCACAGCAGCAGCAGCAGTGGGTCTACAGATCCCTCAACCCACAGGTGCCAAAGGTCAGTGATGGGGTTTTTTCAGCTGGTCAGGAAGGGAGAAGGGCCTTCCCATAGCTCAGTCTCAGGCAGTGGCCCTCAGAGGCCATATCAGGCAGATGGCAGCAGTTCTCATGGCAGTCCCTACAGCAGCCTGCATCCATTGTTGGATCTTAAAAACCCCTGGGGGCACTGAGGAACTGAATATTACCTCAGCTCTGTGTAGAGGCCCTGAGGGAGCTGGTTTTTGTCTCACACTGAATGGTGGCCCTGCCCATCCAGCTTATCTGAAAATCAGCCCCCAGTGCTGATTTGGCAGAATTGGAGGCCAGGTGGCTGTGGGGAGAAAACTACTAAGATTCTGGATGCAAAAATCTCTTCCTGCTTCCTGATCAGTGTACATGCTTGATTGTGCCACCTTGGAGGAACTGAGATCTCAGTGATTCCAGAGTATACCCTACTCTTGACAAAGGACCCAAAAGTCAAGTAACTAGTTGGGAAAATGCCCAAAAAAGGGGGAAAAAAGTAAGACAATAAGAGGTTACTTTCTTGGTGAATAGATATCTACTCCCATCCTTTTGGATGAGGAAGAACAATGCTTACCATCAGGGAAAGACATAAAAGTCAAGGCTTCTGTATCCCAAACATCCAAAATAAATATTCAATGGGCTCAGGCCATGGAAGAGCTCAAAAAGGATTTTGAAAACCAAGTAAGAGAGGTGGAGGAAAAACTGGGAAGAGAAATGAGAGAGATGCAAAAAAAAAAGCATGAAAAGCGGGTCAACATCTTGCTAAAGGAGACCCAAATATACCCTGAAGAAAATAACACCTTTAAAAATAGGCTCAATAGGCAAAAGTGGTTCAAAAAGCCAATGAGGAGAAGAATGCTTTAAAAAGTAGAATTAGCCAAATGGAAAAGGAGGTTCAAAAGCTCACTGAAGAAAATAGTTCTTTCAAAATTAGGATAGAACAGATGGAGGCAAATGACTTTATGAGAAACCAAGAAATCACAAAAAAGACCCAAAATCATGAAAAAATGAAAGATAATGTGAAATATCTCAATGGAAAAACAACTGACATTGAAAATAGATCCAGGAGAGATAATTTAAAAATTATAGGACTACCTGAAAGCCATGATCAAAAAAGAGCCTAGACATCATCTTTCATGAAATTATCAAGGATAACTTCCCTGATATTCTAGAACTAGGGGGCAAAATAAATATTGAAAGAATCCACCTATCACCTCCTGAAAGAGATCCAAAAAGAGAAACTCCTAGGAACATTGTGGCCAAATTCCAGAGTTCCCAGGTGAAGGAGAAAATATTGCAAGCAGCTTGAAATAAACAATTCAAGTATTGTGGAAATACAATCAGGATAACACATGATCTAGCAGCCTCTACATTAAGGGATTGAAGGGTGTGGAATATTATCTTCTAAAAGTCAAAGGAACTAGGACTAAAACCAAGAATCACCTACCCAGTAAAACTGAGTATAATACTTGAGGGGAAAAAATGGTCTTTCAATGAAATAGAGGACTTTCAAGCATTCTTGATGAAAAGACCAGAGCGGAAGAGAAAATTTGACTTTCAAACACAAGAATAAAGAGAAGCATGAAAATGTAAACAGCAAAGAGAAATTATAAGGGACTTACTAAAGTTAGAGTGTTTACATTCCTACATGGAAAGACAATATTTGTAACTCTTGAAAACTTTTTTCAGTATTTGGGTAGTTGGTGGGATTACACACACACACACACACGCACATACACACACATATAGAGAGAGAAACAGACAGCACAGGGTGAATAGAATATGATAGGATCATATCTTAAAAAATGAAGTTAAGCACTGAGAGAGAAATGTATTGGGAAGAGAAAGGGAGAAGTGGAATGAGGCAAATTATCTCTCAAAAAAGAGACAAGTAAATTACTTTTCATTGGAGGGGCAAAGTGGGGAGGTGAGAGAAAAAACATGAAGCTTACTCTCATCACATTTGACTAAAGGAAGGAACAAAATGCACACTCATTTTGATATGAAAACCTATCTTACAACGCAGGAAAGTGGAGGAGAAGGGGATAAGCAGGGTGGGGGAGGATGATGGAAGGGAGGGCAATGGGAGGAGGGAGCAATTAGAAGTCAACACTTGGGGAGGGACAGGATCAAAAGACAGAATAGAAACAATGAGGGGGCAGGATAGGATGGAGGGAAATAACAGTTAGTCTTACACAACACGACTATTATAGAAGTCATTTGCAAAACTACATAGATATGGCCTATATTGAATTGCTTGCCTTCCCAAAGGGGATGGGTGGGGAGGGAGGGTTGAAGAGAAGTTGGAACTCAAAGTTTTAGGAACATTATTGAATATTGTTCTTACATACAACTAGGAAATAAGAAATACATGTAATGGGGTATAGAAAGTTATTTTGCCCTACAGGACAAAAGCAAAGATGGGGATAAGGGAAAGGAGGGATGTTAGAAGGGAGTGCAGATTGGTGACAAGAGTAATTAGAATGCTTGGCGTTTTGGAATGGGGGGAGGGGAGAAATGGGGAGAAAATTTGGAACCCAAAATTTCGTGGAAATGAATGTTGAAAACTTAAATAAATTAATTAAAAAGAAAAGAAAAATAAATATAAAAATATAAAAAAGGTGACATCTAAAATTTCTGCATTGTCCTGCTATATCTTCCTTTCACTATACTCTCTGTCACCTTGAACATCATGATAATATTGAGTAGGACCATTTTACATTACTATACCACTTCATGGATTTCTTTGACTTAGTAGTAGTTTATGTAATGTCAATTGAGAGGCTAACCCATTCAATGGTATTTCCATAGACAAATTCACCAACTCTTAAGTGTTCTTACAAGTCCCCTTTGAAAATCTCAGGGCATGCAAAGTCCACTGGTATATGAGGCTGACTGGCATTTCCTTATTTTGCTACTGACTTTCTCGTTCATGGAATACATAACGGGTTGTACTTTAAGAAAGTTACTGTTACAGCATGGGTTGTATTTGTGGTCATTTTTACTTCATTACTGAAGTTGAGATCTTTACATATCAATGGATTTAAATACAATTTCTTTAGATTTCTCCTATGTCCCATTTCCATTGAGTAACATAGTGAGGAATAAGGAAACAGGAGCTGCCACATGTGAATGTTAGAGTCACAGAGGGGGTCACATGGCACCAGAAAGACTTCATCCTCAAAAATGAACTTTTCTTCTTGATGTGAATGTCATTTGTATGCTTATGTGAGCAAAGAAATTTGTTCATATGTATGATGCCTGCAACCATACATCAGATTCCCTTTGTCCATGTGACAAGTCATTTTTCATTTGTGTCTTTGTGTCCAACTCTCTGTCATGCCACTTAGGGTTTTCTTGGCATAAATACTGGAGTGCTTTGCCATTTCCTTTTCCAGCTCATTTTACAGATGAGGAACTGAGGCAAATAGGGTTAAGTTACTTGCAAACAGTCACGAAGCCAACAAATGTCTGAGAATGGATTTGATATCATGAAGATGAATCTTCTTGACACTAGGCCCAGGGTTCTATCCACTATGCCAAAAATTTCATAAGCATATTCTACCTTAGGTTACTCTGTATGAGTCTGTATTCTGAACAATGGCAATTTCCTTGGTTGGGGTTATGTGTTAGTCTTAGCTTTTCAGAACAAGGATTGACTACCATCCATAGGTGGTAATAAGTAAAGAGGCATGTTCTCTTGTATCTTGCTTTTTGTCTCTGAGTATTCTACCAGTGATTTGTATAGTATTAAGCTTTGTCATTAATTGCATTGGTAAATATGATGGATCCTTGAAGTCTTGTTCTGGACTGGCAGATATTTATGTCAACAACATCATGAAAAGCAAAAGAAATTACATTTAGATAGTTAGACATTTATTTAAAAGGACCATTTTCCCAGACACTTCAAGATAATAAAGGTAAAAATGACTCAAATCCAAGGGAACCAGTTTGAAATTTACCAAAGAATATGTAGTCACTTATTTCATCTTTCTCTAAATTTTCCCACGACAAACCAAGACACTAGATTGACTATGTAATTGAGAAAATGCACTGTGACAACAAAGATTATAATCCTCAAAACCTTTGAAATCATTTTTCTCATGTTGAAATTTACCTGCTGATATCCTGACAACTATAATCTAGGTATAATTTATGTTCCCTTAAATTTTTTCCACTAATAACCCTAATAATTCTTTTAAAAATGAAGAGGAGAGGATTCTGAGAAGATGGCAGAGTAGGTCATAAAACTCTAAGCACTCAAGAATTTCCCCCCACAAAAATAAAATAGCACTTTAAGATGAATGAAAGGCAGGTAAAAATAAGTAAGAATAGGGCCATAACAGGGGTCTTCCAGGGACAATTTGAGAAGATCAGAAGAAAAATCCCAAGAAATGTGGTCCCAGTGAAGAGTAAATACCTCCAAGCTAGGGTCTCCTTTAATAATAAGGCACAAACCACTTAAACAATCAGCAAGTCCTAGGGTTAGCTGACTAAGGAGGCTGCTTCAGTCCCAATCACAAGAATTTTTACCCCTTGAATAGTGAGGGAAGTTGGGCATCTGAGCCAGGGAAGATCAAAGGAACTTCTGCTGACAGGGAATGCCAGACCCAGATGTGCTGTGAAAGGCTGTAGGAGTGAGAAAGAAGGCGTACATGCCAGGTGAGTGCAGAAGTGGTGGAACAGAATGCCCCTGGATGTGGGCACTTATAGGAGGCTGGAAATTTGGCTTTGATTCCGGACTAGAGGGAAGAACTGAAGATTTGGAGCAAGAGGCACTATTCCCCCATAGCCCAGGGCTAGAAGTGATTAAAAAAATTAAGCTATTATCACAAAAAAAGCAGAGGCAAGGGAGAATGAATCCAACCATTATGAGAATAGAGAAGATCAGGGTTCATCTTCAAAGGAGGATATTAAAGCAAAGAAACCCCTTCTCACCCCCAAAAGCAATATCAAATGGTCACCTGCTCAAAAACAATTCATAGATCTTTAAAAAAGACTTTAAAAATCAAATGACAGATATGGAAGAAAAACTAAAATAAAAAAGAACAACCCAAGAAAAACAAGAAGATTATTAAAGTTAACTAGTTAGAAAAGGAGATCTAAAATTTTAAGGAAGAAAATGACCCTTTCAAAATTAGAATTGGGCAAAGCAAGGCCAGTGAAATTATAAGAGATCAAGAAATATTTAAACACAACATGAAGAATGAAAAAAATAGAAGATAAAGTGAAACATAAGAAAAACAACAGATCTGGAGAATAGATGAAGAAGAGAAAAAAATCAAATTAACTGAAAGTTATGATCAAAAAAAATCTTGATAAAATAATACAAGAAATAATTTTTAAAAATTGTCCTGAAACATTGGAACAAGGGAGAAAAATAGAAATAGAAAAATTCCATCTATCACCACTTAAAAGAGATCTTATGAGGAAAACTCAAAGGAATATCATAGTCAAATTCAGAAACTCCCAACTCAAGGATAAAATATTAAAAGCGATGAGAATGAAACAATTTAAATATGATGGTGTCACAATTAGAATCACACAAGACTTAGGAATGGAGACATTAAAGGACTGCAGGTCTTGGGACACTATATATCTAAGAGCAAAAGAACTGGGACTCCAGCAAATATACCAGCCAACTTAAGCATGGTGAATGAAAAAAAAATTCCTGAACTTAATAGAAGATTTTACACACGAGTCAAAAAAAATATAAGGTACATACCAAAGACAGATTACAAAGAATAAGGACAATAAGGACAGACCATTTACTTTTTTTTTAATGTGTAAAATGTGAAATGAATGTCTAAGATTCTTACTAATAATTGGATAGCTCACGAGAAAGACTGGGGTAAACCTGAGTGTGATATGAATTTTAAAAGTAAAGCCATTTAGGAAAAATTTAAAGGAGTAAATATTTTTGCACAAATAAGGTATAAGTGGAAGAACAGATCAAAAAGAATTTGATGGGAGAGGAGGCCTGTTAGTTCTGGCAACCTACTTTCATTGGGAATTGGTTGAAGAGGGAACAAGACATCAATATTTAGAAGAGTATACAAGTCTTCTAAACTCAGAAGAAATAGAATGGTAAGGGGATAGGAAGGGGAAGAGGACAAGGGAGAGATCTTTAGAGGGAAGGGAGAGTGGATAGGTGAAAGGGAGTATAAAACTATTTAGATCAATAGAATTGGGGAGTTAAGCAATAGAATCTATGGAGGAGGGTAGGCAAGCAATAGGAGGGCAAAGTGGCAGGTAGAAGTAAAGTAGAGGCAGGAAGAATAGAAAACAAGAGGTATGCACAAACATAAAAACAAAGATTAGGAGTAGAATGTGTTTGGGAAAGTATGGGTCTATGTAAGCATGCATGTAGGTATATGTGTATGTATATATCTGGAACTTCAGAGAAATATATCTGCACTTAATGGTAGCCTTCTGGGAGAAGATGGGGAGGGGAAAAATGGAACAAAATAAAAGAAGTCCACAACAGAGAACAAAAGAACACTGACAAGGAAACAAAGTAAAGATGGATAACCCTCAACACAATGTTTAGTGTATGTCATATAGGCTTTCTTGAAATGAAAATTTGTTGTTACATATTTTTAATCCTGTCTTAAGTTCTGCTTTGCACATGACATGCGTTTTTTTCTTTTCTTACTTTGTATTTAAGTCCAATATTTAAGTTTTTTATATGTTTCTGTTTCTTTATTCTGTATTTGTGTTCTGGGATTTGAGACTAAAATAAATTTTAAGAAAAAATTGAAAGAATCCACTAATGAACATATATAAAATTTTATTATGCACTAGCTACAGAATTTTAAGTATGGAGTTTAGAAGATGACATATACTGCTTCAACTTTATTCCATTTTGATGGACTCATAGGTCACTTGTCAAGTACATCAGAATCTATACTTTTAATTATAACTTTGATCAAGGTGCCTTATTTGCTTAACAGGTCATTGTAAATAAGCATTTTTCCAGGTTGCATAGATCAACAAAATGCTTTGCCTGGTTAATAATAAATTTTTTAGACTTCATAACTGATTTTTAGACCACCAGGTTGAATTAAAATAGATGCCATTAGATTCTAGCTACATGAAAGTAGACCCTTTGATGTAGAAGAAATTTCAAAGAAACTTTTATATTTAGGGGAAAGAAAGGGTGATATTCATAAGACTGCAGATAAAGATATTGAAAATAATAAATTTTAATTAATTTTTGCCATTTCTCAATAAATGATCCCCTTTATATAGTTTCCACCTATAAACAACAGCTAAATGAAAACAGCTAATGATCAAATTGCAACCAACAGCATATGTAAAATTACATGTGTATTGTTTAGTCAATTTTTAAAGGAAAAGGATAATAATAATAATAATAATAATAATAATAATAATAATAATAATGAGTTCATTAATTTGAAATCAACTTTGGTCATTTTGCTTAATCTGAATTCTGTCACCCATCACTTCTATTTTGTTCTATATTATTTTAATCACCAGATGGTCAGTATAGAAATTAGACTGATTATATATTTTACAGCAAAACGTAGAGAAGCTCTATGTACTCAGTTAAAACAAGACCTGGAGCTGACTGTGGACCAGATCTTAAGCCTCATAGGGCAAAATTCAGACTTAAATTTTAAAAAGTGGCAAAAAAACAACACATCAGACTATATGGGTATGTATGACCTAAATAAAATCCTATCTAAATATGAAATAGAAGTAATAAGTAGATTTCAGGAATTATCTCTGATAGATAGAGCACCTGAAGAACAATGGACAGAGGTTCACAATATTGTACCAGAGGAAGCAACAAAAACATTTCAAGGGGAAAAATGAGCAAAAAAGTAAATTGACTTTACAAAGAACTGAGGAAAGAAGGAAAGTAAAGAAAAAAAAAATCAAGAAAGGGAAAGATATTCCCAACTGATTGCAAAATTCCAGAGAATAACAAAGAAAGAGAAGAAAGCTTTATTAAATGAACAATGCAAAGAAATGGAAGAAAAAAAAAAAACAAGAGAATGAGAAACACAAGAAATCCCTTCAAAAAAACTAGAGAAATCAAGGGAAAGTTTCATGCACATAAATGACAATAAAAAAGGTAGGGATCTAACAGAAGCTGAATAGATTAAGAAGAGAGGCAAGAAAACATAGAATCATGCAAGAAAGATCTTAACATCATTGGTAATTTACTCCTGATTAAATGACCACACTAAAGCCCTAGACTGTAGGGATCACAACAAAATATGGCAAGTCCTCCCAGAGATGGGAGTGCCAGATCACCTTATTTGTCCCATGAGGAACCTATATGTTGACCAAGAAGCAAACATGGAACAACTGATTGGTTTAAGATTGGACAAAGAGTACAACAAGGCTGAATGTTGTCACCTTATTTAACTTATATGCAGAGTACATCATGTGAAATGTCAGGCTGAACAGATCAAAAGTCAGAATTAATGTTGACGAGAGAAATATCAACAATCTCAGATATACAAATGATACTACTCTGTTGACAGAAAGTGAAAAGCAATTAATAAGCCTCTTGAGGGTAAAAGAAGAGAGTGCAAAAGTGGACTAGAAGCTTAACACAAAAACAAAACCTAAAATCTTGGCAACTGATCTCATAACTTCTTGGCAAAGACAGGGATAAGAAATGGAAGCAGTATAAGATTTTATATTCTTAGGCTCAAAGATCAGTACAGACAGGATTACAGCCATGAAATTAAAAGACATTTTCTACTTGAAAGGAAAGCTCTGGCAAATCTGGACCGCATACTAAAATCATCACCCTGCTGACAAAGGTCCATATAGTTAAAGCTATGGTTTTGGGGATTTTTTTCCCCAGTATCAATGAAAGTAGGATTATAAGGAAAGCTCAACATTGCAGAGTCAATGCTTTCAAATTGTAATCTTGAGAAGACTTTCAAGAGTTCATTGAGCAGTAAGGAGGTCAAATAAGTCAATACCTAAAGAAATTAATTCAGGCTGCTCACTGAAAGGTCAAATACTGAAGCTGAAACTTAAATACTTTGGCCACATGATGAGAAGATGGGACTCATTGAACAAAAGTCTGATGTTGGTAATGGTTGAAGACAAAAGGAAAATGGGATGACAGAGAGTAAGATGGATAGAGTATCATGGAAACAATGAAAATAAACTTTGACAGACTTCAGGATATAGTAAAGGATAGAAAGGCATAATGTGACATCCTATGACTCAGGGTGTCACAAGGAGTTGGACATGACTGGACAACTAAACAACACCAAACTATTGTGAATAATATTCCAATATGTTCATTTTTTCTTCATGTTGAGGCACCATTGCATATTATATATAAGTATAATTTGGTTCATATGAGGATTTTTTAAAATTTATTACTACTTTCTTTTTGATAAATTTATGCTAAAAATATTTGCATTAATATTCATTAATGATATTGTCTTATATTTTTTCTCTATCTTATCCCTCCCTGGTATTTGTATTTGAATTTGCTTCATAAAAAGTTTGAGAGTTTGATTTTTGCTTTATGTTTGAAAATATGTATAAAGAAACATTAACTTATTTTAAAATATGTGACTGAATTTTCTTATAAATCCAACTAGTTAGGAAGTTAAATTAAGACTTGATTTATTTCAGTTTATGAGGTTGTTTTATTTAGAATCTTATTTTCTAGTTTCTTAATTTGGATATTTTTTATTTCTATCAATATTCATCTATTTCCTTTATATTATCAATTTTGTTTATATATATTTAGGTATAATATTGTTATAATTTTCTTTATTTGAATCTTTCCATTATCAATTCACTATATTAATATCTTCTAGAGTAATTTGGTTTCCTCACTTAAAAAACTTAAAACATATTGTTTCTAGATTTGTTGAATCTTTTCCAAAATAACACATTTATCAATTCAAAAGTATTTTTCTCTTCAATTTTCTGTAATTTGCTTTTGAATTTCAAATATTTTTCTTTTCTAAATTTTTATGTTGAATATTCAATTCATTAATCCTCTTTTCTCTTGATTTTATGTTTTAAGAACTTAAGAACTCTAAGGACTTCTTTAATTGCATTCCATGTCTCTTTCTAATACAATTTTTCTTTCTATATACTTTCTAATGCAATTCTAATTTTTATAATTTGTTATATGAAACTTTTTTATTTAGGATATTTTTACCTAGACTCAATTTGAGCCTATATATTTTTTTATACTTAATATGTTCATTTTTCATCGCTTTGGTTAATAAAAACACATATTTAATATTTTGGTCTCAATCTATTTATTCATCATGAATTCTTCAAACTCTAAAACATCATTTTTTTTAATACCAAAAGAAGAATGCTTTTTAGTATTTCTATCTAGTAATTGCCACAAGTGTATCAACTGTTTTTTTTTCCTATCATTCTGTTCTGTTTTACAGTTTATTTCTTATTTACCTGTTACATTTAACAAATGCTTAAAGAGGAATGTTAAAGCACCAGAAAACCATTACACACACTCATATACAGAAATTCAGGCAAATATGTAGGGAAATATGTCATAATGTATTTAGGTGAGATCAATTGAAAAAATAATATAGTAGTTGAATCATAGAGGTAGCTTGGGAAAAGGGGCTCAAGAAACAAGTCACAATCTTGTTATACAGTCATGATATAAGAGTGATGGCAATATCCTTATTCAAATATCCAGATAGATATTAGAAAGATATTAGAACTTTGCTAACCAAAAGCTGAAGATCTGATAAATTCTTGATTTGCCCTAAATATAATTTCATTCTTAAAAAACAGTAGAAGTGATTATGATAATTGATATTCTGGAATTGATCTCAATCAATAAGGAGGAAAGGCATAGTAATGTGTAAAAGATGAGAATCCTAGGAAAAGGTGAACATTTCATTTTAGAATTAATTGAAGAAAAGGAAAAGCAGACATTCTGATTTAAAAAATTATCTAGATTTTGAAAAATTCTATTTCAAAATTTCAGGGAAAGGGAAAAATATCCATGACAAAGTTCTGTTGGAGACATCCAAATGGAGTGAAAAAATCTCAAAAACATACTTCTAATAATAGAAAAGAATTCTCATGAGGAAGAAAGGGAATATGTATCAATACATATAGGGATTCCTAAGGGATTTAACTTATTGTTTGAAGGCCAAGTGTGTCTTCCAACAGGGTTGTCCTAAACAAACCCTAAAGGAAATAGTGAGCACTGAAAAATGGCGCCAGCCTTCCACTGATGGTGTTTCCTCAATTGTAGGAGGTGGGTCCTGTGCATCACAATTCTATTTAGCTACCAAAAACCAAAATAGCTTTTACACAGAAATATTTACTTCAAAAAAATATAACCATAAATAAACAATCATATTCCTCCAACATGGAAGCCATAATCGTCCTCCCCTACACTCCAATACCATCTCAGTCTCTGTGAAGAAGAAAGGGATTATGTTTATAGTTTAGTTCAGATTTCTATAGAGCACAATACTAATTCCTAGTTCAAACTTCTCCCTAAGATGCAAGTCCCAACTTCCTTAGCTTGTCAGGGTCTCCATGCCAAGCTGGCTGGCTTCACCATCGTGCCTGCTGTATTAGCTTCAAAGTCAACATGGCTCAAATTCCCAGGTCCCATGACCATAACATAGGGCATCTGAAATGGAAGGCAAACAGCACAGAACAGAAACAATCTCAGGCCCATTTTTCAGAGTTAAGGGAAAAAGACAGTATAAAGTCCTTCCCCTCTCACTAGTTCAGTTCATGACATTCTTGCTGTAGGTGAACTCAGATCTTTACACTTTAGAAAGGAAAAAGTGATGGAAAGGAGGGCAGCTTGTAAAGTGTAATATGAAAAGAGAGTGAACAGCTCAGTCTTGCCACTTGAAAAGACATAGGCAGTCAATTAAAGGAGGCCACTGAAATTCACATGGTCAAGGAGGAAGAGGAATTTCATGTTAGGCGATCTAGACATTTTCCAAGGATGCCTCCATGTCAGTCACACTACACATCCTCCAAACAGTCCAGGGTTACATAAGAGAAGTGTCAATGACAATTACTGAAAGACAGGGAGATGTAGCTATGCAAATTTCATCTTCTTTCTCTCTGCTTTATAAAGAAGAAAGACTTTTCAACTGAGAAGAGAAAGGACTTGGTTAAAATGTAACACAATTGAAGAAAAGGCAAAAGTCATTATACATGAGTTAAAGTCACCAGGCTAAGTTGAAATGTATTCCAGAGTACTAAAAGTGCTAGGAGATATGATTGATGACACTCTCAATTATCTCTGAATAATTTTGAGAAATGGGAGACAAGTTTTAGAATTGATTTGATGATTTCAAATATTATGCCAATTTTCAGAGGAGAGTAAAGATTGAAAATGTGGCTTCAATTCCTGGAAAGAATAATAGCAATATTAATAAAAATGATAATTTCTGAATATTAGGAAATGAGAGGGTGAACATTAATAGGTATGGTCATCATCATGAAAAGGGTATTGTAGACTCAATATTTTTCTTGTAGATATTATTTATCAGATTTCAGCAAAGAATAACTAAATTTCATATATTATCTTATGAAAACAAGGTGGAAATATATGGCCTCAGTAAGGATATCGTTAGATGGATGGTTGCTCACTGAATGACTGGAGACAAGTAGTAGCCTTTAATAAGTCAACATCAACATAGAGAAAGGTGGTTGATAAAGTGTCCCACACTATATATTCTAAGCAATATATTGTTTAATACTTTTATTGCTATTTTGAATAAAAGCATAGATGGTATTCTTCTTATTAAATTTACATATGTGAGAGATAGAGAATAAATTGGAAAATAGAATCAGGACCAAAAAAGATCTTGACAAGCTAGATCAATAGGTCAAATCTAATTAGATGAAATTTAATAGTGATAAAAATGTAGCTTGACACGGGTTCAAAATTCAGTTTGGGCAACCTCTGAGACAAAAATCAATGTTATATTTGTATTTCACTTTGAGTTTCATAAAATGCTTTAAATCAAATATATATTAGTTCAACTGAATCTCTTGAAAACCCCATGAGGGAGGTATCACAGATGTTATTTAAAATCCCTATTTCACAGATGGGGAAATGAAGGCTCACAATCTTGGCCATGGTCACCTAGTTAAATATCAGAAGCAGAATTCAAACCAGGTCTTATTTATCTCTCCTACTAGAAGATGAAAATTTCAATCTTAGCTAATATAGACTACAAAACTATTTTACAAGTGAGAGAAAAGGATGATCAATGTCTCAGGGGGCCTGAATTTGAAGCACTCTGTACCTTTAAAAATGGATAATCCTTCTCTAGTACATGTTTGCTTGAGGGAACTAGATCATTCCTTTACATGGCAAATGTTAAATTGAACTCAGGAAGATGAGTCAAATTTTCAACTGTAACCAAAAATGGTTAAAAGCATCCAACTCCATGAAGAGACTAGAAGAGAAAATGAACAAAAATGTTGCCTAAAGGGGAATTGATCCTAAAGTAAATGAGTTATATTAATTTCACTAAAATGAATCGTAAATACCTTAAATTATGTACTATTGCAAAAAATCTAAGCTCCCCTAAGCAGTACATTTCCAGTTATCACAATTGATAAATAAATCACAGAAGAATACAAGATAAGCAGTCAAAGAAGGTTGTCAGGAGAAACCAAACAGTATTGGTAACTAGAAAGGAAAGACTGTCACAAATGAATCCAGAGCCTGAAGGCTCCATTTGGAACTAGAGGAGGCTCAAATGCATAAGAGGCCAAGCACTGTAAATGTATGAAAGGGGAATGAAAGAGTGAGCTAGTTTATGCTGTCAATGGGAATGCAGTAGACACTTCAAAGATTAGTGCAAAGAAGAAAAACAGCCTTTGATTATATGGAACAATAGTTGATCAAAAAGAAATGGGAAACAGCAATGGCATCCAGTATAGAAGTTACCCCCAATACAAGACCTCATTCACATCCATTTGGTTCCACTTCTGTAGTATTCATAGGACCAGTCGTCAAGCTGGTAAAGTTGTTAAAGCGATAAAAGTTGAACAGAGAAGGCATTAAGTTGTTCAGATGGAACTATGCATTCTATTGGTGCTGACCCTTTTCATTTCATATCAGACTGATATACAATAGCCTACTGGTTGCCCTGCTTTCCTCAAGTCTCTCCTTGTTCTAGTTCATTCTCTACTCAGCTGTCAAAATAATTTCCTAAAGCACGGGTGGCACAGTGACTAGACGCTGGTTGTGGATTCAGGAAGACTCATCTTCCTGAGTTCAAATCTTGCCTCAGATACTAGCTATGTGACCCTGGAAAAGTCACTTAATTCTGTTTCCCTCCACTTTCTCATCTGTAAAATGAGCTGGAGAAGGAAATGGCAAACCACTCTGATGTCTCTGTCAAGATAATTCCAGATGGGATCCTGAAGAGTCAGACATGGGGGTGGGGCCAAGATAGTAGAGTGAAAACAGGGACTTCTTTGAGCTCTCCCCCAATCCCCTCCAACTACCTGTAAAAATAATTCTAAACAAATTCTAAAGCAGCAGAACTTACAGTGCAAACAAGTGAAATAAGTCTGCAGTCCAAGACAGTCTGGAAGGTCAACAGGAAGGATCCATCACACATGATTAGGAGTGGAGCACAGTCTAGCATGGGTCATGCTGCCATAGATGGGACCAGAGAAAACCTCAGGGGATTGAATCACTGGCAGTGGTGGCAGTTTCCAGGATTTTCAGTCCACAAATGTGAAAGACAGAATAGAAGGTCAGATGGAAAACTGTTGGACCTGGGTGAGAGAGGAGCATGATCCAGCCCCAACCCTGGGGGAGCAGGCAATGGTGGCTGCTTCCAGAGCTCCCAGCACACAGATGTTGTGAGGATGGAAAAGCTGATGAGAGGGAGATTAGAGGGATCTTTTTGCTAATACTGAGGCCAGATTCTCTCACTTTGTCTATACTTGGATCTGGGTCACAGTCTTGGGTGGCAGTATTGGGGTAAAGAGGAGAATTGGTGTGGTTGAGCTTATGGTGCAGTGGAGAGGGAATCCTCCTCACAGTTTCAAGACAAAAAAGAGTGCTTGTAGTCACTCACAGAACAGCACAAACCAGGAAAGAAGTAACACCTCTACTTTGATCGTATCACTTTGGAAGAAGAAAATTGACAGTCCCCTAGAAATATTTCTGAAAAGAGCTGCACAAAAGTCCTGAAGTTTGAGATGGTACACTGCCCCTCCCCTACTAGAAGCAGAGTCCTACCTCGACAAAGAGGTATAAAACTAAGTATTTGGCTGGAAAAATGAGCAAACAGTGTAAAAAAATTACACCATAAAAATCTTACTTGGATGACAAAGAAGATCAAAACATACAATCAGAAGAAGACAATACAGTCAAAGCTGCTACATCAAAAGCCTCTAAGAAAAACATGAATTGGTCTCAGGCCATGAAAGAGCCCAAAAAGGATTTTGAAAAGCAAATAACAAAAGTAGAGGAAAAATTGGGAAGAGAAATGAGAGTGATGCAAGAAAATCATGAAAAATGAGTCAACAACTTGCTAAAGGAGATCCAAAAAAAAAGATACTGAATAAAATATCACCTTTAAAAATAGACTAGCCCAAATGGCAAAAGAGGTCCAAAAATCCAATGAGGAGAAGAATGCCTTTAAAAAAGCAGAATTGGTCAAAGGGAAAAAAGGACGTCCAAAAGCTCATGGAAGAAAATAATTCCTTAAAAGTTAGAATAGAGCAAATGGAAGTTAGTGCCTTTATGAGAAATCAAGAAATTATAAAACGAAATGAAAATAATGAAAAAAATAGAAGACAATGTGAAATATCTCATGGGGCAAACCCTGACCTGGAAAGCAGATGTAGAAGAATTCATCCAAAAGTGATGGGGCTACCAGAAAACTGTGATCAAAAAAAGTGCTTAGACATCATCTTTCAAGAAATTGTCAAGGAAAACTGCCCTGATACTCTAGAACTAGAGGGTAAAATAGATATTGAAAGAATCCACTGATCACCTCTTGAAAGAGATCACAAAAGGAAAACTCCTAGGAATATTGTAGTCAAATTCCAGAGTTCCCAGATCAAGGAGAAAATATTGCAAGTAGCCAGAAAGGAACAATTTGAGTATTGTAGAAACAAAATTAGGATAACTTAAGACCTAGCAGTTTCTACATTAAGGAATCAAAGATCTTGGAATATGATATTCCAAAAGTTAAAGGAGTTGGGATTAAAACCAAGACTCCCACATCCAGCAAAACTGAGTATAGTACTTCAAGAAAAAACATGGACATTCAATGAAACAGAGAACTTTCAAGCATTCTTGAAGAAAAGACCATTGCTGAATAGAAAATTCGACTTTCAAATACAAGAATCAAGAGAAGCAGGAAAAGGTAAATGGGAAAGGAAAACCATAAGGGACTCATTAACATTGAACTGTTTACATTCCTACATGGGAGGATGTAAATAAAATTAAGGGGTAAGAGAGGAATATGATGTGAAAAGAAGAAAAGGAGATAGAATGGGATAAATATCTCACATACAAGAGGAAAGAAAAAGCTTTTATGGAGAGGAAGAAGGGGAAAGTGAGAGGGAATGAGTGTCCCTGATTCTCATCAGATTTTGCTCCCCTTACGGAGGGAATAACATACATGCCCAATTGGGTATCTTGCCCTACAGGAAAGTAGGGGGAAGTTCAAGAGGGGATGATAGAAGCCAGGTCAGATTAGGAGAGGGGGTAGAAAGAAGCAAAAACTTTTCAAAAGAGACAGAAACAAAGGAGAGAATAGAATAAATGGGGGATGTGATAAGATGGAGGGAAATATTGTCGTTCACAACATGACTATTGTGGAATTGTTTTCTATGACTACATATGTGTAACCTGTGATGGATTGCTTGCCTTCTTAGTGGAGGACAGGAGAGAATTTGGAACTCAAAGTTTTGAAGATAAGTGCTAAAAATTGTTTTTACATGCAACTGGGTAATAAAATGTAGAGGCAATAAAAATCTATCTTGCCTACAAGAAAGTGAGTGGAGAGGGAAACAGGAGGGGAAGTGAGGTGATAGAGGGGAGGGCAGACTGGGGAAAGGGCAATCATAATGCAATCACATCTTGGGGTGGAGGAAGGGGAGAGATGGGGAGAAAATTTGGAACTCAAAATCTTGTGTTAATAAATGTTGATTAAATAAACAAAATAATACAAATATAAAAAAAGACATTACCAAAAAATGAAAAGATCATGTTACTTCCTTATTCAAAAAATTCATGGTTCCCTGTCACCTCCAGGATGAGATAAAATATCCTCTTCCCCATCTCTTTATTACTTCTGTCTTCTCATACATTATACCACCACCCCACTCTTGCATACAGAGAAATTGGCCTCCTTGGCGTGTCAGGAGCAAAACATTCCATCTCCCAAATCTGGACATTTTGTCAGGTTGATCCCTCATGTGTAGAATGCTCTCCTTAATCATCTTTACCTCCTGACTTCCTTGAATTTCTTTAAATACCAGCTACAATATCACCTCCAACAAAAATCTTTTCTTACTTCCTCTTGAATCTGATGACTTACCTCTCTTTATTACCTCCACTTTATCCTGTATAGAGCTTATTTATATTTAGTAGTTTGCTGGTTGTTTCCTTCATTAGATTATGAGCTCCTCAAGAGCAAAGACTGTCTTTCACAATCCCCAGCATTTAGCACAATGCTTTGTACAAAGTAGGCACTCAGTAACTGTTTTTTGACGGAGTGGAATTCTGAGTGTTCATTGGAGTATTCTCAAGGAATTTCACTTTCTGGGGAGTAAGGTAGGAAGGGAAAGAGGGAGGAAGTGATGTAGGGAAGAAAAAGAAAGAAAAAAAGAAGGAAGGAAGGTAAGAATGAAGGAATGAAGAACTTATTAAGTGCCTATTGTGTGCCAGATATTGTGCTAAATGCTTTAAACATGTAATCTCATTTGATCGTCATAAAAATCTAGCAGGTTGGTGCTATTATCCTCATTTTATGATTGAGAAAACTGAGGCAAAGAGAGGTTAAGTGACTTGTCCAATATCGCACAGCAATAAAGTATCTATCTGATGCCAGATTTGGACTCAAATCTCCTTGACTCTAGACTAAACTCTTTATATATTAATACTTAGTTGTCTCAAACAATAAAGAAACAAGCAAATATCCTTCTAGTATTCTTTTATTTATAACATCTTATAGACAATTGCACTGGTGAATAAAATAACCATTTTTGTGACTGAATAAGTGTATCAGATGTAATCTCATCTTTTTTTTGGTTAGATTTTGCTGAAAGCAGCTTTAAGACAACTAAATTAGCAGACAAGACAAGGATGGAATGCATCTCACCTGTCCCCACACGGTTCTAGTTTCTTTCACTAGGTGTTTATATTTTGAAATTCTAGGAATGACTGACCACATTACCCAAATACACAACCCTAATCAAGGCATGATACAGAAGCATTTCTCAGTGTATAGCATCCATGGCCAACGTAATGAAATCTAAAGGTTATCTTCAATCAATATCATACACTGATAGATAACTATCAATCAATAAGCATTACACTATGTATGAAATCGTTCTAGGCGTTGGGAGTCTACAGACAAAAATTGAAATTGTCTAAGCCTTCAAGGGACTTTTAATCAGGGGACATGATACATACATAAATAAGTGTATGCAAAATAAGTGTAAGCTCCTTTAAAAAAAAATTGGTGGGGAGAGCACGAGAAGCTGGGGTGGAGAGCATCTTCACACAAAAGGTGCTACTTAGGCATAGTATTGAAGGAAAAAAATCCTCCTGAGAAGGAAAGGGATTGTGGGAGTGGACTCCAGGCATAGTCAGTGGGAAGGCAAACATGGTAACACCACTCAGGTCAGAGCAGATAACTATAAAGAACTGAATGTAATTTTTAGCCTATGCCTATGTTGCCTCCAGGAATGATGCTACAAGCATTGCCTCAAATGTGAGCAAAAACCTCAGCAGCCCCTTGAATTATGCTTTCTAGTATCAGAGGACCATGAATATATCTGATACATAGTAGTATCATAGATCAAAAGAAGTAGCATGACCCAGTGGAGAGTGTACTGGTCTTGAAAGTAGAAGTTCCAGGATTCAAAACCTGCCTCAGATACTAGCAATATGACTAAATTAATTTCTCTGAGTTTCAATATTTCCATTTGTAAAATAAGAAGGATAATAGTTTCTCTCACAGAGTTGTTGTAAGGACAAAACATATGGCAGGGGGCAGGATTGTGAAACCTGAAGTGTACTCAGGGTGTCCCAAAACTCTTAGTGGCCTTCTGAAGCCTTAACAACCCTAAACTACTTTGAGTTATTTTAAGTTTTAATAGCTTAAAACTTGAACTAAGATGTTTCTCAGATGCTGAGTTAGCTAGCATCAACCTATTATAATGATAATCTTAATGAATAGTATTAATTGAAATTATTAAAACACAAAAATGGCACTGAGACTTTTGGAACATGACTTTTTTTCTAGAGCTGGAATTGTATTATTTTGGCTATTATTATCTTAAGCTTAGAGGTGTTGCATTTCAACCCCCTCATTTTACAGATGAGGAGACTGAGGACCTGAGAGGATGAGCAATTTTCTCAAGGTCATGCAGAGGGTAAGAGGCAGAGCCAATATTTCAAGTCCTGTCTCATGATTCCAGATTCAGCACTCATTCAATTACACCACTCCACCCTCACATGAAAAACATAGAATTTGGTCAGTACTTGCATTTAAAAATTAGAAAGTATCTCAGGCTCTAATACAATCTAGAAAAATGAGTGTATTCATTATTTATGGATTGACATACAAAGACACATGCATTTATGTAGCACTTACTACAGTGGGAGAAATAATGAAACTCCAGGGACTAGTGTTTACTGAGTAGAATTTCAGTGTTGTAACTGCATCATTAAAAGCAGATCATCCAATCTATTTAGTTTTTATGTCTTTCTCCTCTATTTCCTCCAATTATTTAAGTATATTTTGGAAAAGGAAAATAAAGATACGTGCATATGCATGCATATGCATTTATAAATGCATATTGTACATTTTAGTCATTTCATAAATATAATTATATTGTAAATAAATTATATGTGTGAGAATGCGTATTCTATTGTTCAGTCATTTACTCATGTCTCACTCTTCGTGTTCCCATGAACCATGGCATACAAGGTCTGTCTATCCTCCACTATCTTTCAAAGTCTATCCACACTCATGTTTATTGCTTCTTTGAAACCATCTATCCACCTCATCCTCTACTATCAAACTTTCCTTTTGCCTTCAATCTTTCCCAACATTGTTTTGATTTTTGCAATTAGTCCTATTTTCTCATTATGTGAACAAAATATTTAAGTTTCAGCTTGACTCTTTGACCTTCCAGTGAGTAATGTGAATTAATTTCTGTAATTATTAGATCATCTTGCTGTCCAAGAGATTCTCAAAAGTCTTCTCAAGTACCACAATACAAAAGCATTGATTCTAAGGTATTCATTTTTCCTTATAGTCCAACTCTCACATTGCTATTAGAAGAAAAAATACATAGCTTTGACTACATAGCAAGGTGATGTCTCTGTTTTTCAATACGCTCTTATATTTGCCATAGCTTTTTTTTTCAAGGAGCAAATGTCTTTTAATTTCATGGTTGTTGTCACTGTTTACAGTGATCTTTTGGTATAAGAATATAAAATCTGATGCTGTTTTCATTTCTTCTACCTCACTTTTCCAGGAAGTAATGGAATCAGTTGCCAAGATCTTAGCTGTTCTGTTTTGTTTTTGTTACACTTCTAGCCAACTTTTACACTCTCCTCTTTCACCCTCATCAAGAGGCATCTTAATTGTTTTCCACTTGCTGTCAACAGTGGTATCACTTGCATTTCTGAGACTGTCGGTATTTCTCTTGCCAACCTTATTTCTGACTTTTTATTTGTCCAGCCTGACATTTCACATGATGTACTCTGCATGTAGGTTAAATACATAAAGTGACAAAGTGACTATATATATATATATATATATATATATATATATATATATATATATATATAGCCTTGTTGTACTCCTTTTCCAATCTTAAACAAGTCAGTTGTTCCATGTTTGGTTCTAACTGTTGCTTTTTGGTCAGTATACAGTTTCTCATGTGACAAGTAAGACAATTTGGTTGTCCCATTTCTTTGAATACTTGCCATATTTTCTTGTGATCGCTACTGTCTAAGGCTTTAGTGCAGTCCATCAAGCAGAAGTAAATGTTTTTTCTTTCTGGGACTCCTTTGCTTTCTCCATAATCCAACAAATGTTGGCAATTTTTCTCTAGTTCCTATGCCTCTTCGAAAATCATTCTGCTCTTCTGTTAACTCTTGGTTTACGTATTGCTTAAACGTAGCTTATGAAATGAGCCCAATTGTTCAGTAATTTGAATATTCCTTGGCATTGCCCTTTAGGATTGAGATATAAACTGATCAATCTTTCTTTTTTCCTAATCCAGTGGCCACTGTTGAGTTTCTCAAGTTTGCTGGCATTTTGAGTGCAGCACTTCAACAGTATCATCTTTAGAGTTTTAAATAGCTCATGCGGAATTTTATCACCTCCACTAACCTTATTTATTAGCGTTAGCAATACTTCCTAAGGCTCCCTTTCCTTCATTCGCCAGAATGTCTGACTCTATTTCAGTAACTACAGCATCATGGTTATGAGGATGTTAAGATCCCTCTTGTATAGTTCTGCATATTCACCTCCTCTTAATCTCATCTGCTTCTGTCAAGTCGCAACAATTTTTGTCTTTTATCATGCCCATTTTTGTACAAAACTTTCCCTTGATAACTCTTATTATGTTGAAGAGATCTATTATCTTTCCCATACTGTTGCTTTCTTCTATGTCCTTGCATTGCTCATTTAAGAAAACTTTTTTTCTTTATTTCTCCTTGCAATTCTTTGGAATTCCATATTCAGTTCCAGCTGCTTCTTTATAGAGCTACTTATGGTTGTCCTCTTCTCTCCTCCTGTAGTATGTTAGACACCTATTGACTTGGGGGGCTCATCTTCCAATGTCATATCTTTTATCATTTTAATGATAAAATTAAATCCATCAAGTTTTCTTGGCAAAAATACTAGAGTGGTTTGCCATTTCTCTCATTCTTCATCTCTATGATGCCATGGTCTCTTCCTTCCCTCACCCACCCTATCAGATCATCATCTTTCCCTGAACTAATGTAATAGTCTCCAAATTAATCTCCTTGAATCTAGCCTATTCCCTGTCTAATCTGTTCTCTCCTTAGCTGTCAAAGTGATTTTCCTCAAGTACAGGACTGACTATATTTTTCTCCCTCCTAAAGAATATATAGTTTTGTTTTCTGTCTTTATTGCAACTAAGATAAAATAGAAGCACTTCTATTTGGCCCTTATACCCATTCATATTCTGTCTAAAATCTATCCTTCTGCACTAATTTCCCATAACTTTCCCTCAAATGCTCTACATTCTAGACAAAGTGACCAAAATGAAGTTCTCTCTAGATGACAACAATCCATCTCCCCATTCTCTTCCCAGACTACTCTTTCCCATGCACAGAACATACTACTTCACCTTCACATATTCAAATCCTTAGATTCTGACAAGAAGGCCTTTCCTGATCCCTTTACTACACCTTTAGTTGTAAGAACCAGATGTGATTGTTGTATTTATTTTGTGTATTTTTAAATTTTATTTATTCATGTATACATTTCTTTCCCACCACCCACAGCCCTAGTAAAATGTAAACTCCTTGAAGGAAAGTACTCTTATATTTTGTTTCTATATATTCCAAATACCTAATAAAGTGATGAACACATAGCGTAAACTTAGGAAATCTTTTTTGAATGAATGAATGAGAATGGTAGAGCTAAGATGGAGGATGAGAGGAAACTTTGCTGAACTCTCTCCACATTCCCCTCCAAAGAATTTTAAAATAAGTACCTCAAACCAAATTTTGGAGTAGCGGAGTGAACAAAATGTCAAACATTTTTCTAGGCTAACAAAATTTAAAAAGTTAGCAGAAGAAATTTGTGAAATCAGGTGGAAGCCTGTACAAAGCCCACACATGCAGCAGCTACCGCATAACTTCCAAAGTTATCAGCCCAAAAAGGGTAAAGGGGCCAGAAAACTGGTCAGAAAGATATTTCAGAGGACCCTTTCCTGGTACTGGCTACAGTTGACATTGATTGGTGATTCCATTGCCTATAGAAAGTTCTGTGTGGTGGTTCCAAGGTAGAAAAGAGCACAGCATCAGTCCCAAGAGAGAAGATCCCCTAGTTCTAAGGCTAGCACTTATGACTAGAGAGGGTCAGAAGCCCTATCTGGGTAAAAACCACAGGAGAATAGTGACAATATTTCTACCAGGAGCATTCCACCTTGGAATAAGAAAAAAAAACCTGCAGATCCCCACAATTAGCTCTGAAAACAGCAACTAGAAAATGTGTGAAGCATGGGACAGTACCTCTTCATCCTCAAGTGAGCAGAGCCCAAATTTCACATAAAGTTTCAGGTCAAGAAACAGACTGGGAAGATAAACAAACAACCACAAAGTATTTGACCATAAAAAGCTACTACAGAAGCAAGGGAGACCAAGACACAGAAGACAACAGTGTGAAAACAGCTACAAATGAAGCCTCAAAGAAAAATGATAATTGGGCCAATGTACAACAAGTATTCCTGGAAGAGTTAAAGAAAGAGATAAAAGTAGTAGAGGAAAATGGAGGGAAAAATGAAAGTGATGCAAGAAAACTAAGAAAAGAGAATAAATAGCTTGATCAAAAGGTTATAGAACACAAAAAAGAATAAAATAACACCTTAAAAACAGAATTGCCCTAATGCTAACAGAATCACAAAAATTCATTGAAGAAAGGAACGTGTTTTTTTTTAAAGCAAGATTCACAAATAGAAAGAGATATACAAAAGCTCTCTGTAGAAAATAATTCATTAAAAATTAGAAGTGGGCAAGTGAATGTTAACCACTCCATAAGACATCAAAAAACAACAAAGCAAAGTCAAATGAATGAAAAATAGAAGAAAATATAAAATAACTTAACAGGAAAACAACTAAACTAGAAAATAAATCAAGGAGAGATAATTTAAGAATTATTGGACTACCTGAAAGCAATAATCAAAGAAAGAACCTAGATATAATATTTTAAGAAATTATGAAGGAAAACTGCTTCAATATCTTAGATCCAGAGGGTAAAATAGAAATAGAAAGAATTTACTAATCACCTCCTGAAAGGGATCCCAAATGAAGATACCAGAGAATATTACAGTCAAATTCCAGAGCTCCCATGTCAAGGAAAAAATACTTCAAGTAGCCAGAAATGATGGGGCGGGGTAAGTATTCAGAAAAACATGATGAAACCTACATGAACTGATGCAACATGACATAAAAGAACCAGGAAATCATTGTGCACAGTGACAACAATATTGCAATGATGATCAACTGTGAAACAGCTGGCTACTCAGATCAATACAAAGATCCAAGACAATTCCAAAGGATTCATGATAGAAAAGAAATGCTATCCACCTCCAGAGAGAGAAATGGTGAACTCTGATTGAAAACTGAAATATAATTTTCTCACTTGCTTTATTTTTCTTCTTATTTTTTCTTACAATATGACTAATATGGAAAAATGTTTTTTCATGATTTCACATGTATAATTGATATCATTTTTCGTATTCTCAGTGGACGAGGAGGTAAGAAGGATGGAGGGAATTTAGATCTCAAAATTTAAAAAGAAAAGGTTAAAAATAAATAATGGATATTTTTTAAGTGACAAAATGTTTTAAAAAGAAGTATGTACCAAGAAATTTTCTTGAGACTATATCCATGATGGGAGTTGATACTATATATAGTATTTTGTATCCTTAGAGAATGGCATAAATGGGATATGATAATGCTGGTAATGGTGGTATGTCCTACCTATCAAATGATTTTTAAATTGCCTATAAGTGTTTGTTTATCTCATGTGTTATCATAATATTTCATAACGCTTTACAAATAGCATCTTGTCCAACCCCTTCATTTTCTATATGATGATTCTAAGGTCCAAAAAGGTTAATTTGATTCCTCTTGTTAATAGAACTATGTTTTCTATTTCACTACATTATGGAAATGTTTATTTTATTTCATAAACTAAAAATAAAATAATTTTTTAAAAGCTATTTAATTATGAAGGACTTAAACCTGAGTCTTATGACTCCTAGTCCAGCAACCTTCCTTTCCTTTCTATTTCAATGACTCATTTCCTTTAAAGCACTAAAATCATAGCCATTTGTTCTAAATGTAATTATTGATTCATTGATTCATTCATTTATTTATGCAGTAGCCTTGGTAAAATTTCTTAATGCTTCTTGATTAACTAATACCTATAATTCTTAATTCCTGTAATTCAGGAAACATAAAGAAGACCACAATCATAATTTTATTTTTAAATTGAGAGCAATTTTCTTTATAGCATATATATATTCTTTACCCTCTAAAGTTACCTTGCACCTATTCTACATTTATCTCCTGTGTTCTAATTTCTGTATATTGTCTCCCCCATTTGAATATAAGCTCCTCTGGGGGAGGAATGTACTATTTTTGCTTTTTTTTTGTATTGCCAACAATTAGTATAGTGCATAGCTCTTAAAAAGTACTTAATAAAGCTTGTATACTGACAAAAAAAGAATGAATGAATGTTAACTTAAAAGGAGCATAAGAGTATAGTACTAAAAAAAGAGGGAACTTAACAGGAAAATAGAGGAGAAAAAGACATTAAAAACTGCAGAATAGAGTGTCTGTTAAAGAAAATATATACTTTTGTTTTGAAATAAACCAGAAGAAATATATTTTATGAATTATTTTTTCAATTATTATTATGTTCTTGATTTTGGGGGGTTGATACTTAACAAGTTTAGAATATAAATCTTTTAGTCAGAGAATCTCAAAGTTAGAAGGGACCTCAGAGGTCTAGCTAGTTAGTTCACCCTGTACTTGAATGAGAATTTCTTCTTTGATCAGCTCTGTTTCTTAAAGGTCTCGAAAAAGGGGCACCCACTTCTTCTGGAGACAATCCATTTCCCCTTGTGCAATATCCTGCTTTGTTAGGAAGTTTCTTTTTATAACAATCCTCAATTTGTCTATACAGCTTCCACTCTTTGCTTCAAGTTCTCATTTGAGGCCAAGCAGGATAAGTCTAATCTTTCTTTCACATAATAATCATTCAAATACTTGAAAAAGAGTTGTGCTGACACCCCTCCCCCACATAAATTTTCAGCAAATTTCCATTTCATGCTTAGATGCCTGCTGTAAAACACTGAATTCCCAATTAACTCTCTCTTCCACCCCTATGTTATGCTTGGAAAATTGAACATGAGGAGGTAGAATCTAATCTAAAAGAGGTTTGGTCCTGGGAGAGAACAATGAGTGAACAGACGGGACAGTCTCTTAAACATATGAATAATTCTTCCTTCACTATGCACTTATTAATTAAACTGCCTAAATCATGACCATTTAAAAATATATTACAGATGAAGCAATATGAAGGAAAGAGAAAAGAAGCATATCCAAATAGCTACGAATTGAGCCAGAGGCTGAATATAAACCTGATATAGCCATTGAAACAGAATTTAAGTGATCAGTCTAGGTTCTGATTCTAATTTGTGTTACCAAGGCCACTGCTCTTATTTACACTAATCACAAATAAAAATGCCAGCTCAAATATCTTATAAAATTAAAGTGATCTTAGACAGAAAGACTGTGATCTTTGCTGTTGTTCAGTTGTATCAATCATGTCCAGCTCTTCCTGACCCAATTTAGGTTTTTTTGGCAAAGATTCTGGAGCAGTTTGCCAATCCCTACTCCAACTCATTTTATAGATGAGAAAACTGAGGAAAACAAGGTTAAGCACCTTGCCCACAGTCACACAATTAGAAAGTATCTGAAGTCACATTTGAACCTAAGTTCTTCAATCTATCCACTGTACCACCTACCTGTACTTATATGATTTCAGGACACATGAAAAGAAGTCCAGCGTCTAATGCCAGGGAAAAGAGCATCCTGTTTCATTTCGTTTTTATGAGACAGTATTGTGTTCCCTTTTGAGTTTTATGAAGGACATTAAAAAAGGATATATTTTCCAGAAAACAGTAGCCAGCATAGTAAAGGTCCTTAGTGCCAAGCCAAAGCAGAATCACAAAATGTGTCCATTTTTAGTCTGGAGACAAGATTTGCAATGAATGGAAAAAATGGAGCAGTGACATTTGTCTTCAGGTATTTGAATGAGTATTTAGACTAAGTTGTTTTTTCTTTACTTTGTTGAACGTACAAGAAGAGTTGGGGATACCATTCTAGGTACTGTCATAAACTGTCATTTCCATATTATCTGGGTTGGGTCAATGAGTCAAAAAAATGAGAAATTTCCCAAAGCCTCCTTGTAGCTCTCCATGTTATATGAGAGCAGCTGACATGTCACACAAACAGTAAGGAGTTATACTCAGCAAAAATATTGTCTGATTCAGTTTTCTTCAATCTGAATTCCTTCACTGAAATCTCTTGATTAGAGCAGCACAAGAGAGTTAATAGCAAGCTAATCTCAGTCAGATTCACTCTCTGCCTCTGACTCATACCAATTGTGTTATCCTGGGCAAGTCACTGAAACTCTCAGTGACTCAGTTAACTCTCTAAGACTTTAAATTGCAGAACTAGAGGGAAATTGGTAGAGAAAGTCTTTCCTTGGGAGTTCCTTCATACCAGTGAACTTGCAGATCAGTAGAAAAAAATATAAGTAATAAAAATCTTCTTATATTTATTTCTATCGTGTCTTATGTCATGGCAATATTACATTCATGTACCACAATTTGTTTAGCTATTTACCAATGATTGACACCTGGGTTAATTTCAGGCTTCTTGTGATTACACAAAATGCTGCTATGAATATTTTTGACAGATGCTTGTTATAGATAAATATCACAAATAGAGAAAAATGAGTGTTCTTCTTTGTCCAAACAAAACAATAAATTGAAATCGAAGTTCTATAGATTAGAAAAAATTAAAGAACATTCAAAAATAAATGTGCTCTTCAGTCTCAAATGAGATAAGATCTCAGCTCAAACCAGAAGATGGAATACTATCTCACCCAGAAGTCCTCTTTCATCAATCTCTATAGCTGGAAGCCTTGGAGGTAAAAAGATATAATGTGTCTGGGCTCCATAACATATCCATGGCTAGAAGGATTCCAATCTGCCATTAAAAAGGCTCCTTGTCTTATCTGACTTCCTGGAACTCCCCTTTCCACATATTATCTCCAAAGTCTCTACAATGAACTGAAATAAATTCCATAAGCAGGTACATGACATCACTCTCAAGCAATCAATGTCTCCTTCCACATATGCTGTACAAGATTTCCATCTCTGAAATTACCCCAAGTTTCACTGCAAGTAGGGTTACGTTAGGTGTATGAAAATTTTCCATGTTTCAGGAGATTTACCAAAGTCCATACTCTCTCACTCATATAAACTCACCCAAATAAACCACCCTCCATTAACCACCAATTACTTCTCTTTTTCTCATAGTTTGTGATTATTCATTACACTCTTTTTTAATAAAGATTCCATCCTGGTTTCTCTTTAAGATAAAATAGATTTTTATAGCTAATCTGTTTTATGACATAAATTTAATATTCTATAACATAATGCAAGTGACATATTCAGGCAATTGTTGGGCCTTTAACAAAAAATAGAATATTTGACTCAGCATTTGACTGAGCATTGACTGAATCAAAAACATTTAAGAAAAAATATTAATTTCAAACAACTTTTGTCTTTCTACTGGTCTCTAGGCTTTAGCTTTTTGATAAACATACTAAAGAATAAAGCTATCTTGAGTTTGTGATCCAGTTGTGTAAAACTATTAAGATACTATGATAATTATTTTCATCTATTGAGAAAAAATATGATCTCAATAACATACAACTTTTAATCAATCAAGCGATAGCTGACTTCACAAACTTTAATGTCATTAACTTGTTTATGTTATTAATATTTATAAATTTCATATTTATATGCAACCTAATAAACAAAGTAGATTATACCTAAATCCATGCCTAATTTCACTTCCTTTAATATGCTTCCATAGCATGTCTTGTTTGATTGTTTTTTGCTCAAATTTGTTATTGATCTGCTATGGTGTGGGACTTTCCAGTATGGTAATTCCCTCCACCGAGGCAGCACTGCAACTCTTCTTTAACTTATAGTCTTAGTGAATAATCTGAGCCACCCAACAGTTAAGAGACTTTTCTATAGTTATACAGTGTATGTCAGAGATAGGATATAAACACAGGTATTCTTGAATTCAAGGCCAGTCTTCTATCTACTCTAGAACACCACTTTTCCTTTACATAGTTACTTATATAGACCTATGCTATTATATATGAAAATGACTATGTATATGTGTGAGCATACGACATTTTCTCTGTTTTGCTGCTCTTGTCATAAAGATTCGTTCTCCCCGTCTTACTTATGCTAGATATAGAGGACATCCTCAACAGGTAGAGCCCATGACTGGATGGATAACAATTAAATTAAGGACCAGACCTAGGATGTCATTGATCTGGGACATTTATAAATCGAGAACCAGTCTCTTCCATACTTTGGCACCTTTTTTTACACCTTATACTCTTCACTGGTCTAGGACACCAAGAAGATGAGTAACCTGCTTAACCTCTTGGAATGTTGAGCTATTGGGTCATATACCCAATATATGTCAGACATGGGATATGAACCTATGTCTTCTTGTCTCTAAGGTCAGCTCTCTATCCACTATGTCGTAATCCCTCTTGTGAATAATATTCCTAAAATCCATCACCACAAATCACCCGTAAAGATGACTAAAAAATACACATAATCATCTAATCTCCCAATGGGAACAAGGGCTAAAAAAGAATTGCAGAACTCCTGGCACATTGGTGGGACAAATGCTATTTTTTCCCATTTGAAAACTTTTACTCCTTCATAATTTTATTCATTTCTTTGTGCACATCTGTTTTCCCAAAAGGAACATGTACACTGCTATCTATTTCATTTTAAAAGCAATCCTGATGATAGATGAGGCAACATCACCAAAAAAGCCTTGAGTATACATTCTGCTAATAGTGGAAAGTCTCACATAGGAATTTGTATTGTCAGTGGTCATGCTTTTGAATATGAAGATCTTACAGTGCCCCAGGGTGATTGCAATCCACTGCAATCATAACAACATAGTACCAGAGGTATAAAAGATGCTTTGAATGAGTACTAAAAGTAGAAGGCAATAGAACCACTCTGGCTAATTGAGGATTCCAAATAATTGGGTTGAGTTCAGTTAATTAAGATTTTACTATAAATGAACATCTAGGTGGACAGAAAATATAAATTAAAAAGAGATGCTGCAC
This sequence comes from Bettongia penicillata ogilbyi, assembly GCA_023548195.1. Classification (NCBI taxonomy): domain Eukaryota; kingdom Metazoa; phylum Chordata; class Mammalia; order Diprotodontia; family Potoroidae; genus Bettongia; species Bettongia penicillata. The sequence continues at coordinate 5,688,458 of JAJHZJ010000287.1, read as the reverse complement.
TGCACAAAAATTCTCTATCATGGAATGTCTCTAAATTATGATTCCAATTATAAGAAAAAAATTGCCAGAAGGAAACATCTATTTCTTATACCTTATATATCTATACCTTAATATGAAGTACATATCTACCCAAAAGTTCCAAAGAAGCACTTCTTATATAGGGTCCCTTCTTTTTTTTTTACTTATAGTAACCATATTTAAATATGATTGGTTCCTTTAGATCCATGTATTTTACTTTATTTCATGCATATAATAATAATAACTCAATCTACATGGTGCCTACAATGTGCCAGATACTGTACTGTGTTATAATTAATGTCTTACTTGATCCCCACAACAATCCTGGGAAGTAGCTGTTACTATTATAATGCCATTTTGTTACTGGTTAATTTTCCATCACATCCAACTCTTCATGACCTCATTTGGGGTTTTCTTGGCAAAGATACTGGAGGGATTCGCCATTTCCTTCTCTTGCTCATTTTATAGAGGAAGAAACAGAAGCAAACAGGGTTGCCCAAGATCATACAGTTAGTACATGCCTGAGGACAGATTGGAACTGAGGTCTTCTTGACTCCAGGTCCAATGAGTGCTCTATCTACTATGCCACCTAGCTGCTCTCTTCCCATTTTATAGATGAGAAAACTGAGGCAAACAGAGGTTAAGTGACTTGTACAGGGTCACAGAGCTATAGTAAATGTCTAATGCTGACTTTGAGCTCTGGTCTTCCCTGACTCCAGGACTATCCATTCAAAGATATTATTCTGAGAAAGAGTCCATAGACTTCCTCGGACTGCCCAAAGGATACATCACACACAAACATACACTCACACAGAGATCAATGGTAATATAAATTAAAATGTATGAAATGATTACTATTTGGGGAAAAAAGAAAAAGTATGGGCCTATTCCAGGAGTGGGGAACCTGGGCTCCACATGGTACCTTCTAGGTCCTTGAGTGTAGGATTTTGACTGAGGACTAGTTTTACAGAACAAATCCTTTTATTAAGGGGATTTGTTCTGTGAAGTTTGGATTCACTCACAGGGCCACACTTGAGGACCTAGAGGGCCATGTGTGGCCTCAAGGCTCTAGGTTCCCCACTCCTGGTCTATCCCATAGCCTTCAAGTCTTGTTTTGGGAGATGTTTGAGGATAAATCCATGGAAATTATATACTAGTTCAAGTGTTCAGAGATTGTTTCATGATCGTACAATTGATGCATTATATCTGATATTCCACTTATAAAAGTGGCCTAAAGCTTACTTTCCAGAATAAAGTGAAAACTTCCAATGCTTTCAATGAGTGTCCCACTAGATGAAGAGAAAGTAACCCATCCCAACACCCACAGAGAGCACATTTAAACCCCTCAGTGCCAGATGCTTTCTTACCCTGGGATACAAGCAGAAGGGTTATTACCAGCCAATGTCTATCATGAGACTGTTTTGAAATCTGGTCACCCTACTGTACCTGCTGACCTCCTATTACTGTGAATACCACAGGCAAAAACAGCATGCAATGAAAAATGGTGTTCAACTGGAGGGGTTCTTGAAGAAAAGAAAAGTCTCTCAAATTAATTTCTGAAAATGCCCTAAGCCTCTACCAGACCCCCTCCAATGCTCTCTGTAGTTTCTTAGCACTTCTAGCCTAGTGGAGCCTGGGTGAGTTGTCTGCCTCCCCCTATGGCAATTTTCCTTTTCAAAGGGCAGTTACTATGGGTATATAATTTCGTGCAGGGAGTGGGAGCTTTTGTGCTTGGACAAGCTGTGCAGGAAGATAACAAGCAGAAAACTTCCAAGTTTCATCTGTGGCAAAGTTTGCTGAATTCTCTGTTGAAAGTTGGATAGACATAAGGGTTTCTTCAAAACACTAAAAAAATACATTTCTTTAAAATCATAGCCTATCTTCAAAGTATTCAGGAGAACTCACAGAATTTTATTCATTTGGATCAATCCTCTCAAAATCCACATGAGGCAGGTAGAGAAAAACCTGTAGCCATCATAGTCAGTGCTATGAATAGACTATAAAGATGGCTAAAACTCTAGCTTTATCCACAGGCATTTGTCTTGGGGGGCACAAGTAGAAAACAAATGGAATAGGAGACTCTTTTTAGTCTTCGGCTGTTCTTTTCACCATTCCCCACCCTTTTTTGTACCTTGCTTAAGATGTCGATCGTCCATGGGATGATTCATCTTCTCTGGTTACCATAACTTTTGTTTTCAGCAAAATATCTGACAAGTACATCGGTTGTCTATAGGGATAACAACTACATTCCTACACAGTCTTGGTCCCAACAAGTTCACATCGAAAGGCATCATTGCGCTCAGATGAATACTCCCACTGGGGTAAAGTTCTAAAGGTCATTCCCAAAGGTTACTGATGTGATATTGATATTTCAATGGCTACAAAACACTGGATGGGTTCTAACTCCCAGATTCATGACTTATTCTCCCAGCCTTTGAAATTCCCAAGCTCTCCAGAATGGAAAAGAATGAATAAAGCCAAGGAGTCCATTTTGTAGGTACTAAAGGTTTCAGTGGGGGAAGGTCCTATATACCTTCCTCTTGAAGTATGGAATCTCATTGGATACCATTATGTGACATGAGTACAGTTGAAAACAAAGAGGTGAAGAACCACAAAGAAGCAGCTAGGGCTGATTTCAGGCCTTTTGGAAAACCCCAATAATTTTGCCTCTAACACCAATGGGGCAGGGCAGGAGGGTCCCTGTTGACATAGTACTAGGTTAACTGGTTCACATATACATTTCTCCAACACATTATCACAATTCACCTGAAAACAGTTCCATAGCATCCACAACATAGAAATGCCATTTTAGCAAGTTGGTTTCATATATACCAGAACCCTACATGGAAAGATTTCATGGACAAGAATATAGGGAAGAGACTTATGATTTAATTGGCATCAGGAACTCCTAGGAAAGGAAATTGCCTCCACCAATGCAAATTTGCACATTCTCTATAAATTGGTCTTAGAAAATTACCTAGAGCACTAAGAAGTTAAATGACTTACTCAAAACACAACCAATAAATGGCCAAGGTGGGACTTGAGACCAAGTTTTCCTATATTCAAAAATAGCTCTCTACCCACTATGCTTTGCTGTGTCTCATTCTTGGGGATACCATTGTGAAACATGGGTGATTGATAGGGAGTAGAATTAAAGTTGATTGAACAAACATAACTAAAATACGGTGATTAGTGGTTCTATGGCATCATTCAGCATTCTGTCCTTGGCCCTGTCCTGTGGTCCTTACCTTTTAATTACTTGGACGATGACATGGAAGGCAGCTAGGTGATATAGTTGATAGAACACTGGGTTTGAAGTGAGGAACTTCTGAGTTTAAATCCACATTTGATCTGTGTGACCTTAGGCAAATCATTGAGATTAAATTTCTTCTGTATATTTTTTTATTGACACTATTTACACTTAGTTGATTTTGTGCTGTAACTGCCTAAGTCATGGTTCTTTGTCTCTGAACGTCATTCAGAAATTTAGCTGGCATATAATGAGTTAAATTTAGAAATTCAATTGTCTTGCTAACTACTGTTCTTTTCTTCCCTTAAGAAAATCTGCTATTTTGGGGGAATGCAGGTGCACACCAGGGAGTCTGGTCTAATATTCTTATACCACTAACCTGTTCTTCAAGGATATCTGGTTTGCTATCCAAATAAGTCTGGCCCACTATCTCTAATAATAGACTCAAACAATAAACTGTTCTTAGTTACAGGAGGGAGGGCGGAGATTATTGTTAACCCTTAATTTCCAATTTCAAACTAATCATATTATTCCCCATGCCTCAGCTATATTTTTATAATCATGTTATTCTCAACCCCATGATATTACTAACTCTATAACAAGTTGTATTATTTTCTCACCTACCCTGTTCTGTTGTTTCTTCTAAAAATGAGTTATCTTCATCTCAAGATCTTTGGCTAAACTGAGGCAACCAGTGACCTATTCTATTTACAAGTAGTGTTCCTGTTAATAAAATGTTATCTTAGTCAGAGAGAATTGCTTCAGTCTACCTTTTATTGAATTTCTCTTGTGACATTTAACCTCTCAGTTTCCTCATGGGTCAAGTGAGGATAGTAATAGCACCTCCATCAAAGGGTTATATGGAATAAATTAAATAATATATGACCTAATGACAACTTTCCAGAATAAAATGATTACTTACATTATTTTCAATGGGCATACCTCTATATGAGAATAAAATAACTCATACAAGGTAAAACCTTAAAGTACATTATATAAATGCTGTCTATTATTATTTTTATTATTACGAAAGGTTCAAAAGCTGACAGTCCAAAAGTGGGAGGAATCACTGAATCATTGCTTGACAGATTCAAGACTCAAAATAATTTCAACAGACTTTGCAGTAACAAAGAAGATAAAATTTAATGAGAATGTAAAGGGATATTGGAAGACTGGTGTTCACTGTGTATCACTTGAGTCCCTGAGAACTAAACCCTTTCTAATATTAAATTAGATGAGAGGAGTTTAAAATGGGAAGTGGGGGAGAGCATCCATTTGAGGATGTGGATCAACTGAAAGGAAATAACTAATCCTACTGATAAGCACAAAAACCTTCTACTCTACTCAAGTGCTAAAGATATAAATATAAAATATTTAATTTAGTTGTTTTTTCTCTTTAATACACTAAAGTACAAAGATAAACCACCACTAAGATGGTTTATAGGAAGACTGCGGAAATTGGAATAAGAAAGCTGTGTCCTGTACATCTCTCATGTGTGACATTAGGAAAAGCATTCATACTATTTTTCTCATAAGTAAATAAACTGGTTGAAATAAATAATCTATAAAGTTCCTTCTAGTTCTAATATTCCATGAGGATGGGAAAAATATGCTATAATAATGTAATAATTCATTTGAAAACAATCTGGGGCTTTTAGTTTACCAGAAGTTTACTATGAGCAAATTCTGTGAGACATATGTTAATAACAAAAAAAGCACATGCAATCTAAGACATTAGTAGAAATATAATAGACAGAAAATGGAAATTAATGATATCCACAGTACTTGTTAGAACACATATGAAATACATGATTCAGTTTGGGTAGCATATTTTAAGTGAGACATTGGAATTAAATTGAGAACATTCAGAGGGAAATGATCAGGAAAATGAAAAGAATGATAAGAAATTCTGAGGTCCCTTAAACTCTCTGACCCATCTGCAATTTTTAGTCCTAGAGTGCTTTGCTACTCAGAACATTAAGTGTCTTATACATGGTGTTAGAGAGAAGATAAAAGGCGGATCTTTCTGACTCCAAGTCTACCACTCCATGGGCCTTCAATTACATAACTTTAGATCTATTCAAGTCAGTTCCAAAATATTCTTGAAATTGCATCTTTACTATTGCTGGTAAAGATAGTCAAACTCTTGCATGAATTTCTAATCCCTAAAACAGCTAACTTCTTTATGGGGAGGAATTATTTCCAAAGAGATGAAAGTAAATTTCATTCCCAAGATTCTGGTAAAGTAACTGACATATGATGAGAAAATATTGATTCAGGAATATCTGCAAAGACAAGACTTTATTTTCCCACCTCTATGTTCTGAATATATATTATAGTTACAATATAGTAATCTAACATTTAGGATTGAGGAAACGAAGAATGAAAACAAGACAAGTTAAATTTAAAGGAGTTAGGTATATAGAGTACTATTCCCATGTACAGAATGCATAAAGTACCACACCTATATTAAGGAAGACCTGCATTCATATTCTACTTTAGCTAGATGTGAATATGGGCAAGGCATCCTCTCTCACACTCATTTTCCTCATCTGTAAACTGGTGATAATAATAACACTTAACTCACAAACTATAAGGATCAAATGAGAGGATGTATATTATGTGCATTGTGAACCCTAAAGGACTAAATAAATGGAAGGTATGATTGTTAGTATTATTAAAAACTATCTATCCTTGCACCTATAATAGCCTCAGGTGAAGTCCATTAAGGGAAGTTTGATTTAGGGAGGCTTGTTTTGTAGGAAGGCCCATACCTTTTGTTAATTGCTAATGATATACTGGGTCATGAGGGTTATGATGTCTTCTGTTTCTGAAAATACATACATACATACATACATACATACATACATACATACACTCTGAGGTGAGGTTTTGCTTTGAGGGCTTGGAAGAAGGTTCATGTGCCATATGAGATTCTGGGTAGCAGCAGTTAAGGAACATCCCTGGTTTTCAAAACCCAGATGTTGGTGGTGCTTTTCTCTCTGGTAGCTATGTATATATGTAATGGTCAGATAATTGGATCTGTCAATCTGTAATGTATGTATTGCCTATGGACAGACAGTTAGAAACCCTGTCTGTTGATCTGCTTGTATTTTCTCTGTTGTTATATGTGGTTAAAGAAGATTGCTGACCCCTCAAAAGTTACTTTCCTTTTAAAAAAGCAGACCTAAGGACCTGTGCTAGCAAGTCATGCTGGATGTGTCAGGGTGCTTGTTGCTACAGTGATTTTGTTTAAGGGAGCACATTTGTGATTTGTTTAAGGGAGCATGTTTGTGATTTGTTTAAGGGAGCTGCTTTGTGGGAAGTTTAACAGAGGGAAGATTTGGGGGATAGCATTGTTATTGCATGTAGATTTCTTTGTTGCTATGATGGCTTTGGCTTTCTGATGTTGGGATTCAGCTTTCTGGTGTCTGAATAAATGTTTTTCTTCTGCCTTCTATATAGAGAGTCTGCTATACTTTATGATTCAAAACTACACTAGAATATTCATAGTTGATGTCAGTGCTTTGAATATTGCCTTGGCAATACAGCACCTCCCTACATTAAGACCACTTTTTGATCTTCCCACTTCACGAGACCAGGATGCCATAGAGTAACAGATGGGTAAGAGCTTCCCATCCAGACAGGATTAAATGGAGGAAAGATGTTGAAATGAAAGAAACATACTATCAAATATAGCCAGAGACTAAAGAAGTTCCCCAGGCATTTATCTTTCATCTAATTGTCTGCCTTAGATCAGTATAGTATTCCAAGTGTTTTCCTGAACCTGGGTGATTCCCTACCCTCCTGATATCTCTGGTCTTGCCTTAGCCAGTTGAATGCTATTATCTGTTATTACTGAATAAATTTCCTTAGTTCATCTACTTTCCCTCAAATTCTGATCTCTCATTCCAATCCCAGTCTGGTAACTTGGGTCCAACTCTAATTAGTCATGTAATAGCATCTCAGCAGGAAGAGCCCACAGCCATTTCCCTGCACACTAGGTCACCTTGGACTTTCTTATTGCATACTCCATTGTATTCCCCCGTTGGTCTCCCTTGCTCCTCATTCCCCTCAAGCAGTCTATTTTATTGCTGAAGTGCTGTGTATTTAGCCCCTGAGAGCCTTGCCTTAGGGTCCCTTTCTGGTAATTTCAACTCATGTTAAGTACTGCTCCAGTAGGAGAGTCTTGCTAACTTTCTGTCCAGCTAGATTATAAGTGCAACCATCCCATAATTTGGAAACATTTGTAGATCTTGTAAATTCCCTGGAGTACCCTGGGGAAAAGCTCTATATTAAATATTCAAAGAGGTTACTTTGTAGAAATCTATACCGAGAGGTACTTTTAAAATGAATAGTTACTCCCATGTAGTGGAGTTAATTTCCTCATGTTTCTTTTCTGTTTTCTATTTCATTTTCTCTTTGCTGCTTGCAAATCTATTAGTGGGACCTGAGATTTCCCCCGTCCCTGATGAATGTGCCTATGTAAGCCACACTTAGTTTTCCTGTTATTTTTTCATTATATGGGCCTAGACAAAAGCAAAGAGCAATCTGGTCTTATTGAAAAACGTAATGCTTTTTACTCTGGCATTATAAGGTCCTTTTTTCTAGCTTACTCTTTAAATGAAGCAAGCAGGGAGAAAAAATGAAATTAATATTGCAAAAAGAATTGATTTAAAGTTGGTTGCAATGTACTTAATACTCTAAAAATTATGAAAAATGAAACGAAAGCAATAACATTTAATTCTCCCCAACAAAAATGTAAGTTAGAAATCTAATTTAATTCAACTTAATTCAACAAAGATTTATTAAATGTTTACAAACTGCAAAGTCCTATGTTAGGTACAGAGTATACATAGAAAAACATGGCCCTATCCTTTGTTCAAGGAGCTTACATTCTACTAGATCAGGGGGTCTTAATTTTTTTTTTTTTTAATGTTTATGGACCTCTTTGGCCATATGCTGAAGCTGTGGACAGCTTTTCTCAGAACAAAAAAAAAGTTTTTGAATAATTGAAGGAAATACTAAATTTCAGTTATAGGTTAATGAAAATTATGATGTATTTTTTCCATTCAAGTGCATGAACCCCCTTCCCCCACCAAAGAAAGGGATGAAGGTGCCTAAGAATTCCTGTACTTAAGGATGGGGTATACGTAAGCAAGCATAATAGAAGGTAGGGCATGGAGGTGAAAGAAAGATCCAGAGAAAATGTTCAAGGAATATATGAAAGGAGAGAATACTTTCAGCTTAGAAGGTCTGGGGATCATAGATTTAGAAATGGAAGGAATTTTAGAAGTTATGCATCTAACGAAAACCATTTTACTGATTGAGAGATTGAGGCCCAGAGAGAATATAAGACTTTCCCGATATGACGTAGTTAATATGTCAGAGGCTGCATTAGAATCCAGATCCTCTGAGTGCAAATTCAGTGATCTTTAGATTTTACCATACTTAAAGAAGTTGGCATTTGGGTTGAGCTTTGAAGGGACACAGTCATCACTAGTGTCTGATAATCCTTTAAAGTTTGCAAAACACTCAGGCTATGTCTGATTCTCACAATGACTCCATGAAAGAGGTATTGTAACTATTCCTGCCAATATTCCTAACCCCACTGTAGAACTGAGGAAACTATCAACATGACTTTTCCTCTGTTATAAAATGAATGTCAAAGGTGAGAGTCAAACCCAAGAATTTCTGCCACTAAAGCCAGTACTCTATCCATGGGGCCAGGTGGCCTCCTATAAGAATATGATTCTGAAAGGTCCAAGACATAGGCCAGGAACCTTTTAAGGGAGAAGAGTCACTGGGTGGGGCTGGGGGTAGAGGGAATGATAACACCCTGAGGAAATAAAATTTTGAGAGCTACATTCCAATATTTATTTTTTAATTCATACCAGAGAAAAATAAATCAATATCTATAAAGTACCTATTGTAGGCCAGTTGAGTCAATCCCATCTTTACTTATTTATATTTGTTATTATTTTATTTAATTCATAAAATGGTGTCCCAATGACCCAAAAGTTTCAGTGCTAATTTAATTTAGTAGCTTAAAAAGGCACCAGATTTTTAAAATATTCTGTAAAACATAGTAGAATAAAAAAAATTAAAATCATGTATTACATCAAGAAATTCTTTAATCCATAGATTTGACAGCTGAATTAAAGGGAGCGCACTGAAGAGCTCCTATACCTTACTCTCATCAGATTGCCTCCTTATCTATAAGAGTTTTGTGTGTGGATTATCTAAATATATAGAAATGGCTCCTGCATCAATAAATATGATCAGCAGTCTGGTCCAATTTTATAGAAAGTAGGAGGAAGGCCCTGCTGGCAATATAAAGACTAGAAGGTAGGTTAGAGGTTTTTCCTATTCAAACTAGAATTTGGGGAATCAAATTATATTAATTAGGTGCTCCTGTGGTATCTCTGGTCTAGGAATACAGGGCTAGGTTCAGAAAGCAAGCTTTTATTTTTCCTGATCACTCTTAATGAGGAGGTTTGCTCTTCCTTGCAAGCCTGGCCCTCCTTATCAAATCCTGGTTTACACAGAAGATCACAAATAGCAAAGAGAAAGTAAACCAATTTGTCTGAGAAAAATATCAAATAGACATAGAAGCTCTACAAGTTAGAGTATACCAAAGAATAGACAAGAACAAATGACCTCTCACCCAGGTAAAAGAAAAGAGCTCAGTTCCAATGAAGAACAAATGATTGTACTCAAAAAAAATCCATTCCAATCAATCTCTAGAATTTTTATGCCATGGATATCAAGGAACATGATGATGCCAGCTCATATATATATATATATATATATATATATATATATATATATATATGTCCTTTCCACCTGTGTCTCCAAAGCCCCCTTCTACCCCCCCACCCCCACCCAAGTCTCTGAAGCAATTGAAATAAGGTCCTTTTCCCCAAATGCAGCCTCAGGACTCAGCATTATCTCAGTCAAACAGGAGTCATACGTTTATATATATATTTGGCAGGCAGGTGTTAAGGCTGTTCCCTTCCCAAAATTGCCCAGTTTTGTGCAAATAAAAAAGCTTACACTTCACTTGAGTTTATCTTCCCCTTGAAGGGAGGGAGAAACTGGGCCTGAGGAGACAAGCTAAAAGAAGGGAGGGAAGAAAGGAGGAAGGAAAAATAAGAGAAAACATGACAGGACCCAAAGAAGAAGGAGAAAAAAGAAGGAAAAGGAGAAGGGATAATATCAAATGGTTCAAAGAATGAAAGATGTTAATTGGTCAGTTAATTATTCAATCAATGAATATTTTTTATAGACTATTATGTGCCAGACACTGTGCCAACTGCTGGAGATACAAAAGGGGCAAAAGATAGTCCCTGTCTTTAAGGACATAGTCTAATGCAGGAAAGAACAATTAAACATATATGTGCAAACAAGCTACATACTCTATATACAGGATGAATAGGAATTAATTGACAGAGAAAAAAAGACACTAGAATTGAGAGGCATTGGAAAATTCCTGGAGAATGTGGAATTTTAGTTGGGACATGAAGGAAGCCCCAGAAGCCAACAGTCAAAGAATATGAGGGAGAACAGTTAGGCATGAAGAAGCAGTCAGAGAAAATAAATAGAGCCAAGAGATGGAATATTTTCTTCATGGAATAACCTGGAGGTCAGTGTCAATGGGTAGAAGAGTATGTACCAGGCAATAAGGAATAAGAAAGCAGGAAAGGTAGAGGAGCTGGTTAGATTTTAAAGGAATTTGAACCATAAACAGAGAGTTTTTGCATATAATTCTGGAGGTGATAAGGAGCCATAAGAATTTATTGAGTAAGGAGTTGAAACAGTTTGGACCTTCACTTTAGGAAAATCACTTTTGTGGCTGAAAGGAAGATGTATTAGAATAGAGAGAAATTCAAGGTAGGCAGACCTGCCTGTAGACTATTTCAGTCCTGCAGGTATGAAATGATAATGCACTAGAATGGTGTCAGTGTTAGAGGAGAAAAGGGAAAATATTTGAGATATATTTCAAAGGTGAAATAGACAGAACTTGCAACAGATTGGACATAGGGGAAAGTGATAGTGAGAAATCGAAAAGATGTCAAAGGACTAGGGGAGTTGTGTTACCTTCACCAGTAACAAGAAAGATAGAGAGCGTTGGGAAGGTTTAGGGGGAATGATAATGACCTAAATTTTAGACCTGTTGATTTTAAAATGTCTACTGGATACCCAGTTTACAATGTTTAAAAAGCAGGTGGAGAAGGGAGAATGATTGAACGTTAGCAGAGAGGTTAGGGCTGGATAGGCAGATTTGAGAAGAACTTGCATAGAGATGACAAATTTACAGGAATTGATGAAATCACCAAATTAAGTAGTATAGAGGGATAAGATGAGAGGCTCTGGTGCCCTGTGGAATTCCTACACTGAAGAGGCATGATCTGGAAGAGGATTCAGTAAAAGATATTGAAAAGGAACTGTGATAAGTAGGAGGAGAACATAGTAGTAGAGAGGCGTTACCTGAAAACCTCAAGAGAAGAAAGTATGAAGATGGTGATCAGCAGTGTTAGAGGCTGGGAGAGGTTCAGGAGAATGAGGATTGAGAAATAGTCAATGGATTGGTATTAAAAGATTATGAAACGGAACAGTTCCAGGGATCATTACTATACTTTGTAGCTAAAAAGTCGTTGCTGAAAGTGCAGCGTGGAGTAGCTGGGGGAAAAAGAGGATCATTCACAAATTTAGAGAAAGCTTTTTCAGTGGAATGATGAAATTAGTAGCTGGGTTGATGGGGGTTAAAAAGATAGTGAGAAAAGAGAGAGAGGGAAAGTTAGGAGGGAGGGAGAAAAAGGAAGAGAGAGAGAGAGAAGAAGAAGAAGAAGAAGAAGAAGAAGAAGAAGAAGAAGAAGAAGAAGAAGAAGAAGAAGAAGAAGAAGAAGAAGAAGAAGAAGAAGAAGAAGAAGAAGAAGAAAAGAAGAAGAGGAGGAGAAGGAGGAGGAGAAGGAGGAGGAAGAGAATGAGGAGGAGGAAGAGGAGGAGAAGAAGAAAAAGGAGGAGAAGCAGCAGCAGAAGGAGGAAGAGGAGGCAAGGCAGCCATTATACACAGCCTTCTTGAATAGCTTAGCCACAAAGGGCAGAAGAGATTTAGGATGACAGTGGAGATGAAAGTTTAAGTGAAGGGGTTCTGAGAATGAAGAAGACATGAGAATAGTTGTAGGTAGTAGGAGCCAGAACACAGCAACTGAAAATAATCAATAGAGTGGGGATGACAGGTTGAACAATGTGTTGGAGGAGATGGGCTACAATGGGATTGGCTGCACAGGTGGAGAGGTTAGCCTCCATAAGGAGTAAGATTACCACTTCATGTGAGACAGGGATGAAGAAGATAGTGACAGAAGACACGAATGATAGGATATAAGGAAGCTGGAACTCACAGTGAACGGCCTCAATTTCATCTGTAAAACATAAAGCAAGATTCTCAACTGAGAACGTAAGTGAGGTGGAGAGATGAAAGTTTTGAGGAGGGATGAAAACATTTGGAATAGTCATTATAGAGAGTAGGATAGTGAGTTGTAAAGGAAAGGGGAATAGATTTGTCTAGCAGCAATGAGGGCCCAGTTAAGATCGTGTAACATATTTGAAGCAGACCCAATTATAATAGTTCCAAATAAGGCTATGAAGTGAAGAAAGTTAATGGGGATACCATGTCTTGGGTAAGAGGACGTGTCATAAAGGATGAGGAAAACCCAAGATTCTACCCTAGGCTAGCATTTTATGTTTCTTAATACATGACAAAAAGCATTGACAAAATGAGTTAACATTAATACAGATACAAGACTGTTTTCTTTTAAATTTCAACTCTAACACCCCAACCTCCTTTAAGGCAGCTGCCTCCTGTTGTAAAGAAATAAACGGAGGTATTTAAAGTTGTGCTGGCTATACTGCACTGTCTATATCCTTCTATCTTATAAAAACTTCATAACTGAAGTATTGCAGTGTATCAGTAAGCACCCTGACATACGCAGGGGGGGTCTGCTAGCAAAAGTTCTTTGATCTGCTTCTCTAAAAGGAAAGGCAACTTTTAGGGGATTAATAATCACTTTAGTCAAGCATATATATCAATCAGTAAGTTCAGGAGAAAAAGTCATCACCCTGAATTTCAGAGACAATACAGAGAAATCTAAATTTGAAAACAGTGCTTCCAAACTGTCTAATAGTGAGCAATACATATATCACAATTCAACAGAAAGGTCCAACATCTGGGCATTCAAAGCCAGGGAGCTGTTCAGCAGCTTCCCAGGGTCTCATCTGGCACAAAAACGTTCTTCCAAAAACTAAGCCCCATAGTAAAACTGCACCTCAGAGTCTTTATATACTTTTTAGAACTAGAGCGCATCACATCCCTGGAGAACCAATGCCTCATTAAAAAAGGTGTGGGCCTTCCTACAAATCTTCCCAAGCCCAGCAATAGGTGGGAAAGATCCTCCTTAATCACATTATTCAGAGGCACTTTTAGTAAAACTAAAACAGCAAATGATTTTACTTTACTTGCCCTTACACGAAGTTATAAATGATCAAATTAGCAAAATAGTTCTAGAAGATGAGAAATGTTTAGTCAAGGAATGAGAAAGTGATAGTTCTGCTCTACTCAATCCTGGTCAGACCATATCTGAAGTTTAATAGTGAATTTTAGTTTTGGAATTTTACAAATTTAGAATTAATAGTGAAGCTCTCTCTCCATGTAATACATATATTATATATGTTTATCTATAGATATACACACATATGTATGTATGTGTGTATATATGTATATATACATATATGTGTAAGACGTGTGAATGTATAGATACACAAATACACATGCACAAAGAGCAAAACACAGGCTCTGTTCTCAAGGAGCTTTGTCCAATGGGGAAACGCTCATGTTAACAACTATGTCTTATACTATATTTTAGTATATAAAATAGATTTGAAATATGAAGAGACACAGAGGAAGACACAGAGAGAGAGAGACAGTGAGAGAGAAAGATGGAATTTTTCCTCAGTTCCACTTGAAGTCTATCAAGTAGAGACAAGCTGCTGGCTCAGTTGCCAATCCTCTTCAATATTCTCCAAGGATCAAGAAAACAGGATCAAGGGATGAACCTTGGTAATACACATACTTTAGCAAGTAGCCAGAACATATCTTTGACTGAAAGGAGTTAGAGCTCATGCTCAGGTTTACAGGGTGTGCTCCAATTCCACATTCAGTTCATTTTATTCTAATGACATGATTAACTCCTCTCCTTTTCAAGTCATACATGTTCAAGATTATGGAATAATTATTGGTAATGTGATAAAACCTGCTTATATCTACTACTCATAGAAAGATCATTAGCATTTTTATTCCACTGAGATTAGGGTGCTGTCTTGACTGGGGAACAGATGAAGAACTTCAAGATTATGCTGTTTAAGGATAATTGAAGGAACCTGGAATGTTTAGCGTAGAAAATAGAAGATTTAGGGGAAAATTAGTAGATATATGTATGTATTTGAAGGGATTTCATGTGAATTTTTGTGGTATTTAATCTTTTTTAGTTATGGGTCTACCTAGAATGTGACTTGTGGCTATCCAGTACTGAGAGTTGGTGACCCCATGATTATGGTACTGGAAGAGGGAATGGAGTCTTTCCATTTGCCCCCAGACAGAAGTAGAAACAATTGATGAAAGATACTGAGAGTCTCATTTAAGATTGAATTAAGGAAATTTACCCAATAATTATAGCTATTTCTCAGTGGAATAGGGAAGCTCTCCTAGAAAGTAATGGATTTCCCCTCACAGCATGTCTTCATTCAAAGACTGGATGGACATTTGGCTGCAACATTGTTGAGGGCATGTATGTTTAAATTTGGTTAAACAAGTTGACCACTGAGCTTCATTCCAACTCTGAAATGAGTCAGTAAGTATCATTAAAGCCTTTAAATTACTTTCAGAATTTGTTACTCATCTTCTTACAAATCTTATCTAAGAAAGCACAGGACAATTAAATAACACTTCCTAGAACCCACTGAGAAACTACATTACCCTATCATTAAAGAAATTATACTTTTGTTTATAGCATTAATGGAGATCCAAACCTAAAGCTGCAAGTTGATTTCAGGTGGTCTATGATCCTAGTGTTAATAAACAAATGACATTTACATTATTCATGAGACTCTGGTCTAATTTAGAAGTCCCTCCTTTGTCATGCACCTTTACCATCCACTCCTTAGAAGGTATCCATTAAATTGAATCTCCTTTTCCAATAACATATAAAGATATAAAGTAGTTATAATTATTATGATCTAATTCAAATATTTACAAAAACTAGGATTTGGTAAAATTAAAGCAGACTTGTAATACTTATTAATTGTATAGCCCTTCTACTTACTGTATAATTGATTAACGACCATAAAATTACCTTGACACCACTCTCTCTTAGAATTTCAGCAAAGTAGGCAACGTCAATTGTCATTTTGCAATTAATCAATAGCTAGAGCATGAGAGAAGAGAGAGATGAATGAGAGGCAAGCAGACAGACAAGGTTCTACAACTCACTACTGTAGAAATTTAGCCCTGTAATGAATATTTAAATTTTCCATAAAGTGCCCTTGTAAATGCTGAATTAAATTCTTTGCCTCAACAAACAGGAAATATACATTTAGTATCAACCAAAATACTTGTTTTTTTCCAATAAAATTTATCAATGTGAAGAAGAAATTCACACACACACACACACACACACACACACACACACGCACTTCTATTTAATGGTGACCAGTCATTCTACTTATCATTACCAATATTACTCAATTAATACTTTCATAGAGCAAAAGTGAAGGCAGTTAGGTGGCTCAATGGATAGAGTGCTGAGTCTGAAGTCAGAAAGACCTGAGTTCAAATCTAGACTCAGATACATACTAGCTGTGCTACCCTGGACAAGTCACTTGACCTCTGTTTGCCCTAATCCACTGTATAAGAAAATGGCAAACCACTTTAGTATCTTTGCCAAGAAAATCCCATTGGCATGCTATGGTCTACAAGGTCATGAAAAGTCAAACAACTAAATAATGAGATCAGAAAACTTTGCAGCTTATAGTCAATACACTCAAATTTAATATTTATTCAAGGAAATTCTATATGTGAAAAAGAGAACACCCACAAACCATGAGATTTAATGAGCCTCTTGAACTAAAAACTCTGGTTAAGACTACACCACTACCTCTCTATTTTTTAAAAATCTAATATTTGATTTAGGATAATGATGCCTCTCCTGAAATTAATCTTGTATCTTTAATTATTCAAATCTCTGGCTTTTCTAAAAACCATTCTAATTATTCCCATTGCTCAGCAGTATTAATAAAAAATATGTTTAAATTCAAAAGCATTTCAATTGGGGCTGCAGTGTTCTTATATATTTTTAGCAATTTTAAATTTTCACCTCAAGAAAGCAAAAGTTGATGGCAACCAATGCTACTTTTTATTAAAAATAAAATTTGCATTTTTATCCTTAGTGTAATATGGGAGAAAATAGACCATTAACATTAGCTTATTTCTTTTTTATCAGTAAATCCCACCTCTCAAATTATCTCATTTACACTTTTAAAATTTTTATGGTGCTAATATTCTTTTATGATCTGTTAAGTTTATCAGCTAACAAGATTTTATGTACCTTTTCTGGTGTTCTGCCCTGAGAGATGAAGATTTTTATTTATTCTAAATAAATAAAATGCCATATAAGTCTACAGTCTTCAATTCTGTGCAAACATTAGCTACTGCCATTAGTACACTGAATCTCGTTATATCTGCTAAAGTATAATAGAGAATATAGCTACACAACAACATTTTAGTACCACTGAAAGTAAAAAATGATACTAGGAAGCCTAAAAATCCATTGTGGTTTCTATTGCATTACTTAAAATATATCTTCAAGATTGTGACTTCTCTCATTTCCTTTTAATTTGGGTGGGAGGTAAGGATCTGGGTTTAGCAGGCAAACCTAGGAATGAAAATGGTGGTAAATGTGTGCACCATGAAAAAGATGTCAAATTTAAATTTAAGTAAGAGAAATTAAAGTGCTTTACCCTTTCCTAGCCTCTACTCCTACTAGAGCAAAATGATTCCCCAAAGTCTATTTCCTACTGCTGTATACATGATTTGCAGTGATAGCTTTCCGAGATCTTATGTACTACTGCTTAATATCATACCACATATGCTAGAGAACTTTGGAAGATATACTTACGGTTAGAACAAGCCTACAGTCACAAATGGGAAACTTCTTTGAAAGATTCAAAATAGAGGGTGATTCATAACTCTTCAGCATCAGATTCCTGAGCTATATGGGAATATCACTTTAAAAAAAAATCTACCTTTTTGATGTCCTTTGAAAGAACTTTGGAAAGTGATTCTGAAGAAATACGAACCAGCTGCATGGGGAATATTGCTGACTTGGACACTTGCTAGCTATATGATTCTACTGGACAAGTTATTTAATCACTTTTAGCTATACTTTTCTCATCTATAAAATGGGATTATTGTAATGATCAGATGAAATGGTAACATAAAGTACTTAGGTAAAAATTTGTCTTCTGCTCTCCATTCCCCACACACTACAAAATTGCTTTCTGAGACTTCATAATCTCCAGAATCTCATCATTCTGCTAACTGAAACCAAATCAGAAACTCACACTCTCATAGGACTGCTTGTATCCTGGAATTCCTCCCTCTCTCTGGTTGGAAAAGGTAGAAGGTAAATTAGAGACCTCTTATATACTCTATTTAAGGGGAGAGGCTAGAGTATTCACCTCATCCTTTTATACACTGCTCTCCTGGACTTCATGATCTCCAAAATCTCACCAATGGATAAAATGAAATCAATTCTGAAACACATTTCTCAAACCCTTGCTCCTGAGGTCTCTCCTTTTCTCTGGTTACAAAGGGTTGAGTATAGACATTAAAGAACTCCTCCTTGTAAAGGGAGGCATCCATAATTTCCCATCAGGTTGTAGGACTCCTTCCTGGCTTTCACAGTCTCCTTTTATTTATTTTTAAATTCTGTCTTCCTCTATTAGATTATGAGGTCATTGAGGGCAGGGAATTTCTTGTTCACCATTTCTTTGTATCCCAGCACTTAAACACAATACCTGGCACATTTTTGAAGAGGATCGTTGACATCATGGGAAGCAATGTCTTGACTTGCAGATGAATTGGATTTAAGTGAGGTGGAGACACATCAAGTCACCAGCCTCACTCTCTCTTCCTGAGTTACTGAAGTCCAATGGCAGGACAAAATTCAAAACAACTGGTGATGACTTAAGATGCAATGGATGACCTTGCATTTTGATCCCTGTGCAAGACATAAGCACTCCACCCTGCCTGCTTCAGCAACCTTCACGGCTATTAGAACAAATTGTTATCATCTGCTGATTCTACAGGGAAGAGTCTTCACATGCTTGGGGTAGACATCCCCCTAACTCACCGATGGCAATGGTTTTGAGGCACATCAGTTACTCTCAAGCTGGTTTAACCATCTGCTGAGACAGTTTATGAGGGTGTGGTTGCTGAAAATGTTGTCTTTTCTTCATGCAATAAACACTCCTCTTCATCTCCATCTCCCATCTTTTCTGACTTTCTTCAAATTCAGC
Source organism: Bettongia penicillata ogilbyi (assembly GCA_023548195.1). Lineage (NCBI taxonomy): Eukaryota > Metazoa > Chordata > Mammalia > Diprotodontia > Potoroidae > Bettongia > Bettongia penicillata. The sequence continues at coordinate 5,669,557 of JAJHZJ010000287.1, read as the reverse complement.
TAAAATTAGATCTTCTATCAAATTAGTTTGTCACATAGTAGGTATTTAATGTTTATTGACACTGACTCTGTGTTGATTTGTAAAGTCCTTTACGTATGTCATGTCATTTCATGCTCACAACAAATCTGTGAAGTTATTATTCCCATTTTACATATGTAGAAATTAAGTCTTGAGAAAGGTTAAGTAACTTGACCAGGGTAATAAAGTTATTATATGTCTGAGGTCAATTTGAACTCAGATCTTTCTGACTCGAAGTCCAAATTCTTGTGCCACCTCATCTGCCTCTAAATAAGAATTATACAAGACAAAAATACATAGAGAGGTTATGAGCCAATGAAATCATAAGTGCAGTTCCTATCTTTATCTAATAGCATTTTATGTCTGTCATATATTTGTATCTAGCATACTATGTTTTTCAGGTATGAGATGTTTCTATGTACTTAATTTTTCTTTTATTTTAAATAATATTTTTATTTTCCCCAATTACATGTAAAAATGATTTTAGCCTTTGTTTTGTTTTTAATTTTGAGTTCCAAATTTTCTCCTTCCTGCCCTCTCTCTACTCCCTCCCTGAGATGGTAAGGAATTTCATGCAGGCTATATGTGTGTAATCATGCAAAACACATTTCTATATTAGTCATGTTGTGAAAGAAAACAGACCAAAAAACACAAAAAAGTGAAAAATAGTATATTTTAATCTGCATTCACACATCATCAGTTATTTTTCTAGAGGTAGACAGCATTTTTCATCATTTTAGGGATTATTTTGAATGATTGTATTTCTGAGAATAACTAAATTATTCACAGTTGGTCATTATACAATATTGTTGTTACTGTATACAATGTTCTCCTGGTTCTGCTCCTTTCACTTTGCAACAGTTCATGTAAGTCTTTGTAGGTTGCCCCTAACCTTTTCTACTGATCCACTTTTAAATGTGTATGTTTTTTTCAGGACCTATTTCAATTTATTTTCATTTTTTTGAAATCAGGATCAGTTTTGATGATTATTGTCACCCATCATAATTTGAAATCTGATACTTTCCTCCCACTTTTTTTTCATTATTTCTCCTAAAATTCCTGGTCTTTTATTCCTTCAAATTATTTTTTCTAGTTCTTCAAAATAATATTTGTAACTACAAGTTTGGAGATCAAAAGGACTTTGGAAATTATGGAGATTTCCTATAAAGTGACAGGAAAAAATTGGCCCATGTGGATCAATTTAGTCATAGTAACAAATTTTAGGAAGCACTTCCAAATCCAAAATTTCATCTACCTTGGGATGCTATTACAATAGCCTCTGTGAAATAGTAGACACAATACTGGACCTGGAATCAGAAATACCTGAATTCAAATCCAGTCTCAGAAACTTATTGGCTGTATAACCTGAGTAAGTCACTTAACCTCTATTTGCCTCAGCTTCCTCATCTATAAAGTCGGAGATTAATGGCATTTGAATCCAAGGGTTCTTTTGAAGATCAAATGAGATGCAATTTATACAGCGCTTTATAAAACTTGTGCAGACTTTGAGAGACAGTGGAGAATAGAAAGACCTGGTGTGATATGTCCCATGGGGTCAAGAAGAGTAAAAAATGACTGAATGACTGAATAACGAAAACAAAACAAAACTTAAAGTTCTATGTAAATGCCAGTTATTGCTCTGACTGTAATTATTATTGTTATTATAAATTAGAGGGCTGATGGACAGCATGTTATATGATAGAGATGGGATAAAGACATTATGTGATAAAGATGTTATAAAGCTAATAAGCATTCCTCAGTTATTTTAAAAAGACAATATATTTTCATATTCAATCCTACCATTTTTATAGAGTTTAAAGGCACCGAATTTAATATAAATGACAATTTTAGGAAACCGAATTTTCACAAAGGAAAATGCCTTTCTCCCAAAGTCTCTGAAGTACATGAATATACATGAAATCAAACAATCAATAGGCACTAATTAAAAGTGCCTACTATGCACCGGGCAGTTATGCTTCTTTTCTTTAATGACTGAGGCTGTTTTAATTTTTTTCTATTGCTTTGTTCCTACAGGTCAACATTTAAAAGTTTACATGATTTACTCAGCTGGAGTAGTTGCTGTTCTATTAATATATACTACTGAACACTATTGACCCCCTGATCTATGATGAAGCTCAAATACTAATGAATTCTTTGTGTATATGTTATTATTAAAATAATGGACTGCGCACTATCATTGACTTGTCATTAGAGATCCTTTAAAGCATAGATTATTGACCTAGCATATACTTGCAGATGCTCTAGAGAGGATTTATGTCAGGGCAACTGTTAGAAATTAATATTAAGGGCCTTCTCATCATAGTTCCACTTTTTAATCAATATGTGTTCTGTTCTGTGTTGAAGTCTGCCTAATCCATCTAGTAATACCAAAACAGAAAACTCTCCAGATTAGTTAATTTTCCACAGATACTAAGCTGAGGGACCATTTCTCTGTTTCTATTCCTTGCTCTACTTCCATATTTCCTATTCTGACTTTCTCTCTCAGCTCTTTTCAGGGGGAATAAACTAAAAATACAGATGTCTTATAAACTAGATGCATGATGAATCAGTTTAGCAACTGGGTCTCATATTGCTTACTTTTTGTTTTACTTTTGTTGTTTTTTAATGTTTATTTATGGAATAAAACACGCTTTCCATAACAGTGCAATAAAAAAACACGTTGCACTTGACAACTGTAAATCTCTCTGAAGTGGTTTAGATGTCTTCTGAACATCTAGAGAGATAAGAAAACTGGGGTATGGGGAGGGGAGGGACTTTTAAAAGGGTGCATACAATATGTTTAGGAGAATAGGGGGAGAAGATACGGGAGGGAATTTTAGAAGTTTGGGTAAAATAAGGAATAAGATGGTAAGGGGAAAAGATAAGGTAACAAGGATAGGGTAAAAAGAAGCTGAGAAGAAAAATAATAAGTAAAAATAAGATGGAGGGAAATTCATAAATAGTAATTTTAACTCTGAATGTCAATGGGAGAGACTGAATTTTTTTTAAAGTCATTCTCAGGCTCTTTTATGACTCCACTTTGACAAATATGGGAACAGAGTTCCTCTGATGATCATTTCAGTGCCATGAACTTTCTTCCTTATTAATTGACCCTTCATTCCCACATCCAAAATAAGATTGAGACCTGGAGTCTTTCGCACAATATGAGTTAATAATGTAGGATTGCCACCCTCAAAGAGCACTTTGTGTTAATAGATCACACAAATAGCAGTGCAATGGACATTGTAAACAAGGCAGCCATCCCACTGGACAATGCAGTGGTCAAATCACAACTGGAAGCTTCCGTTCTAGGTATCACACTATGAGGGACATTATTCATTTGGAATACCTCAAGAACACAGTGACTAGGATGGTGAGGTGCCTCAAAATTATCCTGTGAGAATGAATTGGGTGAACTGGAGATATTTATCCTTCAGAAGAGATGGCATGTCACTTATTGAAGCATGATAATTATACCTCCAGGGAGGCAGAACTAGGAACGAGATGTCTAAGTTCCAAGTCCCCAACTATTTGGCAGACATCTTCCTAAGAATTAGGACTCTCTAATAATGAAAATCTACCTAACAAGGGAGTGAATTGATTCTCACTATGTAGTAATGTGCTAGAACCAGGGAGCCAATTATCAAATTTAGAGTGAGCATTTATACTTTGGACATTGATAAATGCTTCAAATGAGGGCTGAATTATGATTTTAAAGATTGCATAGACTTAAGAAATTGAGGAATAAAATGTTAAACATGGAAGTTAAGGTTAAAATTACATTTTCTCCAGAAATTCAGTTCTTACACTTATTTAATGGCATAACCCTGAAACAGAAACTTAATCAATAATGTTGTAGAAGACAAATATAGATCACTTAGGAGATCAAACTAGATCTTAAGATCATAGATTTAAACATGAAAAAAAATAAACACAGAGGTTAATCAGTCAAAAAGCATTTATTGTCTGCTATGTAGCAGACATTGCACTGGGGACCAGGGACAGAAATCCCAAGAATGAAATACTTTCTATTCTCCAACTGATTATATTATATACATTCATACATAAGTTTGTAGGGAATAAATATAAATGTAAAATACATACAAGATAGGGAAAGAAGTTGCTAGCAGTTGAGAGAAATCAGGAAAGACTTAATCTAGAAGGTTCTGGGCTGGGACTGATTTATATTTTTGTTACTGTTTAGTTATTTCAGACTCTTTGTTACTCCATTTGGAGCTTTCTTGGCAAAGATACTGGAGTGGTTTGCCATTTTCTGTTCCAGTTCATTTTACAGATGAAGAGCTGAGGCCAGCAAGGTTAAGTGACTTGCCCAGGATCACACAGCTAATAATTATCTGAGGGCAGATTTGAACTCACAAAGAGGAGTCTTCCTGACTGCAGGCCAGGCACTCTATTCATTGTGCCACCTAGCTGCTAATTTAGACTAGTCTCCTAGTAATGTATTCTTGATTTTAGAATGAAATGAGATACTTGCAGATCATTCAGCAGTTAACAGAAAGAGATTTTCTTAGAAAAAATAAAAGAAGAGTATTCAACAAGGATACGTATCAAGGGTACTTGGAATTGTTTCAGTGGAGCATAACTTCTCTGCATGGGATGCCTATCATGGAGCCCAAACAAGCATGCCTGTAGCTTCTTGTGGCTCTGATTCCTTGGCCTCCAGGCATAGTTTCTCTGTTAGACAGATGGAATCACTGGTTTCCTGGGCTCATTCTTCAGTACCCAGCAGCAGTCTTTTCTTGACCTTGACCACTAGTTTGGTTGAGTATTTCTTTCATCAGCAGTGCTTCAGAATTTTTATCAGCTAGACCAATGACCTTGACTTAGGAATAGTAGTAAGCTATCTCTCTTGGCCCACCTCAGAGCCTCAGTTATGAGACCATGTGTTACTTCTCAGGCTAGGGATGGAAGAAATCATTCAGCAATCACTGCTGAACCAAAAGCCACTTCCTTCAGTAATATTTATCCCTTTGTTTTATACCACGTTCACCTTTCCCATGATCCTTCGGGAATTTTAGGCATATGAGTGTTTTGGGATAAACAAATGAATGCAGTCTATGCCCTAGAGGCAAAGTCAATGTCTTCCTTTCAGTTATTCAAATATTACACTATTTTTAGTGTAAGATATGTCTCTTTGGCACCTAAAGGGTTTCCCTTTTACATTTCAGTGTCTGACTTTCAACCCATGTTTTTTTTTTGAGATTTTGTATACGTCTCACTGGAATATCCCCTCTTACAAAAAATTGAGAGGAAGCATAAAAAAAAAATATAAAAAGCATGTAAAAAAGTATATCCCCCCAAAAAAGACTACTTTATGTGGAAGCAGACTTACAGCTCAATAATTCATTAAAGCAAATAATTAAACATATCTTCCTAAATTAATCTTAAATACTTCAGTAATCTCTAGAGTGCAAATCATCTCAAGAAGGATGAGACAGTCTCAAGAAGAAAATTTTGAGGAAACAAATTCATAAATTATGAAGGGAGAGAAAGGAGGAGATATCTAAAGAGATTTGTGTATGTATTTTTGTGTATGTATGTATGCATACATACATATACACACCTATACCAACATTCACATACATATATACGCACATATATAATACACACATGTGTGTATGTCATTTGCAGAATTGTGAGAAATATACAATTACTAACTGTATGCGACACACTAATGAACGAATGAACAAAAATAACTTTACATAGTTTACATGTCTGTCTGTCGGTATCCTGGGTAGGTTGATTTGTGAACATACCTGGCAAGGACCCTAAAAATTTTCACAATACTAGTTGATTTTGTGTGAATTTCCTGTTGGTTCCTATGCCTTCCCCCACTTGAGTGTGCCTGTTTGTTCACACTCTGTTGAACTACATGAGTCAGAGAGAGTAATAGTTTCTTACAAAACAGTTCTACTAATATCAGATAGGTCATTAGGAAGAGGAAGGTACTTTTTAAAACAAAAAGAGAATTTAGAAATTGTTACAAAGGAAAGAATGTCCTTGTTAGTATAGCCATTTACACTAGACTAAAGGAAAAAGTACCTTCTTTATCAGTCATAAAATCAACATGTTTGTTTATTGTATGAGATAAAGGCAGTGAATTCCTAGAACTTTTGTGGTCCTAAGAGTTTTCGTTTGTAAGCCTGAAGCTATTTTTGGGAAGGGGGATACTAAAGGAGGCATCACAGAATAAGAAAAATAGCAAATACAGGACAAAATGGAGTCAATTAGGTTATCACAAAAATTGACTTTCAACACTATCAATATTAGAAATCAATGAAATAGCAATTATGGATTAAACATCAGCTTTGTGTTTGGGGCAGTTTGGTGGTGCAGGGGATAGACTGTTGGGCGTGGTGTCAGGAAGACTCTTTGTGAGTTTATATCCACCCTCAAATATTTACTAGTTATGTGACCCTGGGCAAGTCACTTAACCCTGTTTGCCTCAGTTCCTCATCTGTAAAATAGGCAAGAGAGAGAAATGGCAAACCACTCTAGTATCTCTGCCAAGAAAACCCCAAAGAGTCATACACGACTGAAAAATGATTCAAAAATAAAAGTGTGACTATTCCAGCAGTGTTCATCCTTCTTTTTCAAAGAAGACCATGACATCAGAGAAAGGATGACATGACTTGCGCCAGATGTTGTTTTGAGTGAGGAAGGAAGGTCACCAGCCTCACTTTCCCCTCCTGAGCTCTAAGAATAAGAAGATGAAAAGAAAATCATTCATGCCCTGAAGGAGCTTGAATTAGTCCAAACAAATCAATACAAGTGCTCTCTCTCTCTCGCTCTCTCTCTCTCTCTCTCTCTCTCTCCCCGTCTCCCTCTCTCTGTCTCTTATGTGTATATCTATATATGGATATAGGCATGTGTATACATGTATATATATATATATATATGTACATATAAATAGATACATATGTGTGTAATTATAAATATTTGGCACATATTGGGGGAAGGAGTTCATGGAGCAAGTATTACAAGCAGAATTTTGAAGAAAAGTATGAACTGTATGAGGCAGAGGTAAGGAAAGAGTCCATTCTGTCAGCAGAGAAGTCCAAAACTGCAAAGGCATGGAGGCAGGAGATGGATTTCTTATTTTTTAAAGTATCTGACTAAAATTTATAGAAAAATAAATGGAGGCAAATCTCCAACTTAAATATCATTTATTACAAAGGCCATGAAATAAAGGATGGATCTAATGGCCTGACCTCTGGCCAAGAATACCTTAACTGAGTGTGCAATACCCTTTTTATAAGCATAGAACAACTGCAAAACTAATAGAAAAAGACCAGAAATCATCTAATTGACCAACATAATAGAGACAAAAAATTATTATTGACTGCTTCAAAGGAAGTGGACATGGCTCCCACATGCTCCCACCTCTCTCTATTTCTAAGGAATGTCTCTGTAAATTTCCATGTCCAAGTTAAGGTCCCTGATAAAGGCAGCCTTATTGGTGACTTGGGTTTAGAGGAGACTACTTAATTTGTTAAATGTGAGACAAGGTCAGGTTGTCCTAGCCAGGTTTTCCTAGCTTCTCAGGGGTATACCACAAACCTTGCATGAAATGCTGAGACAATGTTTTAGAAGAATATTGTTTACAGATGTTTTCTCTTTAACTAGAAGCATTGTATCATTGGTATCTCTCCTCAGAGAGGGGGAAGTTCATGAACTTTAGCCCACATAAGCTTCTCCACTCAAACCTCAGAAAACATACTTTATGTTTAACAGAATGCTACACTATAAAATCAAGTATAAAATACAGTATCAAAACTTAATTCCCACAATTCTAAGATGAAAGAGAAAAATGAAGACAGGGGAGCGAGAGGAAGTAGTACAGCCTAGGTTTCCTTAAAACTCCTCCACAAAGATGTAGAAAATAGACCAAATAAAAGTCTGATCAAGAAAGATAAGAAAAGGGGAGGAGCCAAGATGGCAGAGTAGAAAGACTCATATATGCTAGCTCCAAAACCACAGCCCAAAAATTGCCTATAAAAAGAACTTCCAATGGGTTCTGGAGCAGTGGAAGCCATGCAACCACAGAATGGAGGAGATTTCTGTTCCAGAGAGCCCTGAAAAACTGACCCCAAAGGTCAGTTGCGCACCGGACGTGGAGCAGACCCCGGCCCTGCCTTGGCCACACGGCCCAAGAGGAGCAGATCATAGCAGGCTTCAGGGACAGAATCTCTGGTGGCCACGAAGATCCCTCCACCCACAGGCGCTACAGTTCAGTGAGAGAGACTTCTGGGCTGGCCAAGAGGGGAGCAGGGTGTTTCCATAACTCAGGCACCCTCGGGAAGAAGGAGCAGGTGAAGCAGCAGCCAGGGGCTTGAAGGTCTTGTTGAAGGTCTCTGCATTAAACCCCCTGAGGGAACTGAGCCTGGGCGTTGGCCCTGCCCCCACCTGAGAACCTGAATTTAATCTTTCACAAAGAATAGCAGCCCCACCCCACACACCCCCACCCCCACCCCCCTCCCTGCTGAAAGCCCTGAGGCTGGTAAGCAGCATTTGAATCTCAGACCCCAAGCACTAGTGAGGCTGGGGTAGAGAAGAATCTCAGAAGTCAAGTAACTGGCTGGGAAAATGCCTAGAAAAGGGAAAAAAATAAGACCATAGAAGGTTACTTTTGTGGTGAACAGATGTTTCCTCCTTTTCTTTCTGATGAGGAAGAACAATGCTTACCATCAGGGAAAGACATAGAAGCCAAGGCTGTATCTCAGATATCCGAAATAGATATCCAATGGACTCAGGCCATGGAAGAGGTCAAAAAGGATTTTGAAAATCAAGTTAGACAGGTGGAGGAAAAACTGGGAAGAGAGATGAGAGACATGCAAGAAAAGCATGAAAAACAGGTCAATACCTTGGTAAAGGAGACTCAAAAAAATGCTGAAGAAAATAACACCTTGAAAAATAGGCTCACTCAATTGGCAAAAGAGATTCAAAAAGCCAATAAGGAGAAGAATGCTTTCAAAAGCAGAATTAGCCAAATGGAAAAAGAGATTCAAAAGCTCACTGAAGATAATAGTTCTCTCAAAATTAGAATGGAACAGATGGAAGCTAATGATTTTATGAGAAACCAAGAAATCACAAAACAAAACCAAAAGAATGAAAAAATGGAAGAGAATGTGAAATATCTCATGGGAAAAACAACTGACCTGGAAAATAGATCCAGGAGAGACAATTTAAAAATTATGGGACTACCTGAAAGCCATGATCAAAAAAAGAGCCTAGACATCATCTTTCATGAAATTATCAAGGAAAACTTCCCTGAGATTCTAGAACCAGAGGGCAAAATAATTATTGAAGGAATCCATCGATCACTGCCTGAAAGAGATCCAAAAAGAGAAATTCCTAGGAACATTGTAGCCAAATTCCAGAACTCCCAGGTCAAGGAGAAAATATTGCAAGCAGCTAGAAAGAAACATTTCCAGTATTGTGGAAATAAAATCAGGATAGCACAGGATCTAGCAGCTACATTAAGGGATCGAAGGGCATGGAATAGGATATTCCAGAAGTCAAAGGAAGTAGGACTAAAACCAAGAATCACCTACCTAGCAAAACTAAGTATAATAGTTGAGGGGAAAAAATTGTCTTTCAATGAAATAGAGGACTTTCAAGCATTCTTGATGACTGAACTGAAAAGAGAATCTGACTTTCAGACACAAGGATGAGAAGAAGCATGAAAAAGTAAACAGTAAAGAGAAGTCATAAGGGACTTACCAAAGGTGAACTGTTCACATTCCTACATGGAAAGACAATATTTGTAGCTCTTGAAACTTTTCAGTATCTAGGTAGTTAGTGGGATTACACACACACACACATACACACACACACGCAAGCATATGTGCGCATGCGCACACACACATACACACATGCACGCACGCACAGAGACAGAGAGCACAGAGTGAATTGAATAGGATGGGATCATATCTTAAAAAATTAAGGTAAACCATGAGAGAGAAATATATTGGGAGGAGAGAAGGTGAAATGGAATGGGGCAAATTATCTCTCATAGAAGAGGCAATCAGGAGACTTTTTAGTGGAGGGAAAAAAAGGAGAGCTGAGAGAAAAACATGAAGTTTACTCTCATCAAATTTGACTAAAGGAAGGAATAAAATGCATGCTCATTTTGGTATGAAAACCTATCTTACAATACAAGAAAGTGGGGGAGAAAGATATAAGCAGAGTGGGGGGTATAATGGAAGGGAGGGCAATGGGAGGAGGGAGCAATTTGAAGTCAACACTTGAGGAGGGACAGGATCAAAAGAGAGAATAGAAGCAATGGGGGGCAGGATAGGATGGAGGGAAATACAGTTAGTCTTACACAACACGACTATTATCGAAGTCATTTGCAAAACTACACAGATATGGCCCATATTGAATTGCCTGCCTTCCCAAAGGGAATGGGTGGGGAGGGAGGGATGGAGAGAAGTTGGAACTCAAAGTTTTAGGAACAACTGTTGAGTATTGTTCTTGCTACTAGAAAATAATAAATACTGGTAATGGGGAATAGAAAGTTATCTGGCCCTACAGGACAAAAGAAAAGATGGAGTGAAGAGAAGGGAGGGATGATAGAAGAGAGGGCAGATTGGTGATAGGGGAAATTAGAATGCTCAATGTATTGGGGTTGGGGGGAGGGGAAAAATGGAGAGAAAATTTGGAACCAAAAGTTTTGTGAAAATTAATGTAAAAAGTTTAGTAAATAAATTTATTTTAAAAAAAGATAAGAAAAGTGATAACAAGTCATTTTTTGAGATGAGGGCAGCTTAAGTAGACAGACAGAGAAATATGTGGACATTGGAGACAGGGTCAGGGCATGAGCACACATCATGAAGAGTATTCCACTATCCAAGGACTGAAAAGGAAGCCAAAACAAAACACCAGGGTCAAAAAGCATTGAGGTAGAAAGGGATCCCAGGGCATCCTTGAACTAGTTTCAGATTATCGATCCAGAATAAAGAGGAGTATAGGGAACACTAGTCCTAGCTGTGTACTTTGCAAAAATGAGTTCCAGAAACCAAAATAACTGAATATCTCTGTTCATATAGGCAGATCAGCAGCTCAATTCCAGCCTCCAGCCTTAGAGGGAAATCTTCATTAGAAAAACTAGCACAGTAGTGTTAGACCAAATGGAAGCTGGCCATAAATCTGTAGTCTCAGTAGGATAAGTGACTGAAAAGAGCACCATTATGCTGAACCTCTCAACTAGTAACAGAATGAAAATTATATCAGGAAATTTCAGAGAGCTCAGACCAGGAGGACAGTGAACAGATTTTGCTCTGGGTCATACTATTTTGGGAACTTAAGCTTAAGCTTGATATATGAAAGCAACAGAAAAAAGGTAAGAGGACAGAAAGAGTTCAGATATCCTCATTCTCACCCCCAAAAAAGTGTAGAGAGCCTAGCACTTATATAAAGTCCAAAGTCAAGAAATAGGCTGGAAGAATGGAAGAATAAACTCTCAAAAAAATACCACTATATAGATTGATGATGATGATGATGATGATAATGATGATGACGATGATGATAGGTTAGTTCAAGACATAAAACCAGAGGAATATAATGTCCCCAAAACATCTACAAGCAAAGCTTCAAAGAAAAATGCAACTTTAAGATAAGTGTAACAAGAATTCTTAGAAGATGTGTGTTTTTGTTTTGTTTTGTTTTATAAGCTAAACATGATTTTAAAAACCAAATGAGAGGAGTGTAGAAAAAAATAGAAAAAGCAAGAACTTAGAAAAACAGATATGAAGAGAATAAATATACTAGAGAAAGTAGTACAAAATTTTACTGCAGAAAATAACTCTTTAGTAGAAAATTATGTATAGCAGTTCTTTGCATGGTGGCAAAAAAATTGGAAATTGAGGAGATGCCCATTAATTGAAGAATGACTGAAAAACTTGGGGTATATGAATCTAATGGAATATTATTACTCTATAAAAAAATGAAAAGCAGGCAAATTTCAGGAAAACCTGGCAATATTTGAATGAACTAAGACAGATTGAACTGAATAGAGCCAGTAGCAACATTATGCAATGATCTATTATAAATAACTTGGATCTTTTCAGCAATACAATGATCTGAGATAATTTAGAAGGACTCATGATGGAAAATGATATCCACAACCAGAGAAATAGCTGATAGAGTCTGAATGCAGATAGAAGCATACTATGTTCACTTTATTTTTTTCTTGTTCCAATTTATTGGTTACTGACAATAAATAATTCATCCTCAGACCATTGTTGCTCAGGTTACCTTAATTTTCACATATAAAATTCTCTAATAAACTTCAAATTTATAAGAATTTATAAATATGTAAGAATGAAATTTATAAGAATGAAAAATCTTTCCCAATTGACAAACTTTCAAAAGAATGTGAGTAGGAAATTTTCAGAGGAAAAACCTCGAAGTTATCAATAGCCATAAGAAAAGAAAAAAACAACAAATGCTCTAAATCACTATTGACTAGAGAAATGCAAATTAAAACAACTCTGAGCTACCACTTCACACCCATCAGACTCACTAATGACATAAAAAGGTTAAGGAGAAAATGATGGTGGGAAAACAGACACTTTAATCACCTGCCGATAGGCTGTGAACTTGTCCAACCATTCTGTAATCAAATCTGGAACTATGCCCAAAAAACTATTAAACTGTCCATACCTTTTGACCCATATACCACTATTAGGTCTATGTGTTTGTATATATATATATATATATATATATATATATATATATATATATATATATATATATATATATATATATATATATATATATATATATATGTGTGTGTGTGTGTGTGTGTGTATACATATATACATATATGTATATATATATATATGTGTATGTGCATGGTCTATGTATATATATATGTCTATATATATATATGCAAAATATTTATTGTAGCTCTTTTTGTAGAGGCAGAGGATTGGAAATAGAAGAGATGCTCTTCACTTGGGAAACAGCTGAATAAGTTATGATATATAAAATAACAGAATGCTACTATGATGCAAAACAAAATAAAAGCCATGGTTCCTGAAAAAAAAACCCTCAGAAGTCTCATATGAGCAGATGTAAAGTGAAGTGAACAAAACCAGAAGAACAATAAAAACAATATTGTAAAGAAAACCAACTTTGAAAAACTGAGAAAGTCTAGTCAATGAGATGACCAACCACAGTTCCAAAGGACTCATGCTGAAGCATGCTGTCTGCCTCCAGCTAGGGAACTGATTGACCCAGAGTGGAAACTGATGCATATATTCTTCTCTCCCTTCTTTTTCTGACATAGTTAAAATGAGAATTTGTTTTGCATGAACATATGTGTTTGTTACAAATTTTGCTTTTCTTAATTTTTCAGTGGGTGAGGAAGAGAAAGAAAGATGATTAGGAGCTGAAAATTAAATTTAAGAAAAAAAGCAAAACAGTAAGAAAGGCAGTTCACTGAAATCATAGACTAAAAGTGAATAATGGCTAATAATCCTAGAAAAAAAATGGAATATAATTCTGAAAAGACAGTTTTGAGCCAAGTAATAAAGCATTTAAAATGCTAAACAAAAGAAGTATATTTATGCTATATTAGAGTTAATAGGCAGCTAGGTAATGCAGTGGATAGGGTGCTGGGCTTAAAGTCAGAAAAACTCATCTTACTGAGTTCAAATATGGCCTTAGATACTTAGTAGCTATGTTACCCTGGGCAAGTCATTTCACCCTGTTTTCCTCAGTTACTCCCATGTGAAATGAACTGGAGCAGGAAATGGAAAACCACTTTGCCAAGAAAATCCCAAATGGGGTCATGAAAGAGTCAGACATGACTTAAACAAATGAAAAAATAGCAGAGGTAATAGGAAGTCACTGGAACCTACACTTTTAGTTACAAAGTTATGAAGAGGATGGAAAAGAAAGAAAAAAGAAAGAAAGAAGGAAGGAAGGAAGGAAGGAAGGAAGGAAGGAAGGAAGGAAGGAAGGAAGGAAGGAAGGAAGGAAGGAAGGAAGGAAGGAAGGAAGGAAGGAAGGAAGGATGTTGTAATAGTCCAGCTGAAATTTGATGAGGGTTTGAATTGTAATAGAAGTCATGTGAATGGATACAAAGGAGAGATTCTAGGATAAACAATTGAAAATATTTAACAACCAGTTAGATTTATGGGATGAGAAAAAGTGAGAAACTGATGATCGCTCAGAAGTGTTTGAATCTGGTTAAGTGTCTGCTCTCAATCTAAAGTGGAAAACTCTGAAAATGATTGTTTTGTGTGTGGGAAGGGGAAAGGATAGTCAAGATAATGAGTTCTGCTTTATGATATATTAATTTTGAGATGGTTATAAAACATCTAGGTAAACATTACCAATAGAGAGGTGGGTGATAAGGGATCAAAGCTTCAGAGAAAGACTGGAGTTGGATATACAGATCTGGTAGCCATCTGTAAAGACTTGATAATTGAATTCATGGAAACAGTACTGAAAGAACCAGCTGGTGTAGCTGCTAAACACAGAACTAGTGAAAAATTGTGAAGAACCTAGTAGATCAGATCAATGTATTTTTTTTAATACTTCCCAGAATAGTTTTATCTTTTTTTGTGAACTACAATATACAACACACTCTTACTATTATAGCCTATATTATGTGACGGACATGAATGACTGATTCATTTTAATGAGGGACGGTCAATGGTCTCACCCAGGTTCAAACTTTATTTTTACTAGAGGATTTTATTTTAACATTAACCAACCATAAAAGCAAATGAAGGTGTATCAATGAGCTAGATATCTATGACATACATGAAGTATTGGAATTAGTTCCGACCTCAGATAAATGAAGTTCTCTGTTTCTTTATCCTTTCTTCTTTCTTTTTTCTGTCAAAGCACTGCCATCCTTCTAATCACCTTCTATATTAAGAATTTCAAAATCATCCTTGACTCTTCATTCTCCCTTAGCTCCCATATCCCATCAATCTCCAAATCCTGTCCATTTTGGCTTTATGTGTCTTGCATCTGTTCTTTTCTCTTCACTCTTTAGCCTAAATTTCTTAAGGACTTCATCACCTCTCAGATGGTTAGTTGCAAAAATCTACAAATTGCTTTTCATGAATTGGTCTCCTAACCAGGCTATCCTTGTCCACCGCTACCAAAAAGAGCATTAGTTTGACTATGCAGTTCTACAGATCAAGACACTTCAAAGACTCTCTTGAATCCCCAGAGTTGAGGTTCTCAACATAGAGTCTACGAACCTTTAAAATATATTTTGGTAAATATATTTTGGTATAATTAATTTCTTTTGTAATCCTATATATTTTATTTTATGTACTTAAGAGCATTATTCAGAGAAGGGGTCCATAGGTTCTTTTCATATCTGTGATATGAAAAAAATATTAAGAACACCTATTCCAGAGAAAAATGAAAGCTCTGTAAGGCATGCAAACCCCTTCATAATCTCATTCTACATTTTTTCCAGAATTATTTCATTCCATTACCCCTCTATGTTGTAGCCAAATTGGCCTTTCTATTTTTCTCCTCCACATCCCTCTTCCCCACAAACTCAGAATTCCATTTCCTTCAACCCAGTATTTTGCACATTTTGATCTCCATGCCTGGAATGTTCTCCCTCCCCTCTTCTGTCTCTTGGAATGCCTAGTTCCCAAAAGTTCAGTTCAAGTGCAAACTACAAGAAGTCTTTCCTGATTTGTGTACCTATAAGGCCTCCCCAGTTAACCATATATCTAATTGATTTATATTTTACATCTACTTGCTTGTGCACATCACATCCAATAGAAATAGGGGCCTCTAGTCCATATGGAAAGATTCCTGTTAGTTGCATGGTGATATAACATTAAAATGTAATATCTATTTTGTCACATTTTTATTCATTTTGTTAAATATTTCCCAATTATGTTTTAATTTGTTGGGGCCACTTGAGAATGTGGCAGGCAATGTATTTAGGATCTCTGGTGTACATAGTTTGCATCTTGTTCTATTTTTTTTTTTTCTTTCTAGTACACCGTGATCTCCTTGAAGGTAAGACTCTTTCTTACTGTTGTTGCTGAGTCATGCGTGACTGTTTGTGACCCCATTTGGAATTTTCTTGACCAAGACACTGGAGTGGTTTGCCATTTCCTTCTACAGTTCATTTTACAGATGAGGAAATTGAAACATGCAGGGTTAAGTGACCCACCCAGGGTCACTTAGCTAGTAAGTACCTGAGGCCAGATTTAAATTTAGGTCTTCCTGACTGCAAGTTATCCACTGTTCCACCTAACTGACCAAGATAATTTCTTATTTGAATTTTTATTGCCAGTATCTAGCACATAGTAAAACCTAGTAAAAGATTGCTGAAAATGAACTGAATGAAATGGATAGACTTGAATTTTGTGGGTTAATGGATTAGATGATGTCTAAAGATTCCTTCTACTTTTAATATTGAATCTTTCTCAATTCTACAACTCTAAAGGTAGGTTTATGGAGGAAAAATCTCCCGTACATTTTCAGAGGATGGGGAGATTTTCACATCCCTTCACATCCATTCAAGATTCAGCAAGCTGTCCCTTATCTCTCACAGTCTTTGGCAGGAAAAGCTGCATCTCATCAACCTAATTATGCAATTAAGTAATAATGACCACACCAAAGACCATTTTCTAAGAATTAGTGGCAATTTGGAAGGAGGTGATATCTTGACAAGAGCGGAAGGTCATTATGCTCTGGATGTTGACAAATGAAGCAAAAACTGTCACATGAAATA
The DNA here is from genome assembly GCA_023548195.1 of Bettongia penicillata ogilbyi. NCBI lineage: Eukaryota > Metazoa > Chordata > Mammalia > Diprotodontia > Potoroidae > Bettongia > Bettongia penicillata. The sequence goes on along the minus strand of JAJHZJ010000287.1, from coordinate 5,652,786 downwards.
CAAGCCAGGTTCTGTTTTACTGAAGAGCCCATGTTCCAATAATGACGCTTCAGCAAAGCATTCTTGTATAGATTTTTTTTATGGCCAATATAGTTTCAATTTAATTTCAACAGGGAATTTCTAGGCAACTAATGTTCTCTCTTAGCCAACTGGATTACTTGCATTACTTTTCAACATTCCTTTCAGTGTGGAATTAACAACATCCAAGGGGGTGAGTGAGAATATATTATACATCATACCGTTTAGGTTGTTAAAGGCTCTACCTACAGGAGAGCTGTCAATAGAAAATTATATTCCTTATTATCTTTTATCTAAGTTAAATCTAATGGAAAGGCAGATAGAAGAAAAGGGAACAGCCTTCTTCTCACTCCAAAATAAAACAAAAATAAGATTTTAATCTAATTTTTATCGCTGTAATATTCTCTCTGAAGGTGATCTGAGAGGTAAAATCTTGACCATCTCTGCCACAGAAGATACATTAAAAGTTCAAATCCCTTCTGCTGTGTTCACATCAAATGGCAATGGCAACATTCTAAGAGACTGAATATCTCTATGTGTCCGACCCAAATTTCTGAAATGTGTTTTTTTAAATCTTTCAAGAAAATACTCACCTCTGCTATCTACCTTAAAACTGTTCCTAAACTCCATGTTTCTTTTAATATGGAGCTACTGGCTATAAAAATGAGTTTTGAGTTCCATCCCAGTTTCTATAAGGTGAATGGCCTATGTTGGCCCTTACCTCAAGTAAGTGACATAGTTGGTACTGAAACCCAACCTTCAGACTCTAAATGTTTGTGCCCTTTCCACTATATCATCTTATGGTTCAAATCATTGATGGGATGCTCATTTGCTTTTAATTTAATTAGTCCTCTTGCAGTTCCTTATTCACAATATACTCTATTATAGCCAGACATTCCCATTGCATCCTGGGCCATCTTCAGTCATGCTGATAAATATCTGGCCACTGGACCTACATGACTCAGGAGGAGGAAGTGGGGTTGGTGACCTTGCACAGCCCTCCCTCACTCAAATCAAAGTCAATTTCAAGACATGTCATCATCTCCCTCATGCCATGATCCTCTCCAAAAATGAAGGACAAACACAACTCTCTATGCTGCCTCTGTACTTTTCCAAATACAACTTTTACAATGAAAAATTTTCTTCAGATTAAATGCCACTTTCTTCATGCAATTTGTTTCCCCAATACTCCTGACTACTAGTGATCACTTCAAATTACTTTTTATTCATATTGCACATATTATGTACATAATTCATATGTATAATTTTATGTATGAACTTCCTACACAATGGGATACAAATTCTTTGAGAGCATCAATTCTTTCTTCTTTGTCTTTGTCTAATCTTGAGGACTCATATGACTTTCTCCACTAAGGATTACTCACAGCTTTCTCCACTAAGGATTACCTCTGCCCTAGACCTCAGCATGGAATTAGAATGGATTCAGTCACATGGAGTGTGGCTTAAAGGGAAAATAAGTCTGGTCTCCCTATTCTCAATCTCTTCAGATTTTTAAATGCCTCACAGATGGAGACAAATTTACTTCAGTTTTTAAATTATGGATCATATCTAAAGTTTCCTCAAAAAGGTGTCAAAAGACTCTTAATGAATCAAGTATAGGACAAGTTGTTTATTTCTATACACAAGAGAAACGCTAAACATTAAAAACTTTAATAAAATGACAAAGCAGGATATAGTAACAACTTACAAATACTCTTAATCTACTCATATAGCAGTTTACAGGACTACTAATTAGGTATTTTACATTTTGCCTCAGATCTTCACTCTCTAAATGACTGAAACAGTCATTCTTGGATTAATCTTGGACTAATCAATGACCATCTTCAATAAGAGTATTAGAATACTTGCTTGGGACTCTGACACCATTCAGTTCAATTCTGATGGGATCTAAGATTTTTAAACTTCTCAAACTCACAAGGTCACTTCAAAACATAGACATGTGTATCTTGGAACTCATTCATAGAAAATCAGGAACATACACAAAAGTAGGGAAGCATTCAGGTGCCTAGGAATAAGTTTTCCTAGTTGAATCCTATACTAGTTCCCTTATCAGCAGTGTTCATGACTGAGGGGAAGAAACACTAATCATTCGTCTAACCGTAACTCTTCAAGTTATATGTTGTTACCTGGATAATTAAAGAGGGTAAAAAAGACTAAGTCAGAGTTTATCTATTCTTATAACTCATGTAGTAGCATGCCTTCCTCCCCACCACCACCACCACGTTGTCATAGGTAGAAGTGAACCAAGTAAAATTTCTGAATTTGCCACAAAACACCAAAATGCAAAATCTTTTCATCACAAGGTCACCACCTGGACAGATACAGACCTTGAAACTCCTATATGATTGGGTTGTTGTTGTGTTCATCCTTCATTGCCAAAGAAGATCATGCCATCAGAGAAATAATGACATGACTCGCATTTGACTTTGTTTTAAGTAAGGGAGGGCTGTGCAAGGTCACCAGCCTCACTTCTCCTCCAGAGCCGTCTGAATCCAGTCCCTATGTGATTGACTGCAGCAGGAAAGGGTAACTATGAACATGCCCAATACAAGGCTGTCTATAATCCTGCAAAACCTCATTATATTGATATCTCCAGTTCCTACAAAAGTGATTAGTGATGAAGTAGAAAAGGTTGCTAGAGATAGAGGAAGCAAGCAGGATGTGAGATAGGATGTAAGATCAAGATGTGACCAGTCAGAAAAGTGATCAAAGAAGACAATGACCTTCACCCCTTTTCTGAAAGACTTCTCCTGCCAAGTGGTTGACTGGGGAAATGATGGGGATACAAACAATGCCCTAAGGGTTAAAATAATATTATGGGTTGCTTTTTCCAATACTTTGTGAAGCCCTGTAGTTTATTCTGTAACTTGAAGGTGCCCTAAAGTCCTTTCCCCATCTTATCTTGAATTTGTACCAAAAGAATTGTTTTTGTCTCCCTTATCCTATGTTCTCTGGGTCCTTTAATTTTTAACCTTCCTTGCCTTGTCCTTAAATCCTTAAGCCATAAAGAATCCCCTTTATCTCAATCATCCTGTATCATCCTATGTCCTATCTTTAACCTTTAGCCTCTATAAAAACCTCTAAAACACCTCATCATTCTGAAACCTCTGTATGAGTATAACTCCTCCAAATATCAGTCTTACTTAACTTTCTTGTTAAGGTGGCCCATGATGCCGTTTCACATAAAATAAAATGCTCCCACTGGCTAAAGGCAAAGGTCTAAGTGAATTCTTTCACACCTGAACCAGCTCTCCCAACTCTAAACCTGATTAGTTAGCACATAGGAGACACAAGGATTGCTTGCTGAATTATTGATTTATATTTTTTAGAGAAAGTTCAAAATGTAAGTCATGAAGTTATAAGATCAAAATTTAAAAGTTAGCTGAATATTTAAACTATAATCAGTCCTAGTAATATACCATTTCTTTGAAGGGTTAAACTGGATGGCCTACCAGAGATGGATACTTTAGAACAAGGCTTCTTAACCGTTTTTTTGACTCCCAACCCCTTCAGTGCTTCTTAAACTATGGATTGCAGCCTTTTACGGAGAAACTGAGATCCATGATTAAGTAACTTGACCAGTTCCAGACAGCTGAATATAATAAAAGTCATACTTATACTGTAGGCACAGGGATTTCCAATCTCATGTAGTTTATATTTCATCATGGGTGCAGGGTGGGTTCAGAGGTAAACTTAGGACAAATGAATGAGTTTGTATGTCTTTCCCTCTACTCATATGTTTTCCCCCATTTTATTGTATCTTCTGTGTTTTTCTATCCTTCCCAGATAGGCCCATGCTCTCATTCTATTTCCTACCTTCCCATCAAAATCACCTCTTTCCTGGGCCCCATTCCCATAAGAACTTGCTTTCATTCAGGAATCATAAATAAAAAGGAAATCAGACCAGCTAAGTTATTAATAACTCATCTTTTCTTAAAGTATTATCCCTGTTAAGGGGTATCTTCATGTTAATAGGAAATAGAGACCACAGAGTCTAAGAAAAAGAAATTCTAAAAGATTTTGGCCTTCTAACTTTAAATATCTTTTTAAAGTTATAAGGCCAAAATCTTTTAGAATTGGTGTTTTTCAAGGATATATCATGAAATGTTTTGTGAGATGAGATAGAAAAAGACAGTCAATCTTGAATTCACAGCAGACCCTCCTGGGCTACTTCAAGTCTCAGTCAAATTGTTACATTAGATACCTAGAGGGCGAATAAATATTTGACTCCTCAAGGGCTCCAGGAGCAACCTTGAGGGTAGCTAAGGTTTCTAGTACAGTCTGGAAGCCCCCGTTGTTTCACTCCCATTGATTATCAGACAGACAGCATTCAGAAGAGGTATTTATTTACTAAACACGTATATCTAGAACCACTGTTACAGAAATATCATACAAAAGGTTCCTGGGAAGAATGGGTTCAAAATTCTAGCAAAAAGGTAGTAGGGTAAATGCGTAAGGAACTCATGTGGCATCTCCTAGTTACTGGAAACCTTTTCCTTGCTCCATGAAATCTTTATGACGTTCCTCTTAAATATAGCTCACTCCTGGGTCTGACTCTTAATGCTACGTAGAATCTTAAAGATGTCTTTATACAATGTTTCTAGTTTTTCTTCCAAGTATTTCTAAAGAGCTGATGCAAGAACTATTAGCTACTATTATTCAAGGGATATTTCTACGACACAAATGAAAAGCCCACGAGACAGAGTTTCTGGGTATTTAATAATCAAGTTACTAATTAGGATAGCTAATAATTAATTGATAATCATGATTTTTCTGGTAACCAAAGTGTATGGAAAATCCTGAGTGCTTAAATACCTTTTGTAAAGGGAAATGACTCTGACAGGTAAAAATCAACCCTGATTGGTGAAGAATGAGTGAGAGGGTGAACTTTCAAATGAGGAAGTGGGCTTCCTGCTGAGAACCTTGGCTTGGTTGTAAGACTCAGCTGCCTCCAGCAATCTGGACAAAGGAATGCATCTCTCCCAGACCACTCTGGTTGGTTTTCTCCTTCATGAGCAGGGTTACCCTAAACTCCAATGGAAGGATGCAAGGACATGGGCTTAATGCTTTAGGCCCAGAATGCATCTAGATTAAATTTTGTTCATACTCTAAACAGAAGTAAGGTGTTGTTCGTGTGATTCTTTTAACCAAAAATATCTCCTATGTAGGGCCATTTATTTGTGTATATATATGATCCAATGATCAAAGCACTTGATTCTCCTCATATTAATTTAAGTTCTTTTTTGAATCTAGTTTTTGCTTTTCATTGATTTACTGAGTTGAAAAGTCTAGGTATTCTGAGATCAATTGAAATGGGAGTGGATTCTCATCCTTATACTTATTTTTCATTTAATGTCTTCCAGAACAAATGAATTACCCTTCAATATTTTGAAATTTGGGTGAAACTTGAGGCATGACACAAATTACTCCGCTATTCTACCATGTCCTACATTCTACCTCATGTTGTGGTCATGATATAAGAATGTTACTTGTCGAATGAGGATCTGTCTCAGTCTCTTTACCATTCTCTCTTTGTTTTTTGTTTGAGGCAATTGGGGTAAAGTGACTTGTCCAGGGTCACATAGCTAATAAGGGTCAAAGGTCAGATTTGAACTCTGGTTCTCCTGACTTTATTTCTTAGCTAGCCTTAATCACTGAATGGGCACTCCCCTCAGTCAAATGAGAGCTAGGAAAGATCTTTGCTTAAAAAGGCCAAGATTTCCCATCTTTTCCAGTCATCCTGATGTATGTCTTGGCACTGAATCCACATGGTTCCAGAAAGTGAGGTGGGTGATTGTGCACAGCCCTCTTTTACTTAAATCCAATTCACTGCATGTTATGGCATCACTTTCCTAATGCCATGGTCTCCTTTGAGATCAAACAACAAAAAAACTGGTTAGTAAGATCTTTATTCATCATTTAAAAGCTAGACTTTACCCCAAGTGAAGCTACCCTAGGAAGAGGATGAGGAAATGGATTTTCTAAAGGGATGAGAAGGAGCCCATATCTAAAAGCACCCAGTAGTGTGATCGAATGCAAATTTCTTCATTTCCTTGGGTATGTTTATTCAGCCATAAAATTAGGTAGGCTGACTAGATGCCTTTTGAGATCACTTTTTATTTATATCTATGATCTTTTGATTCTAAGAGCCTGTAAAATGGCATGCCAATTGAATGGACAGGAAATACTTATGCTGCACACATCCTAGATGTTCAGTATAGAAAGATGAAAGTTTATTATGTTATAGAATGAAATTTTAAAGAACAAAACCTTAAGTTAATGAAGAATACATATTACTTCTCACAGGTATGTTTGTCCGTTGCCGAAGAAGATCATGCCATCAGAGAAATGATGACATGACTTGCACTTGACTTTGTTTTGAGTGAGGGAGGGCTGTGCAGGTCACCAGCCTCACTTCTCCTCCAGAGCCATCTGAATCCAGTGACCAGATATTCATCAGGATGACTGGAGATGACACAGGATGAGGCAACTGGGGTTAAGTGATTTGTCCAAGGTCAGACAGCTAGTGAGTGTCAAGTGTCTGAGGTGAGATTTGAACTCATGTCTTCCTGACTCCTGCACTGGTGCTTTATCCACTGCACTACCTAGCTGCCCAATTTCTTACAGGGCAGCAAAGAAGAATGAACAGCCTTTTAAATGTCTTATCCTAGTCATCCAGCTCAATTCTCTGACAGAGGAAGGAAAATAACACTGCCCCCCCCACTTCCCCAAATAAATCATACATAAGTGAATTTAATAAATCAAATGACTTTTCTATTTTTCTTTTAAGCTACAGGACCTGCATATTTCCAGTTTTCCAAGGGCCTACTAGTGCCTCAACTAACATTGCTCTGTTTCTCTGAGCATAAAAGACATTTCTGAAATGCAGTTATTTCATGAAAAGAAAACATTAACATGACTAATGCTTTCAAAACAAAGGAGAAATTCAACCTAGAGGCTGTCTGTGCACTCTGACAACATTTTTTAGAAATGACATTTTTTCAAATCCCATTCTTTTTTGATTGCCTGTGTTCTGAGATAATCAGGCAATTTGGGGAATTAGTCACTACTGTAATGCTTCTCCTCTCCCCCTCCCCAAATTCCACTCTGAAATCTAAAATGGGCTGTTTTCATGGAAATTCCTGCCCGTTATCTCCCAGATTACCAATCTATGGTTTTATTAGCATGTTGGAAAGTTGGGAGGGAGGGGGATTGCAACCCAAGAGCCCTCATGAATTTTGACTATGTAATTGCCAAAATTATCCTGGCTGTGTCATATAAATACCCACATGTTGATGAAATGAATGGACTGAGAAACAGAGGCCAGAAACTTCTCTTAAAAATGAACTAAACAGCTTTCTAAAATAAATAAATAAAATACTTTTTTTTCATTTTTTTTTTTTTTTTGTCTCCACAAACCAAAATCAGTTGCCTGGGTAATTACAGAGATTTCAAGAAACTATGAAAGCCTTATTACTGTGTTTCTCTGGATGTGCTCTGGGAATCCCAAGCATTCCCTCAATGACCAAGAGCTATGGTGTTCGTATTGAATATTTTACATACCAATTCTCCAGTTGATCTGTGATCTTATCAATGTCGAAATTCCCTTCAAGAACACGTTACGTTACAACCCATGCATGTTCTGTATTGTGTTGAAAATGTCTTTCTGCTATCTCATCCCATGATGCTCTGATTCATGTCCTCCCATAAATTCAGCCCAAGGGATTTATTTAATTTCCTCAGAGCATTTCTCAAATTGTCATGACATCTCAAGAATAACAACAGAGCATAACAGCAGTCTATTTCTATCTAGAAAGTTATCCCTTTCTCTCCCCATATGAGGAACTAGTCTTATTTTTTCCGTCCACTTCCCCCAGTGATATAACTTGTATTTCTTTTTCTATGAAATTCTTCATCTGCAGGAGGTTGCAGCCTACTCATACCGACCATCCACTTCTCCTGTATTTTTGGAGAAATTGCAACTGCAAATATTCAAAGACTGCAGTGTTCCAAAATTTGCAGTTATCCAACAACACTGGATGAATGCTGGTATATTTTAATGCAACTTTTAATGTTTTAGATCAAAGTAAAAAAATCCTATTATCAGAAATCTTACAAGCAAAAAACAAACGGGGGCTGGGAAGAGAGAAGAGATAGATACATTTAATTGCTTCTGTTTTTTTTCTAGGAAGTCCACTACACTAAGTCATCATTAGCCTGGTGTCATTCTATGCCTTCAGACCATATATTTCAAACCCTAAACTGTTCCATGGTCAAAAGCATTTTTTCAAATGCAGCTGAACTGCAGACTTGACATATATTTTGGTTAAATTAAGATTTTGTTTAACAAGTTCATTGAAATATTAAATCTGTTATATTTGTTTCAAGTCACCTATATAAATGCCTCTATCTTTGCTATCTCTATTTCTATCACCTCTATTTCTATCTCTATGATTTCTGTTTCTATCTCTATTTCTGTCTTTATCCCAATCTGCCTCTATCTCAATCTTTATATTTATTTCTGTGTTATCTCTACCTCTAATTGTATCATCTCTATTTCTATCTCTACTTCCATCATTTCTATTTCTATTTATCTCTGTCTTCTTTATTTCCATCTCTAATATTTAGAATCTATGCGTTAAAACATAATGATTTAATGTAACCGAGACACCTGTGTACTTAGCAGCCACTCAGGATCCTTCCTGTTGGATTGGGGCTAGGATTCCTTATAAGACAATATTTTTCTATCTTGGTCACAAATCAACTGTCTTACGGTAACAGAGAGTATATCTCAGGGAGAAAGAGTGATTACTATAGCTTGAGTACTAAAGTAAATGGAGGTCATAGTTATCATCAACCACAACAATGGCCATTTATAGAGTGTATAAAATTCTTAACATTATCTCATTGGATAAGTCTGATTCACTCTCTGCAGCAAAGAGCCGTAGCACTTAACATCTGCCTGTTTGAAGTTTTGCATTTTTTCCCCTGTGTGTAGCACTCATTAAGGTATTATTTAAAGAGTCCTCATTTTGAGATAATCAAAAAAAGATTAAAACATTTACACAATAAGCAGTAACAGACTGAATTAGTCACACTTCTGGATTCTATGATATCATTTTCTTTTAAAACCTAATTGTACATATAAAGCTGAACTTTAATGTTAGATTGAGGATTTTCACAGTTACCATTTTTATATCTAGTACTTTCAGTTCTATAATAGGTCTAGCTTTTTGTTTCCCTTAAGTTTTTGGTATATGGCACATTTTACATTTTTAAATAGATTTTTATTGTTGTCTTTTTAAAGTAAAGTGTCCTTTCCCTCCACCTCTACAGTGCCAATCCATAGAACAAAAGGCATTTTTCAAAACTCAGGGCAACTAGCTGGTGCAGTGAATAGAGACTTGACCTGGAATCAGGAAAACCTGAGTTTGAATCCAGCTTCAGAGAGTTGCTAGCAGTGTGACCTAGGGCAAGTTGCTTAATCCTACTTCCCTCAGTTTCCTCCTCTGTAAAATGAGCTAGAGAAGGAAATGGCAAACCATTCTAGTGTTTTGCCATGAAAACCCAAAATGGGGTCAGGAAGAGTCAGACATGACTGAAATAACAATATGTTTTTTAAAGGAGAGGGGAAAAAAATAGTACAAATGATCAATCCCTAGAAAAAGCCTGGAAATGTGTGCAGTGTAAACTTGTGGTACTCCTAATGCTACAAAGAGGTGGAGTAGCTATGTCTTCTCATGTCTGTCCTTTTGAACTATGCTTTTCCTTCATAATTTTACAATATTCTCTTTTTAATTTTCTCTAGTTCTTTTTTTCCATTTATACTGGTATATTCATTGTGTGTATGTGTGTATATATATATATGTGTATGTATATAAGCGCATGTATTTATATACATATGGGTATGTATCTACTTAAATGAAGAGTGAAGTATATATACATATACATGTATACATATTCACATATGCACATGCAACATGTAAATAATTACAAATAAGTTATATACAAGATAAATTTGAAATTAACAAAGTTTGATATTAACATTAAAGAGAATTAAGAAAGTTTTTTCTGTAGAGAGTGGAACTTCAGCTGGGATTTGAAGAAATATTATATATACATATATATGTGCATATGTATACATATATGTATGTGAGTGTATATGTTTGTGTGTTTATGTATATTCTGAAGTATAGATAAGCTTCATTCTGCACAAATCCAAGTAGAGACTTCCGTACATTTCTGCATTCATCACATTCCTCATTTCTTACAAGACAATCATTACATGAATATTTTCATGTCTGAAAGGAGTAAATAAGAAGAGGACATAGGGTTGTCTCTAAGAAACCCCTTCACAAGAATATATCAGGTTCATAGTAGGAATAGGGAAAGATCAAGAACCAAGCAAAATAAGTTAGAGAACTAGAAGGGTCAAAAGTCTGTGTCTGAAGTTGAAGTTCTAAACCAGGAATTCTATCAAGGTCATAAGATTCTAGATTTTAAGTTGAAAAATATCTTAATGGTTATCTAATTTAAGCTTCTCACTTTACAGATAAGGAAATTCAGGTCCACATCTCAGCAGTTAGAGACAGTGTCTGGAGTGCAGGCAGCAATAATATAGGACTGTGCCAGTAGTAGATTACCAAGAAAAACAAAGTTATTTCAGTTTGTCACACATGTAGTTTGGGGTTTATGTCCTCTACTCAACATGAGACAGAGAGACCAGCATCCAGCGGGCATCTGTGTTTACTGCCAGAAGTCACTTGGAGAAGAGACTGAGGTCAATGAAATGGGAAATATCCAGAGTGGTAGGAGGCTAAGATTATTTTGTATCCAGTTCTTAGACTCAGTAGGGAGAGATAAAAAGGAAGAGCATTCCAGCCATGGGGGATAGCCATGCTGAGAGTTGGGGGGGAAAGATGAAATATCTTGTTCAAGGCACAGCAAGGAAATCAACATCACTGGATTGCAGAGTACAAGAGAGAATGTAAAGGTGTAAGAGTAGAAAGGCAGAAAGGTGCCAGATTTTGAAGGTCTTTGGACCCAAATAGAAGATTTTCTATTTGATCCTGGAAGTGATAGAAAGTCATTGGAATTTCTTAAGAAAGGCAGTGACATGGTCAAACCTGAGCCTTTGAAAGCTCACTTTGGCAGCAGAATTGAGAATGGACTTGATTGGAGAGAGCTGTGATAGAGAGACTAACCAGCAGGCTATTTTGATAGTCCAGATATGAGGTGATAAGGGTCTCTGCACCAAGGTGGTGGCATTATCAAAGAAGAGAAGGAGGTATGTGGAAGAGATGTTACAAAGGCAAAATCGATAAGCCTTGGAAACAGAAAGCAGATAAGGAGAAATTAAAGATAAGAGTGGGGATAATAGAAGCAGCAATCTGCTAGAGAGGATGAGATGGAATGGGATTGCTTGTGCATGCAGGATTTTTTTTATATTAATTTTATTCATTTTTAGTGTTCTACAATCACTACCATATAACTTAGATATTTTCTCCCTACCTACACCCCACCTCCCCCGTCCCTCCCCAAGATGGCATACAATTCTATATAGGATCTACACATACATTCTTATTAAATACATTTTCACTATTGTCATGCTGTTTAGAAGAACTAAAGTGAATGGAGAAATCATATAACAAGTCAAAGCATAATACACACACACACAAAATATGACCTGCTATACTCTGCAATTAAATTCCATAGTTCTTTTTCTGGATGTGGAAGGCATTTTGCCTTACAAGATCATAGGGAATTTTTTTAAGTCCTTGCATTGCTATGAAGTTCCAAGTCTACCAGAAAAAACTCTTCCACACTGTGGTCATTGCTGTGCACAAAGTTCTCCTGATTCTGCTCCTTTTGCTCAGCATCAGATCATATAAGTCTTTCCAGGCTTCTCTGATGTCCTCATTATTTCTTATAGTGCAATCATATTCTATTACATTCATATACCATAAGTTGTTCAGCCATTCCCCAATTGATGGGCATCCCTTTGATTTCCAGTTTTTGGTCACTACAAAGACTACTGCTATAAATATTTTTGTACATGTGGGACACTCCCGTTTTTATGATCTCTTGGGGATACAATCCTAGAAGTGATATTGCTGGGTCAAAAGGTATGCACATTTTTGTAGCCTTTTGGGCATAGTTCCAAACCACTCTCCAGAATTGTGGGATGAGCTCATAGCTCCACCTACAATGGATTAGTGTTCCAACTCTCCCACATCCTCTCTAACATTTATCTTCTTCCTGTTCTGTGATGTTTGACAATCTGATAGGTGTGATGTGGTACCCCAGAGTTGTTTTGATTTGCATCTCTCTAATCAAAAGTGATTTAAAGCATTATTTCAAATGATTATAAATATCTTTAATTTCTTCCTCTTCCTGTTCATATATTTCAACCATTTATCAATTGGGGAATGATTTGTGTTGTTGTCCATTTGGCTCAGTTCTCTATATATTCTAGAAATGAGACCTTTTCCCCAAGATTACCTGTAAAAATTCTTTCCCAATATACTACTTCCCTCCAAATTTTGCTTGCATTGGGTTTGGTTGTACAAAAGCTTCTCAGTTTAATGTTATCAAAATTATCCATCTTGCTCTTCATAATGCTTTCCATATCTTTTTCATCCAAGAATTCTTCCCTTCTCCATAAATCTGATACATACGCTATCCCTTGCTCCTCCAATTTGTCCATGGTATCAATCTTTATACCAAGATCATGTACTCATTTGGACTTTATTCTTATGTATGGTGTCAGGCATTGGTCTATGCCTAGTTTCTACCACATTGTTATCCAATTCTCCCAGCAATTTTTGTCAAACAATGAGTTCTTATGCCAGAAGCTAGGGTCCTTGGATTTATCAAACAGGAGATTGCTATATTCATTGCCTACTGTGTCTTGAGTAACTAGCATATTCCACTTGTCTACCCTTCTGTTTCTTAGCCAGTACCAAGTGGTTTTGGTAATTGCTGCTTCATAATAGAATTTGAGATCTGGTAGAGCTAGATCGCCTTCACTAGCACTTCTTTTCATTAGACCCTTTGATATTCTGGACCTTTTGTTCTTCCAGATGAATTTTGATATTATTTTATCCAGTTCTAGAAAATAATTATCTGATAGTTTAATTGGTAAACACCAAATAAGTAAATTAATTTAGGTAGAATTGTCATTTTTATAATATTGGCTCAGTCTACCCATGAGCAACCGATGTTTTTCCACTTACTTAGATCTGACTTTATTTATGCAAAAAGTGTCTTGTAATTGTGTTCATATAGTCCCTGGGTTTGTTTTGGCAGGTGAACTCCCAAATGTTTTATAGTGTCTACCTTAGCTTTAAATGGGATTTCTCTTTCTATCTCTTGCTGTTGGATTCTCTTATTAATATATAGAAGGATACAGAAGATTTGTGCGAGTTTATTTTGTAATCTGCAACTTTGCCAAAGTTGTCTCCCTTGCCCTCCTCAATAGTTTTCACTTTTCACCACAACCTCCTGCAGCTTTCCCTTCCTTCTTTTAGTCCCCCTCCCTTTTCCCTTACTGCTTCCTCCTTCCCTTTTAGCTCCCCCTCCCCTTTCTTCCTCCTTTCCCTCCTACTGTCTATTGAACTACTTAGAATTATATACTTAATTAAGTTTATCGATCCCTCCTTTAACCAAATCAGATGAGAGTACCTCTCAAACAATGCTCATCTCCCTTCCTTATTTCCCTCTACTATAATTTGTACTTATTCCTGTGATATAATTTACAATTTTCTGATTCCTCTTTTCAAACCTCCTGTTATAATCCCTTCGCATACTTAAATCATATTTTTATCAACACATCATTTACTTTATACCTATTCCCTCTATGTACATCCCTTTTATATTTCATAACAGATGTACAATTCTCAAAATTAAAAGGTATCATCATCCCTTATATTAAGGTAAACAGTTGCCCAAACTGAGTAACAAGTTTTTCTTTTCTCCTATTAACCTTTTTATGCCTTTCTTGAGACCTGTGTTTGAAGATTGAATTTTCTATTAAGTTCTGGCCTTTTTGTCAGGAAGGTCTGGAAATCCCTTACTTCATTGAACGACCATCTCCTTGCCTGAAATGTTATGCTGAACTTTGCTAAGTAATTGATCCTTGGTTGTTGTCTCAGCTCTTTTGCCTTATGGAATATCAGATTCCAATTCCTTCAATCTTTTAATGTAGAAGCTGCAAAATCCTTTGTGATCCTGACTGTAACTCCTCAATATTTGAATATTTTTTTTTCTGGCTGCCTGTTGTATTTTCTTCTTCACTTGATAGTTCTGGAATTTGGCAACAATATTTCTTGGGGTTTTGAGTTTGGAATCCCTTTTGAGAGGTGAATGGTGGATTTTTTTGATGACTATTTTGCCCTATGGATCTAGCACTTCTGGGCAGTTTTCCTTGATGATTTCCTAGAAGATATTGTCTCCTGACTCTTTCTTTCACTGTGGCTTTCTGGCAGGCCAATAATTCTTAAATTTTCTATCCTGGATCTATTTTCCAGGTCAGTTGTTTTTCCAGTTAGATGTTTTACATTTTCTTCTATCTTTTCATTTTTTAGATTTTGTTTGACTGATTCTTACTGTCTCATAGAGTCATTAGTTTCTACTTGCCCAATTCTAATTTTTATCAAATTGTTTTCTTCAGTTAACTTTTTCATCTCCTTTTCCACCTGTCCAATTATTCCTTTAAAGGAATTATTTTCTCCACTTAGTTTTTGAACTTCCATTTCCATTTGTCCAATTTTCCCAGTTAGGTTTTGTGCTTCCTTTTCCATTCGTTCAATTTTCCTTTTTAAAGAGATGTGCTCTTTATGGAATTCTTTTTCCATGCTTTTAAAATCATTGGCCAGTTTCTCTTCTATTTCCTTCTTTGGCTGTTTCAGGAGAGCTTTGCCTGCATGCAGGCAGTTCATAGACCCTTTTGAGGTTTCAGGTGGGAGTACAGTCTCACTAGTGACCTTTCTGATATTTTTGTTTTGGTCTTTGTCCCTATAGAAACATTCTATGTTTTTTTCACCCTTGTTTTGCTTTTTCTTACTCATGATGGTTATTACGTGTTATGGCTTCTGGTTCTTTCAGTTAGAAGCTGCAGAACTTGGTGTTGAGCTGACTTGTGTGAAAAAGCTTAGGGCAGGTGTCTTTTTATCTCTTTGTTTTGTGTTAGCCCTGGGGCTAGCTTGTTAAGAGTGGGGGAAGGCTGGTCTGGTCATGGGAGATCTCCTCAGTTTAACTGAGGCAAAGGCAAGCTCAGGGGTTGATGATCCCAGCTGCCCTATTGTCTTCCCATTTCCTCTGGAGCACTGAGGCACACCTGGATCCTAGTGTGAGTTTCCACCCCTCCTGGGGCTCTTCTCCTAGCTCTGAGGCTCTCCTGGGACCCAGTATGAGTTTCAACCTCCCCTGGAGCTCCTATCCTAGCACTGAGGCACACCTGTGTCCTAGTGCAAGTTTCTACTGCCCTGGGGTCCCTCTCCTTCCAGTTTGCCTCTTCCACAATAGGAGGAATCCCCGTTGGCTATTTTCATATCCTCAAGTGTTATGAGACTCTTTGCCCTTTAGCTGTTCCTACTGATCCAGGATTTTTCTGGGGAGATTTTTATGATTCCTTCAAGGTCAACAAGGGGGAAGCAGAGAACATTTACTGATCACTCCATCATCCTGGCTTCTGGAAGTTCAAGTGGGTCACTTACAGATGTTTAATCTGTAGGCTAAAAGTCTCAGGAGCTGCTGTGGCTGATATGTGGAGTTCAGTGGCTGTCACTCAGTTGGCTCCGCTGGTCTCTCACCCTGGGCTCCTGCTCTGCCATTCTACCTGCTGCTCACAGATGGATTTGAATAAGCAACCAGAAGGGATAACTCATTATTTGAGACAGCCTTGAAAGTAAAGAAAGTGGAAGAGGACACCTGGGAGACATGAGTTGAAGAAGAGGAAAGAAAAGAAGGTTCTCAATGAATAGCATCAATTATTTTCAGGGAAATATGAAGCCATGTTTTTAGCACAGAAGGTGGAAAGAGGGAAAGGTATGGCATATTTGAGGTGACATAAAAATGTTTTTAAAAGTCCTTGTGGTTAGTGAAATGGTGAATCCATTAGATAAGCATAAAAGAACTGCCTTCCTGCATTAAGGGCCCGATTGGGATTACACAGTAAATTTGTAGTGGTTTCTGTTAATATGATTTCTTGAACTTCTCCAACTTTACTCAGAACCTCTTAGTAGGGGAACACACAGAACATAGTGGAACTAAACTAAGACTGAGGCTTGGTAGGGAGAGATCAGCAATACAACAAGAGGTAAGGAATTCGAGAGAAGAGATCAGGTAACTTGTACAGGTTCACATAACTACTAAGAGTAGTACTATATAATCCTGAAGCAAGACAAAAACACTTAAAGTTGGACTTAAAGTCCAACTGTCTCATAAAGGTATGAAAGAAAAAAGAAAAGACTTAGGAAAAAATAGTGAGAGAAAATAACCAAGGAAAGACAAATGAAGATGGCATCTTAACAAAGGCCTATCGCTGTATCTATAGGAGACAAAAAGAAAGACACATACCTGCCTGGTACATAGTATGCACCTAATAACTATTTACTAATTGATTTGGATAATATATTCAAATCTCCATTTCTTTCTCTAAATAAGGTACAGGAAATACTATAGTATGAAAAGCAGGTTAGTGGGCTAAAATTCTGAAATAATCCAAGAATACTTAACTATTTACTGTAATTTCTTACCTCAATAAACCTTGAAATATTTAGAGAACAGCTAGCAAACAATATTTTACTAATTGAAATTCCACATCCTTTTTCCTTCTCCTGTGGAGGTGTGAGAGTAAAATGGTCAATAGACATTCAGCTAGAGGGAAGAGGAGCAGCAGCCACAAGTCTGGCTAATCATCAGAATTAATAAATCAGCCTCTGAATCAATTGAGAGTTGACGGTACTTCAATTCATCACCTTCAAGGAGGAAGCTATTTAGCTGAGCATTGGAAGAAGGAGGGTCAAATTCTGGCAAAGGAGGATTGTTGTGAGAGTGCATTCATTCACCTTACATAATATAAACTCAGTTAAAGAGAGAATTCATGTTTTTAAGGTCCACAGAGAATAAAACATACTGATTTGTTGTGCTATGTGGACCAGGCAATGCTCATGGACATCAATTAGGGCAGGAGTTCTCTAAAGAAATTTCAAAAGTTAATGGATTTGGGGGTCAGTCATACAGAGCCTGGAATTAGGCCATGCATATGCCCTCAAATCTTCTGGGTGACAAACTGAAAAAACTGTTTCTCCTGGCACTCCATCATCCTGGGCCATCTCCAGTCATCCTGATGAATATCTGGTCACTGGATTCAGATGGCTCTGGTGGAAAAGTGAGTCTGGTGACCTGCTCAGCCCTCCCTCACTCAAAACAAAAGTCAAGCACAAGTCACATCATTATTTCTCCGATGGCATGGTCTTCTTCAGCAATGGAGGACAAACACACTGTAGTACCAAACTGTGGTTTTCCCACAACTTAGATATTGCCTGTAGCTAACTGGTACTGAGATTTGGACCCAAACTTCTGCATCTATAAAGTATAAAGGTTTAACTAAATCAGTGGCTCTTAAACACTTTTTGTTCTACATTCATTTTTTGGAGAATCATGTTATGGAAGCCATGGGACCACAGTATCCAGGAGGAAAAGTTAGCCAACAGAGCCAGAAGTTAGAAAAAATCTGATAAAATATCATCTGATTTAGTAATCAAGAGGCCATTGATTGGTAACTCTGGAAACCAGAGTTTCGGTAGAGTGGTATAGAAGGAGAGTAGAATTCATGTAGTTCAAGAGTAAGTCAGTAGTCAAAATTCATTCTGAAATAGATTAAAATGATCAAAGTTTATGTAAAAAATTTAAAATAATTACAAACTATAAATATTTGGCCAACACTCAAAATTATTGAGCACCCCAAAAAGCTTTTACTTCTATGAGTCTTATCTCTTAATATTTACTGTATTAGATATTAACATATTTATTTACTGAGATAACAATAATAATCTCAATGTGTTAACATGAATAACATTTTAATATAAAATAAGTTGTACTAAAATATGCTGAGAGTGGCATTATTTTACATTTTGGGAAATGTAAATTTCAAACAGTTTTTGCATCATCAATGCAAATATCAATAATGTTGTTCCAGAATAAATCAGGAGATTTAGAAAAAGCTATTCAACACTTCGGTGGTATTTCAGTACAGCTTGCGTGGTTTTTTGTTTTTGTTTTTTTTGCCAAGCATTCATATAGAAGATCTTTTTGATGATTACATGCTGTTTCTACTGAATTAATACTCACAAAATAGCAAGTCCAAGCATGTCTGTAGATTCAACCATTTGCAAGGCAAAAGGACAGTTTTCAAGAAGAGATTTTTAACTCAGACTTCATGTTGGAAGCTAACCCTGTAATTTACAGGTCACATAGCCTCTGGAAAGCACACTGTATACTCATAAGAGAATGAGAGTGAAAACATTGTCTTAAAATCATTATGATAATAATCTTGACCTCATAGAATCCCTGAAAAAGTTTCAGGGACCCCTAGGGTTCATCAGACTATATTTTAACTGCCACTATACTAGAAACCTCTAAAATGGCTTTCAGCTTTAAATATGAATCTTATATAATACCAACAACGCTCATCCCACTACATGGAAGCCAGGTATGTTACATCTTCTTCTTCCCTGAGTTTTACATTTGTGCAGGATTAGAGGAAGTCTAACTCCGAAAATGGCTCCAGTCCCCACCACTGGTGTTCTTTCAAGTGTGGAGGGATAGGTCTCCTGTACTCCATTTCCATTTAACTACTCAAAATTTGATTAGCTTTTACAAAAGTATATTTACTTCAAATGGTATAATGAAATGGTTAAGGTTAGTATTATAATGGTATAATATAGGCACAGATTATTTCAGTTCCTGTACAGCACAATTCCAATTCCAAATCCAAAACCTTGCTTTGGACTTGAGTCCCAGGTGCTTTGGTTTCTCAAGGATTCTTTACTAAGCACTCCAGCTACAACATTCCATCTACCATTCTTGTTTCAAGGTCTCAGTGGCTTGAATAGCTGTCCTGGGAGCCTCTCCCGGGTGAAGACATTAATAATGCCTGAAACAAGTCCTAACATACCAAAATTGGTAAATTTGCAGTTACCAAAATGTAAACATTTAGTATTTGTCACTTTTTAAAAAATTTTAACATTTCTTTAATCCCTTCTTACACTTGCACTTGCACTTGAAACTAAGAAGGACAGATGAAATGGAACAAGACAAACATTCCAATCACAGAGGAGAGAGAAGCAGAGACAGAAACAGAGACAGAAACAGAGACATGGAGACAGAGAGAATGAGATAGGGGAAGGTATTTCCCTTAACAGTTCAGTTCATGAAGTCCATCTTTTCAGTGAACTTGTGTGAGAACTTCACCCTGAGGGTGTATCAGGGAAAGAGTCTAAAGCAAGGAGAGTGAGCAGGAAAGACAAAAACTGTCTCAATCTAGCCATTTTCAAAGATGCAACCAGTTAAAGTATACTATTTCCACCCATGTAATGGGGAAACACCAGGAAGAAGAGGGATTCCATTTTGGGCAGACATGTATAGGACACAGGAAAATGCCCTTTACTTTTATAATCCTGATGTGATTCTTGGTTTTGACCATACTTCCATTTCAAAATACAGCCCTTGGACCTTTTTAATTTTCTCAGCCATCCACTTTCTTTTTAATCTTGTTACTCTTCTCTCTGTGATACTGACCTTATTGTGAAAGAATTCCTGAGGCTTCATCTAGCCAATAAATGGTGAGGTGGGAGATTACAATTTCTGACAGCATCATTCTAAATTGTAGCAGTCCATTAGGGGCTACCTGTTAATTCAGAAGAAATGAATGTAGTAAAAGCTTTCCTGATTTAAAAAGGAAGGAAGAGAGAGACAGAGAGAGAGACAGAGACAGAGAGAGACAGAGAGAGAAGGAAGGGAGGAAGGAAGGAAGGAAGGAAGGAAGGAAGGAAGGAAGGAAGGAAGGAAGGAAGGAAGAAAGGAAGGAAGGAAGAAAAGAAGGAAAGAAAGAAAAAGATAGAACTCCTGAGAAACAACCCTACCTCCCCTCTTACCTACCTCTTAAAACTGGAAGGGTACCATCAATGCATAAGCCTCTCCCAGGTGAAGACATCAATAATTGACTGACATGAGTCTGGGTTGCAGTCCTGAGTGGCAGTCCTGGTGCGAGGAGTGGTGGCAGTGCAGAGGAAATTTTCCTCACAGTTCCAAGGCAGAAAAGAGTGATTGTGGTCATTCAGATCAGAACACAGGTCAGGAGAGGAGTAAACACCTGATCTTAGATCATACCACCTTAGAAGAACTGAAAATTTACAGGACCCTAGAAGTATTTCTGAATACATCACAAACTCCCTGAAACTTGGGACAATACACCCTCCTCACTGGAATCAGAGTTCTACCGTAACAAAGAGTTAAAGAGTCAAGTAATTGCCTGGGAAAATAAGCAACAGATGAAAAAAAAACGAGACTATAGAATCTTGCTTTGGTGACAAAGAAGATCAAAACAACCAGAAGAAGACAGCAAAGTCAAACCACCTGCATCCAAAGCCTTCAAGAAAAGTATGAATTGGTCTCAGGTCATAAAATAGCTCAAAAAGAATTTTTAAAATCAAGCAAAAGAAGTAAAGGAAAAATTGGGAAGAGAAATAAAATTGTTGCAAGAAAATAATGAAAAACAAATCAACAGCTTGCGAAAGAAGACCCAAAAAGAAGAAAACAATACCTTAAAAAATGGACTAAGATAAATGTCCAAAGAGGTCCAAAAGATCAATGAGGAGAAGAACACCTTAAAAAGTAGAATTTACCAAATGAAAAAGGAGATCCAAAGGCTCAAGGAAGAAAATATTTCCTTAAAAATTAGAATGGTGCAAATGAAAGTTAATGACTCTATAAGAAAGCAAGAAATTATAAAACAAAACCAAAAGAATGAAAAAATGGGGGCAGAGCCAAGATGGCGGAGTAGAAGGACGCACGTTTACGATCTCCAAAACCAAAGCCCATAGAATTAATGTAAAAAGAGACCCCCATAACTTCTGGGTCAATACAAGGTGTGCAGAAACGGAGTGGAAGAGATTTCCGTGCCAGAGAGCCCTGAAGAGCCGTCCCCAGAGTCTGTCGCGCCCTGGAAAACAGACCCCACCCCCAGCGCTGCCCTGGCCGGGGCTCCAGAGAAGCTGACCTGATCAGGCTTCAGACACGGAAGCTCCGGCAGCCGCGAAAGTCCCTCCGCTCACAGAAGCTACAGGTCAGTGAGAGAGAAGGCCCGACTGGAGGAGGGGAGTGGAGCACCTCCGTAACTCGGGCCCCCTTGGGAGGAAGCGGCTGCGGCAGAGACGGGGGTAGGAAGCGGCGGAGGCAGAGGCGTGGGCGGCGGCTGAGGCGGCAGCGGCCCAGGACTCAGGAATCCCCCAGCAGCAGGCAGGATCTTCATTACGGAAGGTTTCTGCATAAAACCTGATGGAGCTGAGCCTGGGAGACGGCCCTGCCCCCACCCTGCTCTATTACTGAAGGCCTCTGCATAAAGCCCCTGAGGGAACTGAGCCTAGGAGGCAGGCCCCCCACCCCGCCCGCACCCGCTCCGTTCCTGAAAGTCTCTGCATAAAGCCCCTGAGGGAACTGAGCCTGGGAGGCGGCCCTGCCCCCACCCCAGCGCCAGAACTAAAGTTTGCTGTGGAAAGCCCATTTGAATCCCAGAGGCCAAGCACTAGCTGGGCGGATCCAGACAGGGGTGGAAAGGAATCTCAGAAGTCAAGTAACTGGCTGGGAAAATGCCTAGAAAAGGGAAGAAAAATAAGACTATAGAGAGTTTTTTCCAACAAATGCAAATGATCCCGACCTTCGGATCTGACGAAGATGAGGACGTATTCTTGCCATCAGGGAAAGACGTGGAGGGCGGGACCTCAGTACCCCAGACACCCCAGGGGGGTGGCGGGTGGGCTCAGGCCTTGGAAGAGCTCAAAAAGGATTTTGAAAAGCAAGTTAGACAGGTGGAGGAAAAACTGGGAAGAGAAATGAGAGAGATGCAAGAAAAGTATGAAAAACGGGTCAATACCTTGGTAAAGGAGACCCAAAAAAATGCTGAGGAAATTAACACCTTGAAAAATAGGCTCACTCAATTGGCAAAAGAGGTTGAAAAAGCCAATGAGGAGAAGAATGCTTTCAAAAGCAGAATGAGCCAAATGGAAAAAGAGGCTCAAAAGCTCACTGAAGAAAATAGTCCTCTCAAAATTAGAATGGAGCAGATGGAGTCTAATGACTTTATGAGAAACCAAGAAATCACCAAACAAAACCAAAAGAACGAAAAAATGGAAGAGAATGTGAAGTATCTCATGGGAAAAACAACTGACCTGGAAAATAGATCCAGGAGAGACAATTTAAAAATTATGGGACTACCTGAAAGTCATGATCAAAAAAAGAGCCTAGACATCATCTTCCATGAAATCATCAAGGAAAACTGCCCTGACATTCTAGACCCAGAGGGCAAAATAAGTATTGAAAGAATCCATCAATCACCACCTGAAAGAGATCCAAAAAGAGAAACTCCTAGGAACATTGTGGCCAAATCCAGAACTCCCAGCTCAAGGAAAAAATCTTGCAAGCAGCTAGAAAGAAACAATTCCAGTACTGTGGAAATACAATCAGGATAACTCAAGATCTAGCAGCTTCTACATTAAGGGATCAAAGGGCGTGGAATAGGATATTCCAGAAGGCAAAGGAACTAGGACTGAAACCAAGAATCACCTACCCAGCTAAACTGAGTATAATACTTCAAGGGAAAATATGGTCTTTCAATGAAACAGAGGACTTTCAATCATTCTTGATGAAAAGACCAGAGCTGAAAAGAAAATTTGACTTTCACACACAGGAATGAGAAGAAGCATGAAAAAGGAAACAGCAAAGAGAAGTATTAAGGGACTTACCAGAAGTGAACTGTATACATTCATACAGGGAAAGACAATATTTCTAACTCTTAAAACTTTTCAGTATCTGGGTAGTTGGTGGGACCACACATACACATGTACACGCATGTGTGCATGTAGGTCTTAGATTCTGGATACAAGGCCAGCACAGAAGGCCACACCACACTACATCTCATCATCAGAAACATGTGTGACACTAGAGATGAGCTTGAAATAAAGTGGGAATGAAGAGTAACAGGTTGAAGGCTATCCCAGTGCTCAACAACAATCATAAGAATCCAACAAGCATCTCTACCATTTTGGGTAGATCTTTTTTAGAGATTTTATGAAAAGATATGAATAAGAATCATGTCCTTCAATCCACATGAGTGGAGGGACTATCCACAGTGAGAAAGTAAAATAAACATCAAAATGAACTTTATCTTCTTGAATTGAACTTCTATTTGAACTCTTTGCAAGATGCCTTTTATCAGCCAACTAACATCTTTGTTGAGTAAAGGTTTCCCTGTTTCATACCTAGCTTGATGCTGACTTTGAGCAGATTGTTGATTAAAGTGATCTCCAATGTGGCCTCTATAAAATAACTTTAGCTGTTTATAATATTTGCATAAAAATATCTGGTGTATTCATGCATTTTGTTCTTCAGTGTCATGTTTTGTTTTGTTTTGTTTATAATCAACCAATAACAGACATAGAAGTCTTTTAGATTGCGTATAGCTCTCAGCCACTGATGGGATCATGAAAATGTAATGTGCTAGAGACATCGTGTCGTAAGACTGGCTCCTTCCTTCTCATGTTTTCACCAAATAGTCCCCCAGCTTCATAGACCATTTTTAGGAAGACCTTATTGGGTTGAGAAATCAGGCTTATCCAATAGCAATCGTCAGTACTTCTGAATCAACTGGGGGAGTGCAATGCTTCCATCTGTGATCTTTTATCTTCACCTCTTTAAATCTAGAAAACTGTTCCCTGAATCCCTTTAAAATTATTTCATCTCTAGAACCTAGTTCTTCTGTATACATTTGACTAAACCGAGCTCCTCTTCCCAAATTCATGGTTTTCTTATTTTCTGACCTATTAACACAATACTAAGATGTCAGAATTGCAAGGTAATGGTTCCAGTAGCTCTGTTGATGACAATTAATCCCAATAGAAATATTGGCATAAATTGTCTGATTTTTTCTCTGCTTGTGGTCTCACCGACACCAACAAAAACTCTAGGGATTACTAGCTCATTAATTATTTTTTCCTTTAAATTTAAGTCTGTTTAAGACAATACAAAAATGCTGTTTTTGTATTGGCATCTGTGATCACGATCTTCTGCCATTCTCCTCTAAAATGCTTTGTGACTAGCCTGTAAAATCTGCATATCCTCAGCTGCCACATGCCTCAGCTTCCTATTTGTCAAGGAAATCCAATATTTTGTGACTTAGTTTCTGATCTAGTTTGGCTTCCTTGATGTAGCTACTGCTTTGTGTGTGTTAAACTTCTCTATGAAATGGTGATAGAATGTATGTCATTAATTCTGTCTACTTTTTTCAGCATTGACAGTTAGTTTGAATGCCAGATTAGAATCACTAGAATTTCGGTCAGTCTTATTTTCATCTTTATCTTTCTTCTAATTTGGAATTGATTTTGTTCTTGCCTCTCACCAATCAACAATCTGATTTCATGGAGATAGCTAATTCTAAAATAACTCCTAGAAGAGTAAATAGTCATTTTTCTAACTGTGGAACTGTAGTATGCTTTATCATTTATGCATTTATTTGTTGTTCATTTATTTAGTGCTGACCAGGTCAAACAACTCCAAAGCTCTTGCTGAAGAGAGCATTTACAGTGGGACTTTTTCACTCTTTCCCAAACATTCTCTTACTGTGTGTGTATGTGTGGCAGGGGTAGGGTGGGGGGGGGGGGGTGTTTGAAAGTGAATGGGACTGAAATAATTCTCAGCTCAATATTCCATCTAATGCAAATACTGCCACAGAGCAGGAACATAACTAGAAATCAAATGATAAAGTATTTAACTGGACCATAGTACCCAAAGGAAATGGGGGAAGAAAAAGAAGAATTTATTAAATACTTACTATGTCCCAGACATTATACGAAGCACTTCATAAATATTCCATGATGATATGATATGATACAATATGATATGATATATGATATGATATTATCCTTATAAAAACTCTGGGAAGTGGGTGCTATTATTATCTTTTTTTTTATAATTGGGGAAACTGAAGTAGCCTAAGATTAAGTAACTGCTGAGCATCAATTAAGCCAAGTGACCTAGCCAGTGAGTTATGGGTAGACCTAGCTTAATACTCTAATGCTAAGTTACTAAGCAATCAAGTCATTCCTAATTCTTTATCATTAAAAGAAAACAATTTTGGTACCACCACCATTACTACACATACAGGAATACACATGCATACCCACCTTAATTCTAAGGGAATTATTGTTTGTCCTGCATTCTTGAAGCTGATCAATGACTTCAGAGGGTGATGTCTTAACTTACAAGTGAAATGGAGTTAAGTGAGACAAAGCTATGTAAAATCAGTAGTCTCATTCTCTCTTACAGAGTCATGTAAGTTCAGTGGCAATTCAAGATGGCCCCAATACAGTAGGAAACTTTGGCTCTTCAAGTTGAGGTCTTTCCCAGGTCTCAATTTGTGTGAGGCAACACTCATTCACCGATTAAAGTCTAGGTGAGAATTGAAGCAAAAGATAGACTAGATTGCCTTCACAAAAGAATCAACCAGGAAAGGGAAGACTCAAGAGTTTCTGACCAGAAGAGAATCACTATTTACACTCACTCTGAGCCAGAGCAAGAGAGGCTTGGGCTGATACCTATTACTGGCCAATCTGCGAGAGTCAGGGTGATTTTGGATTAAAAGTATAGTCAAGTAGCTTTATTTGAATCCCAATGGGCTTTATCAAAGTCTGGTTTTTTCAGGGTGATGTTTCAAGAAATCGTAAAAGAAAAAAAAAAGAGTCCATTTTCCCAGTGTTTTGAAAAAATATCGTAGAATAAATAATACAAATTCCAAAGATGCTGAAGGAAGCCTGCCTTGTGGTCCTGCTACAGTGTCTCTCAGGGCATATCCTTCCCTTCTGACCTATTATACTTCCAAGGAGTGTAGGGGAAAAATTTGCCTTCAGTTACTGCTGAAACAGCTGTCTCGCTCTCTGTCTCCTCAGCTGTCCCTGGGCAAAGGTCTGATTCTGTCACTATTAATGATCCCTAGGTTTTCTTGTTTCAATGGCCACCACTACCTTCTTTGTCAAACCTAATGCTTCAGGCTTCTTTGTTTGCCCTTTGGGGAAAATTTCTTCTGCCTCAAGTAAATGCTATTTTAGCTTTAGACCTCCCAGACTGCATGTTTTGCAGTTATTGTCCAATGTTCATTTAGAGTCAAGTGCCCCTGGTCCCTTAGGTAAGTGTTATTACTTTCTTATAATCATACCTTAAGGGCTTTGTGCCTACGGGTTATTCATCACATTCTTTGGTCTGCCAATTTCATAGGTCTCACAGGTCCCCCTAGGTAGTATAGAAAATGGAACCCTCAGGCAGTTGCTAATCTGTTCTCCCAAGAGCATCTGAAGCCAAGACTTCTAAGTAAGTTAGGTTAAATGACTTTTAAAATTTCTTTCCCATATCAGAAGACATGAAGAAGGACCTCCAAAACTGCCCATCCTCTGGTCATTTTCATTTGTAGCTGCTCATCTCTAGAATTCTTTCCCTTTTCATCACCATCTCCTGCCCTCCCTTGTTTCCTCAAACCCTCAGCTAAAATAATACCTTCCACAAAAAGTCTTTCCAGATCCCCTCATTAATACTAATGTTGTTTTTTCTTTAATTATCTCCAATTTGTTCAGTACATATCTTACTTGTACATCATTGTTTGCATTTTATCTCCCTGATTACAATATGAAATCCTTGAGAGCCAGACTATGTTTTTTCCTTTCTACATTTGCCAAGTACCTGACATATATCAGGCATTTAATAAATATTTGTTGACAGATTAACTTCATAGTGTGGTTTTCTGGGCTGAAAATAAATTCATGCACCCTTTTTGCTGATCTTGTTAAAACAGATGGGGAGGGTGTACTATATTTTTCCTTTTTTTGACGTGAAAATAAACTTCCATTTCAGTGTGAGTGGGCAATCACATCTTGCACCTTTGTTTCCTTCATTTTCTTAACTCAGGTCTTGGGCATCTCTGACCAAAAGAAAAACTAGACCTTGAATCTAGGGCAGGCTTTTATCACCTCACACCTGGATTAGTTACTTGGTCTCCTTTCTTCAATACTTTCCCCACTCCAGTCTATTTCTTACTCAACTGTCAAATAAATTCTAGCCACACCCTATTAACCAGAATCAAATATACAATCCACTACTTGACTTTTAAACATCTTCATAACCTGACCTTCTCCTCCATTTTGAGTGTTCTTGCATTTGAGTATCCACCATGTACTTGACCAGTGACACTGGCCATTTTGCCAGCTTTGTACCTTTTCACTGAAATGACTCAAATCTGGAATCCTCTCCCTCCTCACTTTTCTTTCCTAGCATATTTTTTCTGAACTGCCATATTTTTACATGAAGGAATTACTACATGTTTTTGTCAAGAGGCTTGTGTGTTGATGGTACAATTTAGTAAGCCAAAAGAAATTCATTACACTGCATCTCTGAATTGATCCTTATCTCTAATACACTGGTTACCACATGCACGTGCCTCTCGACTTCAATTCTGCTCTTCTCAAGTCGCTGTCCAGAAATGTCCACACTTTACAACATTTGGTGTTTGCCAATGAACAAACTTTCACATTATACCTCTTCCTTCCTTACTCCTATCTTCTGTCACTCTGAGACCTGGCTTCTCCTACCTCAACATGATACCACTTCATTTTCTACCATTCCTAGGACTGGCTGCTCTTTGATTATGATATGTCAGTGTACTCCATGATGCCTACTACCACTTTCAGACTGTCCTTCTATCACTTTCTCTAAGATTCCTGCACTTTGAAGTCTATGTGTTCCCAATTTTTCATATAATCCAAATGATTGTATTTCTTATTTATACTTTACCAGAATGCTGCCTTCCTTTCTGTCCAAATCATGCTTTTTCTTTTTATCATATCCCCACACTTATACAAGAGGGTGTGTCTGCATGCATGCATGTGTATATATGTAGGTGTATGTTTATTGTCAACCTGCAGAGTCTGGTCTAAGAAAAGCAAATGATTAGATTTTACCTATCATGCTTGGGTGCCTGTGCTTGGACCCCAATTCTCCCTGGCAGTTTCTCTCCAGCTCAAGGACACTGAGCCTAACAATTCTTCACAAGTGGGCCCCAGCAAAACACTTATCTCTCACTGGTACAGTAACAAAATTCAGCAGTAAGAATTATTAGCTTGAAGTGGCTTTGTACTACCTCATAAAGTTATTCTGTACCCACTGGATTATCTATGCCAACTTCCTACCTCATTATATGCATCCTTGACTCCTCATTACGTGTATTCTAGACTTTAAACATACGTATACTCCCTAAATCTATCTTGTCAAACAAGACATCGATGGGTGGCAGAGTGGGCAATCCTCTGGTCCTGACTGCTAATTAGCCTAGTGACATAGCAAACCTAAAAACCATACCTCCTTGTGGGCACCCACACTTTTACCCTGGTGAACCCTGGGTAAAATATCTGCAGGGTAGATACAAAAAGTGTATGTTCCTCTAAAAACTGACCACTCCTTAACCACTCCCTAATCCTGCCTCACATCATCTAGTTAGCATGCTTGGCACATATTTTACTATCGGTTATCCTATATAAACTTTAACTGTACCTCTTTAAGGTCACAGGTCCCTTAAGAACTTTTGCCATCTAAAGAGCATAAAAATAAATCTTTACCACCTTGACTTAAAGAATGCTTGAATCTGTGACTTCATTCCAGATGACCCTGTTCAGTATTTGAGGGATCCTTGAACCTCTCAAACTACATTAGTATTCAATATTTTATTTCTTTTAAAGTGGGCAGCATGCATGAATGGAAGTTGCAATGTTGGAACTGAGCTCATTTGGGGGTTAAGCTGAGCAGTTTATATATTGATGTCACCCTATCATCATTTATACCTGGACTGAGAAAATATCTCTATTATCAGACCACTCTCAACAATACAAGACCACCCTTGAGCTATCTAGACAGAAAAGTCTGTCTCCATGCAAGCCTCAGCAGAACACAATGGTGATTCCCTAGTTTAGGTTAAATTATCTGCAAGCTTGGGTATGAGCTGACCAGGATAGGGAGATTCAATGCAATCTCAATATCAGTAATTTCCTTCTGAAGAAAAACTGAACTTAAAGTCAGAATTTTGAAAGAAGGGGATTGGGGGAAATCTCTGAACCTCCAAGAAATGATTATTAAAAATAATTTTTCACAGCATGAACATACATATGTACACATACACATCAATATACATACATGTATGTGTATCCACATAGGTATATGTATATATGTATACCTATACATATACACACTAGGGTGTATATGTATATACTTATATAAATATGTATATACAGAGAGGTATGTATACATTTATGCATATATATGATACAAATATCTAATACATACACACACACAGACCTTCAAGTTCCCTCAAATTCTCTTCTTTCCAGGTACTCAATCTACTAAACTTTTATTACCTGTTCCTCCCCTCCATCTCATCTATATGTAGATGGTCATATCTTTGGCCTTGCCATCATTCACAAATATTCAAATTCCTTGTATATTTACTCCGAAATTCCTTTATCTGATCACAATCTTTTCAAGCATTTCATCTTTCCCTTGGTCATGCACCATCTAAACTCATTCTTTGCCCTCGCCATCACCTTCATTTCATTCCTCACTTCTTTCTCACTTCTGTCACTAGTTCACTAGCTGTACACTCCCCTCTTCTCTCTCTTTCAGCTCCCTGGATTCAACTCCATCCTTGTCCTAGCTTCAATGATGCCTTGCAAAGTCTCACTTATGGATTATTTTTACTATTCACCTCCTTCACACCAATCCTGTGCCACTGAATAGATTTAAAGAAAATTCTAAAACCATACTTATTGTGTTCACTACAAATTTATTTTATGAATCATTTACTGAGCCCTCGCTTCAGCAAGACAAAAAATTTATTCCTCATTAACCAATAATCCTATTCTCTGCAGTCTGTTCTAAGCCTTTTCATCCCTCCTAAAGGCTTGTACAGTACCCCTTGCCTACTAACTCACCTGAGGATCTAACCGCATATTACATTGGAAAAAAAGTTGAGGCCATCCCTTAAGAGCTTATCCTCTCTTCCTTTTCTCACATCACTTTGAAATTTTTCCCACTGTCTAATTCTTCACTCTGGTCCCTCTTCTCCTTGCCAAAGTAAAACCCTTTTCTCCCAAATCAGGAAGGTTCAGGAAAAATGTGGCCCCTTTTCTCCCAAACACTCTTAAATTCTCTAAAAGATAGCCCCTACCCTAACATCCCCACTCTATCTTATCTTTGATGTTTCCCTAATAGTCCTTTGCAAGTTAACTATAAATCTTCCATTTCTTCCCCACATTCTTAAAAAAACACTCACTTGATGTTATGACTGCCATAAGTTTTATTCCTATCTCTCTTCTCCTTCACAGCGAAAATCTTTGAACAAGCTATCTACTCTAGGTGTTTCTACTTCCTCCCCTCCCACAGAATTCTAGAAACTCTGAAATCTGAATTCTGACCTCATCCTTCAATTGAAACTGATTTCTACAAAGTTACCAATAATGTCATATTTGACAAATGTAATAGCCTTTCTCAATCTTCATCCTATTTTTCTTCTTTGCAACTTTTGACACCATTGATTCTTTTTCCTGCTGGATCTATCTCTACTCTAGATTTCTTTAACGTTATTCTGTCTTCATTCTCCTATTATATGTCTAAGTACTCTGTTTTGGGCCCCTTTGTCTGGTTATTCACTAACTGTCAATATCCACCAAGGTTCTGTCTTATATCTCTTTTTTCCCTCTATAGACCATTCTTGTTATATGTAAACTCACATTACACAAATTTATTTTGACATAAAGAATTCTGAAAGTAATTCACATTCAGATATGTGAGGGGAAAAGAGAGAGTCACTGTCTAAACATTTCTCAAGAGCTTTATTGAATTATATTTCTCACCCCCTTCAACAGATGTGACAGGCCTCTCTTGAGAAAGGGGACTGTAGAGGTAAACATGACAGCTGTCTCTTGGACAGAGCTATAGTACATGACAAGCCAAATGTAGCACCCACATGTACTTTGATGCCCTTTAGAAATCAGTATCCTACATGGAGTGTAAATGGAGCCACTAATACAACTCTAGATCATCCCCTTTCAGAAATGTTAACCCAATAAGATTTGTCTTCTCTTCCTATGAAATTCATCTTTAAAAGCTGAGCACAGCTTAATCTTGGGGCCTGACCCATACAATGTATCTATGCCTTGTATGTAATAATAAACTCCTTTTGGTCACATTTTTCCTGAACCTTCCTGATTTATTAGAGTGAGGCCCTACAGAAGATGCTCCTTCAAGAGTTTTGTAAAAGAGCTGCACAGCTAATCACCAGTGACAAAGACTGGGAGCAGTGGGTGGAGAAGAGACAATATACAGTACCTGTAATGTTAACTTTAAAGTACTGTAAATATTTTATCATTAACTTTCCCTCTCATTTCATATTTCTATTTATTATCATGGTACAGTTTAATATGCCTGCATTTTAGTATATTTTTGAACTTGAGTAAAGGCATTATTTTCCGTATGCCTTTGTTACAGAGGCTAAGTGAAGTGCGGGTAAGGACAAATTCACATTAAGTAAATATAGCTTTAAAGTTCTGCAGAAGGGACTACTTATGTAAAGTAAGAACTATCTGTACACTATTTCTCTTGATGATCTCATCAGCTCCCATGATTCAATTATAGTGTCAATGTAGATTATTACAAAATCTATATATTTAGCCCTCAACTCTGCTCTGCTTCAGATCTTTGTTAACTTCCTTTTGGGTACGTCAAATTAGATATTCTATAGCAGTCTCACATTCAAAATACCTGAATTTAGGTAAGAAAAAATTATTTATCTGGATTCAGGCTTGTAGAACATTACTTGTCTGTATAAATGACTGAAACTGCTGGACAGCTCCTTGGGGCATTGGCAAGTGCCCTTTTTGTGCCCTGGTGATTCTGACTTACAATGTTTTTGGTCCCTTATTTTCCTCCTAGACAATCTTATTTGCCTTAGTTCTCTTCTTGGCAACAAGCTTGTGACAATATTCGTTAGGACATTGGTAACTGATTCTGTTTATTTTCTGTCCCCTGGGATCTGATACCTTGTTCCTCTCATTGCCAAACCCCAATCTTGGTTAGATATCAAAGTAGGCTAATCCAAGTAAACTTGGCTTTGCACATGTTTTACGCTATCCTGACTGTCTACATATTTTCCCAAGAAGGCTGTCATAAAGAAAACAGCCAGATGCTCATCAGCCAAGACTTAGTGTCACCTTCAAATTGGTTTCTGAAACTTACTTACTAGGCTGACCCTTTTCTTCTCAAATACTTTACTGCAATTCTCTTATCTCATTATTGGGCAGGCTTTTAAAATTCAATCAAAGAAAAGGATAATTTTACACCATTGACATAGCTTGTAACAATGAAAATTGTTTCTGTTCTACATACTTCACATTTAAAGCTATGACAGATTTCCAGGGGTTTTTTTCTGTCTTTTCAGTTAAAGGGGAGGAGGGGTGGAAGCAAGGTGAGCCTCTTCATTATTGCCTTGTATTTGAGAGGGGAACCATGCTATTTTTTTAAATAGTAAGTTTGTTAAATCATATTTTTAAATACTTATATAATTCTGAGTAGAAAGGGATATACTTCACTTTTGAGGTCAGCAATACTCCAAAATCCTAGAGGCCCAAGAATGTAAGATTCAGAGAGAATGCAACTCCACCAACATGAAAGGACTGGAATGGGGTTTGTGTGTAAAAACTTCCATTCTCTCTTTGTTTAAGTAGCTTTGCAAATCAAACAGTCAAAGTCAGTGAGATTGGACTTTTCACTCTCTTCGTCCAAGGGAGATAGGACCTTTAGTCAATAGCCTCTCAAATTTCTCAAGCAAGTATTTATTCTTCATGGATCTGTGAAGGATAAAATAAGTCTATAAAAAACTTCAAAACAGACAAAAAGGTGATATGAAATTTAAACTATCCAATAGCTTTCAGCATTTGTAATAGGTTTAGCCTTTACCTGTCAGTTATTGTAGACACTACTAGTTTACTTTGCAAGCATGTATTAAATATCTGCTATGTGTCAGGAATGGATAGCAGAAAACTAGGTGGTTTTGGAGGAAACTAGATAGAATGCTAGGCCTAGAGTGAGGAAGACCTGAGTACAAATCCAGCCTTAGATACTTCCTAGCTGCATAACCCTGGGAAAATCACTTAACATCTCTTTGCCTTAATCCCCTGAAGAAAAAATGGTAAATTATTCCAGTATATTTGCCAAGAAAATCCCACAACAATATTTGTATGCAGAGGGCAGAGCCAAGATGGTGGAGTAAAACCAGGGACCTGCTTCAGCTTCCCCTCCCCAAATCCTTCAAAAAAACCTGTAAAAAAATTATTCTAAACCAATTCTAGAGCAACATAAACCACAACATGACAGACTGAAACAAATTTCCAGCCCTGGAAGGTCTTCAGGAAGGGTCTATTGCACCAGGCTAGGAGCAGAATTCAGTTTACTGTGGAAAACACCACTGAGCTGAAGCAGTCCTTAAGGGACTGAATCGCTGGCAGTTGTGGCTGTTTCCAGACTTCTCAACCCACAAATGCCAAAGACACCTTCAAAGGTCAGTGAGAAGTATCTCTCACCTGACTGAATGGTCTGGCCCCAACCCTAGGATAGTGACAGCAACTACTGAAGCTGCTTCTGGAGCTCTCCACTTAACAAAAAGCTGAAAAGTCCAATAACTGACTGGGAAATAAGCACATTTTGGGTGGTGGGAACAGACTATAGAGTCTTACTTCCTTGGTGAAAAGGTATTTTCTCACATTATTAGTGATGAGAAAGATCAAAACATACAACCAGAAAACAACAAAGTCAAAGTTCCTGCATCCAAAGCCACCTAGAAAACATGAATTGGGCTCAAACAATGGAAGAGCTCAAAAAGGATTTTGAAAACCAAGTAGGAGAAGTAGAGCAAAAATTGGGAAGAGTAATGAGAGTGGTGCAAGAAAATCATGAAAAACAAGTCAACAACTTGCTAAAGTAGACCTCCAAAAATGCTGAAGAAAATAACACCTTTAAAATTAGACTAACACAAAGGACAAAAGAAATCCAAAAAGCCAATGAGGAGAAGAATGTCTTAAAAAGAAGAATTGGCCAAATGGAAAAAGGTACAAAAATTCACTGAAGAAAATAATTCCTTCAAAATTAGAATAGAGCAAAAGAAAGCTAATGACTTTATGAAAGATCAAGGAATTACAAAACAAAGCCAAAGGAATGAAAAAATACTATATAGTGTGAAGTATATCATTGGAAAAACAACTGACCTGGAAAATGGATCCAGAGGGAGAGAATTTGAAACTTATTGCACTACCTGAAAACCATGATAAAAAAAAAAAAAAGATTAACATCATCTTTCAAGAAATTGTCAAGGAAAATTGACCTGATATACTACAACCAGAGGGTAAAATGAAATGGAAAGAATCTACAAATTGCCTCTTGAAAGAGATCCCAAAAAATTCCTAGGAATATTGTAGCCTCCAGAGTTCCCAGGTCAAGGATAAAATACTGCAAGCAGCCAGAAAGAAACAGTTCAAGTACTGAGGAAATAAATTCAGGATAACACAATATCTAGTAGCTGCTACATTAAGGGGCTGAAGGGCTAGCAATATAATATTATGGGGGTCAGAGGAGCTAGGATTAAAACCAAGAAGCTCCTACCCAGCAAAAATGAGTACAATGCTTGAGGGGAAAAATGAATATTCAATGAAATAGAGGACTTTCAAGCATTCTTGATGCAAAGACCAGAGCTGAATACAAAATTTAGCTTTAAAATACAAGTATCAAGAGAAACATGAAAAGGCAAACTGGAAAGAGAAATCATATAGGACTCATTAAAGTAAACTGTTTACATTCCTACATGGAAAGATGATATTTACAATATTTATAACTCATGAGTCCTTTCTAAGTATTAGGGTTATTACAGGAGAGAGAGAGAGAGAGAGAGAGAGAGAGAGAGAGAGAGAGAGAGAGAGAGAGAGAGAGAGAGAGAGAGAGAGAGAGAGAAGAAGAAGAAGAAGAAGAAGAAGAAGAAGGGAGAGAAAGTGCACAGGGTGAGTTGAATATGAAGGGATGATATCTAAAAACTAGAATTAAGGGATAACAGAGAAATATATCATGAGGAGAAAGGGAGAGATGAAACAGGATCAATTATCTCACATAAAAGAGGCAAGAAAAAGTTTTTTATAATGGAAGGGAAGAGGGAGGAGGTGAGAGGGAATGAATGGACATTACTCTCATTGGATTTGACTTAAGGGTATAGCATACACACTCAATTGGATATCTTGCCCTACAGGATAGTAAGGGGGAAGGGAAAAAGAGGAGGGGGACAATAGAAGAAACAGCAGATTGGGGGAATGAGTAATCAGAAGTAAACATTTTTGTAAAAGGACAGGTCAAAAGACAGAATAGAACAAGTGGAGGATGGGACAGGATAGAGAGAAATACAGTTTTTCCCAATATGATTGCTATGGAGTGTCTTGCATGTATGTCCTATATTGAATTGCTTGCCTTCTCAATGAGGGTAGGTGAGGATGGGAGAAGGGAGAGCATGTGAAACTCAAAGCTTTAAAAATGAATGTTAAAATTGTTTTTTCATGCAACCAGGAAATAAGATACATAGACAGTGTGGTATAGAAATCTATCTTGTCCTACAGGAAAACAGAAGGGACGAGGATAAGAGGGTCAGAAGGGTAATGAAAAGGAGGGTACATTGTAGGAAAGGGTAATCAGAATGCTTGCTCTCCTGGGGAGGGGAAAGAGGGAAGATGGGAAGAAAATTTGAAATTCAAAATTTTGTGGAAGTGAATGTTAAAAATTGTAAATAAATAAATTTAATTAGAAAAAAACAATATTGGTGTGCTATGATCCATGGAGAAAGAAAAAGTCAGACATTACTTGAATGACTGAAAATCCACAATATGTCGGACACTGTGCTTAGTAGTTTATACATATTATGTCATTTGTTCCGCACAACTACCCAAGAGGTAGGTACTATGATTATCCTTATTTTGTCATTGAAGAAACTGAGGCAGATAGAGGTTAATTCCCTTGCTCAGGGTCACATAACAAGTGTAAGTGTCTGAGGCTGGTTTTCAACTCAGATGTAGTAAAGAAATAAACTAGGAGAATGTGAGATTATCCAAATTAAAACAAGAATCAGTAAACCTTTTCCTGGGATAGTATATTAAAGAAATAATATTTATGAATAGATTTGTTTTGGGGAACAAGTTGGGGTGGGATGAGGTAAAGTATTTTTGTACTTTTATTTAACTTAATATCATAATATACAACATAATATACATAAACAAGCAATAGATAGGCATTAGAATTGTCACTTATTGCATGAGGAAACACTTTTTGATAAGGAATAATGGTATTATTTTGCTACCTTACTGAGAGATCTACCACAAAAGTTGTAGGAAAACATATCCCTACTGACAAAAGTGGCAGACACACAATGGCTTCATTTGACAGGGAAATGAAACACTTGCCTGTTCTCCTTCAATAGCAGGAAACACCTAAGCACCATTTTTTCTTGGAACAAATCTGGTAAAGTCTTTGTCAAGCTGAATTTTGGCTTAAGAGAACTTGCCAAAAACTGATATTTCAAATGCTTAACTCTAAATTTGAACCCAGCATTTGGTGGTTACTGTATTTCTTGTAGTTCTGTGAAGGTATCAATGAACCAAAAAATACTCAATTTGTCTAATGAACAGGTTTATAAACTGGACAACAACTTATCATGTGCATTGTTCTCTGAATCTTTCATCCCCAACCTAGCATAACATTTAAGCAGAAACATATACTTATGTTTAAGCATAACATTCTATTCTAGGCTTTGCTTGAGTACAATTACCTGATCCATATCTGGCCACTGGACCCAGGTGGCTCCCGAGGAGAAAGTGAGGCTGGTGACTTTGCACAGCCCTCCTTCACTTAAATTCAATTCACTTGCATGTCATAGCATCATTTCCATGATCTCACGATTCTTTTTTGAAAATGAAAGACAAACAGTAGTAGTAGCAGCATGAAGACTTAATGACTATTTGGGAGAGCAGGGCTTCCATAAAAATTACTCAAGTAACATGTTAATTAACATTACTAAAAACCAACCCGGTATAACTTCCCCACCCTCATGGCAAAATTTTCTTTTTTTCCTGCTTTGTTCCTGCATTTATTTAGCATAGACCATATTTTCCCTTATAATATCCTCTGGCTTTTAAACATAATCCTATCATGTCACAGGAACTTAAGAAACTCATTGGAGCAGATAACCTTTCTTTAAATCTCTCTTTTAATGAAAATGTCCCCTAACATTATTAATGTTCTTGCAAAAAAAAAAGGAATGAATTTTTAAAACAATGTGAAAAATTATTTTGGAGCATTTATGCTACAGATTTGACCCTGATGGCTAAAGAGAACAGTTCCTTAATTCACAAATCAGGATTCTGTCTACACTTATGCTTCACAAGGTAATTGTGTTATTGTCTTATCTGTTAAGGGTACAACACTGGAAAGAGATTTAAGTAAATGATTGGCACAGCATCCCTCCTTCCCCCAACCAATAACTCAAGGGAACTGTAATCAGTGGACAAATAGATTCTTTGTCTGGCTGAAACCCACTGAATAAAAAGAAATTTTGATCCAAAGAGTAAGGGAGATAAATGAGTATGTGGAGACATGTAGACTTGCAGGGAAATTTCTAGCTCTACGCAAACATGCAAATCCATCAAAAACTACTTGTAGTAATTCAGAGTTCAATTCTACTAGTAACTCAAAAGATACAGGGCAAATAAATAGTTTGGTTCTCACCAAGTAGGTCCATCAGGGAGATGGCTATCAATTACCAAATATTCTTACTCTTAGAATCACATCCTAGGCTTTTTAAAAATTTTACTCTAAAAAGATGTCAGTCATGAATGTCACTCATGATTTCCTTTTCTTGCAATGTTTTGCTTTTGTTTCAACGATTTTTTAGTTTCAATATTTTTTGAACTATTCACTGCTTCAATTTTCATGATAAAATTATTGTTTAATGAAATTAGCTATAATCACAGTAAAATTTAAAACATCATGTATCCTAATATATACCAGTTAATTCGTTCCAATTCTAATCTTAACCACATCCCGCCAATAAAAGCAAAACAAGCAAGACACCTCTTCAACTTGGAATTCAGCTTCCCCTTATATAAAGAGGCAATCTAGTACAGAGTGTTATAAATGCCTTTTCATTTTCTCTGTGAAGAAGGAGGAAAGCATAGATGTTCGATTCACAACAGGTTGTCTTCACCTTGGAGATAATTGTAGAAGTTCTCCATATTTCTCATAGTTCCAACCATATAAGTACACAAAAAAATAGCTCTGCTCAGCCATATTAGAATTCCAATCCAAGTTCTGATGCAACTCTAGCACTGAAAAAGGAGGGAAAGGGGAGGCTACTTAAATGCCTTCTATCTGTCTATCCATCTATCTATTGATTGATTGATTGATTGACCTCTCTATCTATCATCTATTTATCTATCATCTGTCAATATATAATGTTGAGAATATTTAGCAGCCCAGCCATCAGTGTTCTATATCTTTTTTTTTTCCCTGAAAGCAATATATAAGTACTGGTGGAAGTGTATAAAGAGATCTTTGCATCTTGCTTCACATTCCTAACCCAATCAATTTGCCTACATTAAGGGGGAACATCATCCCTGCCTACCTGACATCTCTAGTGTCAGACATTCTCACTTCTCAGTAGCTCTCCTTAGGACAAAGGAGTATATTAGGGATATTACAAGCCATGGCACAAAAGAATGTCCTCTATACCTACTAACCTTCAAAAAGTGTGGAAGGGGAGGGGGGAGTTTCTTGTTGTTCCACTCCTTCCTCTACCAAGTAGAATAGACAAGGGAGCATCTGGATCCTCTCAACAGGATAACAGAATTTCTTCCTGGCCCTCTGCTTATGGGGAAGGGAGATCACAGTGAAGGTCTGAACAGAAGTCTTGTTTATCCATATGTACTTTGTGGTACCTATGAGAGAGCTCATTCTGGAAGCAGACAGAGATGGGACCTCGAGAACTAAGCTTGCATAGGTCAAGATACACACCTGGCTGAATCTCTTATGTGTCACACAAGGGTACAAGGATATGGAGGAAAAGTGAGTAATGTGTCACAGAATATGTTTAGACAAAACCCCTTTCTTATGTTCAAGTAGGAGGGGTCCTATGTGATCCTGTGCCAGTCAGGCCTTGTGGTTTATGCAGGTTTAAAAACTTACAAAGTACACCAGGAAATCTGTTTAATGGTGAAACTCAGGGCCCAGGGTGGGGAGCAGGGCAGAGAAGAGATGTCATCTTTTCTATTGGTTTGTTGCTACATTTCATTTTATTTCTGTTTTGTTTGTTTTTAAATCTAGGTCTGGCCTCTTGAATAAAACCCTTAAGAAACTGGGAGCATTGTGGTAACTGTAGATTCACTTATTCTGTGATTTTTGGCAAATAGTCTCTTCTCTCAAGAAATAAGTTTCCTCATCAGTATGAGGGTGTTAAGCTATATAGCCTCTGAGGCCCATTCCTGATTGAAATCTATGACTCCTGTGACCCATATAGCTCTGAATCTGGTCTGAGTGTCAGCTGCTTGCTACTGCAATTTCATTATTTCAGTTGCTTTTTACTTTTATATAACTTATTTTCAATTTTAGGAGGTATATTCATGGAATTTTGAGGACAGGAGAAAAACAAGAACTGTTAATAAGACTCTATGAATGACTCTTGGTGACCTCTGTGGATGGTGGGCACAATTCTCTAGAGATATCTGAGGATGACGCCTTTTAATTTAAACTTATGGAACTTGAATTTAAACTGACTCCACCAGCTTATAGTGGTACATGAAATCCCATATAATATGGATAAGAGAACATTTTCTGTTAAAGTTCCTGATTTCCATGTCCATAGATGTATGGGAACTTAAATAGACTATGTACTATGTTTCTCATTTATTATACTCATTTACTCAATGTATTTTATAAAAGGTGAAAGAATATAGTAGTACTTAAAAGGTTCACTTTCTCTAAATCCATTGAAGACCATGGGGAGGGTGAGGGAAAGTGAGGTGCTGGCCACTTTTAAGAGACACATAAATTTAGACTAACAGATGTCAGTCCTATCAATAACCAAAACCTCAATCAAGTCCCTGGGCTCAGAGTTGCTCCCATTTTAAAAGACTCAATGTCTTCATTAGAGCTGAATTGAAAAGAGAATAGTGATTTACTGCTGCCCTTCCCCTTTGCTCAAAATCAGAAGGGTAATGACATGCAAGTTGGTGATTACAATATTTATAAGGATAACTAAGCAGGCAGAAAGCAAGCATATATACCAAGTAAAGATGCCAGTGTATGGATCTCAGTCATTTTCGGTAAGTTCATGCCAGAGCAGCATTGATGCTGATGATAGACAACTCTTATATAATGTTTTAAAATTTGTAAACAGCTTTACAAATATTAGCTCATTTTATCATCACAAAACCCTATAAAGTAGGTATTAGTATTATTTCTATTTTCAAGATGAGAAAACTGAGATAAAGATTATGTGATGCACGCAGAGTCACACAGCCAGGTAGCTGAAGCATACTTTCTGCTTCCAAGAACGGAACTCTATCAACTGTTCTATCCATTACTCAGTAATAAGCCTATAAGTTATATACTTCAGGTATTATACCCAATTTTTAGTTACATAAACTAAGACTCATGGAAATGATAGTAATTAATAATTAAAACAATAAAAATAACATTTATATAGCACTTGCTAGGTGCCAGGCATTTTGCGGAGAACTTTATAGTTACTATCTCATTTACTTTACACAACAACTCTAGAAAGTTACAGATGATAAAATTGTAAGGTTAAATGATCTATCCAACTTACACAGCTAGTAAGTGTCCAAAGTTGTCTTCCTAGCTCCAAGTTCAGAACTCCATTAACTATTCCACTTAGCTGACATTATCTTATTTACTATTGGCCCTTTTGATACATGCTGCCGGTATAATTATCCCCAATTTATTTTTACAGAAACTGAGACTCTGAGAATTACATAACTTTTCCAAGATCGCACAATTAGTAATTGTCATAGATATATTACCTGAACTCAGATCACTTCAAATTCATGCTCAGTAGTCTTTCTACTATACTCTCAAACATTAATTTAAAGATGCATGTACCTGCTTTTACCAAGACAGTACATTTTATTCAAAACAAATGTTTAGTCTTGACAATAGAATTATGAACAAGGTGAGCCTAGTTCATCAATTTCTCATTATTTTTCCTGATAGTACATTTAGCAATTACATCTTAAAATCATCATGAAATGTTCCATCGGCTTGAGTTTTCAGTTCTCTTAACTTCTCATACCTAGAATACAGTACAATTTTTAGCCAAGTTAATAAACTAAGAAATCGAACAGTCTTCTGGCAAGGAGTGAAGCAGAAGAATTGTTTTTGTTCTTAATATATAGCATTTAATGAATGTTAGTCAACAGCTAGAGAATATCATATTGAGGTATTTAATAGAAAACACATAGAGATAGTTTCCTATAATGGATAGAAATATGATCTCAGAGAGAAGACCTGGGGTTAAGTCCTCTCTCTAATACATGCTGACTGTGTGACATTTAACCTTTCTGTGCTCCCAGTCAATTCTCTAAAACTATTAGTTTCAGTGATGATGTTAATATGCTTTGGTAGAGGTAGTTTCCTCAAGGCAGTTCCATATATTAATAAAACCAAAGAATCAGTCTTGCCAAAATATCATTGACATTCATTGATGTAGTACCATACATATGTAGCCCAAGTTCCAAAGAGCAACTATGTCAAGGTAACCTCCTTCTTACACTGCCCTGGTTTCTGCTAATTTCGCACTTCTGTGCCCTCCTAAGAGATAAAGCCAGATATAAATCCAGCTGATTATCTACTTTGAGGATGTCCACTTTGTATTATATTATATATAATTATATTATATATGTCATATAGAATATATATTATATTATAGGCTCTATATTATGGTGGTGCAGTGAATAAAGCATTGGGACTGGAGTCAGAAAGACCTGACTTCAAAATCAGTCTCAGATACTTACTAACTGTGTGATCCTGGGCAAGTCACTTTACCTTATTTGCCTCAGTTTCCTCCCCCATAAAAAAAAGAGTTTGGGTAGAAAATGGCATACTATTCCAGTATCTTTCCCAAGAAAATGCTAAATGAGGTCTCAAAAGAGTAAGACATGACGGAAATGACTGAACAACACATAAAAATCTATACTTGGATTCTTTTTTGAAATCTGAGAATTCCCTACTTGAGTGAAATCACAAGTCCAATCTTGATACCATGAAAAATTTAAGTATATCTACCTTTTAAGTAGTCTTTACCTGTTCTGTACCTGTCTATACCTGTTCTATATCCTGAACAACCTGACAGGAAATAATAGACCTGACTACTATATAAGTCCCATGTTCATAAACCTACAATGGGACATTTTTTTTAAATCCTTCAAATTAACATTAAAGGCCACTCATCTAGCTCTGATTTGCTCTGTTTCATACTTCAAGCCTCCTATATACATGTTCAGATTAGACATAGAGGTCCTTTCCTGCCTCTCTGCATTTAAACCTGAATGCCTTTCAACTCCATCACTTGCTGTTGACATCTTTCTATTCTTTCAAAGTATGGTTCAAGTGTCATTTCTTCACTGAAACCTTCCCTAGTCCTTTCAGTCAACATTGGTTTATCCTTCCTCAAATTTTCCTACAGTAGAGAGTAGTCTTCCTTTGTGTCTATCACATTTAGAAGCCCTGTTTCAGATGGAACTGAATGAAGAGGGTAGGGATGATTCCACTAGCCCATCCCAAATAGCAAAAGGTAAGGAGATGCTTGTAGAACAGTAATACATGCATGTGTATATGTGTGTAAGTATATGTGTATGTACATTGTAATTTCTTTATTGGATGCTTTTCTAAAGCAGAGACTGTCATTTTTCATGTGGTAGGTCATTGGAATATTTGAGGAGAGCTTAACAGTAAAGGAACGTATAGGATTAATGTAGTTTTAAAGGATTTCAAAATTAGGATATAATACAGTAGAAACCAGTAAAAGAAGAAGTACTCTTGGGAGGTAATTGTATCCTAGCTATAGATAATCTGACTCTAAGTCCTTCCATTCAAGCCCAAGACCAGGACCAAGGGCCCTGCTAAAATTCTATTTTAAATTTACTCTATTTTTAACAGAGATAAATACAATTTTGACTGGGTCTAATTTTCCTTCCTTAATGGAAGGCCTCATCCCAGTATTGATCGATACTCAATCTTTAACCTATTCATTTTTTTCTGATTTGGGCTGGTTTGCCTTTCCTCAGGCCTCCTAGAAACCTTCTACTCCCAGGGATTAGCCATATTAGTGCCAGACAGTGCAGACACATTATCTGCATTTGTAAAATGAGGAACCTGAAGTTTGAGAAGATCAAATGACATGACCATATTCACATACATTAGCTTCAGAACTGCGTCTCAACTTCTGGTCTTCTTACTCCAGCTCCAATGTTTTTCTTTTTCCTTTTATCAGTGGCAAACTGTTGAATTCAGACCCAAACTAATGCGTCCAAAGATAATGTAGAGAGAAAGGTCTCTTTTGAGGCTGAGTCATTATGTTACTTA
Organism: Bettongia penicillata ogilbyi; assembly: GCA_023548195.1. Taxonomy (NCBI): domain Eukaryota; kingdom Metazoa; phylum Chordata; class Mammalia; order Diprotodontia; family Potoroidae; genus Bettongia; species Bettongia penicillata. Next base: position 5,608,704 of record JAJHZJ010000287.1, on the reverse strand, counting down.
TTAAACATTCAAGAAACATTTTTTTTTTTTGTCTATTACTTTCAATGCATAGAATGGAAAGCTGTGGGGCAGGTGGGGTGAGGAGAGGAGGGACGGAGGACAATATATAAACAAAATGCTCTCAAAAAGCTTATAATTTAGTGCATACATGAATAAAATGCAAAATAGACTGCTAAAGGGGTAGGGAACCAGCAGGCTGAATCCTCAGTCAAAGGGCCACACTTAAGGACCTAGAGGGTCACATGTGGCCTTGAGGTCACAAGTTCTCCCCTCCTAAAATAGAAGTTCATAAGAGAAGTAGAAAATTCTAAAAGTCAATTAAAGAAGGGGCCACTTAAAGAAAGGAGACCAGGAAACATTTTTCCAAGTAGTTAGTATATGATTTAAGCCTTGAAGGAAAAGAACAATTTCATTAGGCAAATATGCAAAGGGAGAACTCTAGAAACAGGGAAGAGGATTATAAAGTTCAGAGCTGACATCAACCTTAGTGGCCATCTACTCCAACCTTGTTATTTTACAGATGAGAAAACTGAACTGCAGAGAATGTAAATTCCTTGCAATGATCATATAGATGAAAAGTACAAGAATTTAAATCCAGGTTTTCTGATGACAAACCTAGCACTCTTTCCACTGGAAAGGCAAGAAATAGGACTGGGAGTAGGATGTGCATTTTAAGAGGACAATGAATACTCTAGTTTGGTCAAACCTCCGAGTACTTTTAAGCCTAGAAGACACTGAAGTCAGATTTTGGAGTGTCTGGGATGCAAGCCTAAGGACTTTGGATTTTATTGTCATGGGCAATAATATACTAGTATCCAATATCACTGGATGTCTTCTAAAAGCATGATGATTTGCAACTTTATTACATAATTTACTATGTGGGTGATGGCTTCAATGGGTAGTCATTAAGAGATATTGCACAGAAGTTCACACAAGTGCTTTGAAACTGCCTTTGAAACAGATGCATATATGCTGATTTACACCGCTTTACAAAGCATTACCTCTTGGGGGCTCTAAACATTCCATCGATATATTGACAATGTAAGTCCACAGAAGACAGAAAAGGAATTGGGATAGTAGGGCTGATAATTATAAACCCACTTTACTACTGATTAAAATCCAGGGCTCAATTCATTAGAAAACACTAGGAAATTCTGTATTGAATTCAGGGACAGCTATTACCTAAGAGCCATTGCATTCCTTCTCCACCAGCTAAACCCATTTCCTGTCCAAGGTGCCCCAGACCCCCAGTCTCAAACCCAGTTTGACATCAATCAATCATTCAACAAGTTATGTATTAAGTGCTTTCTTGTGTGCCAGGCAGTGGGAACATAAGGAAAAGTAATGAAACAATACTGATGCACAAAAGCTCAAATTTTAATTGGGGACACAAAAATATGAACATATATAGCACAAAACAAAATAATATGTGCCTATATAACATATGTATGTATGTATAACAGACAGTAGTTATATATAGCAACTAAATACAAGATAGTTTTAGAGAAAGAGCACTAGCAGTTAGAAGATGAGGAGGGGTTTCAGATAGAGGATGGTATATGAGTGACAACATAAAAGAAGAGACTCAGTAACACAGGTAAGGAGATAATATATTACTGGCATGGGGCATGGGCAGAGCAAAGGTACAGAAATGGAGAGAGAGTGTCATGATTAAGAAACAGAGAGAGAAGGATCGTATCTCTGGATCCCAGAGTGAAGGGGTGGGGGTGGGTTGAGTAATATTCGCAGAGGCCAGAAAGGAAGGTTGACATGAAGGAAAGGAGAAACGGCTTCATTCCATTTACAGTTGTCCCCTGTGGGCAACCAGGGGGCATCTCTGGGGAAGTAATTCACCTGCTAAAAGGATCATATTATTCAGGCACTATGCATAATCCCTTTTGAGAGTCCAACCTGCTAAAAAGCTTTTGAGCTATCATTGGTCTCTGTAAAATTTGCTCCCTAGTCTAGAACTATTATTTAAACCGAAATTTGTCTAAATTTTTCATACTTCTAAGTATTTATCTTGTTGTAGGTTGGAAAACAGATAGGTTTTTGGGTTATATCCTCTTATAAAACAGGGTATGAAAATCTGCTCCTTCCCATGTGGGAAGGAAGTCTACTAAGTTCACTTTCAAGAATTGCAGGTCACTATTTTTCTCTCTAAAGTACCAACAAGGGTGAAAATTATTAGTTGTCTCAAAGGAAATGGAGCTAATTCTATGAGAAAACAGCCCTAATTACTAATGGGGGTAATTGTCCCAGTTTTGGAGGGCAAATGAAGAAGATGTATAGGGCTGTGTAAAAGAAACGTTGGGCACAAGCCTGGCAAAAGGAGATGGAGTGATGATAGGTTACTAGTTAAGAGAGTTGTGGGTCAGTGATGCTTAGCATATGGGGCCAGAGAGTGCCTGAAGGAGAGAAAAAAGAAAACCCAACGAATCAGGATAAGGAAAGCATAGTAACTCAAAAAGAACCTTAGAATGAATTCTATATAGTAAGAAAGGTAACATTTCAAGGCTCGTGTGATAGAGACTTGAGAAAGTAGAAATGGAGGTGACCCTGATAGAAATGTAATTTGGTCTAGAAGCTAGAGGGCTTGGGGCTTAAGAAGAGTAGGGTCTTGGAGGGAGATGAGGGAAGAGACAATGAGAGTAGTACTTAAGATGGATTATTCTTTTTAGACTTTCAAAACTGAGTTTTCATCTTAAAGCTGATAGGATGATAATAACTGAGAAGGGGTAAAAGATTAAAAAAAATTAAAAATCAATTGCAATTTTGCATGTATCTTTCTTCACCATGGTGAAAGATCTTCCATCTAGGAAGTAGAGAATAAAATAATTTTAGGGGGGAAAATACAGGAGAAGGAATCCAAACCTAGGATAAAGAAGGAGACATTCAGAGAGAAGCTAACTACCCAAAATGAATTCAAATTACCCAGCCCTTAAAAGCTACACCAAAGTGTAATGAAAACAATTTTGAATGAGTTTAGTAAGGTGATCTCAGTGATCTAAAACAATTTCAGGAAATAGGCATGGGACTGTTCACAGGCAAGTGCTGAAGTGGAAGAAAGTAGATTCTTCAAAGTATAAACCAGTCAACTTGATTAAAATATCAGACAACACTAAAATATTCTGTTAAAGGGGTGGTTTACAAGTACTTGAAAAGAGAGGCTGTGATCACTGTTAGTCATTATTGGTTGAAAGTGGCATTGGTTTATCGATTTAAAGCTGGAAGAAAATTTAGAAAAATTTAGTCCAACTCTCCATATTTTAAAAGTGAGAAAACTGAACCTGACAGGTTCAATGAGTTTCTCAAAATCACACTGCTAAAAATGATACCAGGTAAATCCATGAATAGATAATATACGTTGGTGAATTTGAAATTGACTGGAAATAAGATTGAATGAGGTCTCAAATGCATTTGTCAACCTCAACAGAGGTTGTTAGTGGAGGGCCCCAGAGAATATCATTGAACTCCATAACTTTCCCCTCTAACCCTACCCTTCAAAATACAAGTCCTCCTTTGTGACATCTAAATGTAGCCAAATACAACATCCACACATTGATGGCTCCTGAAATTTACATTTCTTCTTTCTCTAGTACCTCAATCTACCATGAGAAGGAAAATATGATTCATGACCAATATTTTGGAATCCTAGTTGGACAACAAGCAAAGTTACTATAAATGTTTTTGTATATCTCAGTCTTTTTCTTCTTTCTTTGGATCTTTTTGGGGCATAGAGTTAATGATCATCCCTGAGTCAAAGGGTAAACACAGTTTAGTGACTTTTGAGATATAGCTGCAAACTCCTTTCCAAAATTATTTGAACAATTCATAGTTGAAGCAACAATAGATTAGTTGCCTACTCTACTACAGCCCCTGTGGCAGTTGTCATTTTCCTATTTCACTAACTTTTCTGATCTGATTTGGGGGATTATTATTGTTCAGTTATTCAGTACTCCCCATACTCCCCATAACCCCATTTGTAACCCTGGCTGGTTTACTATTCCCTTCCCTCGTGCATTTTACATACTAGGAACTGAGGCAAACAGGGTTCAGTAACTTGCCCAGGGTCACACACCTAGTAAGTGCATGAGACAATATTTGAACTCAGATCTTTCCGACATCAGGCCCAACAATCTATCCACTCTGCTACCTAGCTATCCATCCCTGATGTGGATGATATCAGTTAAGAATCATTCCCATTTTTTTATTCCTGCTTTAATTTACATTTATATCATTACTAATGATTCGAATTGTATACTTTCTGTTGTCATTTTTTTCATGAAATTATGTTCCTTTCCTATTGTCCCTTTCATTCTCTTACCTACCAGTTCTTGAGGACTATTTCATTTCCATCTAAATTTGAATTATTTCTTGAAAGGGACTATAGTGACTATAATTTTTAGTTTATTGTACTTAATATAGAATGAATTTAATGTTTCTACTTTTCTGAATTTCTGGGAGGTTTTATGACCTAACACATAGTTTTAAAAAGATAACATGCACTGCTGAGAAATATGTATATTCCTTTCTATTTATATAAGATCTATCATATTTAACATTAAAAGTTCTATTCATTTATTTAATTCCCTTTTTGTTTATCTTAATATTAAATTTATCTGCCTGAAAAAGATACATGGAACTTCCCAACTATTATAATTTTACTATTTCTCCCTGTAATTCAAATAACTTTTTTTCTTTGAATTAGGGGTTATTAGCATAGTGACTGTGAATATTTTGATAAATATTTCAATATAATCAATTTCCTTTGTAATCCTATGGATTTTATTTTATCCATTTTAAAGTATTATTCTGAGAAGGGGTACATAGACTTTTCCAGACTATTGAAGGAGTCTACATCACAAAAGAACACCTGTAGTACTTAAGGCTAGGTAACTTAGTGAATATATTTTGAATACTGAAATTACTTTATTACCTATCATAACGTTAAGCACAATCGAATTTCCCTTTTTATCTCTTTTCAACTACATCTACTTTCAATATTGATTGTTTCTCCACTTTCTTTTTGTTTCCATGAAACATAAGAAATTCTGCTCTAGCTCTATGTGAATCTTTATGTTTCTTGGATTCCGCCTTTTTTAAAAACTTATTTGCTTTTAGTTTTCTACAATCACTTCCATAAGTCTTAGATTTTCTCTCCCTCCTCCTCCTCCCTCCTCGAGATATACAGTCTTAAATGGTTTCTGTACATACATTCTTATTAAGCACAACTTCACATTAGTCATGTTACATAGAGGAATTAAAATGAATGTGGGAAAACATGAGAAAAAATAAAACAAAACATAACACAAGAGAAAATAGCCTGCTTCATTCTGCATCCCAAATGCATAGTTCTTTCTCTGGATGCATATGGCATTTTGCCTCGAGTCCTTTGGGAATGTTTTTGGTCCTTGCATTGCTGTGGAGGTCTAAGTCTACCAGAAAATATCCTCGTACACTGTGGTTGTTACTGTGTACGATGTTCTCCTGGTTCTCTGCCTTTTTTTTTGGACTGGCTCTTCTGACCCTATTGACGACTGGATCTAGACTTTGCTTTGACTTGCTCATTTCAAAGCAAGGTTAGTTCGCTTTTCTTCAAGAAGCCTGGACCCCTTCTCTCTGAAGGTCAGCGTATCGGTCCTGTACTTAATTCAAACACTAAATCAGTGTTAGTCCTACTGAAATTTAAAACTCCTGAATTGAATTGATTCAGTAAGCACCATTCCCCCACCAAAAGTAATAGGGACTTCAAGCATGTATTTATATACATACTTCAGATTTTGCTTTCTAATCTATTCCCTTCTCTTTGGTTTGTGAGTTCCATATCCATTTATTATTAATTTTTATATCTTTGCATCATATTATCTTATATTTTTTCTTCCCTTTTTTTCTTATGCCTTATACTTCCTATACTCTTTACAAAGAGTAATGGTTAGTAAAAGGTTAAAAAGGTCATTAAAATTAGTGGACTGTAGCTGAAGCAATCAACTTGTACTCCATGGACCCTGAATATTCATTCTTAGATTTTTTTTTCTTTAAATCTCCGCATATATTCCACCCTACAGAGTTGGCTTGTGATTACTCCATCCTGATTTTACCCTCCCTCTTAAGCCTTGCCCTCTACTTTTCCTATCCCTGCCTGTTTCCCTGTTAAATATGTTGCTACACCAAAATCCTATGGGCATGTTCGCAAATGTATATTCAATTTTCCATTGTCTAATTTAGATAAAGTTCACGTGATACTAGATGCCCTCCTTTTCTCCATGTTTTGTGTTCTTATTTTCAAACAAAATAATTGTAAGGTGGAATAAGATCTACCACCTTTTCTTCAATTTCTTCCTCCTATACTCCTTTTTTTCTCCATTTTATTTCCTCTATTAAGACCATCGAAACAGAGCAAAAGTATCCTCAGTTACTCCATTTGTCTCATGTAATTCTATTTCTAACTCGTGAATACATTGGGATTTTGAAGGTATAGTTCTCTCTTCCATTATAGGGTTCTTAACCTGTTGTCCATTGACCTTATATGAATTTGGATAGGACAAAAATTACATCTTTATTTTCATTGATTTCTAACTGAAATCTGGCATTTCTATCAATGATTTAAACATTCCATGAAGAAGTCAGTAGGTTCAGCAGACTACCAAAGGGGTCAATGACACATAAAAAGGTAAAGAACTCTTGCCCTAATAGAATGCAAATATTTCATTATTTACTCTATTCTGATTGTCTAACTGCAATTACCTTTCTGGGTTCCTCTTGATTCCTGTGTTTAGATTCAAAGTTCCTATTCAGTTTGGGGTTTTTTCATTAGAATTGTTTAAAAATCATAAAGCCAGTATAAGCCAAAGATGGGAGTTGAATAGATATCTCCTTGGCTCAAAGGTCAGCTCTCTATGTACTATGTTTTGCTGCTTGTCTCTATGTTTCAAACGACTTGTCCAGGATGACACACTCATTAAATCATAGACTTAAAACTGGGAGGGATTTGAAAAATAGAGTCTTATTCCCTCATTTTATAAATAAGGAATCTGAAAAGTAATGTGGGTAAAAGATTTGCTTACAGTCACATAGGTAATAAGTGGAAGAGTCTTGTTTTGATTTCAGGTCCCATGACTTCAAATCTAGAGTTAATTCTGTAGTGTATTATGACCATTAACATAGCTAGGCAGTGACATTATAGAGACTAGATGCCAAGTCTCTGGAATGACCATCTTTTCTGCCATATTACACTTCTATTCCACATACTTCTATCCCAATATTCTTTAAGACCCAATGGAAATTATCAGTTAAAAGCACATAGAATAATCTTGCCAAACAATAGTATGAATTAGTAACAGCAAAGTAATTGCCATGAAAACAAAGTTGACTTTATCTACAGAATGTCTTTAAGGAATATCATAGTTTTATAATATTAAAGGAAAAAGAGGACAGATGCTATTTGCAACTTCTTGAATGTGTACACAAGCTAATGTTATATATTTTTTAAAAGGCATGGAAATCCATTTGTTTGACACAACCAGTTTTGTATTATCTGTTCTGTTCTAGAGACATTCTTAAGCCTCCATTAAGCTTTCTAAAGTTCCTTGGGAAGTTAATCCAATCAACAGCTTTTGGATGGGAAAAAAGCCCACAATTTCCATCAAGGGGGAAAAAAGAATTAGGTCATAGGCTGGGCATCAATTTTCAACAGAGTTTCTGTTTTTCTATTTTGGTAGCTAAAAGCATCCCTCTTTCATGACATGCTTTTTTACCCCTAGAGAAAACTTATCTTCACTCTCTTTCGTAGAGTTGGGATTTAGGGTTAAAAAAAAAGCAAGGAGTTGATTTTCCTGGAAGCTTGATGGTGCTGTTTCATGCTTTCTGCTTTATAAGAGCATCATGAATCCTGGCTGTTGTGAAAGGTCCCCTGAGCCACTCAGAGCTTTCATCTCTCTGCCTTGGCTTCTCAAAGAGTCACTCTTGTTTAATGTTGTTGCCTACACTGAGAACTCGAGCTCTGGGAGTCAGGTCTCCCTGCTTACTAGGGCAGAACTAACAAAACTAAAGCCATTTTATAGATTTTTCTAGGTTTTGACAGTCTTTGTCATCTTACTATAAATATTTCCATAGTAAGATGTAGATTCAGTGTTATAATGGAGATATATATATACATACATATATGTATGTATGTATATGCACACATATTTAACTACATCTATGTGCATGTGGATGAGCAGATTTTATCTATAACAATGTATATGTTATACATCGATAAAACTTAAGTGTTACATATACCCATATATTAAGATCTAATGGTCTAAATTGTCATTAAGACATAGGCATTTTTCCAGTAGTGAATTATAGTCACAAATTTTGACTCTATTGAATTGTATTTTACTAAGTTTATTATGAGAATTGATGTATGTCTTTTTAGATTTTTTAAAATAAATTTATTATTGAAGTGTTTGGTTTCTTATTTTATATAATAACAATACTTAATATTTATATAGCACTTAAAGTTTTACAAAAATCCTTTACACATTACCTTATTTAATACTCTGAAGTAGATATAATTGCCCTCCTTTTACTGATGAGGAAACTGTGGCTGAGAGGTCACCTGACTTGCATGGCTATCAGAAAATCATGGAATTTGAGAGTTGGAATGGATCTCAGAGTACATTAGTTCAACCCAAAAATGTATTGACTGTTGCTAAGTGCCTGAGGCAGGATTCAAACCCGGGTGTTCCTAATTCTTAGTTCAGAACTCTTTCCACCTGTTAGAATGTAAGACACTTGACGGGCAAGGACAGAAAATTACTAGCTGGGTGACACTGGGCAATACACTTAATTCTGTTTGACTTAGTTTCTTCATCTATAATATGAGCTACAGAAGGAAATGGCACATCAATCCAGTATCTTTCACAAAATTAAGAATGATAATAATAATATCAATTAATGCTGACTTGATTGGACCTCGGACCCTTACACCTGCCTTTCTTAAAACAATTTGCTTTGTTCTTTTGTCTCTATTTCATTATCTGAGTGAATGAACATTTTCTAAAAGAAATTATTCCTTACAGAATCACAGGTAAACTGAGTTGAATAAATGCTAAATTTTATTCATTAAAACAATTACCAATCTGTAGTTTCCAATCCTGAGGTGACCTACCTTGACTGATTCCTTTGAGTTCTGTGCTTTTTTATTCACAAGTAAGCACTGGTTTTTAACCATATTACATTTTCTGTAGGAGGAAAACTTCCCCCACAGGAAAAATTTTATTTACCATTTGGACCAATTTTGATCTTCTTTTCAATGCTTTCCCTTTGATAACCAAAAAATTCATGAAGGAAGAGACATTTTCCAGAAAAGAGCAAAAAAGATGAAAATGTACAATTTCACACCTCCAATTTTCCACTAGGTTTAGGCTATTCCTATCATTACACATTACTTACTGACCTTTATGCTTTTTTCACTGTGCATTAATGAAGGGTGAACCAAAGAAACCACCATTTTCTTGGATAAAATAATTAGATGAATAGATGTGAATGAGTAACTGGTAGAACATTTGGGAGGCTCTCCCTCCTATTTCCAAGTGATTAGATCCATTTGCATATGAGAATTGGTTTTCTTATGCTTCTCATTTAAAGAAAATCTAAGCACCATTTCAAAATTAAATGAAAAATGAACTTTGTACTAGACCACAAAATTCAAATCATTTCCTAACCTCTACCTGGATCATAATTTTCCCCAATATCCAGCTAATAAACTGGGTTGAATAGATGCACTTTGCAGCAAGTTCTAAAGGTCATCAGCCTTAAACTATGTGTAACATAGGCCAATTTTAATACCAGTCCTTTCGCCAAAACCCCTCTGAATACTACATTTTCCCTATGTGTTCTATTTTTAAGAATAATTTATTTGATGTTTTTTCTTTTTTCCTGTTACAGACAACTAGATGGCACAGCACATAGAGTACCAGACCTGAATTTAGGAAGATTCCTCTACCTGAATTCAAACCTGGCTTCAGAAAATTACTCGCTGTGTGACACTGGGCAATTCACTTAATTCTGTTTGCCTTAGTTTCTTTATCTATAATATGAGCTACCAAAGAAAATGGCACATCAATCCAGTATCTTTGCCAAGAAAACCCCAAATGGGGTCATGAAAAGTCAGATACAACTGAACAACCCAGTTCAGTTTTCCTTTTACATCACAGTTATTTCTGAATATATGACTATATCTCCCCAGTCCTTCCCAATGATGCCTCTCTTGAAATGAAGAAAAACATTTTCATAATACCAATCAATACAAATGTTGTATGTATTTTTCAATATATACAACATTTGACATACATAGTCTCTCACCTTTCTACTAGAAGGACTGAGGTATATGCCCTCATTTTTCCCCTCTGAGGTGGATTGATCCTTATAATCAGTCAACCAATCAGCAAGCATTTATTATACACTTACTACATGCCTAGAAATGTGCCAAGCCCTTGTGATTCAAAGAAAGGCAAAAAAAGCAACAGACCTCAAAAAGCTTGTAATATAATGGGATACAACAAACATTAAATAAATTGATTAAAGCTACGTATAGAGCAAATGGAAGATAGTCACAGACAGGAAAACTTTTACAAGTTAGGAGACTTTGATATGGTAATCATTGTTTCTCTTGTTTAACTTGTTTTATTTGTCTTCTGTCCATTGATATTCCCCAATGTTTCACTGCATTACTTATATGTGTTGTATCTTTTGGTATAATATTACCTGAATTTGACCTTCAAGAGAAAGTCAAATTAGTCAAATTTTCTAGAAAGTTTCAAATTCCAAAATTAATTTTTTAGCACAAAGTCTGTTCTATATAATATATTCATGACATATTGGCACCATGTGGAAAGTATATGTGATCTCTTTCACATATGTACAAATGTTCTCTAAAAATCTCATACCATATATATATATATATATATACACATATATATATATGTATGTATGTATATAACAATTGTTCTCAGTCTCTGATGGGTAATGTAAGACTTGAAAATTAGTGTATCCCCTCTACATCTTGGGGGCTAGAGGTATGGTACCTCCATGATTTGGAAAATCCATGTAAAGTATTTTGGTCCTTTCCTCATACCAGAGAAGTATAAATTATGATGGCATTAAAAGATAAAATATGTTGATATTGTACATATATTTTATGCATTTCTAAGTTTCTAAACATTTCCTGTGTCATCTGCTGTCTTTGTGAATCATACATATGCAGTTCCTCAAAATTCTCTCCAAATTCCTATTTAATTTCTTATGCCAACCCACAGTATATTAAAACTATGATGGGAAAAGTTACAATGTGGAAAGGGTAACTATAAATGTATACTTTCTTAAAGCTAAGGACCCTTTAATATTGTACAGTGGAAAGAAAATGGGATTTGTAATGAGAAATCCTGAGTTCAAATCTTGGTTTTCCCAGCCTCTGTGACTTTAGATATACTATTTGACATTTGGGCCTCAATTTCTTAATCAGGAAATTGAGAGAGTTAAACCTTATGCTTCTCAAATTTCTTACTACTTTAAAATAAGTAGTAAGATCTTATCTTAGAATTTTAATCTGAATCAACATTTTGATATCAGTTTTGAATGTACTCATGTTTATGAGGAGACAATCCCATTGTATCTTGCCCTACTCAGACCAAGTATCTGGAGTGCTAAGTTTAATTCTCAATATCATATCTGGTATCAATGGTATCAATATCATTTGATATGCCAATATCAAATGGCAATCAATCAATATTTCCAGAGGAGAACAAGATGTAGAAAAGGATCATAGGATCCATGAATCTGGAAATGATCTAGGCTAGTTAGCCCAGTCTCTTCATTTTTGGAATTAAGGAACTAAAGGCCCAGGGAAATTGTGATTTGCCCCAATGTAACATAGTACATAGCATTGGAAGAAGAATGTGAACCCATCATTTCTATCTCCAGGGCAATAGTCTTGAGTTCATTTATGGTGAAGAAATTGAAGATATTTATCTTTCCCCTTTGCCTAAAATTTATAAAGTTTTGAAAGCTGCAACTAGATTTCAAAAGGTTTTCAGAAATTATAGAAATTCCCAAGGTCTGAGAGAAATAAGATGGTCACCAATAACTAAAGGAAATTGACTAAAGGAAATCTTAGAATTGGGAAGTGAAATGTTTTCAGTTAATAAAGTGTCAACTCTCATACAGAGATAGCTCTCATGGTGACCATATTTCCCCATGCATTTTAGTGCTCAGTTTTTGCTAACACTGGCCACCTTAACACCTTACAAAAAGTTTCAAACTTAGTCCATAGAGGATCCCCCCTGCTCCCAAAAAAATAATCTCTCATAATGGAAGTTAGTGAGGAAAACCATAAGTTTCATATAAATTCATGTTATATCAGCAAGAATACCCTGACTCTAAAATTCTATTTACAACTGGGTAGTGTTGTGTGTGTGTGTGTGTGTGTGTGTGTGTGTGTGTATGCTAGGTTTGTAAAACATATTACTTGTACCTCTTTACATTAATTATGAAAAATTATTTTAAAATCCTATAATGTAGAATTATAATAGCTTCTTAAATAATAAAACAAGTATTGGAAATTCAAAGTTGATTACTTACAGCAAAAACTGTAGAGATAGATTTAGAGTCTCCATATGCTTTCCACAAATGCTATAATTCAATTCAGCAAATTTTCTTTAAATTTCTACTACACTCAAGTTAATGTGCTGTACAGCAAAGATAGCTTCCATTCTACTGGGGCATACAATATGTAATCAGGTAAATAAATTTCAGATAATGAGGGAGAAGAGCTCTAACATTAGTAAAAGCTGAAAAGCTATTTATGCAATTCTATATACTCTAGTATTGATGGCTATTTAGTAAAGTATCTCCAACATATTCTGTAAAATTCCTTGAAAAATAGTCACACCTAAAGCTATGGTTGTTTGGTTTTTGTTCAGTTGTTTTTGGTTGTGTCCAATTCTTTATGATCCCATTTGGAGATTTCTTGGCAAAGATACTGGTGTGGTTTGCCATTTACTTCTCCAGATCACTTTACAGATGAGGAAATTGAGGCAAATAGGGTTAAGTGACTTGCCCAGGGTCTCATGACTAGTAAATATATGATAGCAGATTTGAACTCAGGAAGATAACTCTTCCTGGCTCTTAAGCCTGGCACTCTATTCACTGCACCATCTGGTTGCTAAAAATACCATTAGGTACAATCCCTTCAAGTGCCTTTTGTAATAATCTATAGTTTTCAGAGCACTTGAAAAAAAAAAGGCTTACTGGATTAGTTTAAATGAATACTATGACTTGGGTAGGTTAAGTCATTTGAATTTAAGATTAGGAATTACACCTTCCAATTCAAATAGCTTATCAGAACTATTAATTATACGAATTACTAATTAAGTTTACTTGGACAGGCAGATTTTCTGGCAATAAAAATTCTGCTTTCCCTGGCCAATTGATGGTGGATATCATTTGAGCTGCTCTCCTTAATGAAATAGTCTAGATTCCTAGTTCAGGGTTTAGAGTAAGTTGTTTGGTAGATATGTGAAGAGTTTCAAGAGAATAATGACTTTGAAACCAGAAAGATCTAGGTTCATATTATAATACAGATACTTCCTCACCATGTGATCCTGAACAATTTATTTCACTTCAGTGAACTTCTGCTTTCTTATCTAAAAAATGAGAGCATTGGATGTGATGACATCTAAGGTTCTTTCCAGTTTAAAATCTATGATTTCTATGATCTATAACTTTAGATAATGAAATTAAAAACAAACTATGACATTGATGGTCATGTGATTTCTATTCTCTCAACTCTTTCAAGACTCCATGACTATAGGGTTTCCAGAAGACTCTTTGGTATGATTAATTGGGATGGGATAAGATTAAGTTAAATAATAGCATTTGTGGAACATTATTATAATTTCTAGCATTACAAAATAGCTGTTCTTCCATCCTTAAAAAAAGGTCTGAGTCGATCTTGATTAAACATAAAATGTATCGGTATACTTTACTTTTTCTCTAAGTATTTCCAAATATTTAGTGAAACACCTGTCAAAGAACAGATGTTAGGGAAAGCCAGGAAGGAGCCAAAGACCTGATAAAGAATGATATTCCTAAGCAATTCCACAAATTAGCCAAGCAATTTAAATGTGCCACCTTCCAGACATGGCATTCAGCCACTCTTGCATATAACACATGACAAAATGTTCAGAGATGAAAATGAATACATGTATGAAGAAATGACAAATGGCAGTAGCCAAACCATGAACAACATAATGTTTCTCTTCATTTGGCAAGATGGCGATTGCATAGTCCACAATCATCCTTGTTTCACCCCTTCCTCCAAGAAAAACTGTAGGAAGGACCAATAAAAATTTCATGAGCTTCGTTTGCTACCCCTACTGTTGAAGCTCCCCTCCCACTCACCCACCTTGAAACTCATCTATAAGTCATCCTATCAAAAAGTGACCTGCTTGAAAAGATTAGAGTTGACTCTAATAGTCTGAAACTTTAACTCTCAAATTACATTAACTCTCTCCTCCCAAAGGACTTTATATAAATCATACAGGGTTCCCATCCTGAGCCTTTATCTCTTCTCTATACAACTTCAATTGCTGATTTCATTAGCTCCAATGGATATATCTCTATTCTGAATATTCTGAAATATCCTGCCTGAAATTCTCAGCTGACCTTTGATTTTGCATCCCAGATTGGATGGCCAGTAGATATCTTACACTCAATATGTTCAACATCGAACTCATTTTCCAATAAACTTTCCCCAACCTCTACATTCTCTATTACCAAAGAGGGTAACACTGACTTCTCAGTTCCTCAGGCTAACAACCTAGGAGTGATCCTGGATTTCTCAAAATCTTTCATGCTTCAAATCCAATCTACTACCAAGGCTTGCTAATTTTCATGTTTACATTGAGTATGCTTTCTTCTCTATTCTGAGAGCAGGCTTTCATCAATTCATACCTGTATTATTGCAATAGTCTACTAGTGGGTCTGCCTGCCTCAAGTCTCTTCCAACTTCAATCCCCACCCCCACTTTTGTCACCAAAGTGATTTTCCTAAAGTTCAGATCTGATCATGTCACCCTTCCCTTTGCTCTTCCCCCTCCTCACACACTCAATAAACTCTAGTGGTTCTCTATTGCCTCCAGGATCAAGTTTTACATTTACAATATAAAAATTCCTTCATAACTTAGCCCTGTGCTACATTTTCACTCTTCCACCTTATTTCCTGAAAAGTACTCTTCAAAACAGTAACAGTAACCACCTGGCTGTTTAAGTCTCTGGGCATTTTCACTGGCAGCCTCCCATGGCTGAAATGCTCTCCCTCCTCTGCTCCAACTCTTGACCACCCTGGCTTTCTTTAAGTCCCAGCTAAAATCCCTTTTTGTACAGGAAGTCTTCTCCAATTCCTCTTAATTGTATTGCCTTCCCTCTGATAATTATTTTCTATTTATCCTGAACATAGTTTGCTTTGTACACATTTATTTGCACATTGTAAGCTCTTTGAGGGTAGAGACTGTATTTTGCCTCTTTTTTATTCTCAGCACTTAGCACTATGACTGGCACATAGTAGGTGCTTAACAAATGTTTGTTATTCATTTTAGAGGTAGTATATTAAAACATATACCATACATTTTCAGATATTATAGTGAGTATATTATACTCACTTTGTAAGCAGTATATTAAAATGTGGCACATTGAGAAAACCAGATGATTAAAGATCTGGTCTCTAGGACTGCTTTCTGTATCTCTGAGTATTCCCAGGTTAGAGACAGCCTCAGTAAAATCCTGTTAATAGCACTAATATCAAGAAATGAATAATTTCATTCCCTAGCACCAACACATGAAGTACCAGTATGTTTTGTTTGATTTTTTTTACTTGTGACCCTTAGTGGCAATTAGTTATTATATACTTCATTTTTATTTCATTTATTTTTTGACTATACAAAAATAATCTGTAGCTTAGAGCACACACACACACTCATGTATGTTCAGTACTACATAGAAATTAATTAATTTCTCATCAAACAAAAAGAATGCATACTGTTAGTTCTGAGAAGAGGGTTCAAAAGGCAATTTTTCCCCCAACATACTCATTTATTTCAAAAACCATAGCTCTTTGTTCTAAAATTGACCTCTGAAAATAGTCTGGGAGTCATGAACCATGCTCAAAAGTATTTCTTTTCTACAAACTCAATTTTTCATTTAATTGGTAACTGGAAACTGATGAACACGATTTTAGCATCCAAATGACATAAGGCAAAATGTTGAATTTCTACAGAATGAGAACTACTAATCAGTCATTCCTGATCTTTGTCCCCACACTTTCACCTTCTGCCTACCACCTACCCCTCAGGAATAAAGTTATTTGTTCTACTTGGTAAACATTTATTAAATGCCTATGGTGAGGAAAACACTATGCTGAGCCCTTGGAAGAAAAAGATAAACATGCTGTGTTGCCTGTCTTCCAAGATCTTACAATCTGACAAGGGGGATAAGACCAATGTGAAAATAAGGTTGGCAGAAAACAAAATCCAATGTTGCATCCCTCAGTGAATGGAAACTTTGAAAACAGAGGCTGGCTGTTTATGATATTAGATTGACTTTTCTCTGCATCGGTTGGTACAATTCTCTGAAAAATAGCATGTTTGTTGGATTAAATGGAATAGGATAGGATGGGATTGAAATTTCTGCTGAATGACTCCTTTGTCTCACTCTTTCTTTTCTTCCAATACATATTTCCTAGTCAGCACGTAGCCAGTCGGTACATACTTTGATCCAATTCCCTGGTTCTTTGTATTACCTGCTATTCGGTTTCATTCCAAACCAGTCAACTTCAATCTCTTTCCTGCAATGCAGCAACAGAGGAGGAACTGGAATGTGATGACCCATCTCCTTTTGTAAATGTGTACCTATCAGGATGGTCTTGCTCTTATTACGAAAAGTTGTCTTTGAAACCAATCTCCATTTTTGCCCACCAACATACATCGGTAGTTTTTAAAATATAATCATTTTAAATTTTCTCTTCCTGAATTTCGCCTATTTTATCAAGAGGAAGGCCCAAACATAGAATTTTTCTTTTAACAATGGAATGGGATGGAGTGGGATAGGATGGGATGGGATGGGATGGAGATGGAAAGGGATGGGATCAAATGGGATGAGATTAGAATGGAATGAAATTGAGATGTCCAGGCCAAGTATTATAAGAAAATTTAAGAGGGAAACTAATGTTAAACAAAATCTTGTTATAGTCAAAAAAAACTCAAGAAAAATTTCAGTTTTTCAGCTAAAGCAAATATTTACCTGTCAGTATGTTCCTTAATTGCAGCTGCATCTTGACAACAAATCATAGTTTCCAGGGAAAGGAGGAGATACTGTAAGAAGGAAGGGTATAAGCCTCTCTGAGAGTGGGTGTTGCAATTGTAATGTAATGCATTCTGAGCATTAAATAATAGCAATCTAATAAAGAATACCTCAATGGCTAGGATGTCCAGCGTGGTGTTTGGTTATCATTAACAAATCACATTTTTCTCCCTTTTTTCTCTTAGTAATCACTCTCTCCCATAGCATACCACAGCTCATATTCTTTTGACAGAAAGCAATTCCTTTTCTCCCATTTCTCTTTAACTCTGTAATGAAACCCTAATGAATACTAAAGGATTTTGTGAAAGGTACAATAATAATCTATTGTATTACTGATTGAAAAGAATTCAATACATATTCAGAGAGATTTAAAAGGGCCTGATTTTCAAACAAATAGTTTTGATAGGCAGATTCAGGACAAATGCTAAACTGTATTTAATTAAGCTGAGGGACCCTATCCTTCCTTACAATAATTCTCCACATGTCAAATTGATATCTTTAATATTTTTTAAAACCATCCTAATGTGATGAACCAGTTTGCTATTTAACAATAATATTTTTTTTATTTTTATGATACTTTCGTATGTCATTCTCCAGGGAATGCCATGGTGGGATATCAGTGAACATTACGGATAAAATGGTGCTCCAGAAAGCCAAAGATGGTATGCTGCTGCTGTTGTCCAGTAGTGTCCAACTCTCTGTGACCCTATTTGAAGTTTTCTTAGTAGAGATACTGAAGTCATTTGACATTTTCTTCTCCAGCTCATTTTACAGATCAAGAACTGAGGCAAACAGGATTAAGTGACTGCCCAGGATCACACATATAGGAAATGTCTGATGTCAGGTTAGAATACATGAAGATGAGTCTTCCTGACTCTAGGCTCAGCACGTTATCCAGTGTGCCACCTAGCTTTCCAGAAAAACTGGTATACCAGCAGCAAAATTTTGGGCAAGTCCTGCTGCAAAGTGGCAACCTGAGCAAGATATGTATGTGCATACATGTGTGTGTATGCATATGTGTGCATTTTATAAATTTTGTAGAAAAAAATGTTTCTAGTTCTCTTAAACTACCAGTGTTTTAGGTTAAGCTAAGGAAATTAATAATGATGATTATAGGTAGCATATATAGTGCTTTAAGGTCTGCAAAGTGCTGTATTTGTTATCTCATTCAATCCTCACAATCACCGTATTTTACAAATGAGGGAACTGAGGCTGAGAAAAATAAAGTGACTTGCCTGGGGTCACAGAACTAAGAAGGATCTGAACTAAGGTCCTCCTTACTCCAAATCTTGCCCTCTTTTCCACTGTACCACATAGCTGCTTCATACTATGTACATGAAAATGGAACGTTGCCATAATGTTTGAGGAATTTCCAAAATAATCAATCAATAAATTCACAGGCATTTTTAAGTGACGATGACAAGCCAGACATTTACTGAGTATTGAGAATTCAAAATTAAAAGGGTTCCTGTCCTTAAGGTGTTTACAGTCTAGCTGGGCGTAGAAAGAATGACAGTATGTACATGCATTAGTGCTCACAAAATAGATACTAGTTAATGGGGAGGAGGAATGGATACTAACAGTCAATGAAATCAAGACTAGCACATTATAGAAGACTGTACATAAGAGACAGAGAAATAAAGAATTGTAAGGGACAGGAGTAAATTCCAGGTGTGATGGGGCACAGTAAGAATGCCAATTTAGCTGGGGGAGCATGTATAGTAAATCTGGAAAGGGCTAAGATAATAAAATAAAAATGACAAAACTAAGTCATTTCCTTATTCAGTGCCATATTAATCAAATCATCAAAGCATTACTTTATAGAACTAGAATATATTTTTTAAAAAACCCCTGGAGCAAGAAAAGGTCAAGAAAATCAAGGGAATTAATAGGGAGAAAAGTGGCCAAGATGGGAGTCTAGTGATTCCAGATCTTAAGTGATACTAAAGAGGTCTCATCCAAATCTCACATTTTAGAATTTTGTGATATGGATGATGATCCAGCAAAGTATATTGAGTAAGAGAAGTTAGAGAAGGAGGGGGAGAACCAATAGTTAGCATGTAAACAACAATAGTATATTCATGTATATAGAGCTTTAAGGATTTCAAAGCACTTACCACATTATGGTATTTGATCTAAGAGATGGCAATGTCATGAAAATCCTTGGTCAATTTCCATATTCAAGAGCCCTAGCCTAACTGGTCATACATCTTATATGTTTATAATTTTATTTGATAAAATTCAGAAGCATTATGTATCATATGACCTACAGACAAAATTAAAGGGAAAATGTTTTTAAGACCAGAGTGAAAAAAATTGAATTTGATAAATATTAACTAAGAACTACTTCATTCATGATAATGTACTGAGCGGGAGAGGTAGAGACAAAAATGTCACTGTTCCTTGCCCTCAAAGGTCGTTCATTTTTCTCAAGAGATACCACTAGTTGTGTGACCCTAGGCAAGTCACTTAACTAAGTTTGCCTCAGTTCCTTATCTATAAAATGAGCTGAAGAAGGAAGTAGCAATTCATTCTAGTATCTTTGGCAAGAAAATCCAAAACGATCTCAGAAAAAATTGGACATAACAGAAATGATTGCACAACAAAATCTCCTGTGATTTCACTAAATGAAGTGTGAAATTTCAGAACTGGTAGTAAAAATATAGGTCACATCTGTATAGAAATGATACTTTGCTTCTGTCATCAACACCCTCTCCTTTTTGCCTAAATTGTGTATTTAAAGATAATTATATTGTTATAATACATGGGTCTCAAATTCTAATTTATCACCTATTTACTCATTTAAATCACATGAAGCAGGACATCACAGTAGAGCAGATCCTGGTCTGGAAGTTGGGAAGTCCTGGATTCAAAACCTGTCTCAAACATCAACTAGTTGTATGCCTGCAAATCACTTAAACTTCTCTGTCCCTCATTTTCTGAGGATAAGACTCCATGACTTCTGAGGCCTCTTCCAGCTAACTTGCCCCCCCATATATATATATATATATATATATGTTTGTGTGTGTGTATGTATACATACACACACACATACACATATTCCTATGACTCAGTATCCTAATATAGGTATGAGAGTTTAGACAACTCTTCAATATTAACTCAATTGGAAGCCTATCTAACAAAACCTCAGTGAACTGGGAATCCTTACTCCAACCAAGAAAAACTATAGAATTCCAGCTTAATGTATGGTTTTATACCTTTATGGTGGTAGATAATGATATCTTATGAAATTCTATTAACTTCATGTTTGGTTGAAAATTATGGAGGAAAACTAACAAAATAGAATGGAAAATCTCTAAATCTGAAACTTCAAAATTTTGATTGGTATAGTTCACAAGAAATTGTATTCAATAAAACATATATTGTTTATATTTAAACTTCAAGGTTTTTATATATTTACTGAAAAGTATAAAAAAAAAACTCTAAGCTAAAATTCTTATAGAAGGAAGAAATTATATGAGTATGAGTGTTTACATCCGTATCTACATGCAGTCACTTCTCTTCATTTGCGGTAATTTTATTCTATGAACTCATCACAAACATTGAATTAATGAACATTTAATTATAGTTTCTAGGGGAAATATGAGGTTAGTTTCCTGCAAGCCTCTGGTCACAACATTTGCTTTAGCACTTTCCAGAGCAGACTCACATACAGATTGACAAATTTCTTCTTCTTTTTTTCTGGATGTACCATATTGTTGATTCATTAATATTGAACTCACAACCAACAGTACCATAACTCATGCATGAACAAAGCTTATCTCACACGTATTTTCTCCACAAGGCAGATCGTATCCTTCTTGTGCTTAGAAACACTAAACAACATTTCAGCACTATGCTTAGAGGTCATTTAAACAGCAAATTTCCAACAAAAAGTACAAAAATATGAAAAAACATTGGCATGATTTTGGCCATGAAAAGGATACTTGTTTACAGGATGAGGGCTGAAACAAGACAGCTGAGCGTCACCTTTGACCTCAGCTGGGAATAGATGTTGTAGAGAGAGTCAGATTTTTTGCTGTTTTGTATGAGTCTGAGAATAACTACAAATGATCACAAATGCTGTACAGGTATTTATTTTGAGATTACAAATGAATATTTTTTGAGTAGGTGAATGTACAAATATAGAATCCACAGATGCAGATTTATTTTAATAGCTAGCATGTATATAGAAATATAAGATTTGCACACTACATTATAAATGTTATTTCATTTGATCCTCACACAATGTGATGAGATAAATTGCATTTAACAGATAAGGAAACTGAGGCAGACACAGGTTAAATAACTTGCCCCAGTTTAGACTACTATACAAGTGTCTAAAACAGGATTTCAAGTCCAGAACTCTTTTCATTGTGCTACCCAGCTGCTTCTATCTATCCATCCATCTACATCTATCTATCTATCCATCTATCCATCTATCTATCTATCTGTCTGCCTGCCTATCTTTCTGTCTGTGTCTGTCTATCTATCTATCTATCTATCTATCTATCTATCTATCTATCTATCTATCTGTCTGTCTACCTATCTTTCTGTCTGTGTCTATCTATCTATCTGTCTGTCTGTCTGTCTATCTATCTTTCTATCTGTGTCTGTCTATCTATCTGTCTGTCTGTCTGTCTATCTATCTTTCTGTCTGTGTCTATCTATCTATCTGTCTGTCTGTCTGTCTGCCTATCTATCTTTCTCTCTGTGTCTATCTATCTGTCTGTCTGTCTATCTATCTTTCTGTCTGTGTCTGTCTGTCCATCTACCTATCTATCTATCTATCTGTCTGTCTGTCTGTCTGCTTGTCTATCTCTGTCTGTCTTTCTGTCTGTGTCTGTCTATCTATCTATCTGTCTGCCTGTCTATCTCTATCTTTCTGTCTGTGTCTGTCTATCTATCTGTCCGTCTGCCTGTCTATCTATCTCTGTTTATATATCTTTCTGTCTGTGTCTGTCTGTCTATCTATCTATTTATCTGTCTTTCTGTCTGTCTATCTATCTATCTATCTATCTATCTATCTATCTATCTATCTATCTATCTATCTATCTATCTATCTATATCTGCCTGTCTGTCTATCTCTGTCTATCTATCTTTCTGTCTGTCTATCTATCTATCTCTGTCTCTATCTGTGCTACATCTTTCTGTTTGTCTATCATCTGTCTATCTGGGGAGAAGTTCATATTTGTTTGCTCTATAGTACTAAAATCTTGGGTAGGGGGAGCAAGCAAAGCACTATTGAGGAAAAAGGTTATACTGTAGATTAAAGATGTTTTTCATTACATGAAAATTACCATGTCACGGGCCTCCTAAATGATAGTTTCAATTTTTAGATTGTAAAAAACTTAATGTTTCTGTCTCTTTCTCTATCTCTATCTCCCTAATAAGCATGTACATGCACACACACATACATGCACACACACACACAGTAAAAAGTTTAGAATTTGATTTATAATTGCAGTCATTTCTTAACCTCTTGATTACCTTTAATAGTGGACAATGCAAAAACGTGATTTTAGTGATTAGTTTTAAACTCACTATTGTCTCAATACATGATGGATTTAATTCCCATCCTCTCTTAAGTTCTTGTCTCCTCTTATGGGATCACAGAAATAGCTAAAAGATTAATAGAAAAAAGGGAAGGAACGGTATGCAATAAATTAGGTGACAAGGGTTTGTAAATTTTGCAAATTAGGTTATGGAGAAGATGTGCTTACATTACTTGATTTTGTAGTCATATAGAATATAGCCATTTTTTTTCTACAAACAAAGTTGCTTGTTTAATCAATTAAGTTGTGTGTGTGTCTTTTCATCTATACTATTTCTCTCTATTTTCAGGGAATATTAGTTCCCATTGTGGGAGTGTTTTAAGATTTATGAAAGACTTTCCTCATAACAATTCTTGAAGGAGATAGTTTAAGCATTATTGTCCCCATTTGTCAGGCAAGAATACTGATGCACAGAGAGTTTAAGTGATTTGTGCAAGGTAATAAAGCTATTAAATGTGTATGAACAGGACTCAATCTTCTGATTTCAAGATAAATGTTTTTTCCACCACACCATTATCATTTTTACTTCTATCTTTTTTCCTTTCTTTTTTTTTTGAAATCTGTGAACTCTGAATTGTGAAGAGCTTCTACTATATGAACTCCCTCTACTTTTGCAGGAAGGCAACTGCCAATAAGTTATAGTCTTAAAGAGTTACCTGGGACACTGAGGTGCTTGGAGATTTTTTTCCAAAGTCACACCTGTAGTCCATTTCAGAAACATGGCTAGTACCTAGATTTTACCTGCTTCTAGTCTTCTATCCAATGTTCCATTGTGTCCTTTAACAAAGATTTATGTTTCAAAATGGATACCTATATATCAGTGAGCATTTAATGAAGGTCTTCTAATATATACACGACACTATATTTTTAGTAGAGTAGCTGCTTAATTACTTTTGTCAACTTGAACTAAATCAAATAAAAAAATCATTTCTGAGTGAATCTATCTTACAGACCATAAAGTCCAAATAAGTGTGGTTACCACATGGAAACTGCTAACAGTAAACAGCTCAGTACGTGATTTCTGCCACCTAGGATGTGGTCTTCAACAATTTTGTAATCAGACAAAATCAACCTTGTGAAGCTAGCATGTATAATTATGGGATAACATTTTTATCATCACAATGGAAACCAAAAATAGAACTATTGGAAGACAAAAGAATGGAAGGGAAGCTAATTGTAACCTTGAAAAAATTAATGTTATAATTTTTTTTTCCCTCGCATTGAAAAAGTTTTAAGAATTCTCTAAGCACATATAATTAACAAGTTTCCTGAAGCTTTAGAGGTAGAGTCAATGTGGCAGAGAAAAGTCAGGAACTTGCCTGATTTCTCCCCAATTTCCCTCAGAAACAATGTTAAATCAAGCTTCTAAATGGATTCTAGAGTAAGAGAACCTACAAAAAGATGGAGTGAAACATTTTTCCAGCTTAAGATAATTTAGCAGGTCTTTTGGAAAAGTCATCTCACTTGGGTAAAAAGGTAGTACAGTTCATGGCAAACAATGTCTGGGGGAGCCAGTGAGAGGCCACAGCACAGATCTCTATTGATTCCCCTCAAACCTGGCTCAGCAGGCCATTGAAACAGCAGTCTAGCTGTGAGACCTCCAGTCCCAGCACAGAAGACAAACTGCCAGCCCTGGAAACCAGGAAAAAACACGTATGACTAGGCTAGGGCACCCTAGTGCAGTGGGCAAACTGCCAACATCTGAGGCCACAGCACACAGACACAGTGCTGAGGGACCTGGCTCCAAGTACAAGAAGCTTAGGAAGGTGCCAGATGGAAAAGGAGGCACAAAAGCTAACTGAAGAAAATAATTACTCAAAAATTAGAATTGGACAAGTGGAAGCTAATGACCCTATGAGACATCAAGAGTCAATCAAACAAAACCAAAAGAATGAAAAAAGAAGAAAATGCAAAATACCTCACTGAAAAAGCAACTGTCCTGGAAAATAGATGCAAGAGAGATAATTTAAGAATTAACAGACTACCTGAAAGCCATGATCCAAAAAAAAAAAAAATTAAAAAGGCCTAGACAACATCTTTTAAAAAAATTATCAAGGAAAACTGCCTTGAGGGCCTAGAACCTGAGGGTAAAATAGTCATTGAAAGAATCCACCAGTCACCTACTGAAAGAGATCCCAAAATGAAAACTCTAAGGAATATTATAGCCAAATTCCAAAATTATCAGGTAAAGAAGAAAATACTACAAGCAGCCAGAAAGAAACAATTCAAATATCATGGAGTCACAGTTGGGATTGAATATGACTTAGCAGTTTCTATATTAAAGCATCAGAAGGCTTGAAATTTGATATCCAGAAGGCAAAGGTGCTTGGATTGCAACCAAGAATCAATTATCCAACAAAACTGAGAATAATCTTTCAGGGTAAAAGATGGATATTCAAGGAAATAGGGGACTTTCAAATATTCCTGGTGAAAAGACCAGAGCTAAGTAGAAAATTTGATTTTGAAATTTTGAAAACAAAGAAACTGAAGAGAATATAAAGAGCTACAAAGGAAAGAAAAATAATGTTATTCAATGAAGTTAAACTGTTTACATCCCTACACAGAAAGATTATACTTATAACTCTTGAGAACTGTACCTTTATTAGGGCAGTTAGAAGGGGTATACATAGACAAAAGGTTTGGGTATAAGTTGACTTTGAAGTAATGATATAAAAATAATTAAGTGGGGAAACAAAGGATTGTACAAGTAATTGAGGATAATAGAGGCAAAATAGAGTAAATTGCATTGCAGTAAATTGCAGAAGACCTATTATGGTAGGGGAAAGAACGGGGTGGTGGCATTGTTTGAATCTTATTCTCATTGGATTTGACTGAAAGAGGGAATGGCATACATATTCATTTGGGTATAGAAATTTATCTTGCCCTATAGTGAAGGAGGCTAAGGGGAAAATAAAAGGGAAGGGGGGACTCCTGATAGAAGGGAGGGCAGATTGAAGGAGGCACTAGTGAGAAGCAAAACATTGGTGAGGAGTGACAAGGTGAAAAGAGAGAGAGGAACCTATAAACAGGGAGGGAAAGAGGATGGAAGGAAATGCACAGTAACCATAACTGTGAATGTAATAGGAATAAATTCTCCCATAAAATTAAAGCAAATAATAGACTGGATTAAAAACCAGAATCCCTACAATATGTTGCTTACAAGAAACACATCTGAGGCAGAGGGACACAGAGTAAAGGTAAAAGGCTAGAGCAGAATTTATTATGTCTCTGCAGAAGCAAAAAAAAAAGCAGAAAAGCAAAAACAAAAACAGATGCCATTAAAAGAGACAAGGAAGGAAACTACATCTTGGTAAAAGGTAACGAATGAAGTAATATCAATACTAAATATATGTGCACCAAGTGGTACAGCATGCAAATTCTTAGAGGAGAGTTTAAGTGAGTTACAGAAAGAAACAATGAAACTATATTAGGGGGGGACCTCAATTTCCCTGTCTCTGAACTAGATAAATCTAGACACAACATAAGCAAGAAAGAAATTAAGGAATTTAGTAGAATCTTACAAAAGTTAGATATGATAGACATCTGGAGAAAATTGAATGGTGACAGAAAAGAATGTACTTTTTTTCTCAGTGGTACATGACACCTACACAAAAACTTACCAAGTATTAGACCATTAAAAAACTCACAATCAAAAGCAAGGAGGCAGAAATATTAAATGGTTCCTTTTTAGATCATGATGCAATAAAAATTGTATATAATAAATGGCCATAGAAACAAAGGATAAAAATAATTGGAAACTAAATACTCTAATCCTAAAGAATGAGTAGATCAAACAACAAATCATGGGAACAATCAATAATTTCATCAAAGTGAATGACAACAATGACATAACATACCAAAATTTATGGGATACAGCCAAAGTAGTAGGGAAAATTTCATCTCTTTAAATACATGAATAAAACAGAGAAAGAGATCAATGAATTGGATATGCAATTTAAACAGCTTCAAAAAGAACAAATTAAAAATCCTCAAATACCAAATTAGAAATTCTGAAAATCAAAGGAGAGATGAATATTTACAAATACAGATTAAAGAAAGAGGAAACAAAATTCTTAAATAACCCCATTTCAGAAAAAGAAATTGAATAAGCCATCAATGAACTCCCTAAGAAAAAATCTCCAAGGCCAAAAGTATTTACAAGTAAACTCTACCAAACATTTAAGAACAATTAAGCTCAATCTTATACAAACCATTTGGAAAAATAAGCAAAGAAGGATTTCAAAAAAATTTCTTTTATGATACAAATATTTTGCTGACACAACCAGGAAGAGTCAAAAGAGAGAAAATTATAGACCAATTTCCCTAATAAATATTGATGCAAAACATTTCAATAAAATATTGGCAGAGAAATGATGACAATTTATCATGAGAATAATACATTATGGTCAGGTGGGATTTAAATGAGGAATTGGAGGCTTAGGAAAGCTATTGGCAAAATTGACCATATCAGTAACAAAACCAACAGAAATAATATTATTATTTCAATAGATACAGAGAAAACTTTTGCCAAAAAACAGCACCTATCCCTCGTAAAAACACTAGAGAATATAAGAATAAATGGAGCTTTCCTTTCAATGATAAGTAGTATCTATCTAAAACCATCAGCAAGCATTATCTGAAATGGAG
This sequence comes from Bettongia penicillata ogilbyi, assembly GCA_023548195.1. Classification (NCBI taxonomy): domain Eukaryota; kingdom Metazoa; phylum Chordata; class Mammalia; order Diprotodontia; family Potoroidae; genus Bettongia; species Bettongia penicillata. The sequence goes on along the minus strand of JAJHZJ010000287.1, from coordinate 5,581,103 downwards.
GTAAACTAGAAGCCCTCCCAGTAAGATCAGGAGTGAAACAAGGGTGGTCCTTATCATTACTATTATTCAATATTGTACTGGAAACATTAGCTTTAGAAGTAAGAGAAGAAAAATTAAATTACATATTATTATTACCTTGGGGAGATACAGAGGCTCTTCCCTTCTACTATACAATTCACACAGTCATCCATTACTACTGAAAAAAGCTATAGTTTTGAGCATATGAACCTTTGTTAGCAAGGTGGTATCTATGCTTTTTAGTATGCTATCCAGATTTGCCATGGCATTCTTTCCAATGAGCAAGCACCCTTTAATTTCGTGAATACAATCATTGCTACAGTCATCTTTGAGTTGAAGAATATAAAATCTGACAGTGTATCCATTTCTCCTCCTTTTTGGCAGGAAGTGATGGGGCAAGTTTTCAAGATCTTAGGTTTTTTTTTAGTTTGTTTTGTTTTTTACATTAAGCTTTAAGCCAGCTTTTATACTTTCCACTTCCACTCTCATCAAGAGGATTCGTAATTCCTTTTTACTTTGTGCCATCAGAGTGGAATCATCTGCATATCTGAAGCTGTTGTTGTTTCTCCTTGCAACCTTAATCGTGGTATTTGATTCATGCAGCCTGGCATTTTGCATGATGTACTCTGCATATAATTTAAATAAGTAAGTGACAATGTACAGCCTTATTGTACTCCGTTTCTAATCTTAAACCAATCAGTTGTTCTGTGTTTGCTTCTTGGCCAGTATATAGTTTCCTTATGGGATAAATAAAATGATCTAGTACTCTCATTTCTTTGAGAACTTGCTACAATTTTTTGTTATCCACACAGGCAATGCTTAGTGTATTCAACGAAACAGAAGTTGATTTTTTTTCTGGAACTCCTTTGTTTTCTCCATAATCCAGTGAATGTTGGCAAGCTGTTCTCTGGTTCTTCTTACTCTTCAAAAACCACCCTCCTCTTCTGGTAATTCTCAGTTCATATATTGCTGAAGACCAGCTTGCAGAATGTTAAGCATCATCTTGCGGGCATGTGAAATGAGTGAAGCTATTCAACAGTTCGAACATTCTTTGTCATTGCCCTTATTTAGGAATGGAGCCAAAATGCAGAGTAAAGCAGGGACTCTCCCAAGCTCTCCTCCAAACCCCAACTAAGACCTTTTAAAAATAACTCTAAACAAATTCTAGAGCTGCAGAACCCACAAAAAGACAGAGTGAAACAAATTTCCAGCTCAAGACAATCTGGAAAGTTGGTGGGAAAGGTTTGTTGTGCCAAGGTGAGAGAGGAGTACAGTCTAGCACAGATCAAACACCAGAAAACCTGACACTAGCCTTAGGTTCACTGAATCACTAGCAGAAGTTGCAGTTTGCAAACCTCTTAGCCCAGAATAGCAAAGACAACTCAGAAGGGGTGGCAGGAAAGACTTGTTGCACATGGGTGAGAGTGGAGGACAGTCCAGCACAAGCGCAGGCCCTGGGAGTGACTGAATCAGAGGCAGCAGGGGATGCTTCTAAAGTTCTCAGCCCACAGAAAAGGGGTCGAACAACTGGCCAGAAGGAGATCACAGGGGTCTTTTTGCTAGCACTATAGTAGGACTCTATTGCTTTCCCAATACTCAGATCCAGGTCACAGTCCTGGGTGGCAGTTTCAGGGCAAGGAAAAGCACTAGGATAGCAGAACTTGTGGCAGCAGTGGAGAGGGGATCTTCCTCACAGTTCCAGGGCAGAAAACAGTACTTGTGGTGGCTCACAGACCAAAGCACAGGCCAAGAGGGGAGTAAACACTTCTCAAATCATACCACCTTGGAAGAACTGAAAATTTACAGGTCCCTGGAAGTGTCTCTGAAAGGAGGGACAATGTGCCCTCTACCCTGGGATCGGAGCCCTATTTTAACAAAGAGTTAAAAGTAAAATAATACGCTGGACAAAATGAACAAGCAAGGGGAAAAAAAACTCAGACTAGAAAATTATTGTGGTGACAAGGAAGATCAAAACACACACTCAAAGATAACAAATTCAAAGCTCCTACATCTAAAGCCTCCAACAAAAGTCTGAATTGCTCTCAGGACATGGAAGAGTTCAAAAAGGATTTTGAAAATCAAGTAATCAAGTAATAATCAAGGTAGAGGGAAAATTGGGAAGAGAAATGAAAGTGATGCAAGAAAATCATGAAAAACAAGGATTGGAACATAAACTGATCTTTTCCAATTCAGCGGCCACTATGGCTGGCATGTTGAGGTCAGCATTTTAACAGCATCACCTTTTAGTTGTTTTTTTTTTTTAATCTTTTATTCATTATATGTAGTGTCACAGACATATTTTATTTCATTTAGTACATAGTATTTTATTTCTTCCAATTACATGTAGTTTTCAATCTTTAATTTATAAGATTTTGAGTTTCAATTTTTTTCTCTCTCTCCTTTCTACCCCTCTCCCCAAAATGGCAAGCAATATCATGTAGGTTATACATGTGCAATCATGTAACACATATCTCCACATTTGTCATGTTGTAAAAGAAAAAACAGAACAAAAGGGAAAAGCCATAAAAAATCAAAAAGAAAAAAAAGTGAAAATGGTATGTTTCAATCTGTATTCAGACTCCGTAATTCTTTCTCTGAGTATCTATAGTATTTTCCATCATGGGTATTTTGGAATTGTCTTGGATCTCTCATCAGCCATAAAAGGTTACAATTTCTCTAGCACACTAATTTCTCAAGAATATATTATCCATTTAAAAAAGTATTTTGAACTCAAGCACCAAAACATCTCAGCATTTCCATGCATGTAGCAGAACACAAAAAAATTTTATATAAAAACAATGAATCCCCATTTTAATTCATATACACATACATATATGTGTATATATATACACAGACACACATATATATATATATATATTTATATGTGTGTGCATATACATAATTAAACTTGAATGAATATGTGTAGAGTGCCTACAACATCTCTTCTTCTGGAGAGGCTAAGGACCTTGATTCCAGGAGAATCATGATGATGTGTAAAGAAAATGTCTTGGGACACTGAAGCCTGTGAAAACTGATTCTAGTTAATTAACCATGTGCTAAGTAAGAATATCATTGATTGACAACAGAGGTATTTTAAAAGGCCAGTCAGCATGAGCAATGTTTTCTTTCATCTCTCTCATTCTTAAGGATCTCCGTAACCCTTTTATTTATGAAATCCAGTGAGAAAACCTGCCTGGCACATAGTAGACACCTAATAAATGCTAATTAGATAACCAAAGGTAAGACCACATCTTTTGCCATTTGGGATATTGCATTCCAAGATCTCTTCTCATTTTAAGTAAATGCTTCCAGGTCTTGTGTGATCTTGATTAGTTCATTGGTACTTGAATGGTTTTTTTCTGGATGTTTGTGGAATTTTCTTTGGCTTGTAAGTTCTGGATCTTATTTATGATATTCCTTGGACTTTTTATTTGGAGGTTCCTTTCATGAAATTACTGGAAGATTCTTTCTATATTTAATTCATCCTTTGGTTCTAATAACCCTCAGCAGTTCTCATTTACGATTTCTTGAAATGTGGAGTCTAGGCTTTTATTTTTTAACTGTACTTTTCAGAAAGTCCACTATGTCTTAAAGTCTTTCTCCTTGACATGTTTTTCAGGTCAATTGTTTTTGATGTCACTTTTTTTCTATTTTTTCAATCTTTTTTATTGTATTGTGGCATTTCTTGCTACCTTATGCATCATTTGTTTCTTTTTGGTTTTTCCTAGTTTCCAGGGAACCCGTTTCTTGACTAAGATTTATTCTCCTCTAAAAGACTTATTGTCTTTGCAATTCTTTCTTCCATAGCCTTTATATCATTTTCTATCTCTTGTTATATTTCTTCTAGGACTATTCATGTAAATTCTTGTGGAAAATTCATTTGTTTTCCTTTGCATCTCTGCTTAAAATTTTTACACAGTTACTTCTTTTAGCAGCTCTAGATTTGCAACAATTTTTCATATTGATTAATATCTTCTTTGTTTCATCATCTCTCCAGTTTTATTTCCTGAATTGGGTCTTTGTGCCAGCACTAGGTTCTTCCCTCTACTGAGCTTTTGGGTGTGTTTTTCAATCCCACCTGCTTTCCTGAATCCCCTGGGTTTCTATGTTGACCTTCACTTCCTGAAGTTAGACCCTTCCTGCCTCACTCTCCCCTTGGATCTTTAAGGTTCATAGCACAGCCCTGCCTCACTTAAATCCAACTCACTTGCAAGTCATGATGTCACCTTCCTGATGTTACAGTCCAGTTCAAAAATGAAGGACAAACAATCTGTGAGTAGAAGCAGCTACCCCACTGGCGACCCAACTGGCCAGCTCCAGTAGGGCAATGTAGCTCCTTCCTTCCTTCCTTCACTCCTTTCCTCCTCTCTCTTTATCCATGTAGGGCATCATACCCTTAATTATAGGTGCTCTGAAGGAGTATAAATTTTGATCACTGAAACCTTGTCTTGGGGTTTATGGCCTAGATTTCTTTCTTAAGGACAATGCCTTAAACCCAAATCACTCTGGCTATCATTGATTGCTCAACAATAGGTCTCAGTGCAAACCTTACTTGGTCATTTTTTTGGGTCCTGATGGCTCAGAGTGAGTATAAATTGTAATTCTTTCTGTTTTGTTCAGAAATCCTGAGGGTCTTCCCCTCAAAGACTGATTTTTTTTGACTAGGTAAAAGGCCATTTTTTGCCTCATTTCCTACCTAGCCTTAAAATAAGTTTCTGATATAGAAAGAAAGCTTGATATCATAAGAAAATTCAGAAAGTACAGGAAATTTTGCCTGTCAGATGTATGAATAAGGAAAGAGTTTGTTACCAATCAAGAGAAAAAAGATGACAGGAAGTAAAGTAGATAATGCCAATGTCTCCTAGTGCATCCTAGGCCATATCCAGTCATCCTGATGAATATCTAGTCACTGGATTCAGACGGCTCCAGAGGAGAAGTGAGGCTGGTGACCCTGCACAGCCCTCCCTCACTCAAAACAAAGTCAAGTGCAAGTCATGTCATCATTTCGCTGATGGCATGGTCTTCTTTGACAACGAAGGACAAACACAACAATCTAGCCTTAATCACTGAATGGGCATTGCTTCAGTTAAGCTGAGACCTGAGAAACACCTTAGCTTAAAAAGGCCAGAGTTTCCCACTACCTTCAGAGCTATCTCCAGAAATTTTGATCTGTATATCTTGCCACTGAACTCAGATGGCTCTGGAGGAGAGAGTGAAGCTGGTGATTTGGAATAGCCCTCATCACTTAAATCCAATTTATTTGTGAGTCATGGCAGCACTTTCCTGATATCATGATCCTCTTAGAGAAAAAAGTACAAAAAACAACTGTCTTCTAAATTCCTCATTTTAAAAGAATCAGTTTTTCTTTAGAAGGACATTGCTGATTGCACTGACTCTCCTCACTCTTGATCAGACCCCATCTAATATTGCCAGGAATTTGATCTATGGTAGGGAAGCCCATTTTGTTCAACTTTAGCTGGGGCGGAGACAGATCCTTTTGTCTAGAAAGCTCAAGGCTAGCAGTGGTCTGGTATAGCTGGGAATGGGATACTTTCTCTGTCCAAGGATAATATGATATAGGGTGACATGAGCCCTTATTGGAAGAGTATATAAACTGTGAACCCACCACAATGATTGTCTTTGGTCCAAAAGGTATGGCCAAATGATCATCCTTATATTAACAACCTGCAGGCCTTATTAATAAAATGATTAAATTACCCAGAAACTATGTCTCTCAAATCTTTTTTTAACTGTCACAAGCCATTTTTGTGTGTGTGCATCCCCAGTGCATAGCACAGTGCCCATTACATAATTGTTTGGTTGTTGTCCTTGGTTCCCAAAGAGGAGAAAAATGACATCACCAAGATAAAGTGAAATTTCAGTGTGTCTGACAGTGGTTGATCAGACCAGTATGAGCTCAGAATGCTCTACCACAGATACTTCACGTGAATATTTGAGGTAGATACTCCAAATTTGCACATCCTACATTTACTTTGTGCTGTCTCAATTCTATTTTGCTCATACAGCACAGCACCCTTTCTGATGTAGGCATGCCATGATGAGTGGTCTTGTGCTAGTGTCTCCCATGTTGCACAGTCAAATTCAAAGCTCTTGAGAGAGAACTAGAAATTGTCATTGTATTGCTTCTTCTGACCACCATGTGCTTGTTTCCTCCATGTGAGTTCTCCATAAAATAGATTTTTTTTGGCAAGCATACATTTTGCACTCAAACAATATGGCCAGCCCATTGGAATTATGCTCTTTGAAGCATAGCTTTAATGCTTGAAGTTCAACTCAAGCAAAGACTTCAGTGTCCGGTACCTTATCCTGCCAGGTGATCCTCAGAATCTTCCTAGGACAGTTCAAATGGAAGCAATTCAATTTCCTGGCATGGTGCTGGTATACTGTTCATGTTTCACAGGCATACAACAATGAGGTCTCTGATGACTTTCAGTTTGGTAGTCAGTCTAATACCTCTTCTCTCCCAAATTTTTCTTCAGAGCCTCCCAAACACTGGGCTAGCTCTGGCAATGGATGCATCAACCTCATTGTCAATGTGTACATCCCTGGAAAGTACCTTACCAAGGTAAGTGAACTTATGCACAGCATTCAAAACTTCTCCATTTGTTGTAACCAATGGTTCCACATGTGGATGGTGTAGTAGTGGCTGATGGAGGGCTATACAAGTCACTGTTTTCTTGGTGTTAATTATTAGGCCAATATTAGCAGAGGTAGCAGAGAATTGAGCCATACTTTGTTGCATCTCAGCTTCAAAGGCTGCATTGAGTGCGCATTCATCTACAGAAAATCACACAGCAACACTCCCTCCACTTTGGTTTTAGCTTGTAGCCTTTTCAAATTAAAGAACTTACCATCAGTATGGTAGTTGACTTTGATGCCATGTTTATCCTCATTGAAAACATTTGACAACATGGCTGAAAACATTGTGCTAAAAATCATGGGGAACAAGCACACAGCCCTGTTTTACTCCACTGGTGACTGAGAAGGCTCAAGAGCATTGTTCACTATCCAGAACCCAGGCAAACATGCCATCATGAAATTGACATACAATACTGATGAACTTCTCTGGGTAACCAAATTTTGACATAATTTCCCATAAGCCCCATGACTAACCATGTCATAGGCCTTGGTCAGATCTATAAACATTGTGTACAGACCTCTATTACACTCCTGGCATCAGTTGTTGGGCAGCAAACACCACATTGACTGTTCCTCAGCCTTTTCTGAAGCCAAACTGGCTGTTGGGTATATGACTATCTTCCAGGTGAAAGATCAGCCTATTAAGAAGTACTGTAGCAAGAATTTTGCCATCAATTACAGAAAGAGAAAGACACCCCCATGATCTATTCCCTTTATCTTTATAGAGATGGATGATGGAGGTGTCCTTGAACTCCTCAGCGATAAACTCCTCTTGCCATATAACCTGGAAAATTTCAGTCAGCTTTTGCAGGACTAATGGTACCCCTACCTCCATAGTAAGCACTGAATGTGTGTGTGTGTGTGTTCATCCTTCATTGCTGAAGAAGACCATGCCATCAGAGAAATGATGACATGACTTGCACTTGACTTCGTTTTTGAGTGAGAGAGGGCTATACAAGTCACCAGCCTCACTTCTCCTGCAGAGCCATCTGAATACATTGATCAGGGTGACTGGAGATGACCCAGGATGAGGTAATTGGGGGTTAAGTGACTTGCCCAAGGTCACACACCTAGTGAGTGTCAAGTGTCTGAGGTGAGATTTGAACTCAGATCCTCCTGACTCCTGCATTAGTGCTCTATCCACTTCACCACCTAGCTGCCCCAGTAAGCACTGAATAAATATTGATTGATTGATGAAAGATTTCTTAGCACAAGTCTCATTTGATTCTTAATTGATTGGAGTGCGGAAAATGAGTGAGATTACATAATAAAACACAAACTAAGATATAGACAATCCCTCTATACCCAGTATAAATAAAGGAAAAAAAGGGTTACATTTTTTAGGATGCCTAGATCCAGAGCTCAAGCACTTATTGGAAGAAAGCAAGTACTCTATTCCCTATGGAGTCATATGTGTACAGTACAAGATTTGGAGGTGGAAACTTCTATTGGAAGGTCAAATAGATGCAACAAATAATATCTCAGATAAAAACATTTGAATTTCCATGGATGCTGGGAGTGTGGCAAATAAGCTGCAGAAATCAGTATTCAGTAAGAGACGGAAGGTTCCAGGTACTGAAGGCCCTGACCCAATGCATTCCAGGTACAGAGAAAGACTATGTTCATGCCTTCTCCATCAGCAATGTGGGTTTCAATGTTTCAAGATCCAAACTCCTTAAAGAGGAAGGAGAATGAGATTTTAAAATTCAGGGATGTGATCATTTATTGACTTCTGTTATGCCAATTTTCATTTCTATTCTAATTAAATGTTTTACTATTTCAATGCAGTTACTTTCCTGGGTGTGTTAGTATAAGAAATAATTGATTACCTAAACTGCAGTTAAGGTGTTTCCCATTTTCTAATTAAATAGGGCAAAGGAAGTCAGACGAGGGTTTTACCATGAAAATTTTCTACAATGTCCAAGAGAGTCCAAAGCTGGTAAAAACATAGATTACATTCCTGTGTCACCAAAACCAGTTGCTACATCATCATCATCATCATCATCATCACATTATCATCATCATCTCAAGAATTTACGTAACACTTGGATATTTGCAAAACCCTTTACATTTGTTATTGCACTTGATCCTATAAAGTTGAGGGTACTATTCTCCTGATTATACATATGAAGAAACTGAGCCTAAAGCAAAATAAGTAACTTGCTGAGGGTCCTATAGCTATACTAAGTTTAGATAGACAGACAGACAGACAGATAGATGGATAGATGGATAGATAGATAGATAGATAGATAGATAGATAGATAGATAGATAGATAGATAGATAGATAGATATAGTTAGTGCATAGGGCAGCATCTTCCTGAATGCAAATCCAACATTTCATCTACTCTACTCCTTAAAAAATCAAATTTCTATAAGCAGAAGAGAAATAATGACTATAATCACTATACCTTTTCCTTTACTACCAAAACTTCCTCAGTAAATTCAATTCAATCAAATTCACTAACTATTAATTAAGGATCACTATACTTAAGATACCTCTGCCATAATGTATATTAAAGTGAAAATAACACAGTTCTTGCCATCAAGGAATTTACAGTCTAATGAGGTACAAAATATTATGTATACAACTAAGTATAATGCAAGATATATTATGGTAAGGGGAAAGGAAAGTCAGGTGAACTGCTCCAAAAAAAATTTGAGGAAGGAGAGATCAGTTTTACCTGAGAGAAACAGAGAGTGTTTCATGGAGATAGTGGCACCTGGGCTGAGCCTTTAAAGAAAGGAAATGACTTCAACAGATGGAGATGCCGTAACTGGGAGTCTGAGGGTGAGCCTTATCCAAGCAAAGAGGATGGCATCACCAAAGACAGAAGAAAGGACAGGATGAAAATAGAGAATGAAGAAAATTCTAACTTTGCAGGAATATAGAACATATGTGTAGGCCAGGTGTGGGTGTGGCCCCACATAATATTTGTAAAAGTGCTAATCATAGTGCCTGGCATATAGCAGGCATTTAATAGATGCTCATTTCCTTCCCTCTTTGCTGTTATTTTCTCACTCCCTAAACTGTCTTGCTCACCTTCAACCTATTCTCATGTTAACATGTCTGGAGTTCTGCAAAAAGGACTGCCATCACACAGGCTCTCTTCGGTCCTTGGAGTAACTGCTATAATCATGATATACTTCTACTACTTGCCACAGTAGTTCCCTAACGATGTACTTCTCATTTACACAAAATAGGTCACCACATCACCATTAGTCATAAAAGCATGTACTTAATGATAAGGCAAAACCCAATAATTATAATGTTGTAGTTACTCGGTATACAGTAAACACAGTGGCAATCACTATATCATATTCTAGTCATAGACATTATTGATACTCTCCAACAAGCCAATGTACATGAGGGAGAGTAGGTAAACAGGTAATGTAATTTAGAAGGCAGGCATATGAGCGAAGAAAAGATGTTCTTTGGACAACTGACAACTCCATATTATAAACCTTGTCCTTGGGACCCTCAGGTATACTCAGCACCACACAAAGCTGCATCTCTGCTAAATGTTCCCCTTCTCTCTGAGCAAGACAACTAGACCAGCTATTTCTTCACTCAAGAACTTTATCCTTTTTCCAATTACCTTTCAGTAATTGAAATCAAGTCAATTTTTCACAAGAGAGTAGAAGTAAAGCCTGCTTCCCATTCTCCTCTGCTTCTCTATCCCAAATCAAGAGTACAGTAGAGATCAGTAGCTCAAGCTACAAAAGAGTTCAGCTCTCTTCCAATCATCAGGCTCCCAGAACAGCAGTTGAAGCCTTTCTGTCATCTAACTGTTCTTCTTAGTTCTTTACACTACTCCTGATGGCTTCATAACTGCCTCAAATTTAGGCTCAAATCAGAGCTTCCTTATGGCTAATGATTCATCTTTCCTTCATATGGCAAAACTCACAAAATTTACCTTTCTGGAATAGTCCAAATTTATTTTTTTCAGTCTCCAGAGAATAATTTTGTCACTTTATTAGTCTTAACTTTTTAAATTCTAAAAAAGTCACATGTGAATGAGATATGAACCACAATTCTTTGTAGCCTCCATCATTTCTCTACCCTTTAATAGGTCCTCCAGTTCCATTTATCTGAAGGAAAGTTCTCTATCCAGTCCTCCTAATAATCTATATCTTTTCATATTTTAGCAAAGAAACTTTTTACATAAGTTTATTGTATCATTTTTCCTTACCAAAAAAAAAGTTTTTTCCACCCCTTTCAGCAACCACACAGCTCAAAATGAAAGAGGCTGTACCTTACATATGAAAGCGAAAAATATGAGACAAGATTATCGTCTGAGGGAATAATAGCGTGCTGCTTTTTAGAATAGTTCTAGAGAATTTTTAGGCAGAAATAATGACTATAACACAGACTGTGACTACCCTCAGGAAACATGTGTCTATTGGAAGAATTGGGTTTTCTGTGAATAGCTGCTTCCAACAAGGCTGCCATTTAACTAGGGGATAAGGCCTGAGGGAGCCGTGGGCCTAGCTAGAGAAATAGATAGGAGCCTGAGAAAACATATGGCACATCTGCTGTCTAGAAAGGGGTCAGTCATCAACCATCTGTCCTAGCCCCTTGCTTCTCAAATCTAACAAGTTGTTCTTGATTCTTTGGTATGATAACTAGAGCAACCCAATGGGAGCCACAAAGGTATTTAAGGGCAAATGTTTTGCATTGTTTTTTCCCTCAAGGAGCTTCACTGTTATTTCCCAAGCATGGAAGACATTTAATGAGTTGGAAGATTGATTTATATTGTCTACAACCAGTAGGCTAATCACTAGTGACTTATCTTCTTTGAACTCCCATATAGTGCTAAGTCTCTTTCAAGTATGGGGACTATTCCCATAAAAGTATAGTAAGACTATTGAGCAAATGTGACCATATCTTACATCCCTCTTTGTTTCCCCAATGCCTATAACAGATTATCGTACATAGAAGTCTTCCATAAATGTTTGGATGATGGATGTCATGACTGATTACTTTGCATTTGGTACTCTACTAAGAGAGGACAAAGTGTTGAAGCTGCTCCCTGTTCCCAGGGCATTTACAACCTAATGTTTCTTTCATAACATATCTATACTAATATAATTTAATGGATATACTAAAGTGCTTTCAATAAAGATTGTTTTAAGAGTAACATTTCTGCTTTTTAACACTTTTAATATGTAAGACCTTTCCATTAAACCAGACATATGTGGGAATTGTGGGAACTGAGTGAACCACACTGATTATTTTGTGAGTCAGTTCTGTATCTAGATCAATTCCTTTTCTATTCAATTATGGGTCTTGTAAGTAATTGTTTTGTCTTGTAAGTAATTTTTAATCAGTTATGGGAATTGTGAGAAAACTTTGTTGCAATGCTTAAACCAGACGCAGGTCAAAAAACCTGGGTTCAATCCCTGCTTCTGGTGCATGTTAGTTTATCAACCCTGGGCGAGGCACTTAACCTCTCAGTGATCAAAGAAAACTCTCTAAGTCACAGAGCTTGGGGGCTATGACTATGTGTATGGGAAGCTGGACCACTTCTACCTGTTGGCTTAGAGACCCTTAACTAAGGATCTATATTATGCTGACCAGAAACCGAGTCAGATCCAAAGATGGATGCAAGGAATTTTCTCACAATTATACATCTCAAGAAACCCATATGTCTTATTTGAAAAAAATGACTCTCTACTGGTCAATCAGTAATTGTTTCCTTGTTCCTTTGATTAAATATAAACACCTGGGGGAGAGTGGGACACCTCCTTTTATGATTTCAGGGAATTGCACCTGTTCACTCTCTCCCTGTCAACTTGGAAACTCCTTAATCTGTCCTCAAATTAGAAATAAAAGTACCTAATCTTGTATCCTGGTTTAAATCATGTTAATTGCTTTCATGTATAAACATCTGTCTCCCCCTTTATTCTGAATCTAGTGCCAAGCCGAGGATGCCTGGTACTGATACCTTATGCAACTGGCATGTATTGCTTAATAGAGCAATATGCTCAGAAGTTTGAATCTTTGTTTCCTCAATTATTTCAGATTTTATCAATCACACATAAGTCTGAATATTGTTATTAATTTTATCATTAACTCTGTATCTGGGCCTTGTATAACTAAGCTGTGCAATTATTTAGCTGAAACAGTATAACATTATTAGCCAAAGCTCTTGATATTAGTTGTATAGACATAAAAAAATTATTTCATATCATATTCTGAAGGCAAACAAAAGGATATTTAGTTGGTGTAATATAGTAGAGAGAATGTTACATTTGAAATCTAGTAATCTTAGTTTGATTTATTTAAATTTACCATAGGTCTGCTTCTTCATTTTTAAAATGAGGAGTCTGAACCATATGACTTTTAATTCTAAACTTATGGTCTTCTAAGAAGTCATTTAGCAAAAAAATAAGCTTATATGTATAGTATTACATGGGCATATAAATGTTTATAGACATATATGTGTATTACAATATACATATGCTTGTACTTTTGTGTATATAAACTCAGTAACTGTTAAGGATACGAGTATGTGTGTACATGTGTGTATGTGCATGTGTGTGTATATATATATGTGTGTGTGTATGTGTGTGTATGTACACTTATGTAAGCATGTACATAATACCTAATATTTTGTAAACCTTAGAGTGCTACATAACATTTTTTCCAGTGTGGCAAAGTGGATCTAGAGAGTTAAACTTAGAGTTAAAAAGATCTGAGTTCAAATCCTGCCTCTGACACATGTTTGGTTGTCAGCTCTGGGCAAGGCACTTAACCTACCAGTGACCAAACAAAACTCTGTCAATCACAAAGATCTAAACTTGGGAACTATGAACATTTTTTTGATTTATTTAAACTGTACTTCAATGTAATTAGTTTCTCTTGCAACCCTTTGTACTTTATTTATGCATTTTAAATATTTATTCTGATGATACACACAAAAGCAAAATAAAAATGGTAAGGACGGACACCAGCTCTGACACAATAAATTACAGAACAGGTACTAATCTTTGGTTGTAGAGTTAGTTTCCTCACTAACAGTTTCCTACAGTAATGAAATCATAAGTCTGACCAAAAGCAAATAAAGAAAGAATAAATGGATTCTACATAAAATTAGAAAGATAACTAGGTAGACAGACAGACAGACAGATGGACAGATAGATAGATAGATAGATAGATAGATAGATAGATAGATAGATAGATAGATAGATAGATAGATAGATGGATGGATGGAGATACATGGATGTAGATATAGACATAGACATAGACACAGATATTAATATAGATATTAGGTCTCTAGCTCTACCAGCACTATTCATAAGAAATCAATTACTGACTCTACTTCTTATTGAGAAGTTAGGGTTATCCCATCTATTGCTCAGCCTTCCCATTTCCTCCACTCCCTACCCCAGTGATCTTTCCCTCTGCTAAACTTGTAGCACTTATGTCCACACTACTTGCTAGCCAAATGATCACGAGCTCTTTATATAAGCCCCTATTATTTTATAGCTCATAGATTGATGCCTTGTATTTCCAAGGAGACGATAAGTTCTTTCAGGGTAGTACTTTTTGTACATTTTTATATATTCCATCACATCTAGTACCTTGATTTGCAGACTAGGCAGTCAAGAAATAATTTGTTTAAAGGACTAAAAAGAGGAAGCAAAACTTATGATTAAAAAAAAAGTTTCCTTTATGCTATGACACTACTTATGTTAACTCCAGATTTGAGCAGATTGTAAAAAGGAAAAAAAAACAGCTTTGAATCCAGAAGAATTTTTCCCAGAGCTACACTTACATCAAAGATTTCTTCATGGGAAGGGCTAATTTTTCACTAAGGCTACTGAATTCCATTGAGACATTCGCTGTCATTGCTTATAAGAGCCCTCCAGTATTTTCAAGTCATTTTAAATTAATAGACTGAAACCTGAAAGAGATTCTAAATTATTATACCTCCAAAGGCTATTGGCATCACTGGTGTTTGATTTAACTCTAATTGTATCCTGTATCCTAGTCACACAAAGTCTTTTGGTTCACATAATATGAACATTATTTGCTTTATATTTACTGGAAATACTAGGCAACATTAATACACAAAGGTTTGTCTTTCATAAGTGATGTTTGAAAATAAGCATATACATGTCTCAGTGGGTCCACAAATACATTCATTTTAATTGGTGGCCTGCCCTGTTTATGCCCATTATGTCTTTGTCATAGACAGAGGTCTTCAGGGGATTACTACCAGGTTCATTTCTGTAGACATTTCCATTAAAAATGGTTATTTCTCTTATCCTTAAGACTGACTGGGAAATATGATGTCTGGACATTATATATTATATAGAAAATCCTCTCATGTGGATGATAGATTTATCCTGAGCCAAGAGTGTGCTTGAACTGTACCTATGTGACCTTTGTGAGCTTGTTAAATTTGCAGCATAAGCATTTACACCTCAGAAATCAGCAAGCTATAGATTAGGGCTAGATTCATTGTTTTGTTGACTGTTGCTTGTCCATTTTTGAAGAGGACCGATGAAAACACAGGTGATGTCGTGACTTGTGCGGAAATTGGATGAAAGTGAGGCTGAGGTGCACAAAGTTTCAGCTTCACTTTTTCTTTTTGGGTTCATTGAGTCCAGTGACAGGATGAAAGTCGAGATGACTGGTGATGGCCAAGGATGCAGTAGATGACATTGGTGTCTTTGATGCCTGACCAAGCTCTAAGTGCTCCACAGTACCTGCTTTAGCCTCTTTTCCGGCCATTGAAACAAATTGTGCTCATCCATCCATTCTTCTGGGGTAAAAAAATGCATTGATGGATTTGAGGCCTGTCAGTTACCACAGCCTGGTACGAGTGTGTTTGCTGCCCATGCTACAGCTCCTTGGAGCCGCTGATGAGCGGGTGAATCAGGTGGATAGGAAAAGTGGATGAGCAGCCCTGAAAGGGGCTTGGCAAGCCCTCACACCAGAAGAGAGAGGCCTCCTGACCACTTCATTCTAGACTTAAGAATTAAGTAGTCAAGATTAAATTTTTAAACGTGTGAATTCGTTTTATTTGTTTCTGGAGATCCTGGTGGTTAAATTTTTAACAGCACACATCTATACTGCATTATAGGCGTTGCTTGAGCTCAACAGGAGTACATCAGTAAGCTAAGGCAATGAATCATCATCATCATCATAGCCACCATCATTGCTGTCATTTATATAGCAGGGTTTACAATAGTATTTGCAGTAAATTCTCCTAAGTGCTTTGTATCATTTGATTGCACAATAAGTAATTCATAGGGAGAAAAGGGAAGAGAAGACTCTCAACAAAAGAGAAGGAGGCAGTATAGAGTTAAACTTGTTCACCAAGGAGTCAACATAGGTAAAAAAAAAAAAAAATGACAAGTGCAGGGAAAATAGCCTGAGAGAGAATTGAGGAGTCACTATAACTGAGAAATCATCGTGTTGATTAATAGCAGGGTTTCACAAGGGAAGGTAAAGGGAGAGACGGAAAGCTGATTATGATCAGAGAAGGGCATTTGAGAATTCTTGAACATGAATTGGGTATTTTGGGGATGATGGCAAGATTGAGGGTATGACTCTTTGTAGTTGAAGAGGATGGAGTAGGTCATAGGAAGTGAATAAGTTGAGGAATTGAGTGGTTAGAGTGTTTGAGGGAAAATTAATATGTATAGTGAAACCTTGCAGTATGAGGGCAGAAGTTGAGGAAGAAAGAAAATTTATGAGCCAGGTGGTAAATTCACTGAAATAGAAAGGGGAGTAAGCAGGTGATCTATAGTGTAGGTGGTCATAGAAGATCAACTATCACATATGAACAGCGTGAATGTCAGAGGAGGAGAGGTTACTGTGTGAGAGCAGCAAGGGGAAAAATTTGGAAGTGGAAACAAAGGAGCAAAGAGCTGAGTATTCCAAAATTCCAAATCCCCCTCCAGAGTCCGTGAGCCTTGGAAATGAGTGAAGATGCAGCCAGCAACACCTTCCCTTGAACGATCCTCTAGGTCTGGAATGTCTTCCTTCATCATTTTCTAAGAATGCCTGGCTTCCTCCAAAATCAAGATAAAGAGCTATCTTCTTTATGAGATTTTTTCCAAAGCCTGTTACCTAGTTGATATTGCTTGGTCCTCTAAGGTTAGCTTTCATCTACTCTCTAACTATCTCATAATTATACATTTATGTACACAATTTCCCCTCTTGAGAATGTATGCTTCTTTAAGGGAGGGCTTGTTTTTTTTTTTCCTTTGGATCTAGTATTTAGCATAGTACCCAGTGAATAGTAAATGCTCAATAAATGCTTAATTGATACATCATTGCTTCAAGTTATTTCCCAGTCTGTTTTCCCTCTCCTGGCCAAGTTCCATTTTATCAATATCCCTTCAGAAGTAGCATCTCAAACTATACATTATATTTCAGATATGACCTGATTATATCCAGGTACTATTACCTTCCACTAGATAGCATATTTCAGGTAATACTAAGATCTCATTAGTTTTCTTGTCCAATATATTATAATGCTGACTCAAATGTTTCCTTGGAAGCCATGTTGAATGGGAATCATTTAACTGTCCTTCCTCCACACACAAAAAGATCCATTCCCCACGATTTTCTTTTTAAATGACTTATTTTTATGAATAATAAGAAGGCAAGGTCATGACAAACCAAGAGAGTTATGAGGGAAAGAGATTTATATGGCAGTGCAACAACAAATAGAAAGCTAATATGAAAAGCTCCCCTGGTCTCTTCTGACGATACTGTGAATTATGTCAATTATGATGCATAGTTTTCAGCTAAGTTTGTAAAACTATATAATATATGTTATCACAAATAAAAGGTACAGTTGACAAAGAACTGGACCAGGAATCATGAAGACTTGAGTCAAATTCAGGCTCATATACTTACTAGTTGTGTGATCCTGAGCAAGCCATCTAACCTCTATTGCCTCAGTTTTTCTCATCTGTAAAATAGGAATAGCAATTATCACTTACCTCCCATGGTTATTGTGAAGCTTAAATAAGATATTTATAAAGCTCTTTGCAACTCTTAAATCACTAAATAAATTCTAGCTATCATAATAAAACGCTATTTTATCTCAGGGAAACGGTGGTGGTGGTACCTATTATTCTGGCATACACTTAGGAGGCTACTACTATAGTGCAGATCAGTCAAACACATAGCCCAGGTCACATTGCTGCCAACGATTGCTACAAACTAGATGAAAATATAATAGGGAAATATATTTTTAAATAAATAAAAACATAATTGAACGTAGATGATGTTAATATGTGATTTTCTAAATCAATATGTGGCCCACAAGGTTCCTTATTTACTGTTTATATTTAAGTCTTTGTTGATATTGGCAAAAGAATCCCCAGCTCCTGTTCAAGCACTCCATGTAATTGCATATCATGTAGACTACAGCTTCTATTTTACCCCACAAAAATGCAGAACAAAATAAAAATTCACACTATTTCATGAAATATCAATATAGTCTCTTCTGCTTTCCAATGAGTTCTACCTATACCTCTGGTATCTGTAGAGCACCCCCAGCCCCACAGTATAGCACTAAACTTTCGACTTTCCTCAAAAGGAAAACATACTTATCTTACTAAAGAGGCAACCTCCCCACCTACTGTAACCCTGCAACATTCTCTCCAAAAGAAAAATGCACTTGTGCTTATTAGAAAGACAAGCTGATTAAAAACAATTCATCAGCCATTCTGGCAAATTTTGCCTTTGTCCCAGGGATCCATATAGTTATCTAGTCTTACGGTAATCTCATGGAATCTGGGACTTTTCTTGGAAGGAAAAAGAATAGGAGTTTCAAGAGAGTCAAACTCTCTTCCCATTGGGACTACCCCTTCCATATAAGTCAAGATAGTAGCAGGGGGAAAATTACATATGTTACTATTCTGTATCATGGCCCAGATCCATTTGTTTGAGTCTCGCTTTCAGTAATACTAGATACTCATTCAGAAAGCTAAGGTTCTACCCTTCTAAGTATGACTTGACCATGTGTTTATGAGTATATATGGCTGTAAGTATGCAAATTGAAAATTGCCAATATCTGTCCATGAATTCTAGGTATTCATGGTCTAAGAGCTCTTATGGTCCTACTTCGCTGGTGCCATGTTTTGAGCCAAGTGGTGCTGCCACTGCCTCTCCATGGCTACTGTTTTTATGAATGGGTATATGGAGGGCAATCTCTATGAGACTTTGATGATACAGGCGTCATCACCTCCCAACCCCATACACACAAACAAACACACACATACACACATATCAAGGATCAGAGTCTATTTGTCTCTGATTTCTTATCTAAACTTTTGCTACCAAAAGAAAAACAGCTAATAATAGTTTACCACACTTTTAATAGGCCTAGGACAAGAGGTGGTTTAGATTTAAAAACCAGGAGCATGCCTACACTTTTCTTAGGGAAATGTGACCAAAGTCCCAAATAATAATTGCTTATATTCCTGTAGTCTCATCATGTTGAGAGACAGTATTTAACAATGTTTAAATATTTACATAGATATGCATAGATAAGTGGATATACACACATATATGTGTATATGCATATGTCTACATATGTGTATATGTACACGTGTAAATTGTATATATAATGTGTGTACACATGTATGTATTTTTACATGTATACATTTAACAGGAGATATCTATCTCATATATCCTATATATGCACATAGGATATATAGCTAAATGTGTGTGTGTGTGTTCCAGAGTCAGTGGATATTGTATTCTCTGTATGTGTGTGTGTCTCTCTCTTTCTCTCCCTCTGTGTCTGTTTCTCTCCTCTTTCCTTTCTCTTCTATTTCGGTCGCTGTTTCTTTGTTTCTCTGCCTCTATCCATATATATATATATAGAGGCAAAGAAACAAAGAAACATATATATAGATATAAAGAATATATATACATATGTATCTATTTCTGTTACAGATAGAGAAAAAGATAGAGATAGAGAAAGATAAAGATAGAGCCTTATGGTATGTATTTCAAATCCTGAGTCTCTTCATATAACAGTGTAAGTGTTTGATCATAGACAGGTACATTACATTGTATATATTATACTTAAGTTAGTCGATTGATAAATATTTATTAAGCACCTACTATATGCCAGGTGCTCTACTAAGCTCTGGGAATATAAAATACTAGTTTAAAAAAAAGTGTCTTCCCTCAAGGAGGTTGCAGTCTAATCGGTGAAGACGAGATACAAAAGGAAGTTAAAAGGAGTGGGAGGAAAGCCCAGTGCAGGGAGCAATGGAAAAGTCCAAACATATCCCAAATAAATGTTGCTGATAGGGAGATCAGAAGATTGTATTGAGCCAATTTATTAAATAGAGGCCAGCCCTAGAACCTGGGACATTACCCTCCAGAGAATTCAATCAGAAGGGCAGAGGATACTGATGGGATATGAGTACAAGACAGATTCAGTCTTACAGGATTATGGGATTTCCCAATGATGAACCCTCTGGAGAAGGAAGGCATGATGATGAGGTCCAAAGAAGTACAAAAGTGGTGTAGTTGGTGGGAGACACACTTTCAGATCATGCCCATGGTACAGACTCAGAGTCATATAATTCCTCAGGGCACAGATTCTTGAACCCTCCTTTATTTTATATTGGTGATTTGCTAAAAATCACTTGAGGGCAATATTGAGTCAATCTTGATTGTAACTTACTTTTACTAGCAAGGCAGTGGATAACATTTTTAAAAAAGGAAGGCAAAGAATCTTAAAATTAAATCTGGAACTTCTTTTTTGCATACTAAATTGAGTCTGTATTAAAATCATTAGCATTATGGGCACAGGTGACTGAAAAAATCCCCTATTCCTATCTCCACCCCCTGTCTCATGAAAGTGAGGGAAAGGCAGAAAGGGAAAGCTGCCCCAGAGTCAAAGACAGAGTAGTCTTGTAGACTTTCAGTTATGCTTCTTTCTTATTTGGAGATACCAGAATAAGGAAGATACAGAGAAGTGCGCCATCAATGCCTAGAGATTATACGCATAAATAAGTACATATGTGTGTGTATGTGCAAAGGGAGAGATATAGTTATGAGTATATATGCAGTAATAAATATAGGAATCTATATATGTGTATGTATGTATGTGTGTGTATGTCCACATATATAGCCACTGGACATGGGTAATTTAGGCTGAGAGACCAGTGAAATACATAACTAACTTTCCTCTCTGTGTTTCTCTAGAAGGAAAGGGTAGGTTGGTGAATAATAGTACAAGATACCCTACATAAAGTTACCACTAACATGTCAATTTTGTAGTAATACCTTTTGTATGTTATAGCCAGGCCCTATCCTTAAATCTATTTGTCCTATAATATCCTTTCGCTAGTTCATGGAGAAAAACTCAGCTCAATCACATCTCCTTGCTTAAGATTCTTTTTTTTTTAAACTTGGGCTATGAAATATCAGAATGATTGATCAATATAAAATATTAAACATTATCAGAATAATCAATAATTCACTTAGTGAAAAGTTATATATTAAGGAAAGGGAAAAAACATTTATATAGCAACTATTAAGTGTCAAGAACTTTCCTAGATGTTGGGAATACAAATATTAAAATGCCAGGCTGTGTGGCTGAACTGTACCATTTGTAGTCATGGCTTTTAAGGTCAACAATAACTAGAACTTCCAAGTTCAGTAAGGATCACTTCCAGCACTTGAAACTGAGGAAGAGAGAGAATACAGAACAGAAATAAATACCACCAGGTCCACTTCTCTGGTAAAAGAGAGGGAGTAGGGGAAGGAGAGATCTCTGACTGGTACAATGCATGGTGTCTTCCCTATGGATGAACTGAAATCTTCACCCTCTGTGCACAGCTGATAAAAGGGCAGAAGAGAGTCCGAAAGAGTGACCTGTTGGATCATGCCAGTTTTAAAAACACCAGCAATCAATCAAAGGAAGCTAACCCCTCTAGGGTGCCCCTGTTATCTGAACCGAACATTCCTGGATTACAGAAACAATCCTTACTCTTAAGAAATCTACATACTAATGAGGGGACAAAAGGTATAAATACAGAAACTTGCAACATAAATCTAAAGTGAAGAAATATAAATCTATATAAATTTATATATATACACACATATATTATACACATATATATGTGTATACACAAACATATACACACATACATATATGCATGTATGTATATACATACATACAAATATATATGAATTGTGAGGGTGAGCACAAATAATTGTGAGGTTCGGGAAAGGCTTTATTCAGAAAATGTTATTTGAACTTCAAGAAGGATTCTGAGAGAGAGGCAAGAAGAAAGTATATTCCAGGTACATGAGATTGCCATTTCAAAAGTGTAAAGATGAAAAATAGTGTTGTGAGTAAACAACAGAGATGGTCAATTTTCCTCATTGTAGTGTGGTATAATATGAAGTATAATACCCAGTGAAGTTAGAAAGGTATATTGGGGTTATGTTTTGTAGTGCTTTATAAACTAACAAAGGAATTTATATTTAATTTTACAGGGAATAGGAAGCCACTAGAGTTGACTGAGTGGGGGGTAGCGTCACATGGTCAGATTTGTACTTGAGGAAACATTTTGGCCACATTTTGTAGGATGGACTGATGTGGAGACAGATTTGAATGAGGGAAATCAGTTCATAGGCTGTTTCAATAATCTAGGCAAGAGGTAAAGAATTTAGTTGGCCAACCATGAGAGTAATGCTAGACATGTTGCAGATTTGACAGCTAATTAGATATAAAAAGAATGAGTCCAGAACAATGCTGAGGTAATGAACCTGGGAGAATGGAAGATGGTGGCACCATCAATGGAAATAGGGAAATTTGGAAGAGGGGAAGTTAATATACAAACAGTAGCAATCTCGTTCACAAATAAAAGTGTGATCTAGGAGGCATACATGAAGAAGAAAATGAAAGAAAAATAACTAACCTTTGACCTTTTCTTTTTCAAGTTCACATTCAGTGTTCCAGTGATTGCCATAGACATTTACTGTCTAAGGGAAAGTCAGGATGATTTGACTTTAGAACACTCAAAAATTTTCCACCATTATACTAAGGCTCAGTCCTTTCTTTATTTTCCTGTACTTTTGAGAGTTGTTGGATCATCCTCATCGGTAGATGATAGAACTTTTTGTTATTCAAACAGCTGAAAATTCTCAACTTTAGTTAGATTTCTTTTCCCTTTATTGGAACTGAGCAAACATCAAATAAGATGGGCATTTCCACATAGATAATATAACAGAAAAACAAGGTTTTCTATGAAAATGTAGATTATCATATATGGCTTGTCTTTTTGGAATATATAAAAAATTCAGCATGAAACTTTCAAAGTTATCCTGTTGTCTATAATTTTTCTTGGATTTCCTTTGGCTCTCTGGTGATTTTATATTTACATGATACTTCAGTGACCCTTTTTTCTCTGTGTTTCCTTTTTTTGTTTGTTTCCTATTCTATTCTTACCCCCCCCCAGTCTCTGATTTGAAAAAAAAAAAAACAACACAGTAAATCAAAGCCATTGTAACAAATATAAATACTGAAGTGAAGCGTGCCCCTACGTTGTTCATATCTACAATTTTAGAATCTATGTAGGTCCTAGAGTATCTTAGGGGAATCATTAGGGTGCTCAATTTAGAGAGATGCTTAAGTGATCACTGGGGAAGGCATGGTTCCTTTTCCCATTCCCTCCCATCTTTTTTTTTTTTTACAGAAACTTACCTTTTCAAGTATTTAATTACATTTTAATTATTTCAAGTGGGAATTTGTATATTTTCAAGGTAAAACAAACATATCCAGTGATTTGTTTAAAAATGTTCCTATTCCCATTTGTTCCAGTGTACAATGTTTATGTTATTAAAGACCATAATATAAATGGTGCAGCATCTCAACCACAGAACCTTTGAGAATATTTATTTTTCAGTCAGTGCAGTTTACTTGTTTTGGACAGTATCAATGACCCTAGGAACACTAGCTCAATAGATGATCTCAACTTCTTTGGGGAATCATCCACGTGGATTACATGAACAAGAATATAAAAACCATAAATCTGACCACCCATGCTAGAGAACAAGAATTCCAAGGCAAATGAAACTAATCCTTTAACCACTATTGGAGTCCTCCATCCCTACTCCTTGTATAACATAGGTTATACAAAACTGAACAGTTGCAGTGTCGTTTTTCTGAATACTCTAAACAACTTTACAGAGATTTCTTTTGAGACCCAAGACAACCCAACTTCAGAGGGCTAAGGGCAATACAAGTCCCATGATCAAGGTCACAGCTGCGATGAAGGATGTTCCGGTGGGATTTGTGATTACACAAACCCTGGCAAAAGCTCTCCATGACCCTGGAACCTGATGTTATTGCAGATAATGACATTCTTGCAAAAAAAGTTGCAACAGGGCCTGGGAACTCAGGAATTAGTTTTGGGGGCAGGATAAGCTTTGCTACTCGCTTCTGGTACAAGGACATGGGTGAGTCATGAGATGCTGAAGTAATGGGATGAGCTCAGCCTGCCCATAACTGTGGTTACAGCCTTTAAATACTCTGACTCTCAGTTGAATAAACCAATTGCTCTCTAGCTTTCCTGCTTGCCCCGGTCTTTCACATCAACCACTCACTGAAGCACTTCACGGATGCTATCACCCAACCATCGTTTGCTCGTTTGTTTGTTTTCACCTTCAAAGATGAAAGTTTATCGTCACTGCTTCAGAATTCAAAGGTCTGTTATAATACAGCAAGAATTAAGGAGAAAATGCAACCTCTTTTCTTTTATCTGTCCTATCTCTTAAACTATTTTCAGAAACCAATTTATTAATGTTATTAATGTTTTTGCTAAAAAGAAAACTCTGAGTACTAATCAATCAGTTATATAGTGCTGCTAAAACACATCAGAATTTTTCCTTTAAAAAGCTATATGGAAGGCCAAGATGGTAAAATAGAGAAAGCATTCAGGTAAACTCTCCCAATATTCCCATCCAAACAACTTTAAGGCCTCAAATCAAATTCTGGAGTGGCAGAGTCAACAAAAGGTCTGAGTGAGAACTTCTTCCAGCACAAGGCAACAAGGGAATTCAGAAAGAGAAATATGTGACAAAGAGGTGGAGGCTGGTCCAGAGTTCATATAAATGAAATACCACTGGTGGACCTAGGTAGTAGAGACAGAAGGAAAGGGAGCTGTAGGAGCTTTCAAACCAGAGATGGTAAGAGGAACTAATAATTCATCAGAAAAAGATTACAGGAGAATATTGTGATAGCATTGGATACAGGAAAAACAGAATCTGGCGACTCCACTGCCTATCCAAAGGTAGGGAACCTGTGGCCTGGTGGCCACCTATGGCCCTCTAGGTTCTCAAGGATGGCCATTTGACTGAATCCAAACTTGAAAGGTTTGGTGAAGCTTGAATTCAGTCAAAGGGTCTCACTTGAAGACCTAGAGGGACATAGGTGGCCTTCAGGCCACAGATTCCCCACCCTATACCCACTCCTGGGTCATAGCTCAGGGGAAGAGAGGAGCACTTTCAGTCAAGAGGGAGTGAAAACCCTAAAAAGCAGTTTCAATTGTAATCCCGACAGATCAGGGACCCTTCCTCAATAAGGACCAATGTGCTGACCAGGAGAATAGTAATCACATTTCTATGGAAATTGCACCATTTTGGAAGCACATCAAAACTTCCGGACCTCCCTCCAAAAAAAATTAACTCTGAAAATAGCAGTGGAAAAAAGCAAAAAGCTTAAGATAGTGTTCCTCTACCCTTCAATGATAGGAACAGAACCCAACATTAATACAGAGTTCCAAAACAAAAACAAAAAAAAAAAATGGAGTGCAAAAAATAAGCAAATAAAAAAGGAACAACTTGACCATAAAAATCTGCTATGGTGACAGTAAAGATCAAGACATAAATTCAGAACACAACATAATCAAAACACCTGTGAGCGAAGCCTCAAAGAAAAATGCAAATTGGACACAAGCCCAATGAGAATATCTAAATGAGATAAAATGATATTTTCAAAATTAGGTAAGAGTGGTAAAGGAAAAATTAAGTAAATAAATGAAAGGAAAAGAAGAAAATAATGAAAGCATAATTAGCAGGTTGGTAAAAGAGGCACAAAAATAGTGAAGAAAATAACACCTTAAAAGAAGAGAATTGGTGAAATAGAAAGAAAAAAGGTACAAAAGCTCACTAAATAAAATAATTCCTTAAAAATATAATTGGACAAATAAAAGCTAATTACTCCATAGGACATTAGAAATCAATAAAACAAAGTCAAAAGAATGAAAAAAAATGAAGAAAATATCAAACAACTCATTGGGGAAAAAAAACTAATTTAGAAAATAGATTAAGGATAGATAAAAGTACTGAGGTTATTTTTCTTATTTTCTTGAAAGCCAGATCAAAGAAGGTGTCTACATATCATATTAAAAACAAAACCATTAGGGAAAATTTTCTCAATATCCTTGAACCAGAAGGCAAATAGAAATTGAAAGAATCCACTGATCACCACCTGAAAGGGATGCCAAAATAAAACTCCCAGGAACATAACAGCTAAATTTCAGTGCTCCCAGATCAATGAGAAAATATTTCAAGACGGCAGAAAGAAATAATTCAAATACCAAGGAGCCACATTCAGGATCACAGAAGATTTAGCAGGTACCACCTTAAAGGAGTGTAGTGCTTAGAATATGATATTCCAGTAGGCAGTAAAACCACAATTAGGAATTACAATTAGGAATCCAATTGGGAGGTACCATAGAGGCCATCTAGTTCAAATTTCCACTTCAGATATGAATCATCTTCATAATATATCTTTACAAGGCACAATAAATGTACTTGGATATGTTTAGTGAAAGGGGGTTAATTTTTTTTGTGGCTCAGTTCATTTCATTCTTTGGAGAACTCCACATGAGTGTTCATCTATTTCCATAACTTCTACTACCCATTGATCCTAGAGGAATCCAGCTTTCAGAATTAGTAAAATGATTGTGCTAGAGGAAAATAGCAAAACAGAAGTGATTCATAGAGTTCTGATGAAAAGCTTTAATGGAAAGCTAGTTGTTCTTATTTTCAGAATAGTAGTCAGTTAATAAGCCCCTGAAACACAACTAGATAAGGATGAATTTGTCTCTGTTCCAGAGCACTAAAAAACCATAAGGGCATTCTTCCTCACAATGGTGGAAAATGATTCTTTTCCTATGAAAACCATTATATTCATCCTTCATCCCTTGGTCCTTTACTTATCCAACCTTTACTTACCACATGACCAACCCTTTGTCTCAGACCCCATTTCTGTAGTACCCTTCTCCCAATTTCACCTCCTCCCTTCCCATGCCCAACAGCCATTCCTAGACTCTCCACTGCAACTGCCACCTAGCTGCCCTACTTGGACTAGGGAAAAATGGCAGCTGTAGTATAAATAGTATATAGAATATTATAGGTAGAGTCAGGAAGACCCTCCTGAACTCAGATCTTGCCTCAGATCCTTACAAGATGTATGAGTCTGGGCAAGTTACTTAAATTATTTGCCTCGGTTTCCTCTATAAAATGGAGATCATCTCTCTCCCTGTGTTGTTGTGAGGATGAAATGAAATAGCATTTGTAAAGCACTTTATAAACCTTAAAGAACTATGTAAATACTTATAATCATCATTATAAACATCATCATCATCACCACTATTATTAAGGGCAGCTAGATGGTACAATAGATAGAGTGTCAGGACTGGAGTCAGGGAGATGTATCTTTCTGAGTTCAAATCTCAGACACTTGCTAGCTGTGTCATCCTGGGCAAGTCATTTAACCCTGTTTGCCTCAATTTTATGAGCTGGAGAAGGAAGTAGCAAAGCACTCCAGTATTTCAGCCAAAAAAAACACCAAATGAGGTTGTGAAGACTCAGACATGACTGAAACAACTGAACAACAAATTATTATTATTTCTGTTATAAGCTTTTGCTATATGTGAAAACATGTTCAGTTACAGATCAAAAAATAACTTATATTAAATGCTGACTGTTCTGGTCAGGAAATGGCCCAATGGAGGAGGGTATTGTGTCAAGTATAACAGATAATAATAATGACAAAGGATCAGCTGGTAAAGACTGTGTTGATGTGGAGATTTGAGGTGATAAGGAGGTTACAATAATCCCCTCTTGACTTCCGCCAATAAAAAGAAAAGTACAGGAACAATTGTTCACGATCTTGCTTACAAACATAAACCAAGGGCTGTGAAAGATATATAGGGCTATCTATCAATACATGGAGCCAGTGTAGGATAAATGGTTCTGGGCACATAGCTATGATGGTTCACAAAGAGAAATCA
Organism: Bettongia penicillata ogilbyi; assembly: GCA_023548195.1. Lineage (NCBI taxonomy): Eukaryota > Metazoa > Chordata > Mammalia > Diprotodontia > Potoroidae > Bettongia > Bettongia penicillata. The sequence goes on along the minus strand of JAJHZJ010000287.1, from coordinate 5,553,121 downwards.
GTACTTGAACTTCTGGGAAGATAAATTTAGATGATTCGCTCATGAGGTTTATGAACTTTGTTGTTTGTGTTGCCTACAACTGTATTACATAAATTCATTTAATAATCTAGGAAAGCCTGCGAGCACTTTTATTCATAACATTTACACTGCTAAAGTATTACTAGTCACAGAATCTTAGCTGGGAATTTTTACACTGGGGCAGACAATGCAAACCATGCTGAGGTGAAAGTGGCATTAAGGGAGCCTTCAGTTGAGGGGGAGACACGAAGATGCCCTCAGGGGGATACAGAGACCTTAGGACACTAGCTTCTACAAGAGAGGACGTACACTATCTACTACCTTCTTTTTTTTTTCTAATTGTTCAAGATAATTGGGTGCTAAAGGCAGTTATTTTTTCACACTTTGATGTCCAGGAAGTCTGACTGGGGCAGGGTGGGAGGAGGAATTGGATAACCTCTATAGTAAATAGATCCTTCTTCAGAGAAGGAAGTTTTTAAAAATCTAGAGACCAGAATCCACAAAACCCTCACTTAATCATGGCAGAATGATAGAGCTTCAAATAACTCTAAATATCATCTAATGCAATTCCTTCATTTTATAGAGAAGAAACTACAGTGGGGTCACTCCCTATTCTTCTGCATCTATGTCTGTTTCCATCATCTTGCCACTGGGGTCTGTCTCCTTCTTCCTTCCTTGGAGGAGAAGTACTGTCCTGGGTCATCACCAGTAGTCTTGATTTAGGTCTTGCCACTGAACTCCAATGACCCTGGAGGAGAGACTGAGCCTCATGACTTTGCACAGCCCTGCCTCACTTAAATCCAATTCACTTGAAAGTCATGGCATCACCCTTCTGCTGTCCTTGGTCCTCTTCAAGAAGGAAGGACCAACTTGACACTTACTAGCTGTGTGACCTTGGGTAATTCACTCAACCTCAACTGCCTCACCATCCCACCAAAAAAAAAAAAAGGGTCAGCTAGGTGGCATAGTGATAGAGCACCAGCCCTGAAGTGAGAAGGATCTGAGTTCAAATCCAGCTTTGGACATTTGACACTACTGTCTGTGTGACACTGGGCAAGTCACTTAACTCCAATTACCCCCCCATAAAAAAAGGAAGTACCCACAATAACAACAAAAGTACTGTCACTGCCTCAAAATTTCATATGCTGCTATAAAGCACTGTGGCCACACCCTCATCCCTCCTTTGACCAACCAGTTTACCCCCTCTAACAAGTAAGCTGTTTCTGATACAGGTAAAATTTACAACATTTATTTATATGTTTAACAAACCCTTTGTAACCAGAAACAACAAAAATAGCTCACATTTATAAAGTAATATGTTAAGGTTTACAAAGTTTGTATAGCACTTTTCCTACTATGACCCTTATAATATATCTGATGATCTTTTTTTCAAGGTCTCCATTTCTTAGTCTATAGTGAAGCTTTGAGTCAGGAGAAACTAAGTTCAAATCCAGCTTCTGATGCTTATTAGCTATGTGACTCTGGGCAAGTCAGTTGGCTGCTGCCTCAGTTTCCTCATCTGTAAATTGGGGGATACCAATTGCACCTCTCTCTCAGAATAATGAGAAATAGTGCTTAACACAGTACTTGGCATATAGTAAGCAGTATATAAATGTTGCATATTATTATAATTTCTCCTTCCTCTCTCACTGCAGAAGAAAATATGGAAGGGTTTTGTTAACTTAACATACTATATTGCTAGCGAAAATTATGATCTTTATCACTGAATAGAGTATGGCATATTTTATAACAATATCATTGATTTAGTGGTTATGGTTTGCAAAGCATCAAATAAAATTTATTTCATTTTGTCCTGTGATATAGGTGGTAATATTATATAATTATACCCTTTTCACAGGTGATAAAAATGAGGCAGATAGAGGTTAAGTGACTTGCCCAGCATCATACAGCTAGCAAGTCTCTAAGGTCACATTTGAGCTTGGGTCTCCTTGTCTCCAGGTTCAGAACTCTATCCACTGTGCCACCTAGCTGTCTCATATTTGAATCAATAATATAGATTGTGACATCTGTATTGGAAGTCATTTTTATAGAATGGAGCATCAAACTGACTGGCCAGAAGGGGAAATAAGGTATGCCAATCAAGACTTTAGACCACAGGATGTGAACTATGGAGGCTACTATCAAATCTACTCTTATAAGGAAGGAAGTGGGAATGGAGTTCAGTGACAGCATTGGATTAAAAGGCATTTACATGATACAAAACTTTTATAGATATGAATATAGTGCCACAGATGAAGAACTATATATGTATGTGTATGGATTTCTACATGTGGATTTGTACAGGGGTCAGTTCTTCCTTACCTGATGCACTGCCACTCTGGAAACTTCTGCCCTAGGACTCTCCTCACCTCACTGATTACCCTCACAAGGATCATCATTTTCAGGATTATAGCTATGTCTAATCCGATTCCTGCCTGAAATTTCAACAGACTCCATCTCTTTCTCCGTCCTGACACATTGCCACTTCCCTCCCTCTACTCTGAGCCCTACACCTCACTGCAATCCAGGAGCATTACCTTCTCCTGGTAGAATGTAACTCAATGCTTGAATGTCCAGAACTTGGCATATAGTAAGTATGCAGTAGATAGATAGATAGATAGATAGATAGATAGATAGATAGATAGATAGATAGATAGATAGATAGATAGATAGATATAGATCGATAGATATAGATATAGATAGATATATCTATAGATATAGATTGATAGATATAGATATAGATAGATATATCTATAGATATATAGATATAGATAGATATAGATATATACTCTCTCTCTGTCTGTCTCTGTGTCTCTCTTTCTCTTCCTTCTCTCTTCCTCATTGTCCCTCCCTCTCTCTCCCTCACTCTGTTTCTCTGCCTTTGTCTCTCTCTGTCTCAATATCTCTTTGTCTTTCTGCCTGTCTCTCTGTCTTTTTCTGTCTCTGATTCTCTCCCTCTCTCTCCCCCCTCCCTTTCTGACTGTCTTTTTCTCTCCATCTCTATTTGTCCCTCTTTGTCTCTGTCTGTCTTTGTCTATGTGTGTGTGTATATATAGAAATGCATATAGATATGTGTGTATATAATTGTTTTTGAACAAACATGCACATACAAATATGGGATGCCCTAAAAAATTTAGTGTAATTAGACCCTCAGAGCTTAAGAAGCACTAACCCTTTTGAGAGAGTCTGTGTTGGTGTGTGAATGTGTGTGTGAGTTTGTTCATTGTGCTCATATGTCTCATAGCTGGCATGTGTAGAATGCTTCACAAACCTAAAAGTACTATGTAAATGCTATTTCTTTACTGTTACTCTTACCATTTTAGCCTCACAATGACCTGTGAGAGAGCTACTGTTATTCTCATTTCACAGATGAGGAAACTGAGGCTGGCAGACAATATGTGACTTACTTAGGCACACACAAATAGTAAGTGTCAGGCAAAATTTAAACTCAGATCTTCCTGACCTCAAGTACAACATTCTACTGAACCATTGACTTAGTTGCTATTAATAGATCAGATAGATAGATCCAGACAGATAAATAGACATTTCTTTTGTACATTACCATCTCTTAAGCGATAACACTATTGGGAACTCAGGTTTTCCACCTTCTAAGAGGTACCTCACCTTTCCTCTAGAGAATTCATAGCCTTTCTATGTATGTTGCTACAGATAGATAGGAAACAGCAGGCAATCTCTTCGAAATATCTTCAGAGAAATCCCTGAAGATTAACTAGAAGAAAAAGGATTACACCCAATGATGTCAAAATTGCAATGCTGAGCAAAAATCACTGGACAACTCAGATACCCAGAAGGGCTTCTTTTGCTATATTCATTATGGTAGAAAATTCCATAAGAAAGGTTATGAAAACACCATAATATAGTTAATATATCAGCTCCTATGGCTTCATCTGAGGCTAAGGTTAACATCACACAGAGAAAGGCTAGAAACCTGCCTTTGTTGAAATAGAAGGCGAGTAAAAGTCAGGAGCTTACAAGAAGAATCACAGAGGACTCCAAATGTTACTGAAATTTGATGCAGTAACAGAAAGAGTCGGAAATTCCAACAATATAGCAGTGATATAAGGCAGTGTTTAGATCTATGAGTCAGGAAGACAGAAGTATGTGGACAAATTCATCCCAGGAGTTTTGTGCCGAGAGGCTGAGCATACCAACAGAGAAGCACTCTTATCCATCCTGATTGCAAGCTCCTCAGCAGCTCCTTCTTTCCTTCATAAGGAGATCAAGTGAAATTGTTGGCTTAGAAAATGATTCTGGTGAACTAAACTGAGACCACCATCATTTCACATAGACGGCTGAGCATCCCTCATCTAAGTCCCAAGAGTAAGACCACAGATACACTGCTGCCAAACTCATTAATCATCCAGGAGGCCATGCAAACTGCCCTTTAAAATCATTTCTGATTCAGCCTTTCACTGTCTCAGTTCAGTACAATTCCTCAAATACTAATTCCTTAACAATTTTCAAAGACTCATCCAGTCACAAATTTATTCCCATAGGTTATAGGTCATATTTTAGAGAATTCTCTGAAACTATTTTATAGGGAAAGATGAATAATTTTAGAGGAAATTCAACTGATCAATCAACATTTATTAAGTACCTACTATGTGCCAGATATTGTGCTAAAAGGTGAGGATACAAAAAAAGAGGCAAAAGACAATGCCTGACTTTGAGGAGCTTACAATCTAACAAAGGCATGTATCTTATGCTACTGACATGTTTACACAATAACTAACTTTGTGGAGTTTTTACTTTTCATTGGCTTTAGTTCCCACCAAAGAAGTTGGAAAAATTTTCTCCACTTGACAATTCACAACTTGAATTGGACAGGTATTAGAGGGACTGCTATTATATGCAAACACTGGTCCATATATGTAGAGTCAAAGGATGAAAAACAGCTCAGTCTCTGACCATTTGCAATCTGATAAGAGAGAGAGAGCATGTGGACAAAGAAGGATGTTACAAAGTGGAAGATGATTGAAGCAGGATGAGGTTATTAGACAAAGAGCTATAGGAAAATTTGTGGAAGGGCACATCATTTTTCTAGGGAGGAAACAGAAAAGGCTTCAATCAACTGGATAATCAACAAGCCTTTGTTAAATTCAGATTATGAACCAGACATTGTTTTATGTGGTGGCTACAGTTAGGAGGTACAGTGGATAGGGAGCTGGGTCTGGAGTCAGGAAAACCTGAGTTCAAATCTGGCCTCAGATACTTACTAGTTGTGTGACTCTGGACAAGTCACTTAACTGTGTTTGCTTCAGTTTCCTCATCTGTAAAAAAATGAGTTAGAGAAGGAAATGACAAACCACTCCATCATCTTTGTCAAGAAAACACTGTATGAGGTGTAATCCTAATGAGATTATAGATCTTCCCCACCCTTGAAAAGTGTGTGTGTGTGTGTGTGTGTGTGTGTGTGTGTATAATATATATATATAAGTTTGTTTGGCCAAACAAGACTCAGAGCAGCTACTAAGAAGCCCCCCAGCTTTGAAAACCCAGACACTGGTGTTTCTCTCTCTGGTAACTATGTATATATGTAATGGTTAAACAGCTGGATCTGTCATTGATCTGTGATGTATGTATTGATTATGGTTAGCCCTGTTTGTTGATTATTAGTATTTTCTCTGAAACTATTTTCTCCAAAGTTCAGAGTGCTGACTTTTTCCCCTGAACTAAATGAATGATGTATGTGCTTGATGAAAGTGATTATTGATCCCTCAAAAGTTGCCTTTCCTTTAGAAAAGCACATCAAACAACCTGTGATAGGTCACCCTAGATGAGTCAGGGTCCCTGCTTTTACATGGAGTCACAAAGAGTTAGCCACAACTGAATAATGATAAAAGTAACCAAGTGCTAGAAACTGCTTGGAATTCTAAGTTAGTTTTAAGGAAAGGAGAAGATCTGAATTCAGACTAAACTTGGCTACACCTAGAAAATGTTATTTTTAATACATTTTTGTTGCATTTTTATTACATAAGATTGTGAACTCCATGCAAAGTCAAATTTAGGAATCATAAAGCTGAACCTTAGAGCTTTTATCTACAATTTTTTTATCTACAAATTTTATCTACAAATCCTTCATTTTACAGGAATTAAGGCCTCATTTATAAAATATGACATCTCAAATGACATCTAGGTAGTAACAAGACCAGAATCTGAATCCAGATCTCTAGATTCCAAATCAAGTGCCTCTTTGCCAAGTTAAACAGTCTTTTTTCCTTAGGGAGTACTGTTATTTGAAGTTCATTCCTTCTTCTAGTCAATTTTATGTTATCCTGGGAAGAAAAATAACTTAAACTTCTTTAGATGGAAGTCTTGCTTGGTTAAACATATGGCAGATAACTGCCTTTCCTTTCTGATTAAAAGATAAATATTCAGTTCCCCAATGCAGGGCTTGAGACCATGTTATTAATAGTTGGGTCTGATAGCTGACCTTCTAAAATGACAGCTGATTTTGTTGTTCCAAATAAGTATAAATAATTCAAGAAAGTGTTTATGTAAGAAGTTTATTACCTATATAGATGTAGCCTTTTAAGACATCTTTTAGTATAAAATATGTATAACTGCTTATTCATTATTAATTGGCACCAGAAAGTGTTAGCACACTAGATTAGTGTCAAAGGGATAAATGGGAATCATGATTCTGAGTTCTGTTATCAAACCCCTTATTTATGTTCTAGCATTCTCTTAAAGCATCATTTTATTTAATGATGATTTAAAGAAATTGTCATTTCTAAATTCATGCTCATTTTCCATTTCTGTACCTCTGCACAGGTTATCCATGAGTAGAATTCACTCCATCCTTTCAGATGCATCATAGAAGTCTTAGCTACTCTCATATCTCAGCTCAAGGGCTATTTTCTCCATGAGGCCTACCCTAATTTCCCAACTTTCTACTGCCCTCCCTTAAAACATTTCTTCAATATTTTCTATATATCTTTTATTTATTTATCAGTGTACATGATGACCTACCCACCCACCTGCAACTGTCTCTAGCACACATCCAACAGAATGCAAACTCCCCGACTGTTTCACTTGTCTCCGTATCCCTAAGCCCTGTGATTGCTTCCATGTGGGAACACTCCTCTACTGATGAGGCTCGTCACTTCATGAATATCTTCCAGTCTTAGAGAGCTGAGTGGGATTATGACTTCCCCATGGTCACATAGTACCTGTTTGTCAGAGGCAGTATTTGAACTCAAATCCTAGTCCAAATAACTACCCCTTCTGCCTCCCCAAGTTCAGACCAAAATCCACAATGGCCAGAGCACACAGTAGGTATTAATAAAAAAAATATGCTTGTTTCTAGGCATACTACTATAGATTATCAAATAAAATAATTTGTGAAGGATTCAACGCATAGGAGCTGCTTTTAATAAATGCTTGTTCCTTTACCCCTTCCCCTAAGAGAGGCCAAGACTGGTGGATTGACTGAGTTGGGAGTTCTGAGCTTCGATATGGCTGAAGCCATGTACTTGTCCTAAATCTTGTACTAATACAGTGAAGTCATAGAGGGCCACAAAGCTACCTAAAAGGGCTGAACTGTCCCAGTTTAGGAAAACAGTGCAGGTTAAGCTTCTCAGCCAATTCATATTTGGTGGCTGCCACATTTCCAAGCCTGGGTAAAATAGGGAGTTCTAGTCTTAAAAAAACTAAAACTAAAAATAAAATAAATGATTACTGAATAAATGTGTGGCAGTTTAACTTTGGTAGTTAATCATCAATTCAGAGCAAAGATGTCTTTTTGCAAAGAAAAAGAAACATAATCACTGCCAACCAGACAATCTGCTATTTCATTTATTTGATTCAACTCAGGTTATAATGGCTATAATGTCAAGACTAATTAGACCAGAGGTTAGTGTAAATATCAAGAGGAAAAATTCTCATTACATCTGCTCTGATTTACCTCACGGATATTCTTTCAGCAAGAAAATGATGGCCATGGAGTAGACCATCTGTGTTCCAGATTGAAAGAGAGAGAGAGAGAGAGAGGAGAGAGAGAGAGAGAGAGAGAGAGAGAGAGAGAGAGAGAGAGAGAGAGAGAGAGAGAGAGAGAGAGCACAGAGAGAGAGAGAGAGAGAGACAGAGAGAGAAAGAGAGAGCGAAAGAGAGAGAGATGGGGGGGGAGAGAGGGATGGAGGGAGAGGGAGAGGAAGAAGAAAGAAGGTTTTATGCTTGTTCCTAGGGGATAAGACAAGAGAGGTGACAAGAAGGGAAAAGAAAACAATAGTCTAAAGAGATATAAGCAAAGGGAAATCTAAATGAAATAATTTTTTGAAGCCCATACACATACACATACACACACACACACACACACGTGTGATTTGTGCATGAAACTAATGTACAGCCAAGAGAATGCACTGGGGATTGATCCCCTGACCCCCTGCTCCTATTCACATCACTCCATTTAGCAGCTGTCCTGATGGTTTTGCCTCCTAGTATCTACCAGTCAGTTTACTTAATGCCTGGGTCATTTCATCAAATGAAAGAAGCAGATTCATTCATTTATAATCCCACCTTACTCTTGGTCAAATCTGACACTGCACAACTTGATCAACTATTTTGGCTCTGAGTGGAGCGGCAGTTAGCCATGTCTAAAAATCAAATCTGCTCTTAAAGACAAGAATGTTCATCATTAAATTTACTGCAGGAAATAGGGAGGAAGGTGTTATCTACATCCAGAGAAAAAACTAATTAATAGATGTATGTATAGAATGATTTTACACACACATGCACACACACACACACACACAAACATTTGTGTCTGATAGTAGCCATTTCTAGAGTGGGAAGGAGGGAGGAAAGCAGAAAAAAAGGGGAAAAAGAAAAAAGGAATTGACATGATAATTTTATTACATATTTAAAATGGAGTAGCAAATTATGCATAATAGATTTGCAGTTCTGTGTGCAATCTTTTTTTTTATTATACTATCTGATGAAAAGGCTTGTTTTATCCCAAAAATAAATAAATAAATTTTGAAAGAATGTTCAAAATAATATACAGTCAACTCTAAAGACACTTAGATCTCAGAGGCAATGGACCCTTTTAAGGGCCTAGGAGTATTTATATATTAATATATTTATATATTAACCATGAAATTCTATAATATGACTTCCAAGAAAATGAAAAAGGCTATTCTATCATACTTTGTCAACACCTAAAATAGAACCATAGCCAGACCAATCTACCAAAGTTCCTCAACTCCTTAAAGTTTCTATCAACCTATTAGACTTGCAAATACTGGTCTTGGATGACTAGGTCTTAAGTTCTAGAAAGTAGGAAAAGACAAATGGAGATCAGTCATGTGTCCAAGTAGGCAAGGAGAATACTGAGCGTTAGTTTCACTGGATGGTGAAAATGAGGAAGAATATTTAGTTAATAACTATTTACTGAGTACTTTGTCATATAGTAAAAAGACGACTGAATCAGATATACAGACATAAACATCCTAGTCTCCCCATCTCTAATAACTCCCTGTGGGATTTTGGGCAATTCCTTTTATCTCTTGAGCCTCTATTTTCTCATTAGTAAAATGAAATGGTTGAAATAGATGATTTTCCAGCTCTGATGAGTTAGATTTGGAGTCGGAATACCTGAGTTCATTTTCTATGTGTTAGATTCTTCTATTCTATTACACACATGACCTTGGACAAGTCACCTTACTTTCCCAGGTCTCAGTTTCCTCATTTGTAAAGTGAGATGACTGAACCAGATGATCTCTATAACCCTTTTCATCTTTATTTCTATGATTCTATGTAGTGTAAGAATATAATTAAAAGACTCTGTGAGTAACCTCACTCACTGGGTATCTCAACCTCACAGACCATTTGTTAGCAATTGAGTACAGCTTTCTGTGGATAATTAAAGTGTTTCTGAACTTCTTAAATGAGAGAACTTTTCTTGTCCAAGTTTAGAAAACCAGGCAGAAGAAACGCACATATCTTGGCCTCTCTCTGACTAATAAGGGTAATTGAAAGATTGGTGCTAGTGATCAAAGAGGTTACAGAGAACAAGAAACAGTTTTACAAATGCATGAAAATCTCAAGATTAGGTTTACTATATTAAAAAATCACTAGTGATTCTTAAATGCCCGAGCTTCTAAAAACTGTTCTTTAATGAGAATAAAAATAGGACATCAAATGAAACTAGACTTTTAGAAATAGAGTTCTCAAAGATTCAAGAAAATATCAGTATGCAAAATCCTATTTAAAATAGAAACTCCAAGAGCTAGTGATTGCTTCTAGGGTGAAATGTAAAATTCTTTGTTGAACGTTTTGGAACCATAGCTTCTTATAAGACAGCTCAGGTGCCATCTATAACAGGGGTCCGTTCTCAGACTCCTATGCTGCTAATGCCTTCCCTGTAAGGCTACCTTATATCTATTTGTATCAACTTGATTAGGAAGGAAGGAAGCAAGGAAAAAAGGAAGGAAAATGTGGAGGAAGAAAGGAAGCAAGGAAAAAGCAGGAAAAGAGGAAGGGAGAGAAGGAAGGAAGGAAGGAAGGAAGGAAGGAAGGAAGGAAGGAAGGAAGGAAGGAAGGAAGGAAGGAAGGAAGGAAGGAAGGAAGGAAGGAAGGAAATAAAAGAAAAAGACAAACTAAATCAGCATAGCCAAGGAAAACAAATTTTCCCATTGGCCACATCCAGTGGCATGTCATGATAATTTGAAAAAAAAAATTCACTGAGAGATGAGAATCTTCAAAGATATTTCAAAGGTCATTACAGAAGGTATACAGCAAGGCTTATATGCCCAGAGGTATCAAGTTTAACGTCATCTTATTCTCAAGTAATCTACACACACTATCATGCCCTATCATTGTACCAGTTGCAATGACATTTGTCAGGATGTCCAAAACCAAGGCCATAGTTATAAGGGGTTACTGTAAAACAACTCGGATAAAGTTATAACAAGTATGGATCAAATGACAAGCATTTTCATTGTGATCTTGAAGGGATAAATGAGACAACCAAGTATGGAAAAGAGATGAGAGAGAAAATCAGGACAAGCTACATTTCACAGTGGCATGAAATTTGAGGAAACCTTATAAAATAGATTGCCATAGACAAGTGTTCATAACATTGTCGCTTCCTTTTAACGGTTTGTGAGATGCTATCCACACTGCTGTTTGCATTTTTATGGGGAAATGTTGTAGTAGATGGGATACTGGACTTGAAATCAACAATACTTGAATTCAAATCTTGCCTCAGAAGCTTACTAACTGTGAGAGACTGGGCAAGTCATTTAATCTCTCTATACCTTAGTGGCATCATTTGTAAAATTAGGGTGTTGTACTCAATAATCAAAGGTTCCCTCCAGCTCTAAAACTATGGTCCTATAATTCTATAAAAAAAATCAGACTTACATGGTACATTGTAAAACCTCTCCATTCACTTGAAGTTTACGGTCTAATAAGCTCCTTCAATACCAACAATATCAGCATTGTTGCCAGGCGTCTGGCAAACAAGGCATCTCCACGAGTTCAGATAAAACATTAGATTTCTTGACTGAGGCCCCTGCCTCTTAACCCTTCCAAGGATGTTTAATTTTTTAGTACAAATGAACTTCTAATGTATAGAATTTCTTGTAGCATGTGACAAACAGTTGATTATGAACAGGTGGAAGCTGACCAGGTCTCCATTCTCATGCCAATGAGTTGCCTGGAACTGACCAAGACAATCTCAATTTCAGCCTCTGATTATTTTGTAGATCTCCCAGCTTCTCCCCTCCAGATTTCCATTTCTTTAAGGTCCTTTGCTTGTTATGAACAACATCTTATCTGGTGAAAACTGTGAGATGCCAAACTTCTCACCCTTGTCACCTAGTCATTCTCTCTGCCTTAGTACCCGATACAAGTGCCTTCTTTGGGTACCCCAGCTCTTGCACTTGTGCCACCCCAGGCTACAACTCACTTTCCCTGATTAGAGACTTCCATTTTGTTGTACTGACTTTTCATTTAAAATTCATGTAGCCATTTGCATGAGAAGCATATTTTGAGCTGGAGAGAGTTTGAAAGAGACATCTTCCTTTAAACAATAATACTACTCAGAATAATTCTTTATGTGAGAGACAGGCAGAAAAGGGGAGGAGGGGAGAGGAGAGGAGGGGAGGGGAGGGGAGGGGAGGGGAGAAGAGAGGATGCTTTGTAGAAGCACATCTTCCTAATTCCATGCATACCTAATTATTATACAGCACTACTGAGGCTATGCCTACCATTAACTATCAGATTAATTTTGCTGAAAAGTTTATTTGATCATAACACTAAACCCTGTCTATGCGTATTCAGTGTCCATACTTTTCTACCTGTGTAGTATCACCATCTGCTTAAAATTACATTTCCCTTAAATCATCCTGAGAATCCTTAGCCACTAGGGATAACAGAACACAGAAAAGAGCAAACATATCCAGACATATAAAGATCTGGATATGTTTGCTCTTCTCTCTGAGCTCCTGGTTCTCCCAACATAGCAACTTCTACTATGAATTTTAATCTTATGTTTGATTGTTGGACCATGTGCTATTTTAATAGGTTCTAACATGCCTGGAAAAACTCTCCTTTCCTGAAGCCAGAAGTTCTTACCTACTTCTCAAATGGACAATAAAAAGTCATAAAATGCACCAATCACTCTCCGTGTGATTGCTCTAGACAAATGCTCCCTAGCCATTTGGGAAAGTAGAACAGCAAAATTGTAGAGGACATTTAGCTGTCACTACTGTCATAAGGAAGAACTTCAAAATAAGCATTGGGATTTCTGAATAACATGCATTTTAGGACCTTCAGGTAGCATAACAACTAGAAAGCTAATGAACTTGTTAAATGAGTGATAATTTTTGAATATCATCCAAAGGCCAGCGGGAAAGCTGACAGAACATCAATTCAAAACTCATGGGCTTCTAATGTGATAATAAGGGAACAATGAGATAACACATACAGCAAGATTCATTTTTAAAACTTAATTACCACAAAATAAATATGAAAATGATGAGGAAAAAGCATGGCCATATATTCATATATATATATATATATATATATATGTATATATATATATATATATATATGTATATATATATATATATATATATATATATATACACATACACACACACAAACACACACACACATCCAATATTAAAAGGTAATTCATTTCAAGGATGAGCATATTCCTAATTAACTATATTAGAAATGAGGTATTCATTCTCAGGCAGCCAGATTTTAGAATATAAAAGTCTAAAAATTGAATTCACTGAGACCTAACATTATAAACAGAATTTCCGGGAAACATATTGCCTTGGGGTTTTTTAAAGGAGCCCATCTTATCTAAACTTTGCTTATTCTTTTTTTTTTTTTAATTTTCTTATCCCCTTTAACTCGTGGGAGTAGCCAAGACTTTGTGAAAAATAATTTTCCTTAATCTAAAGTCCTTTAGAGGGACATTACAGATAATGAGATTGCATAGGAACTTGTGCAGGCTTTGGTGGAGATAGTTTCTTCTGCCTAGATAGCCCAAGGCTGGGAGTGGTCTGATATGGTTGGAAGGTGGTCTGATAAATAGGTATTTTCTCTGCCTCAAGTAAGGGGATAGTGGGAAGATATCAGCCCCTGTTGAAAAGCCATATAACCTGAGTACCTCAATCCCAAATCAAACCAGTTCTGGACTATATCCTTGGGGGGGGGGGGGGGGGGCCTGTCCTGAACTGTAACTCCCATGCAGTACATGTCACCAACTTGAGAGAGAAGTAAAAATGTGTTCACACAGCCTAATTCATTTGTCTCTTAGCACAAACTCTATGAAAGGTTGACAACATCAAAATGTATAAACCATTAAAATACATCTTTTCTATTTTTCCATGTGTCTTTAAGTTCTCATTTCTGGATAGGGAAAGAAAGAGATAGAGGCAAAGAAGCGCTGGGGGTCAAAAGAGACAGACTGTTTTACTGAAAAAGGGAAAAAAACTCAAATAATCTTTTTTCCATCAAACTGTACATTATTAGACTTTCCCCAAAAATAATAATAGTTAGTAATTGCATAGCACTTTAAGGTATTTAAAGCACTTTAAATATCTTCTCTAATCCAATTCTCACAATAACCCTGAGAGGTAGATCCTATTATTATCCCCGTTTCACAGGCTAGGAACCAGGGCTGACAGAGGGCAAGGGAATTGCCCAACATCACATAACTATTAAGCGTCTGAAGCAGGATTCAACCCCAAGCGTTCTAAGTCTAATGCTTTATCTACAGTGCCATCTCACCCTCCATAAGACAAAACACCTTTACTCTTCCATTCCAGATTCACCCAGTCTTTCTTAAACATAGCAATGAAATAAATTGCTTGTAGTTATTTTTATCCCTTTTTCTTACTCTCCTCTTTTCATATTAAACTTTAAGATTTTCTTTGAATTTTCAGTTTTAAAGAAAATTACTTTATGAATCTATTTATTTGGTGTTATGATCAAATAAACTTTTCAGTAAAATCAATCTGATAATGTATAATACTGTATATTAAATTAGATTTTATTTCATCTATTCCTCCAATTCTTTTTCCTTTTATTGAATTATTAAATCTATTCGCCTTTAAATTTTATTTTGTCTTTTTTATCTATTTCATTTGTAGTGACTTTAATTCATTCTTTTTTAAATCAACATCTTACCTCTATGATTAGGTTTGATTACATTTTGTTGATGCAGTAATCTATTCACCTCCATCCCAGGCTTTTAGTATTCTTATAAGTCATCTTTACAAGGATGTCCAAAATTGCTCAGTTTCTCCTTTACACCTAATTTATTAGCTTAAACAACTTTCTTTGCATCATACATGCCCCCAAATTTTCTTGTATCCCACTCTAGCCTCTTCTTAAGAGGTTGCACTGCAATTTGTGTTCTATATTCTTGTTTTCACTTATTTACTTCTTCTCTCTAGGTCCTTCATGAAGGCAGAGTTTGTTAGTTACAGATTTCAGCTATTCCTCTATCCTATCGATATGAAATTTACTTTGGAGATATTAATCTTTCCTTTCTCTTGTTTTTCTCTGTTTATTTATTTATTTTGTAGGTCCTTTCTTGTTTGCTTTTATCTTAAAAAATATCATTTCATGAAGAATGCCATATGGTGGGAATCACTTTATTTCACAAGTCAAGAAGTCCTACCCATTGCCCCCAAAGTCAGGCTATTTTACATGTAGTTCTATGTCCCTAACTATTAACCAGGGTGCTGGTTGCTTCACAGGAACCCAAACATCTCCTGTCCTGCAGTACAATCCAGTTCTAGAAAGTACAAGCATTATGGTCTTCTATGACTCTCATTTCTTCCCAATGAACCAAATTCCCATCTCTTATTTTTTTAATGGGAAAAAGTTACATTTTTACTTCTGTATAGTTATTTTCCTTTGTAATTCTAGATATTTATTTTATGGACATAAAATCATGTTTTAATGGTACCCTTTAATTTCCTCTTTTAGATCAAGAACTGCTTTCTAATTTCCCAGTTCATCTCTTCACTGTTATTCTCCTTTTCTCCCACAAATTCCTTGTTCTTGTTGAGGGTTTAAGGAAATGATTCTTCCTTTCTGGGCTAGGTGAGGGTGGAACACCAACTCTTCTCTATAATTTGCTTCTCCTCTCCAGTTAAGGGTCCTACCACTATATTATTGATACATTAATAAGGGATTGAAATTTAGTCCATGGAATATTAATTTAGATTTACCTCCTATTTACTGCTTGTTTAAGATGCCCTTAAATATTTACTGGGCTAGAGGTTCCCAAATTTATTTGGCTTTCCATACCCTTTTCAAAAAAAATTACTCAGTGCTCCCCTAAAAATCTACTTTCTTTAATACTTTAACCTTTCAAAAAAATGATCTGCATCATATCAAACCACTACAGCCCCTCCAGATCTTTCCAGTATGGTATTTCCCACTTTGGAAATCTGTGGTCCCGTACTCTTCATGACACTTGGTGATCTTTTGTTGCCCGTGCTTTGACTCCTCAATCCCATTTCCTGTTTTCTTTTTCTCTTTGTTTCTTGCTTGCTTTCTTTCTCCTTGTCTTCCTCTTTGTCTGTCTCTCTGTCTCTCTATGTCTCTGTCCCTCACTGTCTCTCTGTCTCTGCCTCTCACCCCTCCCCCCCATTCAGTCCTTCATTGTGTGTAACTTTAGCTCACTCTCCCAAAGCCAGGCTACCTAAGCCTCCCCTTCAGGATTTCAAGGAGGAATCCCTGAGGAGTTGGGATATCTCCTTTACTGCCATTGGCTTGAGCCCTTACTACCTATGTTTCCTGCATGTTAAGGACATATGACTAGTATCCTATCTCCACTTAACAACAGAACACCAGACACAGCCCTGGTCTTGGAGTCAGAAATACCTGAGTCAAATAAAGCCTCTGCTGCCTACTAGCTCTGTAAACCTGGGCAACTCACTTAATCTGCCTCTGTTTACTCATTTGTAAAATGAAAATAACATTAGGACCTATCTCACAAGGTTGTTGTGAGGAGCAAATGAAATAGTATTTACAGTGTGCCATAAACCTTGAGAAGCTGTATAAATGTTGGCTGAAATTCAAAGACAGAACGAACAAATACAGAGCATTTCCTCAATACTTCCGGGGCATGCTGTCCCCTAAACCACTTTGGTCTCTGGAAAGTAAGTTCAGAATTTACCTCAGTTCCTACAAAGCTTGTTCTCATTAAGTTCATGTCAAGTGCAGCATGACTGCTGGGGGAATCCTTCTGTTGGGATGGGGTCCTGAGGATAACATGAAAAGATTAGTCCTTGATCCACAAAGCTTTGATGGAGGACTGTTTGCAAAACCCAACAGGGATTCCAATTCCTGGGCTCCTGTGCACTCTCTCTCTGTCTCTCTGTCTCTCTCTCTCTGTCTCTCTCTCTCTCTCTCTCTCTCTCTCTCTCTCTCTCTCTCTCTCTCTCTCTCTCTCTCTCTCTCTCTCTCTCTCTCTCTCTCTCTCTCTCTCTCCTTTTTGGGGATTCAATAAAATAATATCTCAAATGCTTCTCTTTTATTGTAGCTCAATCTTTTTTCATTGGTAATTCAGCTCATCTTTGCAAGACGTTTTTTTTTGTTCCATATAAGCTCCTTTGCTTTATAAAATATACTATTTCATTCTTATCAGCAATTTCTCAATTGAATACATTCTGAGTTATTTAAATTAATGTTCCTTTGAAGTTGAAGCCCCTGCTCCGGGATGCTTACAAAATTTGCTATATGGTATTCAAATTGTGAAATGTAACCACTATGTAAATGTCTTGAGACTTCAACAATTGGGCTTTTTTCCCTAAGCAAGCGACTTATACATTCAAATAATCAATACTTTTGTGTCTGTGTTCAAAACTTTAGGTAGGCCTTCTAGTCATAATAGCTGCATGGAGTCACATACTTAGTCGTTACTTGCTATTAAGTGGTGAAAAAGACCACTAAAGCATCCTAAGTGGTAATTTGAGGGTCAAGTACTGAGTTGTTATGTATTTGTGGGCTTTTGGGAGGTAATCCAGGTTAAGTGATTTGCCTGTGGTCACACAGTGCCAAGGTTTGGACCTCAGGTCCTTTTGACGCTAGGATAGGTGCTCTATCCATTGCCTCCATGGTTAGTATTCTATCCATTGCCCCACCTAACTGCCCTGTACTGTATATAGTCTTGAAAGGATTGTTTAGAACCAAAAGGAACTTCAAAGGTTTTCTAAGCCAATTCCTTACTTTCCTGTTAAGGACATAAAAGTCGAAGGAATTTAAGGGACTTTTCCAGGGTCACCCAGATAGCCCTTGGAAGAATCTAGGTTTGAGCCCAGTCCTCTGATTGCAAGTCCAACACATTTTCAACTGTATCTTGCTTCAGCTAGTGGTTCATAATGGAAGAAAAGGCAAGGTTCTAGATGAAAGTGAATAGTGATCTTATGAGAAAAATCACTGTGGGTGTGTGCGGATTGGTCAATGGGAATGAGGTTTAGAAGAAGATATCAAGGAGACTTCCTCAGGATCTAAAGAATACATTTGTTCAGACCGAAAGGGGAAACAACCACTTAGTAATGTCTTGGAATGGGATGGGAAGAGATATTCATTTAGATAGTGTTTCTCCAAAAAATCAAAGAAAAAATAAATATGAGTGTATAACAGTGAGAAAATGGACAATCTATCTTACTCCAGAAGCAGAGCAAAGGAAGTGCTGGATGCCAGAACAATCCATACAAGGAGAAAAGTAACTGCTCAGAGCTGGATTGAGTCTAGGGAAAGTGGGAGGTAAAAATTATGGAGGATGGAGCAAATAGTAGAATAATATCTGAATTTGTAGAACTTTAACAGAATTTTTTTAAAAAGGATTTCCCCCTTTTCCATTATGTCTCTCATAAGCAGCTTCCTTCTTTGTTAATAAAGGCAACAGGTAGGTGGTACAATAGGTAGAGCACTGGATCCAGAAGTCAGGAAGACCTGAGTTCATATCTTGCCTCAGATATTTTACATGCTATGTGATCCTAAAAGTCGCTTAACTTTTATCTTGCCTCTGTTTCCTCAGTTGCAAAATGAGGGAAATAATAGCACTTATCTCCCAATTAAGTGAGAATTAAAGGAGATTATATTTTTAAAGTACTTAGTACTGTGCATCACACATAGTGTTCACTTATTCAGTGTTTTCCTCCCTTACATTGTGAATAAGGCTGCTGTGAATAAGAAAACTATTTGTCCCTATCTTTATACATAACATCAGATTACAAAGACTCACATCTGACTGGTCTAGGTTTTTAAGAGAGACTGAAATGGGCAACCCTAACTTTAGGATGGCATTCAATTATATATTGGGGTAAAAGTAGGAGACAGTAGTCCCATTTAGGAGCAGATTATCAATTGTGGCAAAAGATAAATTTGAGGAGTTTTTAATTTTTCAGAAAAGAGACAGCTATAACTATGAGAATTTGAACTATAGAGTAGGATTGGTCCAGAGAACCTGGCTTAGTGATCTGTCTTGGAGAACTATAGCATCAGAGACAGTCACATAAGGATGCCACGAGAAGAAATATTGGGGTCCTAAAGCATTGGAGATCTGGCCTTGGCCAGATGTATTCCGTGTATGCATGTGTGTGTGTGTGTGTGTGTGTTCACTTTTCCACTGATGTTGTCTTGAGTTATACACTCCAGAATTGTGGTAAGAATTATGCTGTTACTACAATTCTTATCATACTATCTTAATAATAATGTCTTTGTTTGAACTCATCCTTTCTATTGGCTGACAAATAAGGATAAGTATACCTCTGAAAACTACTGGGCTATAATTTGAGAAGGCAAGACCCTTAGAGTCCCTTAAATACAGTGGTAAGTTCTCCTCTGTCAAGAACCAGAATGCTTCCTATGAATGTGAATTGGGAGTATAAAGGGAAGCACTATTGTTACAATGAATTAACATTATGCCAAATGATGTTCAAGACAATTACATAAATATCGTGACTGTAAATAATGATGAAGCCAGAAAGTAACAGCAGAAAAAAATGTGAAATTGTCAAGAGTTCAGAAAGTATTTGTTAGTATCTTAAAATTGAAGTTTAATCCCCATATAAAATGTTTTCCTTGAAAAACTGACATTTTGATTTGGAGAATGTGCCAACACAGAATGAAATATGAATGCATCCATTAAAATGTTTTATGCTAAAATGTAACCAGGAGCCAACAGTAATTACTGTTTTTACATTATTGAAGTATCAAGTGTCCCAACACAGTGGTTTAGATGGTGAACATTATGAGTACTCTAGAGTTGTTTCTATGGTTGTTTCTATGATTCTGGGGTATATGTGAATAGATTAGCCACTCAAAGGTGTTACTTTAGGAGAAGGGGCAGGGTAGGTGTTATTCTGGGGCTTTTTGACCTAATTGATCTGAGTGGAACATTTACACTCCTTTTTCTCACAATCAGGTCAATGTTACTTCCCTGCCTTTTAGAAGTCCCATCTGGAATAGTTGTTTGTGCAGTGAGTACACACACTCTCATGTTTTGTTTAGTTTTTTAATATATAAACTTCCCGGAAACAAGCTCTCTAAGAGTACAGATTTTTCTTTCTCTAGTTTTTTTGAGGAGGGGTCAAAGAAGAGAAGGTTCATAGTTTTCCAGAATTGATTCAGCCTATACTTTTGAAGCAATTAGGTAAAGTCTAATCAGCTTTCAAACGCTGACACTAAAACTAATTTCTGTACCATATATTGTGCATGTCTCTGCTGTCCATCTCCACCCGGGTTTCCCATCAACACCTCCACATGTCTAAAAACATACTCATCCCCTGCCCTCCCCAGAACCTCTTCCTGATTTCCCTCTTTCTCTTAATGACATCACCATTCTCCCAATGATTCAAACTCAAAACCTCAGTCATCTTTGATTCCTGCTTCATTTCCTTTATACTCTACTCTCAATCAGTGACAAATACAATTGTAAGAAATTGTTTACATTTCATCTTGGTGGTATTTATAAAATCTATCCCTTCCTTTACCTTCATGGTATTATTATCCTCGCTCACATTATTGTCTTTTGTTTGTATTTTGATGCTCTCAGATTCTTCTGCTGAAGGATCAGAGAGCTACATTGTAAGGAAAAGGGGCATTAGGAACAAGTAGGGTCCTAGAGTCTGCATTCACTAGAAGAAATGCCTCTTTTTCAGAATTCTCTCTCTGACTCCTGCATCTACTGTAGACTAGAAATATTCTATGCTGGGTACATTATTCCTCCTTTTTATTCTAGGTTTCAAGATTAAATGGGGTCTGGAGAAAATATTTTATTAGGAATCTTTTTGGCCTTCTAATAAGATATTACATCTGGAAGTACCCATGTGATGTCCATGGTACTACTTAAAGGAATTCTTGGGAACCACAGTGCTTATAAAAACATGAGTCAATAAATGTGATATCTTGGCACAATCTTAGTATTTAATACAGAGCCTAAAAACTCACATCTCCTGAGTACTTACAAAATGATTTAGTATGAACTTCTACAATGAAATGCAATTTAATGGCTAAGTTAAATGGTATATATCAAAATGGAGGGAGTTCCCCTGGAGAGAGTGTTAAAATCTAGCCTACTATGACTTAACTTCTTCATTAATGACATGGAAAAGGGCAGGAGTAAAAAACACCTTACTTAAATTCTTAGATATCCTTAAATTGACAGGTATACCAAGTACCAGGGCAGACATAGAGATAATATAGGGGACCTAATAAAAGCATGTTTATGTGTGCACATATGTATATGGGCATATATATGAGTATACACACATACACATGTATACATGCATGATTACACAGGTGTATGTCTACATATATGTATAGATGTATGCAAGAACGTGAAATAAGTGGATATACAGTATAGAACTGAACTTGTCAACCCACTGTTTGAAAGAAAAGCAATCTGAAACTTAGTCTATGAAGAGTACAGCCTGGGACAGGATTTCTACTAAAAAGACATAATTTAATATGGATATCAAAGACTCAATTCTATGAGAAAAGATAATGAAGGAAAGGTATCATATAATTCAAAAGATGGCAAGTGATGCTCCCAAACGTCATCCTCAAGTCTGCATTCAGAGTAACATGAACACGCAGCAGAGGAAATCATGAGAAGAGCAAGTCAAGAGTGAATGGTAGCTTAAGGTTGAGCTGATGAGTTAAAATGACAGGAACAACTGAAGTATATAGTTCTATGCCCTTGTCTTCAGCTTCCTGTGCCCTTCCCTTTATACTCTTTACCCATCACATTTCAGATTGCCCATTGTTCAATTATAACAGCACTCTCAATTCAACAAATCCAAATTCAACCCAGGAAGCACTGATAGTCATTCAACTGACCCTGTTTAAAAATAAGGACCTGGCACTGGCAGTATCCTGCTCTTCCTGGCAGCTGTTCTCCGACTAGGGTAAATATCAACTCTAAGGTATCCCTAAAGCTAGCTACTTTTATCTCCCAGTTCCAATATGCGGATGGCAATATTCATCCCATTAGTCTAAAGTTGCAATCAATTAAACTTTCGGTTCAAGAAAAATGTTTCCTTACTCTCTGGGGGCTGCAATTTCATCCAAGCAATATAGCATAATACAATTGATCACACCAACATTTTTTATAGGTTTGTCTTTAATTATTTTTAATTTTTTTGAATATAAGAAACAACTTACTGAAATGCAGGCTAGGTACCTCCATCTCCTCCTCCTAAAACAAGGCTATAGGCATATTTCAAACACAGGAGTTTTGGAAAAAAAAGTTGAGTACTCAGTCTGACTTCCTTTTTTTGCTACTATATGAATAGGGAAATATCTGGAAAACAGAAGGTACCACCAGCTTCCAGTAACCCTGATTATTTTTTTCAATTACAATTCTGTGCTCCAAGAAGGCAATTGAGTTCTCATAGGATATAACTAGTATAAGTCTGTCAATCTGGTCCATCAGTCAAGGGGAAACATACACAAATGTTTCCATTAGCCCACATCCCCTTTCTCTGTCCTTGCCTTTCTCCATAGTTCAGGTGAGAGCTTTGTTCTGGGTCACTTTTTGTATTGGGCCAATTGTCTCCCCTCTTTTCATTGTTTCTTTTCATATACAAGATTTATAGAAAAAGAGTACCCCTGAAGCAATGGCAGGTCAGCTGGGGACATAGATATAGTACCTTACTATGCAAAATTGAAACTGTCATCATTATCATCAAATTTTTCCTTCTATTTCCATGAGTGATAATCATCATTTTCTTAGTAATCCAGGCTTGATTAAAATTTCAGTCATCTTTGACTCATCCCTCTCTCTTATGCCCCAAAGCCAAACAGTTGCAAATTCCTATAAGTTTTGCCTCTAGAAAATCTCTCAGATATATCTATGACTTACTCTTCCATTTCGGGCCTTCTTGTCTCTTGCCTAAATTATTAAAATAGTCTTTGAACTGCCTTCCCTAAGTCCTGAGACTCTCTCTTGAAAGTTTCCCTCTTGAAACTACAATCCATATTCTATTTGCATGCAAGATTACTTTCCTTAATATGGAGATCTGATCACATCATTTCCCTAACTAAAAGAAAGTCTTCAAGTACTAATACCCTGGTGCCTGTTAAATAAATCTCTGTCATTCAAGGTCTTAATACTCTTTCTCTAATATTGATATAATTATTAACAGATCACAATCAAAGGGTTGTTGATATTGCTTAGCTGTTTCAGTTATGTCTAACTCTCCCTGACCCCAGTTGGGGTGTTCTTGGCAAAGATACAAAGGAGATTTTCTATTTCCTTCTCCAGTTCATTTTATAGATGAGGAAACTGAGGAAAACAGGATTAAGTGACGAGCCCATGGTCACACAGCTAGTAAGTGTCTGAGGCCAGATTTGAACTCAGGAAGAAGAGTCTTCCTAACGTCAGGCTCAGTGCCCTATCAACTGTGCTACCTAGCTGCCTGCACATTCACATAACACTTTACAATTTAAAAAAAAAATTCATTATAACAATATGTTTTGTTACAGTTGAGGAAACTGAGGTTTCTGGAAGTTTTAATGTTTTTCTCATGGTCACATAGGTAGTGAGTGGCAGATGTTTTTTAAAATTATTATTCTAAGTTGCCTTAAGTTTTTACTTATTCTGTTACCTTAATAAATTCTAATTAACAAAATAAGGGTAGGGAAGGAATCTGTGCTTTCGTCGGTATAAAGAACTCCTGAGTGAGGAAAGTCACAACAGACTATGGCACTCATACTATAACATGTAAACTGAGAGTTGTCTCAAACACCGAGTTGACTAATTTGCCCAGGGTTACAAGTATTTTGTGTCACAGGTAAGATCTGAACAAAAGTGTTCCTGGATTCAAGGCTGGCTGTCCATCTACTGCCACACTACTTCTCATTGAGTGTTAAATAGGATTGTGTATATTTTGTGATTTCCACTATGACATGCTGGCTCCCATGAATATTAGTTATTTTATATCATTCTTTTCTCTCCCCTTCTAGATTATAATCTTCTTGAGGACAAAGATGATGTATTATTCATCTGTGTCCATTGGCTCTTGCAAGGTGCCTTGTGGGAACAAATACTTCCTGCAAGTGCATTAAATTGAGTCATAATAAATGTTGCTGCTGAATGTTAAACACGGAAGGGACCTTAGACATCATCTTAACCAGCTCCTTCATTTCACAGATTAGGAAACTGAGGTCCAGGGGTGAAATTACTTGTATAAAGTCACACAGCTCATTAATAGTGTGACTTGCTCTACTATACCCCAACTAGTTTATTAGGGATTGAAACTATTACCCTATTAGCCAAGAACTGATCTAAAAAAAAGCCTAGGCTTGTGAGATATCTGCTAAGTTATTAAAACTATATGAAGATAAGACTCTCCATCCCTCTTAACCCTTCCATTCATCATGACTATATCCGATAGAATAATTTCCCTAAGGTGTCAGGCTTAGGTATGATGTCACATCAGATCTTCAGGCAACACAATATACCAAGCCAGCTTTTTTTTATCGTTGCTGAGTCGTTTCAGTCATGTCCAACTCTTCATAATCTATTTGGGGGTTTTCTTGGCAAAGATACTGGAGTGGTTTGCCATTTCCTTCTCCAGCTCACTTTACAAATGAGGAAACTGAGGCAGAGAGGACCAAGTGACTCACCCAACATCACACCATTAATAAGTGTCTGAGGCCAGATTTGAACTCATTAAGATGAGTCTTCCTGAATTCCAAGCCCAGTGATCTGTCCACTAGCACCAACTAGTTGACTTCTATCATTGCAATCAGATTTACACATGAGCTTCCACTTTTGCTTCAGGCACTGACACTCTATAGTGTCCAGAACACATATGCCATGCACTGAGTATACAGGTATTCTGTAAGTCCACCTGGAAAGACACTGTGATATGGTTAGTATAAAAACACTCTCCACTGAAGCATATAGTGACTCAGTGATAACTTCATAAATAAGTTTTAGAGAACTCCCATTGGAAATTAGGTGACTTACCTATGGTTACATAGCTAGTATGTTTCAGCAATAGAGATCTGACTCCAAGTCTTCCTGGCTCCAAGGGCAGTATTCTATTTTATCACCCTACATGACTTGTAAACTAAAATCCATTTAAAGGCATGATTTTTAACAGAGTCAAAAAAGTGTGCTGTAGTCAGAATAGCTCAGAAGATAGGTCTGGATCACACAAATCCTGGAATTTAGAAATATCACAGAATTCTAAACATTTCCACTTATCAAAACACATCTGAAAAGAGGGTCTTTCTGAGAAGAGACATTCCTTCTGGACCTGAAAGTCTCCAGGAATGATATCCAAGATAGTTCATAGAAAGAGATGTAGGGAAAACAAATCATTAATTGAGCAATCCATGCTAAGGAAAAACTGATGCTAAGCAGTAGAAGCTGATTACTACTGAATCGAGGACAGAAGACTCTACTCTCAGGGAAACATCTTGTTTTTGTCAGAAGAATGAAAGAGAAAATGACTTGATGAGCCATTTCCATTTCTCATTTATCCAGTGATGATTTATTGTGAGTTAACCAAATTACTGTCAAGAAACAATACAAAGCTACATTGCAAAGAGGAGGGGGAAAAACTAGTCCAAGTAACCTTTCTGCTCCGTTATTAGTTCCATTAACTCTAACATAGGTTAAATATAGGCAGGTCAGATCCTGAGAACACTGAAAATGAGAAATAATGCTTCAAATCTCTTAGATAATATGAGCCATAAAATAATCAGGGCCATACTTCTTTTTTCTAATGCTAACCATTCATTTGCACTCTCACACTTATGAATCATCATGTTATTGTTTCCCACTTAATGTCTGCTATGCACCAGTGGTCATAATGGATGGAGATTGATAGGGAATTGAGACTTAGCAGTAACTTAGCAATTAAAATGCTCAACCAGTCTTTGTTCTAGGCCTCTCCAGTGGGTATAGCCTTGTTCATTAATCTGCATGTTGATTACAGTCACTGTGTGATATTGATCTGTGTTTCACAGTCCTGTGATTGTAGGAGTATTAAGTTGCCATAGCCATCTGTAATACCTCATATCCTCTGGATTAATGTTGGAAAATTTACAAAGAAAAAGAATCAATAGTTACCTTTAATATTGCTCTATTGTCCCATATATTTTAGTGGCCCTCCCACTCTATTTTTGCCCAGTGAAGTTCACCTGCTCAACTCCTATTCATCCTTTGAAAGATAACTCAAATGCCTTCTCGAGGAATCCTTCTGTGATCCAAAGGGTTAGTGAAAGTCTGACTTTCCTATAGCACTTTGAGGGTAACTCTGTAGTGCAATGGTGTCAAATTTAAATAGGAAAGGGGGCCACTAATCCATACAGAATGATGGTTGTGAGCGGTACACTGACTTGGTCTTAAGAAATAATAGGTAGTACAGTGGATAGAGGGCTGGGACTGTTGAATTCCAGTCTGGCCTAAGACACTAGCCATGTGACCCTGAGCCAGTGCTGCTTGAGAACAAGTCAACGTATCTTACCTAAACTCTATATCTCTTCCAGTCCTTATGATAGTGCTCTTCATAAAGGAGATATTTAATATTTATTTGCTGATTAAATGTCGATTGGTAAACTTTGACAAAGAATAAGAGTAGAGGGTGTCTTCAATGAATTGTATAAGGAAAGATAAAATAAAGTTGGTTCATGGTAAGAGAAAAGTTGATATCCAGAGTGCTTTATTGGCATCTTCAAAGAAACAAGGAAGCCTTCTAGCACACTGGATAGGATGTAGTTGGTTATTTTTGTGTGTGGTGAACTTTATGAAGAATATGGACAAGGATGGTTCAGGATAGGTAACCTTGGAAGAAACAAAGTAAATTTATGAGATCACAAATTTATGTGAGTATTTGAATGCTTAGTGGTCCAACAATGTTGATTAGAGGATAACTTTCAAAATTATAAAATCTAGATACCTGAAATATATTTCATTTGGGTAAATTAGAAGCATCTTTCATATTATATGGATAGTTCTTTAAGTTCGCATGAAATTTGAATCATTTTTATTTACCTACATCTCACATTTAAGCTAAAGTTTGAGTTGATCTTCAATTTTCAATGACTCATAAAATATTTAAGTTTCTCTCCTTTACCTAAATCTGATATTTTGAGAAATTAGTGATCTGTAAACCAAGACTTAAATGCATGAACAAAGCTTGCTATGCAAAGGAAAACTGTCATGAATCCCTTTGTAGAAAGGAATAATTTATGTGAATGTAGAACAATAATTAATATTTTGTAAACTCCTATCTTTCATACATTGACTGTTAAAGTAGGGGAATATAGTTAAATATAAAGATGAAACTTACTAAAAACTATACAAAGTAATAATTTGTGATGAGTTACAGGACAGAAAGAGAAAAGGAAAATAAATGATTTATTCTTAGGACTATTGTAGTAGATTTCTCAGCTACAAAATAAGAATATTCAAACGTATATACTCATCAGCAGAGTGGTTTCACCTAAAGAACTTGATCAGGGATTTATTTTAACAATGAAGTTAATTTCTTGAATCTAATATGAGTAATAACACCAGCTGCTCCTCAAGAAATCATTAATTCCCTAGAGTCATAACTATGCTCAGTGCCCTTTGGAACTCTTGTAGAGTGTTGACAACATGCTTACTTGATAATTGAAATTTGTGAAGATTTAAGATTGAAGTTAAAGAGTTGAGAGTATCCTTTCATGAATTGTCAGTCTTGTGGAAGGGAAATAGAGCTTATTCCACTTGAGTGCAGAGGGGAGAGCTAGCACAACCAATAGGTAAAAAGATGCAGATTTAAATTTTACAATTGGAAGAAATTTCTAATAATTAAGGATTTTCAAAAATAAAATCACCTGACTACAAATAGATAATAAATTTCACCATTCCTGGGGGGAGGAGTTCTGTTTACTTCATGTATCATTAGTTTGTATGTCTTCTCAAATTTCTCTGTATTTACCATAGTTATTGTTTCTTACAGCACAGAAATTTTATGCATATATACATGTATATATACATATATATACATGCATACATGTATTTATATTTAAAAACTCAATTTTATTTCATTTTCAGGTCCTAATTCTCTCCCAACAAACTTCCCTTGTCCATTTCCTACACTGAGAAAGCAAGAAAATCAAAACCCAATATGAACATGTATAATCAAGCAAAAAAAAAAATTCCCTTAATGGCTATGGGGGAGGAAATGAAACTTAACCTGCACTCTGAATTCATCAATATTCTATGCAAATGTAGTTAACTTGTTTTATTATGACTCCTCAGGAACTGTGGTTGATTATTGTACTCATGGTTTTTAAGTCTTTCAAAGTTCTTTGCCTTTATAATATTGCTGCTATTGTATAAATTGTACTCTTGGTTTGTCTTACTTTTCTTTGAATCAGTTCATACAAATCTTCCATTTCTCTGAAACCATACCCTTCATCATTTCTTACAACACAATAGTACCCATCATCTTTATATCCTATAACTTGTTCAGTTATTGCCCAACTAGTGAGTACCCATTCAATTTCCAATTCTTTACCACCAAAAAAAAAAAAACTATTGTGATTTTTTTTGTACATATGAATCCTTTTCCTCTTTTTATAATTTCTTTAGGGCATAGACCTAATAGTGGCATCATGGGGTCAGTAAGTGTACATAGTTTAATAGGTTTTTAGGCATGGTTACAAAACTGCTTTTCAAAATGGCTGAACCAGTTCACAGTTCCAACAATAATGTATTAACGTAACTGAACAATAATTTTCCCTTATAATCATGTACCACTTTGATGGAAATCTACTTTTTTTCCAGTTCTATGTTACAATAAAAAGTGCTGCTGCTGTAAGATTTTTGGTATATGTGTGACCTTTAATAGTTTCCTTAACTTCCTCGGGTTATATACCCAACTACAAAATTTCTGAATCAAAAAGTATGGAAATTTTAGCCACTTTCTTAGCATACTTTCAAATTGCTTCCCAGGTGGTTAAACCATTCAGAGCTTCACTAGCAATGAAAAGTGTTCATGTCATTCCACAGACCTTACAACATAGATTCTCTCATCTTCTCTCATATTTCCAAGGTATAAAGTAAAACCTAAGAGTTTATTATTAAAAATTATTATTATTGTCACCATTATTATTGAAATTAATACCTGACATTAATTTTAACTATTATCCATTTTTTTAAATGGAAGAACATGAAGAATATGCCTTTAACAGGTATGGGTAAAATATGTATTCTCAATCAAAGAAGAGATAAAGGTAATTATAAGAAATAAAGCAGATAATTTTTATAATATTAAACTGAAAAGCTTCTGAATAAGCAAAACAAATGCATCTTTGCTATAAATTAAAATAGTCAAATGGGGAAATTTTGTTTCAAATTTCTGAAATTTGACATCCAAAAAATACCTAAAACTAAATGATTCATGCTAGACCAAAAGTGATTCCCCAGGAGATTGATGGTCAATGGACATTAACAGTTCTCAAAAGAAGAGAAAAATATTAATAACAATATGAAGAAAATTTCCAAAGCATTAATAATTAGAAAAATACAAATAAAAATAACCCTGAGGTTTGTTCACCTTATACATGATAAATTGGCAAAGATTAAAAAATATGGGAATATGTTGGGTGAGTTTTGGTAAGATAGGCACACCAGTGAATTGTTGGTGACGCTATAAATCAGTACAACCAATTGCTTTGGAAAGCAATCTAGAATCATGAAAATAAAGTAATTAAAATATGTATACTCTTTGCTTCAAAGATTCTAGTACTAAGCACATGACTTTAAAAGATTATTGATAAGAAGAAAGCACCATGTTCAGCAATTATTTATAAATGTCCTTTTGTAGTCACAAGAAAAGAAAATAAAGTATATGCCCATTGATATGGTATTGGAAATTATGGTAAGGGAACACAACGAAATATTATTTTGCTGCAAAAAACAATGTATATGAGGACTAGAGTGAAACACAGAAAGACATGAACTGATGGCAAAGCAATATATATGCATATATGGAGATGTAGATAGGTAGATAGATTACAAATGGAGAGTATAACGATAATAAAACAATTAAAACTGAAAGTTACAAGTTACAAAAAACAACCATGGTGCCAAATAAGAGATATTGGAGGACACCTCCTTCCGGCTCCTTTGAAGAGGTCAGACATTCACAAGTGTGCAAAATTGCATATATTTTCAGATTTTTAATATATCGATTGACTTGCTCAGAAATTCTCTTCCTTTTGTTTTATTATTGTAAAATGTTTGTTATATAGAATAATTCTCTGGAACAAGGAGGGGGCATATTGGGAGAATTTTTTGTGATGTAATGTCAAACAATATCAATAAATATTTTAAATAGCATAGGAAATATTTTTAAAGTATTGCAGGGTGGAGGTTTTAACTTGAAATCCACACTCTCCCAATTATGCATACAGATATTTCAGGGAATTGGTGAACCTGAATGGGAAAAACTGCATCTTTATTTTTTTATTGATGTCTGAGATTTAACAGTCCCTTTAATTATTTAAATGCTTTATCCTGAGGAGGGATTCATACCTCATAAGACTGTCAAAGGGGTCCATGAAACAAACAGAAAAAATAAATCACGTTTTAGAGAGTTTTCTCAAGTCATATTCTCAATACTAAAAAGTATAGAGCTGAAAAAAAGAAAGCAAGTGTTTTCTACAGAAGTAGCATGGTTTTCTGAATAATATAAATATCTACAACTGATAACTCAACATCTTTTCCTAGTATTTTTTTTAAAAAGTCATCCTGCCAAAGGCAGATCCTAAATCAAACAACAGTTGTAAGGTCACTTTACAAAGCAAAGGCAGCACAGACCATATTTCACGGGTTTTGATATTACTCTGGGCTTAGAATGAACCCCTTGGATAATCTGGCTTGTCTCCTTGAATTTCTTTACATATTTCTTTTCTTATTAATAAATTTTATTGGTATATTCTATATATTGCCTCCATTTCCTCCTTTAGGCATTCTGTGCCCCCCAACCCAGAGATTAATTCTTTAGAAGAAAGAATTTTTTATAAAGGAATATGGGTGCAAGGGGAGAGATGAAAAAAAAAAACTCAGCAAAACCAACCAGTACATTGAAAAAAAAATCTTGTGCAATGTTCCAAACCTATTGATCCCTCCTTCTGTAAAGTAGAGATCAATAGTAGGAAGATATTATCTCCTATGCATTTTGGGGAGACCAAGCTTGTTCTTTTTAATTTCACAACATTCAGTTTCATTGTGGTTACTGTTTATTCTATTTACATTGTCACTATTCCTGTAAATACAGGAATATATTGAGTCCATCAATCAATTACTCTACCAGAATTTGTGTTGCATGACTATGTCTGCTTGTTATAAGACTTTCTATTTTTACTTGGGCATTGTTGTAGGAGGGAGAGAAAGTAAATGCTTGTTAATTGAAAAATAAAATGAAAATGAATCATTTTATAGATTTTTTCTTTTTAATAAATTTCATTGACATATCCCACTTAAAGTAAATGAAAAAATGTTATGCTTTGATATATTTTTCAAGTGAGAACCATCAATTAATCAATCAGAGATCTAAGACAGATTTGAAGGAGATTCATACACCGTTATTAATCAGTCAATAATAGCTTTAAGACTAAGTTTTTAAAAAATTGAGCAATTTAGAAGTTTGTCAGTTATAAAAAAAATCTAATTTTTTATGATGTTTACTTTCATACAGATTTGTGTATCCATTTGGAAAATACCTTATTATGTGCTATGGGGTTTTTGTCAAAACCTAATTTTGCTGGGATACTTTGCAGTTTTCCCAGTAGTTTTTTGTCAAATGCTAAGTACTCCAATATGCCATTACCTCAGTTCTTTCTATTCATTAATTATGATGCTGCTGTATTTATTTTGCTTCTACATGTCATATACTGAACATATTCCTTAGTTTAATATTTCTATTTTAATGATTGTTAAATTTTTGTACAGTTATTGCTTTGGATTATTGCTAGATATATGGAACTTCTAACTTCCTGTCTTCCTCCTTTTAAAAATATATTTCCCTTAAGATTCTAAACCTCCTCTTCTTCCAAGTGAATTAATTCTATTTTTCCTTACTATATAACAATATTTTGGTACTTTGATTGGTATGAAATTGAAAAGATTTTAAGCAATAATTTAATTTTTATTATATTGACTTTGCCTAACCATGAGCAATTAACATTTCTCCAGTTGTTTACTACTATATGACAACAAAATATTGCATATCTATATTTATAAAGTTCCTAGTAATGTTTCTATAAGTAGACTCTCAAGCATTTTTTGCATTCCATAGTCATTCTAGATGGAATTTCTATCTCTTCCATCTGGATTTTTTTGGTAATACATAGTAATATACTAATGATTTACAGGTCTGTGTGTGTTCATCCTTCGTGGATGAAGAAAACCATGCCATCAGAGAAATAATGACATGACTTGCACTTGACTTTGTTTTGAGTGAGGGAGGGCTGTACAGGTCACCAGCCTCACTTTTCCTCCAGAGCCATCTGAATCCAGTGACCTGATATTCATCAGGCTGACTGGAGATGACCCAGGATGAGGCAACTGGGGTTAAATGACTTGCCCAAGGTCACACAGCTAGTGACAGTCAAGCGTCTGAGGCAAGACTTGAACTCAGGTCCTCCTGACTCCTTCTCTGGTGTTCTTTCCACTGCACCACATAGCTGCCCCACAGGTCTCTGTATACTGCTCAGGAATGAGGTGATATAAAGGACAATATGCCCTCCTCTTTTCAGATACGTGTAGTGGAGGGAGGATTTGTACTTCTTTTCTTGCTATATCTTCAACATAAATATCCCTTTATAAAAGTTAATTGATGTTAGTTCATTATATGCAACTAGTCAACTAGTCACTAGAGGAAAAGACATTCCGTACCTTTTTTGTATCACCACCACTACCTCCTTACTGACACACATACTTGTCACTATGGAAAACACATCCTCTTTGGTGGCCAAGAAGTAAAACAAAACACACATGTGAAAATATTTCATTCTGTACTTGAAGTCAGTCATCTTAGCCAAGTGGTAAATATGAATTGTAATCAGTTTCCTAGACTTATGAATGATCATTGAATTGATAATAACTCTTTTATATTTCACAATAATTTTCCTTTTAAAATGTTGTACTTACATAAATTATTTCCATTCTTCTTAATTCTTTCTAATTAAATTCATATAAATCCTACCAGGCTTTCCTAAATATATCTTTTTCAACATTAACTACTACTTGATAATATTTCATCATATTCATATACCATATATTTTTCTTTCACTTTGCAGTTCTCCTTCTCCTCTTCTCCCTCCTCTTCTCCCTCTTCCTCCTCCTACTTCCTTTGTTCATCAAAAGGTCTGCTACAAATATTTTTATACTTTTGGATTTTTGCTCTCTTTAAAGTACTAAGGATATTGCTGAGTCAAAGGCTATGAGCTGTTCAGGGATGTCTTAAGAGATAGCTTGAGTTTCTTCAGCTGTAAAAAAAAAATCAGTGATAAAAACAGCACCTAACACACAGCTGTTGTAAGGATCAAATGAGATAATATTTGTACAGAGTTTTGCAGAGTGCCTGGCATATACTAAATGCTATATAAATGGTAATTATTATCATTATTTAATTGTTTTCCACAAAAGTTAGATCAATTCACAGCTCTACCAATGTGCCACAGCCACTCCAACAATTCTCTTTTATTTTATCAATTTTTTAAATCAATCTTTCACTATTTTTTCTTTGTCAATCAGATGAGTGTGAAGTAGAACCTCAGAGGAGTTAGTCTGTATTTCTCTTGTTATTAAAAATAAAAGAAGTATTCCTATGTAGTCATTGATTATTTATCTTTCTTCTTTTGCAGAATGTCTTGACCATTTATCCTTTAAGGTAAGGTTCTTGTTCTTATATATTTGTATCGATTCCCCATATCTCTTGGATATCAGAACTTTATCAAAGATATTTACTGCAAATATTTTTTCCTCCCTGACTGCTTCCTTGTAATTCTAACTTGCACTGATTTTGTCTGTGCGAAAACTTTGCAATTTTATATGATCAAAATTGTTCATTTGTTTTCTGCGATCCACCTCGATATTATGTTTGGCCAAGAATTCTTCCCCTGTTCGTGAACGTGAAAGTTATTTCCTCCCCCACTCCTCTAGTTGTTTATGAAAGCTTTTCTTTAAAATCTAGGTCAGATATTCATTTGGTGCATATTATTTTATCCACTATGAGATGTTGGTTAAAATCTCATTTCTACCAGCCTACCTGTTAATTTCCCTATCAATTCCTTACTTGTATAGTCTTGGTCTAGTAGTTAGAACTCTTGGTTTTATTAAACACAATATAAACATTTGGCTATTTCTAGGTCTTTCTTACTTCATCAATTTGATCAACATTTACATTTTTTAACGATCACCAGAAAGTTTTAATGACTACTGTTTTGTAGTGCAGATTGAGATGTGCTACTACTAGTCCCCCTTTCTCCCCACCTTTTTTTCATTATTTCTCTTGAGATTCTTGAGAATTTTTGTTATTCTGTCATCATGTGTTTGATTTCTAGTTTTATAAAATAAATTTGGCCATTTAATTGGTACGGCTCTAAATCAGCAAGTTAACTGAAAATTTGTGAAATAATTTTGGTTATTTTGACGTAGACTAACCATGATTATTTAATACCAATCATTCACAAATACTGTTTTATAGTTCTACTAACATTATTCATCTCTATGATTTGGTAGCTAGATTCCCAGATCCATAATTTGAAAGGAATTCCTTTTTCTCTCTTCCTTCTGGGCTTTGTTTATAATACACAGAAAGAAGGATGATTTGGGCAGGTGGTTTTATATCTTGCTATTTACTTAAATTATTGGTTGTTTCCATTAAAAATAGCTAACATTTATGTAGTGCTTACTATATGCCAGGTATTGTGCTAAGTGCTTTGCAGTTACTATCTCATTTGATACAACAACCCTAGGAGATAGGTATTATTATTATCTCCATTTTACAGATGGGGAAACCGAGGCAGGTAAGGTGACTTGCCAAGGATCACACAACTAGTAAGAGTTTGAGGCCACATATGAAGTCAGGTGTTCTTGACTCTGTGCCTGGCACTTTATCCTGTAGCCTTCAGGTATCCCACTTAATGCTTCAATTTAAATTTTAAGTTTGCCACGTCAATCATGATATCATCATCAAACAAAACAAGACAACACTTGTGTTTCCCCTTTTCCTATGCTTATCTCTCCAATTTACTTTATTTGTCTTATCACTTCCAGGGCTGTAGTATTAGTAGTGATAATGGATATCTTGGCTTTATCCTTGGACTTATTGAAAAGGCCTGAACATTTCTCCTATACAGATAATGCTAGTTCCTTGTTTCCGATATTTTCCAGCATTTCTGTGAGTTAACCAGTCAATGAATATTTATTAAACACTTACTATGTGCTAGGCAGTGTGCTAAGAACTGGGGATACAACAAGAGGAAAAGATAGTCCTTGACCCCAAGGAACTCACCATCCAATGAGGGAAACAGCAGGCAAACAAATGTACACAAAGTTAGGTATAAGAATTCTAGATATCAGTGAGAATAACTGAGAGAATACAATCTTTCATGATATCATTTTTAATTAATTAACCTAACTTAATTAACCCCAACTTTAATTTTTCCTCTTTCTTTAAATATCTTCTCCTCTTTGAGATCCCTTAAAAATCAAGTCTTCAGAGGTTTTAAAATCCTTTGCACCCAGCTTAGATTTCTTCTCTGTCCATTTGTTTGAGCCCACGTTCTCTTCTCATTGTCCTCTAATTGCCCATTAATTTTCTTATATGGCATATTTTATATAGCATTTTCTCTTATAGCGCATTGATTGTCAAGATATTTGAGTTCAAATTTGTTGGATTTTCTGAGTAAGATGCTCTGAATCTACTTGTAAAGAAAGGCTGCCACATACAATCTATTTGCTATCTATTTCTTATCCCTAGGTCAGTGAAATCTACATATTTTCTGGCTTAGTTAGATCTTCTAGAATGCTTTCTGCAGCTTTGTTTTTCCTTCCATTTTTCATTATTTTGCAAGGTGATGGTGTTCAGAAACTTTTGCCCCCTCTTTCAAATGCTTTACAAATAAGTTTGGAATTTGGACTAGTTTTGCCTTTCATTACTATCTCTCTTCACATAACAAGAACATCATGTATATACTGACAGAAAGTATTTGAGTTTTTTGGTCTTTGTGTTCATTGCCTTATTTTAGATTGAGTTATCATCTTTATCCTTTCTTCTAATTCGTTGTTGATTTTGACCTTTGCTATTACCACTTAACTGTCCTGACTGGGGAAGACAGTTACTAGTTCTTAATGCCAATCACCTTTCATAATGTGTGATTATGAAGCAATTGATATATCATCTCTATTAATAGATTTTCCTATTCTTTGTGGGTTCCATTTTCTATTAGTTGATCATTTTTTCACTTCATTTTAACCATCAGTTTCTTCACATATAAATGGGAAGTTATAATGTCATTACTATTACCATTTCAAAAATGTTTGGCTTAGTTTATGCAGAAAAACATGAAGATGTCATGAATTAAAAGTATTAAAATTTATTTTTAAAATTATAGTTCATATTTTTTAAAATTATAGCTCACTGATGTTTTCATTCCATATATTATTTTCATTTCTTAAGTCTCTGGAAATAGATTTTTTTTTTCTCTCAACTATCCCCAATCATTTTCAATCTCTGTATATCTACACTAAATTCCTTTTCCACTGATAAATCCACAAAATAAAATTATTCAAGCATCAATTGATAATAAGGACTAAAGCTGAAAGAAAAATACTGGGGCTGAACACGCATACACACATATGCATATGTGTATACTTACATAAACACACACATGTGCATGTATATATACATATAGGTGTGTATAATACATATGTGTATACACACATACATACACATGTGTGTATATACACATATATATACACATATATCTATATATGTATAGATATATTTATATATGCCAGGATGGTTGTTCTGAGGAGTCAGTATAGCTATCAAAAGTCACAGAAGCAATGGAAGAAATTTTCCAAATCTGAAGGATATCACTCCAAACTGACCAATCATTCTAGTTTCAGCTGAACATCATAAAGGTGTGTTTGGTGTGTGTGTGTGTGTGTGTGTATGTGTGTGTGTAAAACTTATACAAAACAGAAATCTTTATCTTTTCTCCCAAATACTCCTATCTTCCAAACTTCCCTATTTATGTCAAAGGTTCCTGTGTGGCAGAGTGGATAGAGTATAGGAGATAGAGTCAGGAAGACCACAATTCAAATCCTGCCTCTGATAATTAATAGCTTTGTGATCTAAATGTCATGTAAATGACATCTGCATCAGTTTTCTCATCTATGAAATGGGCCTGTAATACTTTGCAGCATCTCTCCTTTCTCCTCTGATACTGCCATCACCCCAGTGCATGTCCCATTCCCTCACCCTTGGATTATTTCAATATCTTGCTGGCAGAGATGACTGCCTTAGATCTTTCCCCACACTAATTCATGTACCACTCAGTTGCCAAAATGTCTTTCCTAAAATGCATATCTGTCCATATCACCTTGCTTACTCAATAAACTCCAATAACTCTCTATCATCTCTAGGATCAAACACAAAATCCTCCATTTGGCTTTTAAAGCCTTTCATAACCCAGGCCCCACCTCACTCTTTCCAGTCTTGTTCTATCTTCCTTCCACACATACTCTTTGATCCAGTGACACTGACTTCCTGGCTGCCATCTTTTAGCTCTTGGCATTTTCTCTGGCTGGACTCCATGCCTTGAATGTTCTCCCTCCAATTTGCCTCCTGGCTTCCTCAAATTTCTTTAAATTTCAATTTAAATCCCAACTTCTACAGGAAACTTTTCCCAATCACTCTTAATTCTGTGCATTCTCTGTTAATTATTTCAAATTTATCCTACATATATATGTATATATATATATATATGTGTATATATATATATACATATATATCTTATTTGTATATATTTATTTGCATCTTGTCTCCTCCACTAGATTGTGGGCACTTTAAGGACAGGGACTGTTTTTTGCCTCTTTGTGTATCCCCAGCACTTAGCACCATATCTAGCTCATAGTAGGTGCTTAATAAACATTTATTTACTATTAAGACAAGTTATTACACCTCTGGGATATTCAACTAAAACTGAAAAGACCAATAAGTTTGTAGATATGTTCTTAAAACTCAGAAAATTGCCACTGTTTATGTGGCTTATGATGTCAGTGTTTTTAACAAAGTAGAAAACTTTGATTACCATTTCTACTGCTTCAGACTAGGAACACTATCCCCATCCTCCCCACTAGTTAGGTGACTGAGATCTCAGAATTTCTTCTATTGTATCTCTGTACCCCAGGACAGATGTTCTTACATAATATTGTAATTTATTGTTGTAAAGCAGCTCAGCTTGTAGTAATCCTGGTGAGGGTATCAATGCCAATACTTTACTCATGAGACTGAGCAAATCTTAGTACATGCCCTGGGAAGGATAGAAAACCTCTTTTAAAGGAGATTCTAAATTAACTTGGATCTTCACCACCACTATACTGAAGATTTGTATTGGTCTTTGCTTATGAGAAGTGAGAGATCAGAAGCTGAGAGAATTCTCACAACTCACTTTTTCTAGTTTCTCCTCTCTTCAACTGATCCTCTATTTTGTGGCCAAATTAATGTTTCTAACACAGATTTGACTATTCCAATGCCTCATCTCCTGTGGGGATTTTTTCTGGGTGGGCTGTGAATCAGAGTAGGCCTAAAGATGTTAATAACTTCAACCTTTTAGGTCCTTTAGCTCCTTTGTCATTCCCCCATTTCTTCTTTGAATACCTTTGGCCCTCTCATTTGCTATCTCCCCCCTCCTAGTCTTATGACCTGTTTTTTTTTTTTTGAATCCTCCAAAATCTGGACCTATACATAACCTGACTACACATATATCACCACTCAGATTTTCCTGCTCCAAGTTCCATTCTCTCAGGGCCCTCAATTCTGCTAGCTGATTGAGACAAACCTAATAGTTTTATCCCAAGAAAGATGTCAATGGCTCATAATGACACATGTGGTATTGCCCTCTAAGTATATTGAGGTACCCCATAGACTATTTTGTCATTTTCTTGACTCCTGTAGAAATCATTAGCTGATTCTTTCACTTTCTTTGTTTCATGCTGACCAATAAGCATGACTTTTATTGTACTGAATTACATTCTGCAAAGGGAAAAGATAAATGAACTATACTCAGGAATGTAAATATGCTCTATTAACGTCCCACAGATTCTCTCCTGCTACAGTGTATGCTCTTGTCACACAGCTCTTTAATTCTTACAAACCTGACTCTGCCTGTTGAAATTATGCATGTTCAGTGTAGCTTTTCTTTTTAGTGTCTGAATATTAACAGTTAACCTCGAGCTATGCATGGGAAGATACAGTCAATGCACTCCAGCTGCAAGTAAGTACACAGATAATGCAACTCATATAAAATTCACAAGATGACTAACAGAGCTGGTAGATATGAATGAAACCCCATGGCTTTCTTTACATGGTAAACATCTTCACTGAAAAAAATAC
Source organism: Bettongia penicillata ogilbyi (assembly GCA_023548195.1). Lineage (NCBI taxonomy): Eukaryota > Metazoa > Chordata > Mammalia > Diprotodontia > Potoroidae > Bettongia > Bettongia penicillata. The sequence goes on along the minus strand of JAJHZJ010000287.1, from coordinate 5,513,456 downwards.
TGAAAAGCTTCACAGAAGAAGTAGATTTTCAGGAGGAATTAGAAAGAGACCTTTGGTCACTTAGCTGACAAAACCAAGGCAATTGGCAGGCACAGGGAGAACACACAGAGATGAGAAAAGAAGAAACAAGACTATACTTATGTTGGCAAAGAGAAAGAAACAAGAAGAAGGGTAGAAATTAGAGACAAGTGATAGGGAGCGATAAGAAATACAGAGGCTAGAAGGAAAGAAATTGGAAATATGCAATAAAAACCTGGCAGGGGCACAAAGAACTCAAAGGAAGCTCATAGATTTAATAGTAGAAAAGGGAATGCTTAAAGAGTGAGGGCAAAGGAGCAGGGTACTTATCAGTAATAGCAGGAGGTTGGAGAAAATCTAAATCTGAGCAAATGCTTATAGCTATGGAATAGCACACAGAAATCATTGATAGCATCCACAGCAGGAGAGGCAGTGTAGTGTATTGGGTAGAGAACTGGACCTGAGTTTGAATTAGCCCTCTGGTGAGTTTTAGCTCTATAAACATTGGAAACAGTCCAGATTATAGTGTCAAAAATGGAAAATGATAGAATACCAAGGAGTCATAGGACAAGAAATGGATGCAAAATGAAACTTAATAATGGGATAAAATTGAGTAAAGAATTACAGTATTAAAGATGATTCTAAATATGTAGAACAAGGATTCTTTCAATAATTCATAGGCTCATAGATTTAGAGTTGGATGGGACTTCAGAAGCCATTTGGCCCAAATCTCCCATTCTACAGAAGAGGAAAGTGAGGTCTAGAAGATTGTGACTTAACCAAGGTATAATGGCAATTTAAATGGGGGAGATCTTTGATATTCACTAATAGGCCCATGTGATTTACTGGGTCAGAGCTAGGAAGGATGCAAGCTGCTGGCTAGTGTGACTGAAAGAGATTGTTTGTGATTTTGTTTAAGGGAGCCTGCCTGTGTTTTTTTTAATAGAGCTAGTTTGTGGAAAGCCTAGCAGGGGGAAGGCTTGGGGCTGGTGTTGCCCTCTGCATTGTTATTGTGTATAGATGTTTTGGTTACTATGTTGGACTTGTCTTTCAGGTGTCTGAATAAATGTTTTGGTTCTGTCTTCCACGTGGAGAGTCTGTGGTATTTCATGCTTCAGAATTGTGCTGGGATATTCATGACCAAAGGAGACTCTGTGAATATCATGTTGGCACCATACAAGATCATACATGCAGGAAGTGATAGTAGCCAGTCTGAACTCAGGTCCTATGACTACAAGTTTAGAACCATTTCCATTCAACCTGTCATTTGTACATTTTTCTAAAATTGCTTTCCCCGGGGGCGGAGTCAAGATGGCGGAGTAGAAAGACGCATGTATATGAGCTCCGAACCCACAGCCCATAGATTCAATGTAAGAAGAGCTCCCCAGAAGTTCTGGATCACTGCAGGGGGTGCAGAAACATAGTGGAGGAGATTTCCGATCCAGAGAGCCCTGGAGAGCCGTCCTCAGGGTCCATCACACCCCAGAAAGCGGACCTCACCCCAGCGCTGCCCTGGCCATGGCCCCAGAGAAGCTGATCCGAGCAGGCTTCAGGGACGGAACCTCTGGCAGCCTGGAAGTTGCCTCCATCCACAGACTCTTCAGGTCAGTGAAAGAGACGGCTAGGCTGCACGAGGGGGGAGCGGGATGTCTCCGTGGCTTGGGCCCCCTTGGGAGGAAGAGGCGGAGGCAGAGGCAGGGGCAGGAAGCCACGGAGGCAGAGGCGGGGGTGGCAGCGGAGGCAGCTGCGGCATGGCCGTGGCATCCCGGGACTCCCCCAGCAGAAGGCAGGATCTTCATTACTGAAAGTCTCTGCATAAAGCCCCTGAGGGAGCTGAGCCTGGGAGGCGGCCCTGCCCCCACCCAAGCACCAGAACTAAAGCTCACATTGATTAGCAGCCACGCCTGCCAGGGAAAGCCCATTTGAATCTCAGACCCCAAGCACTAGCTGGGCGGATCTAGGCGGGGGTGGACAGGAATCTCAGAAGTCAAGTAACTGGCTGGGAAAATGCCCAGAAAAGGGAAGAAAAATAAGACTATAGAGAGGTTTTTTGAACACTTGCAAATGATCCCAACTTTCGGATCTGACGACAACGAGGACATATTCTTGCTATCAGGGAAAGATGTGGAGGTCGGAGCCTCTCTATCCCAGACATCCCCAGGGGAAGTCGGGTGGGCTCAGGCCTTGGAAGAGCTCAAAAAGGATTTTGAAAAGCAAGTTAGACAGGTGGAGGAAAAATTGGGAAGAGAAATGAGAGAGATGAAAGAAAAGTATGAAAAACGGGTCAATACCTTGGTAAAGGAGACCCCAAAAAAATGCTGAAGAAAATAACACCTTGAAAAATAGGCTCACTCAATTGGCAAAAGACGTTCAAAAAGCCAATGAGGAGAAGAATGCGTTCAAAAGCAGAATTAGCCAAATGGAAAAAGAGGTTCAAAAGCTCACTGAAGGTAATAGTTCTCTCAAAATTAGAATGGAACAGATGGAGTCTAATGATTTTCTGAGAAACCAAGAAATAACAAAACAAAACCAAAAGAATGAAAAAATGGAAGAGGATGTGAAATATCTCATGGGAAAAACAACTGACCTGGAAAATAGATCCAGGAGAGACAATTTAAAAATTATGGGACTACCTGAAAGTCATGATCAAAAAAAGAGCCTAGATATCATCTTCCATGAAATTATCAAGGAAAACTGTCCTGACATTCTACAACCAGAGGGCAAAATAAGTATTGAAAGAATTCATAGATCACCACCTGAAAGACATCCAAAAAGAGAAACTCCTAGGAACATTGTGGCCAAATTCCAGAACTCCCAGCTCAAGGAGAAAATCTTGCAAGCAGCTAGAAAGAAACAATTCCAGTACTGTGGAAATACAATCAGGATAACTCAAGATCTAGCAGCTTCTACATTAAGGGATCGAAGGGCATGGAACAGGATATTCCAGAAGTCAAAGGAACTAGGACTCAAACCAAGAATCACCTACCCAGCAAAACTGAGTATAATACTTCAGGGGAAAATATGGTCTTTCGATGAAACAGAGGACTTTCAAACATTCTTGATGAAAAGACCAGAGCTGAAAAGAAAATTTGACTTTCAAACACAAGAATGAGAAGAAGCATGAAAAAGTAAACAGCAAAGAGAAGTCATAAGGGACTTACCATAAGTGAACTGTTTACATTCCTACATGGAAAAACAATATTTTTAACTCTTAAAACTTTTCAGTATCTGGGTAGTTGGTGGGACCACACACACACATGTACACGCATGCATGCGCACACACATACACACACACATGCACACACATACAGAGACAGAGAGCACAGAGTGAATTGAATAGGATGGGACCATATCTTAAAAGGAATTAAGGTAAATGGTGAGAGAGAAATGTAGTAGGAGGAAAGAGGATGAAATGGAATGGGGTAATTATATGTCATTTAAGAGGCAAGTAGGAGACTTTTTAGTGGAGGGAAAAAGAGGAGAGCTGAGAAAAGAAAACATGAAGTTTACCCTCATCACATTTGACTAAAGGAAGGAATAAAATGCACACTCATTTTGGTATGAAAATCTATCTTACAGTATAGGAAAGTGGGGGAGAAGGAGATAAGCAAGGGGGGGATGATGGAAGGGAGGGCAATGGGAGGAGGGAGCAATTTGAAGTCAACACTCAGGGAGGGACAGGATCAAAAGACAGAATAGAAACAATGAGGGGCAGGATAGGATGGAGGATAATTCAGTTAGTCTTACACAACATGACTATCAGGGAAGTCATTTGCAAAACTACACAGATATGGCCTATATTGAATTGCCTGCCTTCCCAAAGGGAATGGGTGGGGAGGGAGGGATGGGGAGAATTTGGAACTCAAAGTTTTAGGAACAACTGTTTAGTATTGTTGTTGCTACTAGGAAAGAAGACATACAGTTAATGAGGAATAGAAAGTCATCTGGCCCTACAGGAGAAAAGAGAAGATGGAGACAAGAGAAGGGAGGGATGACAGAAGAGAGGGCAGATTGGAGATAGGGAAAATTAGATTGCTTGGGGAATTGGGGTGGGGGCAGGGGATAAAAGGGGAGAAAATTTGGAACCCAAAATTTTGTGAAAACGAATGTAAAAAGTTAAATAAATTAATAAATATTAAAAAATAAAATAAAATAAAATTGCTTTCCCTTCCCTAACTTTCTTTTTCCATGTTCTTAGGACAAATCACTTATATTCTTATTTAACTATGTAAGTATAGATACAGATACAGATAGATATACACATACATATCTATCAATCTATCATTTAAAGATAAGTACTATTATTATTATTTCTATTTTACTCATATATACATATATATACACATACATATATATACACATACATATATATATATATATATATATATATATATATATATATACACACACACACACACACACTCATGTAATTGTGTGGTTTATCTGGTCTCAGAGAGGACCATGACATCAGGGAGATGGTGATATGACCTGAAATGGATTTTCATTTGAGTGAGTGTTATGCAAAGTCACCAGTCTCATTTTCTCCTCCAGAGCCATTTGAGTTCAAGTGGCCAGATATTCATCAGGATGACTAAAGATGGCCCAGGATGCAGTGGGAGACCTGGACCCTTTTAAACTAAAGTCTTTTCAGGTTCTCACTTGGAGTGAGGCAATTCAGTAAATAGATCCCTTTAAGAAGTGAGTCAAGGGATAGACCCTTTAATCAAAAACAAAAAAGTCAAACTGCGAGAGGAGGACCCTCAAGGTTGCTGGCCAAAAAAGAAATAGTTAGTATTCACTTTTATTCTGAACCAGGAGGGTCCAAAAAAATAACCATTAAATAGTGCTTAGACAGGAACCTATTGTCCAATCCAGGAGATCCAGAGTGAACTGTATTTGAGGTTTGGTCTTTGAGAAAGAAATCTAGTCAGTAAACCACAAATTAACTAGGTAACTTTTGGCCATCAAAATTTACCTTCCTTTGAGCAGAACACCCTCAGGTAAAGGGAGAGAAGGAAGAGAATGGGAGAGGAGAGTCTTTCCAGCTGGACTTTTATACACACACACACACACACACACACACACACATATACATATATGTGTATTTAAAAAGTATTTATTAGTGCCAAACTCTTCACTGAGAGCTAGAGATACAAATGCAAAATCAATCTAGTCCTTTCCCTTGAGAAACTTACATTCTAGTGGCATGAGATGACACATAAATGTGAATAACTGTTCAGAGAAAGATGATTTGTCTTGAAAAGCCAGAGATGGAAAGTGGATTCATGAGAGTAAGTTGATATGCCTTTCCCAGAACAAAGGTAGCTATGATTTGATTTCTCTTCCTAGAACAAGAAATGGAAAAAAGAGGGAGGGTGGGTTAAAGGGCCAGAAAATGGCCAGTTTGGATGGTCAAATGAGATCTGAAGAATACTCTGGGTACCAGAGCTGGCTAGATAGTAAGTCATATGCATTTGTGCTGGTTCATTGTAGCAAAATTCTAGAGTGCTTCCAAAAAAGAGTAGGTAAAGGAGCAAGGAGGATGGTTTAATGAGGTCCACTGATCTGAACAGAAGACTGGAAAGGAAAAGGATGGATTAAATGAACAAACAAGCAAAAACAAACCACTTCAGAATCCTTATGGTACTATGTAAATATAGTTGTCATCATTGTTCTGGTACGTATGTTCCATGGAGTTCTGATAGAAATCTGAAGACAGGTTACAATTAGTTTGTTAATAGTAGTAGTAGTAGTAGTAGTAGTAGTAGTAGTAGTAGTAGTAGTAGTAGCAGTAATAGTAGCAGCAGCAGCAGCAGTACTAGGGACAAATTATTATTGTTCCCTAGTTTTTAATATTCAGAAGACTGCCATACAGAAGGATAAATCGATTGGTCTCAATACTTGAATAACAATTATTGGGATATAAGCTCACTGAATGCCTCTCCAGGACAATTACAGCAGCATATAGGATGACAGGGATAATATATACCACTTCCTGTTCCGAAATGATTTTGCTTTATTCTGTTAACTTTTTTTATTCCTCAGGGTTTGGAAATTATCAACATTCCACATGGCAACATGTATTCAAAATAATTCTCTTAAATAGCTGTGGGTCAAATAATTGTATGTTGAGGTAATTGCATGCAACAGTTTAGTCTCTCCTGATGACTTGGCTCTTCTCTAGTTTATTTGTCGAATTCTGAAGGAACTTTGGGATTTGATTTATAATATAGGGGTTCATCTTCTGTTAATTATTGAAGAAGAGTCAATTCTTGTCATTTGGTAAGGTCTCTCAGTCAACAAGCATTAGGTAAGTACCCGTCATAGTATCATATGTCAAGCACTATGTAAAGTACCAAGATGCAAAGGAAAGCTAAAACAGTTCTTGCCCTCAAAAATGTCACATACAAATGGTGTAAACAAGGAAAATTGTGCATTCAAGATATATACAATGAAAATGGAGCATAAATTAAAGGGGAAGTCACTAAGTGCAGGGAGGGATGAGTAAGAAGTGGGAAAAGTCTCCTAAGAAATATATATTTGAGCAGAGACTTGAAGGAAACCAGGGAAACAAGAAGGTAGAGATGGGGAGGGAGAACATTATGAGGGTACAAGACAGTTACTGAAAAAGTGGAGTCCAAAAAACGAGCATCATGTGTGAAGGAACAGTGAGCCCTGTGTCACTTGGTAGTAGAATAGGTGGAAAAGAGTGAAATATAAGAAGCCTGGAAAGGTAGAAAGGGACACAAGTTTGCAAAGGGCTTTAAAAGTGAAATAGCTTTGTATTTCACGTTGGAGCTAATGGGCAGGTGCTGGAGCTTATTGAGCAAGGGCTGACATGATCAATAGGAAAACCTCTTTGGTAGCTAAGTAGAGGATGGCTTGGGATGGAGAGATTTGAAGACTACTGTAATAGCCCTATACATGAGATGATGAGGGCCATTACTGGGGTGACAGGAGCATTAATGGAGAGAAGAAGGTGTATATAAGACATGATGTAATGGTAGAAATGACAAGACTTGGCAACTGATAAGATATGTAGAGTGAATGCAAGACAAGGGTGGAAGATGATACTGGAACTGTAAGCATGAGAAGGATGATGGAGGCTTCGGCAATAATAAGGAAGTGAGGGGTTTGGGGAAAGGATAAGTTCTGTTTTAGAATGCTGGATTTTATATATCTAAAGGACATTCAGTTTGAGATATCCAAGAGAAAGTTAGTTTGTGATATGAAAATGGAGATAAGGAGAGAAGTTGGAACTGGATATGTAGATCTGGGAATCATCTGTATATACATGATAAATGAACCTATTGGAGTTGTTGAAATCACTGAGAGAGATAATAAATAGGGAGAAGAGAAAACCCAGTATAGATGCTTGGGAAATATCCATGGCTCTTGATTCAGCAAAGAAGACATAATAAGGGGACCTAATGTGTAGGGGAGGAAACAGGAAAGAACAGTGTTACAAAACCTAGAGAGGAGAAAGCACTCAGAAATAAAAAAAATGGTTTTCAAAATATCAAAGGATTGAGACAGTTGAAGAAGGATGAGGTCTGAAAAAGGTCATTAGATTTGGCCATTAAGAGATCATAGATTACTTTGAAAAGAGCAGTTTCAGTTGAATGATTAATTGAAGAGATTGTAGAACTGACAGGAGAAGAAGTAGAAGATGTAGTAAGTATTCATTTTTTTTAATTGCCAGTGATGTTTCCTTGCTAAATTTTCATTAGTCACTATGTCCAGATTCTTTAAGAGTGATCTTTTTTTAATTTCTGGAAGAGATCAGGATGATTATAGTGTAGTAGAAACAGTACAGTTCCCCCAACTCTCCCCCTAAAACTGCTTTAACAAAGTTTGAGAAAGATCAACAGACTGAAATGAGAAATTCAAAGAAAAATCACAGTGAATCTTTTTTTTTAACAGCTCTAATTCCTATTAAAAAAAACACTTAGGATATGGAAGAGTGGTTTACTAAAATGGTTTGATATTTGTAAATTATTTCATCCAGTTTTTTCATTGATTCTCTACCATTCTCTAAGTATACTATCCTATCATCTGCAAAGAGTTATAGAGGTCTGTGGGCAGGACCCTGAAGGTGAGGTCTAAACAGGAAAGTACGACGTGGCATCTTTTAGCACAGAAACTGTATTAGACCTTGCTGCTGTGAACTACAGCAGGAGGAAGTCCAAGATCTTGCAGTAATAGGCCTAAGCTGTCAGTTCGGATTTCATTCATGACTCTCCAGACTTTTTCTGCTACAACAGACTTCCCCCCCAAGAAATTCAATCTACCTTCGATTTCTCACATTGCAAGTACTTTTCACCCTTGCATACCCTTCTTCTGTCTAGCACGTTTCCTTTACAATATCTATTTTAAGGAAAAGAGCCAGGTCAACCATGTCTTCATTCCTTTCTATGCTCCAAATCTTCAGGATTTGATCCTAGATCATCAAATGAAATGATTGTTGTTTCTGTTGCTCAGTCATTAGTTATATCCAACTCTTCATGACTCCATTTAGGATTTTCTTGGCAAAAATATTGGAGTAACTTGCCATTTCCTTCAGCTCCTGTTACAGATGAGGAATCAGAGGCAAACAGGGTTAAGTGACACGCCCAGGGTCACAGAGCTAGTGTCTGAGGCCAGATTTGAACTCAGGAAGATGAGTCTTCCTGACTCCAGGCACGACACTTTATCCACTGCACAACCCAGTTGTAGTAATATTTTTTTAATACTTACCATCATTCCTGATATGCAATACATATTATATAAATGCATATTCCTTTATCCTCCTTTCCCTCCATTACTGACTCTCCAGATATGTCCTACCTTCTCCCTACTTCTGCTCCCACTGCAGTTTTTTAGCTTCCTTTTATGAGTCATCTTCTCCTATGAGAATATTAACTCCTTGATATCAAGGACATTCTTCCTTTCCTTCTTCATCCCTGTTTCCCCTTTCCTTCTTTCTCTGTTTCATTTTTTTCTTTCTTAATTTCTCTTTCTTTCTGCTTCCTTCCTTCCTTTCTTCTTGTATTTTTATTTCCAGTACTTATCACAATATCTGGCATGTATAAAGGGCTTAATAAATGGTTCTTCTTGTTCTTGAGTAAACAGAGTTATCAATCTGTAGTTGCATCAGAGCAGCATAAGGTATGAGGTTACATACTGGAGCTGAGAAGCCACTGTCTGACTCTTACTCTGATCAAACCCTAAGTCAGTTTGCTGACCTGGAGTTGAAAAACCATAGCAAGGAGTCTAAGGTCCAATTGCTCTAAACTCATATATTCTACTAAGTAATTAAGAAGGAGGCAGAAAAAGCATTATAGTGATAAGGATGTCCAAGATGCTGCCACAAAGGGATTTATAATAACTGAGGAGACCCAGTCCAAACAATATGATTTATTAGCAAAGCACAAGAGTCGCATCGCAAATTAGGTCCAGGGTTCCCTTAGTAGGCACAAGAGCCCTGAAGAAAAACTGTGAATGGTCTGAGTGCAGTTCTGGTGATGGCATGTCTCTATTGTCCTATACAAGCCTAGCTAAGTACAGAAATCTGTCAACACAGAAATGGTCACCGTGTGATAACATTTTTGTTCTTGACCTGGGTAACTCATTCATAAAAATTCCCACATCCCTCTAAAACTACTTGATTTTTAGCTGTGCTTATTCTACCCCAGGTGTGTGGGAAGGTGCAACTTCGGCTTTTCTTCCTTCTATTAGCCCCCTTTTTCTTCTTGTACTCATAATTTATTCATTGCTCTGTATTTCATAGGTGAAGCTTCATACTTCAATTTCTGTCCTGATTTTCCCCAATTAAAAAATATTATCTTATTAATCTTCCATGGTGCATACAATTTCTTTAGAGACCAGAGCCTGTGGGCATTGTCCAGCTGCAGTTAATTTAGAGAAATCTGGAAAGTAGGGCTGCTTGAATTGGGCCAAGCCTTAAAAGCACATGCCAGTAACATACCACCTGCTGTGAATTATGTGGCCTCCATTCGGAGCTCATATTCTCTGTGTTAACATCCTTATCCACCTTCATATGCCACCCCTCAGCTAAAATTGTTCCCTTCCTTTTCAAAGCCCTTTTTCCTTCCTTGGCCCTCACTCTACCTTGTATGTGTTTGATATTTTGTAATGTAGTGTGGGCAAAAATGTGACTTAGTTTAACAGTTCAATATTTTCAAAAATTCAGCAGGTCTTCAAGAGCCATAAAATGTCTTTCTCTGTGCATGTGTGTGTGTGTATAAAATACATATGAAGATATATATATATATATACACACAAATGTATATCTAATTCCATTTTTAGATTTACATATTAATTAATTAGTAATAATTAAAAATTAAAATTATACCATCCAAGAATAAAATGGATATTACAATAAAAGTCCCCTTCCTAAGCACGAGATCAAGTATTTGAGGAAGTGATCTGCATAGCAATACCTCTGACGACCTCCCCATAGGACTGCAAGCTAATTCTTTTACAATTCAACTCACTAGATCGAGAGAGGGGAGCCAAGGGCCTAGAATATGACTAGCCACCACAACACCTTGAAAGTTCTGGTAGCCCACCTAAGTTCCTCTCATATCTAATCTATTGTTGACAACATCTCCAGAATTTTCTAGGTAATATTTTTTCTAACTCAAACATTTCAAAATCACCCTAAAAATGAGGTATGGAGAAGAAAATAAGTATAAAATATATATAGTTTCTCAGATAAAGGCCTCATATCTTAGAGAAGTTTATAAAATTTTTAAGAATATGAGTCATTCCTCAATTGATAAATTGTCAAAGGACTTGAACAGGCAGTTTTTCAATGAAGAAATCAAAGCTATATATAGTTAAATAAAAATGCTCTAAATCATTACTGATTAGCAAAATGCAAATTAAAACAACTTTGGGATATCATCTCACATCTATCAGATTAACTAAAATGATAGAAGGGGAAAATGACAAATGTTGGAAAAGATAAAGAAAAATCACGACACTAATACAGTTTTGGTGAAGGAGAGGAATCTGGAATTATTCTCAAAAATGTTATAAAACTGTGTATAATCCTTGATCTAGCAATACTACCATTAGTTCCCCAAGGTGTCCAGGGGAAAAAGCAAAAAACCAATACATGTTAAAATATTTATAGCAGTTCTCTTTGTGGTGTCAAAGAATTGGAAATTGAGGGGATGCTCATGAATTGGAGAATGGTTAAACAAGTTGTGGTATAAAATTGTGATGGGATTTTGCTGTGCTGTAAGAAATGATGAGCAGGTTGATTCAGAAAAACATGGAAAGAATTGTATAAAATAATGAAGAATGAAATGAACAAAATTTAAAGAACAACGTATAGAATTACAACAATATTGTTCAATGAATAAATGCGAATGACTACATTATTCTGAGTATAGTAAATACTCAAATCAACTATAATGGACATGTGAAGGAAGATGTCATTCACCTCCAGAGAAAGAACTGATAAATGGAAGCATGCATAGTATGGTTGTGCATAGTTAGATAAATAATCTGTGTCAAATGGTGGGCTTCTCTAGGGCAGGGTGAGAAGGGAGGGAAGGAGAGAGACATTTTGGAACTTAAAATGTAACAAAAAGTAAATTAAATTTTAAAAATCTATAAATAATCATTTTAAAACAGTGGAAAAGTGATATCAAGTGTAGTTTATAAAAATCTTTTGCAATTAAACATTTGTGATTGCCAGAAACAGCACAAGAAAAATGAAATCCATTGAATGAATATTGATTTTTCTCATATTGTCACTGTTTGCCATCACAAACTAGAGGTGATAGACCTTTTATGTGACCTGTCCCAGGATCTAAAATGATATATTCATCCCATGTTCTCACCCTTGTGAGATGTGTTCCAAAGCTTGCCATACAAAAAGTCTCTGTTCTTAATATTATCATGCTAGGAATGTTGCTAAATTTTAGTAATTCAAAGACATTTACTAAAGGATAAATTCCTTCTTTCATGAGCAATTGATGAAAATACTCTTTCATCATCTTCCAGAGACTAAAACTCATCACCAAAACAGACAAATTGTTCCCTTTCCTTTTTTAAAAAAATATTTTATTTGTTTTCAGTGTTCTACAATCACTTCCATATACTTTAGACTTTTTCCCTCTCTTCCCTTCTTTCCCCCCTCCCTCCCCACTCTCTCCCCAAGACAGCATGCAATCTTATATAGGTTCTACAAGTGCATTCCTATTAAATATATTTTCAACTTAGACATGTTGCATAGAAAAATTAAAATGAATGGGAGAAACTGCAAAACAAAATACAAAAGAAAATGATCTGTTTCATTGTGTGATCAATTACTCTCTTTCCTCCAAGTAGATTTCTGCTCACAATGATTACAAAAAGATTATTTAGTCTCCACATCAGTAGACAGCAAAACCCCTCCCAACAAATCCAATCCATATTCCCCAAACCCTTTTTTCAAAGGAGCTGTCCAAACTTTCTTGGGAATAGGAAAATAGTACAGAAAATGAGATAAGGATTCTAGTGGATGAATTGGAACTATCTAAAAGTAGTTCATTTGAGTCAGCGAGTCCTTTTAAGAGATACTTCCAAGAAACAGTTAAAATGTAGAACCCTTCTAAGGCATCTCCAAAAGACTCATGATGGAAAATGCTCTCCAGATCCAGAGAAAGAATAACAGAGTCTGAATGAAGATCAAAGCATGCTATTTGCTTTCTCTCTATTTTGTTTTGTTTGTTTCTTTTTTGTACTTTATTCCACTGGTTCTAATTCTTCTTTGCAACATGACTAATGTGAGAATATGTTTGATGTGAATGTGTATGTAGAGCCTACATCAGATTGCATGCTGTCTTTGGGAAGGGAGAGAGAGGGAGAAAATTTGGAATCCAAAAGCTTGTGGAACTGAAAGTTGTAAACTAAAAATAAATAAAATAATTAAAAAATAAAATGTAGAACTTTCTCCTTGTTTAGATAATTTTGATTGATCAAAGATGCAATTTCTAGGGAATAAGACATTCAACCCTAACAATCAGGAGTGTGATGACAAAGTCATTATCTTAAAAAGATTTTCCCACACATCCATACTGCAAGCTGCCTGGGGATATGCAGAAAATGGAAAACTCAGTGAATATACTTATTATGGACCCAGTCCCAGACATTCTTTGCAATAATGGATCATTGTCTCATCAAAGGTAATCACAAAAGAAAAAGAATGTGATCTATAAGGGCCTTAATAGCGTCCGCTGAGGTAGCAGATGTAGCAGTTACTATAGCCCATGTTCTAAATAGGCTACCAGTGGCAGTGAAAGCAAACCTCTTTCCCTTTTGATGCAGGCAGGCTGAGGGCCATGTAATCAAATGAAGGCAAATCATAGTCATGTGGGATCATACTATATTGATCTTTAAAAAGTGGATGCTCTAAATGAGTATTGTTATACAGAAGGGCCTGTATCATATTTAGTTAATGTGATTCCACGACATTATATCACATTATATTCACTACATTATTCCCATGACTAGATTCATGATGTATTCCATCCCAAATAAGCTGTTCTGATCAAAGTATTAATTTGATTATTCAATTTTACATAATGCCCTTAATGGACATTAATCCATGAACAAATGTATATTGTGAGAAATATCAGTAAAATTGATTTGGATACAAAATGGAGTCTTTAATTGTCCAGTTTTGCTCTCTTTAGACCCCAAATCACTTAGCCAAAGTCACAGCCAGGATCTAGAAATAAGTATAAATAAAATTTTATCTGCTCCATCCTTCAAGTTTTTTTTACAAGGCCTAGCCATTTACCTTACAGCACAGAACACTAGACAGACTTGCAAAAGAATCCCATCCCTTAGGGTATTCTACCCCAAATGTTCATACGGACTCTTTGTGCCCAACCTGTGGTAGAGCATTCCAAGCTCATATTGGATCAGCCAGATTCAAACACATTGAATTTTGACTCTAACATAGTAACGTCATTTTGGTCCCCTGCAAGAATAAAGGACAGCAAACAACCCAACCATTGAGTAACAATGTCTGAGTCTAGTTATATATGTCTTTCTCATAAATGTGTAAAACCACAAAAAAATTCACAGAACAATATTCTTCAAAAATGGATATTCTTAGGTGGGGGCCAATTACCCAATAGAAAATACAAAGCTTTGGACCTGAGATGGGAGGCCTCTATCACCGTTGTAGTCTGTTCACAAGGAGCATTAATGTTTAATGGTCATGAGCGTGCATGACCTTAGATGTATCTTTTCCATTAGACAATAAAAATTTTCTGTACCTTATTCATATTCTTAGATAATTCAATTCATATTAGATAATTCTAGACAATGAGTAATACTGTGACTCCATGCCATCTATTCAGAAGAAACAAGGACCCAACAATTAAAGAACTGTTGTATTTCTTTCAAACCTAGGATCCTGAATAAATATTTCAGGGAGCTGATGGCTATGTAACCCCAACAGTTATTCAATATACCCATATACACACATACCCCATGGTGTCTGCCAAAGACTCCACTTAGCCTGATCCTTGTGAAGAGACATCTCCAAGAACACAGACCCCCAAGAATCACAAAGGCTCAAGTTGACAGATTACTGAATGGCTCATTTTAGAAAGCCTTGGACTCAAAAGAAGAAGATTTATGAGTAATTCAATAGATTCTATACAAATACCTAGATCTATAATGTGGGTTCTCCCCAAAACTGAAGAAGCTAATTAAATGATAAGGCATAGCTTGGATTTCATTCAGAATCATCTGAGTTCTCCCCATTCAATGTATATCTAAATCTTTAATTAAATGTGTTGGATCCATACATTTTCTTTATCTAGAGCTTTTGCCACCAGAGCCTTGTTCTGCCAAGTCAGCATGATATCATCACTATAACACAATAATAATGGAGGACATCAATGAATTCCAAAAGTGGGGACTCTTTCAGGTCTGTGCCAATCATCTTAATATGAAGAGGAATTTGAAGTATTCTGAAGTTTGACCATAAAGTTTACTGAATTCCTTCTGAAATACAAGTAAATTGGTCCTGAGTGGTCTCAACCACAGGGATGAAAAAGAACATATTGGTGAGGTCAGCAACCTCATGTTGTTCCTCAGGGGCCTGGGCTCACCATGCTCATAAGATTGGAAAAAACTAGCAATTGTCATGCTGTGTTTCTTCAACTATCAATAACCTATTGCTCTTTGCCAAGTACCATTGACCACATTGTCCACAAAAGGTTATTATAAAGGGAAATTGGATAACCAAGCATACCATGAAGCCCACAGTAAAAACAAAAGCAAACAAAAATATCAGCTCATAGCACTAAATATTATAGGCTAAAACTAAATTTGGCTTCAGTCCAACAAGTTTAAGTTGTTTCTGGTTTTGGTTTTAAGGCAACTTGTGAGCTAAAAAAAAAAATATCCAGTTAAAAACTACTTCAATAATTAAAGATTAAAAACACAAAACTCAGAAATAAAAAGGATATTAAAATACAACTTCTATAGCCAGTTCAAGTAACTAGGTATATAAAGCCTCAGACCAGAGTGACCTAGGTACTTGCCAGGACATAACAGGTTTGAAAACTCTTGGAGTCCCACTGTACCTTCAACCTACAAACATACCACTAGATGACTATAATCTTCTTAAGGGAGAGATTGTGTTGCTTTGCATAATTTTATCTCCAGGACTGAACACTTTATCTTATTTATTAAATACCTAATACATGTTGGTGATTCTGGACCTCAGTTTCCTCAACTGTCAAATGAACTTGTTGAACTAGATGACCTCTTAATCACCATTCAGCTCTAGCTCAACCTCAACAGAATGTTTGTTGAATTGAATTGCTATCCTATTAAACCATTTAATTTATCTTTCTGATTGCATCTCTTGACCACTTCTTTAAACAATCTTCGATCCTTTCATATACTTTACCTTTTATGCAAACAGCACCTTTTGCCTCTGCCCCAACTGTGTCCCTAGGAACCAATGCCAACTCTGTGATCAGTCCATGATTTCAGGCTCTTACCAAAGTAGACCCCTCCAGTCTTAGTCTTTCTTACCACGAAACCTAGAGATTTCAGCCTGCATCACAGAGTAAGTGTAGCCCCAGTCTAGATCAGGTCATGTCTGAGATTTGCCCACAGGGCCAGAATGAACAATATCACCCAATCAATCAATAATTCATTCAACAGGTATTTTTCAAGCTCTTAATGCTGTGATAAAAACTATGAATGCAGAGCTAACAAAATCATTCCCTGGGAGAGACAACATGTACGTACAGAGTAAGTGGAAGGATGGTTATAGATATTCACTTAAGATTAACAGGACATGTACAGCCTAAAAAGTCTTACAAGTCTGCCTGCCCCTGTAATTCAATTTATTTACTATCTCTACATTTTTTTAAAAAAAATTTCTCTTAAATTTATTTTTTTAATTTTCAATTTTAAGCATATATATATATGGATATATATATTTCTTTTTTAATTAATTTAACTAAATACCAGAACATGAATACAGAACAGAGAAAAAAACCAAAAACATAAAATAAACTTAAATATTGGAACATAAATATAAACTTAAAAGGAAAATAAAGCATGTCAGGTGCAAAGCAGAACATGAGAGGATTCAAATTATGTAACAATAAATTTTCATTTCAAGAAAACCTACATGATAAATAATATTTGTTATGTTGAAAATTGTCCACCTTTTCTTTGCTTCCTTGCAAGTTCTTTTGTCCTCTCCTGTGCATGTTTTCACTTTGTTCTTTTTTCCCCTTCCACCCCCCGAGAAGTCTACAATAAATTTTAGATGTTTCTCTATAGCTATAGATCTCTACATAGACATATACATATATGCATACATATATAGACATATACCTTCCCAAACATATTCTATTCCTCAGCTTTGTTTTTTGTTATGTTAATGCATATCTCTTGTTTCCTATCCTTCCTGCCTCCTCTACTTTATTTCTACCTTTATTTCTACCACTACCTTGCCCTCCAAGGATCCTTCCTCTATCCTCCTTATTCCCATAAATCTAAACACCCTACTCTACCCCCTTTAACCTATACCCTCCTTCTCCCCTCTAAAGATCCCTCTCTTGTTTTCTCCCCCCTCCTTACGTACCTACTGTTATATTCTGAATTAGAAGACATATTCTTCTAAATATATATTTTATATATATTATATATGTGTGTGTGTGTGTGTATTGTTCCCTCCTCATTCCATTCCCAATGAAAATAGGTTACCAAACTATCAGTTCTCCTCCCCCATCTAATTCCTCTGTATCACTTCTTCCTCTTGCAACTGATTTGTATAAAATAATTACTCTTTTCAGCTGTTCTTAAATGGTTTTAATTTTTAAATTCGCATCCTACTCAGGTTTTTCCAGTCTTACTTATAAGCTACTGAATTATTAATAAGAATCTTAAACATACATTTTATATCACATATATGTATATATATATATATAGTAAAAAGTAAACACTGTCATTATGAATTCTTTATAATCAATCTTTGGTATGTACCTTATATTTTCCTTGCTTCTTGTATGTCAAATATTCTATTAAGTTAAGGATTTTTTTAGCAAAGTCTTGAAAGTCTGAGAGTTTGTCAAATGTCCATTTTTTTCATTCAAGATAATACTTAACCTTTCACGGTATGATATTTTCAATCTGAACCCCAGTTTTTTTCCTCTTCCGTAAATTATGTTCCAAGATCTGCGGTCCTTTAATGTCTCTGCTAGGCCTTATGTGAGTCTAATTGTGGCACCACCATATTTAAATTATTTTAATCTTGGTGATTTTATTTCATCCTTGAGCTGAGGGGTTCAGAATTGGACTATGATATTCCTAGGAGTTTTCATCATAGGATATCTTTTAAGTGGTGATCAATGTATTTTTTTTTCTATTTCTACTTTCTCCCCTTGTAATGCTTCAGGACAATTTTCTTTAATTATTTCTTGTATTATTGTATCAAGATTCTGTTTTTGATCATAACATTCAGTTAGTCCAATTGTTTTTATATTTTCTCCTCTTGATCTATTCTCCACATCCGCTGCTTTTCTTGTGTTTCACTTTCTCTTCATTTTTTGTCATTTTGGTTATTTCTTGACCTCTTATAATTTCCCTGGCTTTACTTTGCCTAATTCTAATTTTCAAGGTGCCGTTTTCTTCCTTAAGATTCTGGATCTCCTTTTCTAAATGGTTGACTTTCATAACCTTTTTATTTATTTGTTTGTTTTAGTTTCTCCTCCATCTCTATCATTTGGTTTTTAAAGTCTTTTTAAAGATCTTCTAGGAATTCTTTCTGGCAAGTGACCATTTGACATTAATCTTTGGCGGACTCTTTACTTCAATATCCTCCTCTGAAGATGATCTCAAGTCATTTCTATTTCCATAATAGCTTTCTATGGTTGTATTCTTTCTCCTTTGCCTGTGTGCTTTTTGTGATAATTTTTGTAATCACCTCTAGCCCTGGGGTAATGGTGCCTCTTTGCCCTGGATCTTCAGTTCTCCCCTTCTGACTAGAACCAAACACAAATCTCCAACCTCCTGTAAGTGCCCGCAGCTAGAGGTTTTCTGTCCCACGTGCTGGATCCTTCCCACCTCTCCACTTTTCATAGCACAGCTAGGTTTGGCCTTCCTTGTCAGCAGAGGCTCCCTCAATCTTCCCATGCTCAAACATCCAACTCCCCCCACTATGCCAGGGGTAAAATTTCCTGTGGCTGGGGCTGAAGCAGCCACTAAAACCAACTAACCCAAGGGCTTGCCCCTTGTTGTTAAAATAGAACCTAGCCTGGAGGTGTTTACTCTTTTACCAGAACCAAACCTTATCCTCGGATTTTTTTTCCTGATCTTCTCAAATTGTCCCAGGAAGACCCCGGTTGTATCACTATTCTTACTTATCTCCATCCAGGCTTTGTTTGCCCTAAAGTGCTATTTTAACTCTGGTAGGGGGAAATCTTGAGAGCTTGAGAACTTTCTGAACTAATCCACCTTTTTCCCAGAATCCTCTCCCAATATCTATATATTTAAATGGAAATCAAGAATTTAGGGGAGAAATACTTTTTAAAATGTAGAAATGGTAAATACATGTATACATAATACTTAGTAATCTAAATATGTACTTGTTTGTTTATACCTAACAGACTCTGAAAATTCAGCCTGTGTGATCTCTGATGTAGATTTGCTGGTTCTTGCTAGATTCAGTGGTGCTGAGTACCACTTGTGGGCATGGACTTTATCTGGTTGGGCATTGGACCCATAACTCTGCATCCCAGTGATAAAGATGAGTAAGGAGAGGGACTCATCATGACCAACTAAGGCCTTGAGGGTCCAGGGCTATGCTGATTCTTGAAACTGTGACATCCTGAATGTGTATGATCCACTGATATCTAGAGAGAGGGTCTCAAATTATTGCAAGTGATAAGTACCATATATTGGATAGAACAGTGGAGTTGGAGGAAGGAAAATTTGAGTTCAAATCCTTCCTCAGAGACTTCTGAGATTTGTGACCCTGACAACTCATTTAACCTTTCATAGCTTCAATTTCCTTATTTGTAAAACAACTCAGAGATGTCAGGCTGAAATGAGATAAAATATGGAAACTATTTCAAAAATTTCAAAGATCCATATAAATGTTAGTTATGATGGCTATCATTATTATTTTTAATCTTTGTATACAGCTCCTATATGTCTACAGATAAAGCTTGTAAGCTTGGTAAAATTTATCTTTCATGGCTTCAGACTCTGTCTTCCCCGAGTGCCATCCTTTTACCAATATTCATGGGCCAACAGTTTTTCTGCTTTGAAATATCCTATCAAAAGACGAAAGTTATATATTTATTTACTTACTTTTGGTGGAAAATCATTTTTACCAACATATTATTTCCCAGGTCTTCGCATTTTGAACCCTCTTTATCTCCAATCATCCAGCAAAATCTATTTTCTCCTTATAAAGGAATTATGATCAGTAACAAGCAGGTGGAAATCTTTCTTCTTGAACCTGAAATCATACCATATTTAAAATAATAGGTATCCAATTGAAAGGGACCTTACAGAGAAGTTCATCCAACTATCTCAGTTTAGATATAATAAAACTATTGTCCAGAAAATAAAAATTCAATTTTTTTCTTGGAGAAATTATGAAAAAACCTTTTTTGAGATATAATATTTTTCCAATGAGTGAAATATATCTTCAGCTAATATTCTGGAAATTTTAGAAAAGGCAGATGCTCATACTATCAAGTCATGAAGTTGATTGTGTAAGTCCACAAAGGTAGTTTGTGCTAGTGAGGAGGGATTTCAAATCTAGAGTTCTCTTTAAGTCCAGTGCTTTCACTAAGTCGATAGACAGAGTGATGAACTTGGAGTCAGGAACACCTGATAAAGCTGTTGTGGTAAAGGTAGTTTCCTCACTTCAGAATTCCCTTCATCAATGAAACCACATTTCTAGTCTCTGTCCTCCATGTTTCCCTAACTCATTTATTTTTTCATTAAATACAAAACCCTTTTTGCCACACAATATTTTATTTATTGTTTCCAAGGTTTCCAAAGAAGCATGATCCAGGAATTAGGTTCCCATCTGTTTAAGTGGTAAAATACAAAAATTAATGTCAGTCCCAGGCTGCGTCTGTACAGCAGGGAAAGAGAAGAGATTTGGAAATTTTCAGATTGCTGATCAATAAAATTCATGAAGTTGTATAATTTAATCACAAATTTCTACTTTGTGTATTGAGTTAGCTATTTTTATAATTTATATGTGATGGGATATCTGGAGAGTTACTGATTTGTTAGAATGGAATAAGTCCCATAAAGCAAAAATGTGCATTAGGTTTTTTATTGAGAGACATGAATCTTGTTAGAAGGACACAGAAAATGTCCATAGTGACAAGGTTTGTGCAATGAACAAATATCGCACAGGAATGCAACTGAGCTTACATTAAAGATGATTGGTGATATTGTGTTGGAAAGAATGGACTCACATGGGAACCTCCCTCTGTGGTGGCTTATAAGTCCCACCCTTCAGTTCTCTCTCTCTCTCTCTCTCTCTCTCTCTCTCTCTCTGTCTGTCTCTTTCTCCCCTTTGGACTTTTCTCTTAATGAGACATTCCCTCTCTTCCTTAGATTCTCAGAAGAATTGCCCATCAATTAGGGAATGACTGAAAAAGTTGTGGTATATGGTTGTGATGGAATATTACAAGAGACAATGAACTCAATGATCTCACAAGAACATGGAACAACTTGCACAAAGTAATGAGAAAGGAAATTTCATGTGCAATCATCTTTTTTTGGTCTACGATGATATAGAAATGCTTGCTTTATTCCATAAATTAAAAATAAATAAATAATGCTCCCCCCCAAAAAAGAGGGAGGGAATCTCTCCCCCTTTCCTCATTTAAGGAACTTCTCCCTGGCTTTGGGGATCACAAGGCAGGAGGAGGAGAAGACAAGAGGAAGTGTGAGTTCACCTATATCAATGATTCATCCCAGGGCTACAGGTAGTAAATAGTTACAATGTCCCCACATCCCTAACCCAATGACTAAAAGCAAGGGAATATAAAACAAGTGACTTCAAATCTCTTTTCAGACAAACCATCTGTAGCACCAACACGATATTCACAGCCCCCTTACAGCAGCCATGAACATACTAGTACAATTCTGACCTGCAAAATACAACAGACTCTCCACCTAGAAGAATTATTCAGATACCAGAAAGTCAAATCCCAAAACCAGAAAGCCAAGTCCATCATAGAAACAAAGCAATCCATCATAGTAACCAAGAAGTCTGTACACATGATCAGGCCTTCCCACAAATGCTCAGGAGTCTAGCTGTTTGCCTTTCTCTCTTCCTCAGTTCTAACTGCTCTGAACAAATTTTCTCTTAGCTCTGCTCTTGCTATACCTCTTGCTGTTCCACCTTCCTGCTCTACCTGTCCAACAAGCTCTTCCCACCACATGTGACTTGGGCTTCCATGCGATTTAAGCAGGTCACATGGGTCTATTAATGGATGGGAAAGATCTTCAAATTAAGCAAAAAATTACATTAACAATAAGAAAAACAATGCATTATCAATACATCATGGAGACAGGAAGGAAAGCAAAAGTGAGGTAGTGTGTATATGAAAGCAGAGGAGAGAAGAGGCAGAGGGTGGCTCAAGACCAGAATTTTAACAAAATGTGCAAATAGCTATTAGAGAGAGATGGCATTGAAGGATGGGGCATCACTCTTCTAGACTACTAAGGAAAGAGATTCAAGGGCATCCATCCTTCCCCCCAACCCTCAACAGTATCAATAACTATGATTATCTCTTTTGGTCCTCACAACAAGCCTAGGAGGTAAGTGATATTATCATCTCTATTATATAGAAGAGGAAACTGAAGCAACCCTATTTACCAGGGACCAGTGAAGAGTTTCTGTGTCATCCCGGCATGGTGCATAGTCCCACAATAAGAATCCAAGGGTATACACCCAGATCTATGTGAGGTGTTGAAGTATAACAAATTGGGGATTCCCCACATACATCAACCCAGAAAGTCATTTCCAAATCCATACTTTATAAGAATTTCTTCTAAGAGAATGTTTTTTTCCCTTCTTTTTGGTATAGACCTGTGATTTCATCCATGTGGATGAACTCTCAATGTGGAGGCTCCCTCCTCTGAAATAGTTGGGCTACTGACATTGAGAGATTAGCCTGGGGTTAATGAGTGTTTTATGAAGCTTTATCCAAAATCACAAACTCAGCATGTATCAAACAAAGACATATATAGATATTCTTGTCTCTATGTTGGTCCCCTATGTCAGTTAGGTTACACAGTAGATAAGAGCT
Organism: Bettongia penicillata ogilbyi; assembly: GCA_023548195.1. NCBI lineage: Eukaryota > Metazoa > Chordata > Mammalia > Diprotodontia > Potoroidae > Bettongia > Bettongia penicillata. Next base: position 5,490,609 of record JAJHZJ010000287.1, on the reverse strand, counting down.
CTAGGTCTAGAATCAGGAAGACACAAGTTCAAGTCCAAACTCCAACACTTAAGTCCCTCACCCTCTCTGTATCTCAGTTTCCTCAACTGTAAAATGCTCATTTGTTATTTCTTTCTTTCCTCCCCAATCCATGATGTCACACTACTTTTCAACATAAATAGTAGGTAACAATTTAGCTCTATATAGTTTTTCAGTATTTCAATCTGTGATATCCTTCAAATGATCTCATGATGAACTTCTCTGAATTTAGTCAGGTTGGTGCTCAAATTAATGATATATATACCATTGCCAGGACCATATTCAAAACTTTTCCATCTTGGTAGGACCTTCCACTCAGTGGCAACTAGGTGTCTGTGGATAGAGTGCTGGGCTTGGAGACAGGAAGACTTATCTTCCTAAGTTTAACAGCAGCATGACCTTTGGCAAGTCACTTGACCCTGTTTGCCTCAGTTTCCCTATCTGTAAAATGAGCTGGAGAAGGAAATGGCAAATCACTCTGGTAACACTGTCAAGAAAACCCCAAATGGTGTCATAAAGGGTGAGACACAACTAAAATGACTGAACGATGACAAAACCAGTGTTTGTAATACACTAGCAATACACTAAGTCACTTTATCATCTTCTTTACAATCAATTATCTCCATTGCTCCCCTTTCTAGTCATGTAACTTGGGACATGTTGCTTCACTTCCCTGAGCCTCAGTTTCTCTGTTTTAAAAAAAGTTGAACTAAAGTCTCTTTCCTCTCTAAATCTATGATCTACAATCATATGATCTTCTAGTATGTCTTCTTTTGTGAATATAACATATTGCCTTCTATCTTCAGAAGAGTTGGTGAAAGAAGTTAATGAAATAAAAATAGAATCTTCATATAGAATGGTGGGATACATACATTTTCACAACAGAAAGCCCAAAATCAATAGAGAAATGAACTATCATTCTATACATAATCACTTCAGGGCTCATGGATTAGATGAACAGCACACTTGAGAACACAAAGATACACACATATGTATGTATGTTTATATATATATATATATGTTATCCTTACTATAAAACACACACATATATGTATAAATATATATGTGCATGCATGCATTCTGCAAATTTAGCAGTTTATAATAGTAAAGATAGTGTTTCTACTACCGCCACAACCACTCAGGGCATCAGAGATATGGGTGTTCAAAGAATTTGGAAATTAATCTTTTGTTAACAAAATAAAAGGACTAATGATGAAGCATACTATTTGCCTTCAAAGAAAGAACTGATATTGTATGGATACAGACTGAAGCTTGCTACTTTTCACTTTTTTCATTCTTTTCCTTTTATTCTGGTCTTCTTATACAAAATAACAAATATGGAAATGTTTTACATGATGGCAAACGTATAGTCTATATCTGACTGCTTACTCTCTCAGGAAGGGGGGAGGAGAGGGAAGGATAAAATTTGAAATTCAAAACTTTATTAAAAAATGTTAAAATTATCTTAACATATAATTGGGAAAGAATAAAATACATAAAATTGAAAAAAAGTACGACGAGTTTCTTTCAGAAGCAGTATTTATTGCTTAATTTTAGGTCTAGTCTTATTCCACCTCTGAACAAACTTTTGTCCTTCCTTTAAAGCAAGGGTTCTTAACTTCTTTCATGTCCTGGACCCCTTTGCCAGTCTGATGACACCCACGGACCTCTTCTCAGAAGATGCTTATAAATGCATAAATTCAAATACATGGAATTACAAAGGAAATGAAAGAGTTATTGAATATTTTAAAATAAGTTCATGAATCCCAGGTTAAGGACCACTGATTTAAAGCTTTGAATATTAAGTGAATTTTGAAATGCCATTAAGTGGCTGAGAATTGAACTATTTGTATACACATGGCATGTTGGAAATTGCATCATTTATACTATCATTTAAACAGTGAAAAATCCGTATTCTCTCCTGATAAACACATCCTAACCCCCCAGAAGCCAGTCAGTGCAAGTTAATTGCCTGGACCTGGCAGTGCAGAGAACAGCATTAATAAATGGGGTGTACTGGGTTGGATAAAGAACAGATGTGAGTTTTCTGCTCCAGTGTACGATGAATTAATTCTCTTTCCATTTATATATCACGGTCACCACTTGAGGACCTGTGTTTAGAGGCTTTTTGGAAAAGCACGGTTCATATAGTCTCCACTATTTTAAAGGTCTCCTGTGGCATTTTAAATCTCTCTTTTACAACTTAGTTTTTCTCTTTTCCGGAGGTATTTTAAGTGAAATACCGATGAAATATGATTTTTTTGTTGTTTATTTCAGACTGCTCTGAAAGAGCCTTGCCTACAGAGTTACTTCCAAAGGAAACAGGAATGGTACAATTACGCATAACTTTGTCCCAGTGGAAAATGTGGTTGAAATGCATTTTGTAATACATTTTTGACCATTTATGCTTTGTTATAGGGATTGAAGGATGCCTTTCTCTAAACTTCCAGGGATGTAGCATCACCTCAAGTTTTTAAAAAATGGATCCAGTAGAGAGACACACAGAGTTAAATATCATACTTTTATTTTTCTTTCATGGATTTCATTATTTGAAGGCCAGTGTCTATGACAGGTATTGTGACATAGTAGAATGGAAAGAGAGGGAGTTGGTCTTGAAGCTAAGATCTGGATTCAAGTCCAGTCTCTGATATTTACTAACCAAGGGACTCTAACCTCTCATTGCTTCCAGACAACTCTGTAAGAATTTTAGAAAAGTTCCAATCTTAAATGCTAAAGGAATTTTCCTCCTCCTCACCACTCAAAAGCAAAAACAAACTATCACATAGATCACATGCTTATTAATCTTAATCCAGGATAAACATCACTCTCACCTTAGAGTTCTCATCGCGAACTCATAAATAAAGCTGAAAACCTATTGCCAGGCAGCTCTATTAAATATAGTGATTCAAACAAATGACTTAAATTTGCTAATCCTGGATTGCATGGTTCTGAGACTAATGGACATAGAAGCCCCACAGATAAGACTTGGTTCAAGTGGACTTATTACCACAGACTCCATTTATCTACTTGGAACCAACTTGATGATCAACAGATTTTAGAAAGGACAACATACGAAAACAAATACACTTTGACAAAAAGAAATCCTCCATCATCACCTGGCAAACAAATGTTGGCAATATCTAGATGAATTCCATTCAGTTTCGTTTCCTAGACTGTGCTTTTATTTTTGTTTCTAAAATATATGGGAGTTATTTTGATGTTTATGAAATCCAAGGACAAATAGCTTGGTCTCTAGAGCCAGACATACTGTCATGTGGGAAGTGTGCCCACACAGTTCTGCCAGGATACCTCAGCTCTTGTATTATTAAACTCAGACTTTTCACTGATGATTTGCCAAATAATATTTAGCCAAGGAGACTGAAAATAAGATAAAATAAATAAGAAGAGTAGAAATCAAAGGAACTCTTTGGTACTGAAGGGTAGCAAAGCAAGAGTCCAATATTCCTAAAACAAAAAATTACCAATTTAGAGAGACAAGATTGTTAGTAGGCTAATATATTTTCTGATTAACACCTCATACATGTACACATAGTGGCCGTCTCAATTAGTAGGGAATTCACAAGGCAATCTAGTCCAAATAATATCATAGCAGCAGTCTCCTCTACAAGCTAAGCTATGAATAATCACACAGTCTCTGCTTGACAAGCTATAGTGATAATAATCTGGAGTAGCCCATACTGTGTTTGACTACTCTAGTTATTAGGAAGCTTTTTATTATATGGAATTAAAACTTAACTTTCTGTTACTTTCCTAACTCTGGTTCCAGTTCTAACTACTGGAGCAAAATAAAACTCTAATTTTTCTTCCATATTATAATACTTAATATATTTGAAGATAGTGATCATGTCAAGCCTAAGTATTTTGTTCTTTAGGATAAACATTCCCAGTTCCTTCAACTGAAAAAAAGACTAAAGGAGAGTCACTACATAGGGGTATGAACACCCCATCTGTTATAGAATCCTAAAATGTTAGAACTAGGAGATATCTGAGACATCGTCTAGTTCAATGTCTCTGTTTCAAAGAGGAGAGAAATAGAGACCCATAGAGGAACAGGGATCTTACCAAAGTCACACAGTAAGCTAGACTCGTGTGTTTACAGGGCACATAAAATAAGATGTAATAAAGAACTTCCCAAGAATTATTCAACCTGATGGCCAGTATGCAATCCAGGTGGATCACATGAAAACAAAATATATTTCTAGGAAGAACTAGGAAACTACAAAGGTTTAGAAAGAAACTGGAAAACCTAGGGGCACTGTGAGGTGTATTTATCATTTTTCATTCTGAAAGAGAGGATTCAGATGGGAAAGTAAGATATAAGAAGTGAGACGTCTCAGTGCTTCTTAAATAACCCTGATTTTGTCATTATCTCATATATATATATATATATATAATATATATATATATATATATTTATGTCCTGCTTCAAGAACAGACCCTCCACTTTCTCCTTCTTTGTAGTTATATATATAAATTTATATATATCACTACAAAGAAGGAGAAAGTGGATGGTCTGTTCTTGAAGCAGGACATAAACCTACTACAGAAGCAAGCCAAGATGAAACATTTTCTCTCAACAAATTACTTACATTGCTCAAGTGGTGTCTTCTATGTGGTTATTTCTAATCCTTCAAACTGTGAAGTACCTCCTCCTCTAAACAAAAAAATTTCAAGTTGTGTACATTTTGATTATTTCATATATGTACTTATGCACACATTTGTCATCTTCCCCAATAGACTGTAAGTTCTGTTGGGCAGGGACTGTTTCATTGTATTTTTATGCTTTGTTGTCTTCCCAGGACCTAACACTGCATGGGGCACTTAGTAGACACTGAATAAATACTTACTTGTTGATAATAGGGGAGCTAAACTATTTGAATATGTATCAGATTACTTATTTATGTAAAAAGTAAAATAGAAACAAAAATCGAATTATATTACTGTGTAACAGTACTGTGTAACAGTAATATGAAATTATGGGAGAAGTGCTTCCTGCTTGATAAGATTTCATGGACAAATTGGAAAACAGTTTGGTAGAAATTGGATTTTAAATAGAATCTTGTACTATATGCCATGAGTTCCAAATTAAAAGTATTAATATGAAAATGAAAGAAAAGGGGGATGGATGGAGCCAAGATGGCAGAGTAGAAGGAGGCACCTGCTGTAGCTCTCCCCCCAAAGCCCATGAAAAGCCTGTAAAAATGACTCTAAACAAATTCTAGAGCAGCAGAATCCACAAAACGACAGAATGAAAATCATTTACAGCCCAAGGCAGCCTAGAAGGCAGACAAGAAAGATCTATCACTCTGCTCAAAGTAGAGTGCAGTCCAGCCTTGGCCACATAGCTCAGACAGGACTGGAATAGGTTTCAGGGTGTGGAATCATTGAAGCAGCTGCTGTTCCCAGCTTTCTCAAACCACAAACACCAAAGACAGCTTCAAATATTAGTGAGAAAGGTCTTTCACCTGGGTGAGAAGGGAGCAGGTCATGTCCTAGCTTGAACCAAGGAGTCTGCAGCATCCATTTTTGGAGCCCTCAGCCTAAAAATGCTGGGGGGAATCAAGCAGCTGATCTGAATCTCTGCCCTGAGTGGCAACCCTGTGGTGAGGAGGAGCATCGATGTGGTAGAGCAGGAGGTTGCTGTAGAGAGGGAACTCTACTCACAGATGCTGGGCAGAAAACCTTGTGATTGCTCCTACTCCAGAGTGCAGGCCAAGAAAGGAGTAACTCCTCTCCCTTGATTGTGCCACCTTGGAGGAACTGAGAACTTACAGGTCCCTAGAATATACCTCCACTTGACAAAGGACTCAAAACTCAAGTAGCTGACTGGGAAAATTCCCAGAAAAGGGAAAAACTAAGACTATAGAAGGTTACTTTCTTAGTGAACAGCTATTTTCATCCATTCTTTCTGATGAAGAAGAAGAAGACATCAAAGTCAAGGATCCTTCATTTAAAACCTCAAAAATACATTTCCAATGACCTCAGGTCATGGAAGAGCTCAAAAAAGATTTTGACAATCAAGTAAGAGAGGCAGAGGAAAAACTGGGAAGAGAAATGAGAGTGATGCAAGAAAATCATGAAAAGTGAATCAATAGCTTGCTAAAGGAGACAAAAAAAATGCTCAAGAAAATAATTATTTTAATAATAGACTAACCCAAATGGCAAAAGAGGTCCAAGAAGCCAATGAGGAGAAAAACTCTTTAAAAGGCAGAATTAGCCAAAAGAAGGTTCAAAAGCTCACTGAAGAAAATAATTCCTTAAATAGTAGAATGGAGCAGATGGAAGCTAATAACTTTACGAGAAACCAAGAAATTGCAAAACAAAAACCAAAAAATGAAAAAATTGAAGACAATGTGAAATATCTCATTGGAAAAGCAACCAAACTGGAATATAGATCCAGGAGAGATAATTTAAAAATTATGGGGCTACCTAAAAGCAATGATCAGAAAAAGAGACTAGACATCATCTTTCGTGAAATTGTCAAGGAAAACTGCCCTGATATTCAAGAACCTGAGGGTAAAATATATTGAAAGAATCCACTAATCACCTCCTGAAGCAGATCTGAAAAGAAAAACTCCTAGGAATACTGTAACCAGATTCCAGAGTTCCCAGGTCAAGGAGAAAATATTGCAAGCAGCCAGAAAGAAAGAATTGGAGTATTGTGGAAATACAATCAGGATAGCACAAGATCTAGTAGCTTCTATCCTAAGGAACTGAAGGGCTTGAAATATGATATTCCAGAAATCAAAGGAATAGGGATTAAAACCAAGAATCACCTACCCAGCAAAACTGTGTATAATACTTCAGGTGAAATAAATGGTCATTCAATGAAATAGAGGACTTTCAAACATTCTTGATGAAAAGACCAGAATTGAATAGAAAATTTGACTTTCAAACACAAGAATGAAGAGAAACATGAAAAGGTAAACAGGAAAGAGAAATCATAAGGGACTTACTAAAGTTGAACTGCTTATATTCCTACATGGAAAGATAATATTTGTAACTTTTGAGACTTTTCTCAATATTTGGGTAGTTAGAGGGAATATTTACATATACATACTATATACATATATGCATATATGTATGTATGCATGTATATATACACATAAGGCACAGGGTGAGTTGAATAGAAGTGATGATATCCAAAAAAATAAAATTAAGGGGTGAGAGAAGAATATATTGGGAGCTAAAAGGGAGAAATGGAATGAGGCAAATTATCTCTCATAAAAGAGGCTAGAAATAGCTTTTTCAGTGGAGACAAAAAGGGGGAAGGTAAGAGGGAAAAAGTGAAGCTTGCTTTCATAACATTTGGCTTAAGGAGGGAATAACACGCATACTCAATTTGGTATGAAAATCTATCTTACACTGCAGGAAAGTAGGAGAGAAGGGGTTAAGTGGGATGGGGAGATGATAGAAAGGAGGTCAAATGGGAGGAGGAGGTAATTAGAAGTAAACACTTTTTGGGGAGGGACAAAGACAAAATAGAGAATAAATGGGGGACAGGATAGGCTGGAGGGAAATACAATCTTTCACTACATGACTATTATAGAAATCTTTTGCTTAGCTACACATGTATAGTCTATATTGAATTTCTTGCCTTCACAGTGGGGATATGTGGGGAGGGAGGAAGGTAGAGAAGTTGGAACTCAAGGATTTAGGAATGAATGTTGAGAATTGTTTTTGCATGCAACTGGGAAATAAGAAATACAAGTAATGGGGTATAGAAATCTATTGTGCTCTACAAAAAAAGAGAGAAGATGAGGATAAGGGCAGGGAGGGGTGTGATAGGAGAGAGGGCAGATTGAGGTAATGAGTAATCAGAATGCACAGTGTCTTGGGGTGGGGGAGGGGAGAGATGAGGAGAAAATTTGGAACTCAAAATTTTGTAGAAATGAATGTTGAAAACTAAAATTAAATAAATAAGTTTTTAAAAATTTTAATAAAAGAAAATGGAATAAAAGGGGAGATATGGAGGAATGGGGGAGAAAGAGAGAGGGAGGAAGGGGGAGAAGGGGAGGGAGGGAATAGTGTAGAGAGAGTTGACATTGACGGCCAGGAAGATCTGGGTTCAAGTCCCATTTCTGACATATGACACATACATTTTGATACGTGTAAACCTGGAAAAGTAATAAATTCTTTTAGATAACTCTCCAAAGTTATGGGTTACAGGGAAGATATTAACTTGCATTAACAGATAGAGTCTCCTTAAATGGATAGGGATTTCACAGGTTCACTCCATCTCCATATGCTATTAATCTTTTTTTCTTTGTAAAATAAAAGAAAACAGAGTTTGTCCTAGGCAAAGACCAATAATCTTCCATGGTGGGGATTCAGAGTCAAAATTCTGCTTTTCTGGTTTATTAAAAGATGTAAAAGAAACAACTAGCAAGAATACATGCTGTTTGAGGGCACCTTCCTATTCCTTCTTTATTTCCCTAATGAAAGCACACTTGAGACCCCCAAGTGACAGGAGCCCATAGCAAAAAGTGATTCTATCAGGTCAGATAAACCACTGCCCTACAGTTAGCACCTGCTTTTATATTCTAATAAGACATTATTTTCTGTCAGCAACCCCATCCCCCTCTCCACCAACTGATGAGGCCTCATCCCACCAAGTGGAGCATTACCTTGTCAGGTAATCCCAAGTAAGTGCCTACCACATTACTGAATCAAAAGCTGCCTGCCTGAAATTTGGTCATTGGTGTCAGAGTGCAACCTTGCTCCTCTTTCAATGAACCAATCTGTTCAGGGACCTTCTCCTACCAGTTCCTCTGAATCATTATACCCACATTTACCTTTCTGTGCTTTGCTCTTGGTTCTGATATCCCTTCATCTTTACTTAGGAACTTGACAGAATTAGTAGCTATTAAAAGTGCTTTCCCACTTCCCATAATGATTGCTCTCTCCAATGGATATGCAATGAATAGTTTTGCTCTGGTTTGCCTCCAATAAGCATTCACTATATTTTTACCCGATTTCTAGTGGTATGCCAGTGGACCCATAGAGAAACCCACCAAATAGATACTTTTTAAAATATAGTGAAAGAATTTAACTAAACTACAGATAAGTATGATTCGCTAAAGCAAAAGAAAACAATTTGATTAAATACAATAAAAAGCAAATGCAAACAAAATAGCAATACACATGAAACAAGAAAAATCAACATAAAAACTATCTTTGCATCTATTATGGTGAAGGTTTATTATTCAAGAGAGATAAGGAATCAAACAAAAGTAGAATAGTTGGTGTTAGAGGAGACTTCAAAAAGACCAGTAAGCAAGTAGATTATTTGTGGAGCCATGAAATAGTAAAGACATTATGGAAAATAAGTTGAGCAACCTAGAACTCATTTCCTAATGACTCAGCAGCAGACACAATAACAAGCACAAATATATGATGCCAGGGATGATGAAAACATAAAGAGAAGAATATCTCAAAAGAATTTACAATCAAAACTTCAGTGAAAAAAAGTAGCTTGGTCACAATTACAATTAGAATTAAAGTGGATTATAAAATATTATGTATTATACATATTCTATAATATCTATTACATACAATTGTATAACTATATAATGTATTCCATAATGTTAAGTTATAGGATATATTCCATAATATATTATGGAATATATTTTTAAAAAATGAGAGCTATAGAGAAGAGATTCATAAAAAGGATGAACAGTTTAGCAGAAGAGGTACAAAACTTTACCCTACTTTAAAAAAAAAACCTCCCTAAATATAAGAATGGACCAAAGAGAAACAAATGACTTCAATAGACAAGGATTTTTAAAACAAAGTTTAAAGAAACTGATAAAACAGAAGAAAATGTAATGCCTCATACCAAAAATGACTAGCATAGAAAAAAAACATAAAGAGAGAACTTAAAAATCATTGGATTATCTGAAATCCATGACCAAAGCAAATCAAACCAAATAAAAAAAAAACACCAGCAGCCTTGATGCAATACTTCAAGATATCATTTAAAATTGTCCAGATAGATTATAAAAGGTGGTGGGACAGCTAGTCACTTCCTGAAAGAAATCCCAAAATGAAAAATCCCAGGAATGTCAGTGTCAAAATCCAGATCCTCCAGGTCAAAGAAAACAAAACTGCAAGCAGTCAGAAAAAAAAAATCAAATAAAAAGGAACTACAAACAGAATCACAAAAGATTTAGCACCTATTGCTTTAAAGAAGATGTAATGAGATATTACCAAAAATAAAGGTCTACAACCAAGAATAACTTAGACTCAAAACTGAGTCTAATCCAACAAGGAAATAAATGGATTTTCAGTGAAAGAGAGAATTTTCAAACAAACACACAAAAAAAGCTAGAGTGGAATAGGAATTTGAAATTCAAATATGGGAGTAAAAAAGTTACAAGGTTAATACAAATAAAAATATGTTGTTATACAGTTATGTCTGACCCTTTGTGACCCATTTTGGGGTTGCCTTGTCAAAGATACTGGAGTGGTTGGCCATTACCTTCTTCAGTTCATTTTAAAAATGAGGAGACTGAGGCAAACAGAATTAAGTGATTTGCCCAGGGTCACACAGCAAATAAGTGTTTGAAGTTGAGTAAAAATTCAAGTCTTCCTGACTCGAGGAGTACTCCTCTAACCACTCCACTGACTGTCCCCTTAATTAACATAGTTGTAAAACATGAATGAAATAAAATGATCCTTAAAATAGAAGTTACCATAAGAAAGTAAAATTAAACAATATGTTTTCTACAAGAAATAAATTTGAAACATCAACACTCGCATAGAGCTATATACATAGTTGAAATAAAGAGAATAAAATGTATTATATGTCAACTACTGAACAAGTGAAAAAGCAATGAGGATTCCAGAGAAGGTCACATCTCTCTGTCTCTCTCTCTCTCTGTCTCTCTGTCTCTGTCTCTCTCTCTCTCTCTTTCTCCCTCCCTCCCTCCCCTCCCCTCCATGTCTTCCTCTGCAGTAAAACATAAAGAAAGGAAAAATAAAGAAGGAAGAAACAAAGGAAGTAATGTAAAAAGGAAAGAAGGGAAAGCGGCAGGAAAGGAGAGAGGGGGGAAGGAAAAAAAGAGAGGGATGGAGAAAAAGAGGCAGGGGAGAATAGAAGGTGCAAAGGAAGGAGAGAAAGAAAGAATAAGAGAAAACAGACAAAAAATACACTGAATAATCTGACATGATATAGAGTGTTTCACATCCATGGACCACTTCCCTACACAAAAGAATAGGAAGGGGTGTCTTTTATCTCTTCTTTAGGACCAAGTTTATTCTTGGACATGTGTAACATTAATTTTTAATTGTTCTATGGATTTATTTCCTTTTACATAAGTGTAACAACTGTGTGTATCATTTTCTTAAATTTGTGAGATTATATTAATAACAAGATAGTCTAACAAATTTTTGCATGAACTACAGTTTCATCAGGACACCTAAGGAAAACAACGGATAGTATGCTGGGCTTAGAGTCAGAAAGACTCATCTTCCTGAGTTTAATCTGCTGTCAGACACCTGCTAGCTGTTTGACACTGCTAACTGCTAGCTTGGGCAAGTCACTTAATACTGTTTGCCTCAGTTTCCTCATCTCTAAAATGAATTGGAGAAGGAAATGGCCAACCACTCCAGTATCTTTGCCAAGAAGACCCAAATGGGGGTCACAAAGAGTTGATCATGACCAAAACAGCTGAACAACAAACATTTTCATCAATTTATAGACTAGGCTAAACAGTGGACTGGAAAACCAGGTTCTAGATTTGACTTTTCCATCAATGACAGTTTACATTTGTATAATGCTTTATAACCTACAAATCCCTTTTGCTAATAACAACCCTATGAGATTAGGAATGAAGGTGTTATTATCGCAGTTTCACAGATGGGAAAACTGATGAAATATTTGCTTAGAGCCATGTGGATAGTTCTTCTACATTGCCAGAACTTGAACTAAATATTGACTCCTGAAGGACAAAAATATTTATTTTTCCCCTATTCATTGCTGCAACTGTAAATAATTCCATCTTATTTTTCAGAATGACTATGGATTTATTTCTGTAGATCTGTGAGCTCTGCGCTATGGATCTTTTGTTTCAGGATTGACTTTGACTCTCAATGCTAAGATGACAAGACCTAATTCACTGGCAAGCTGAGCCAAAAGGTGATTGAAATGCAGACCTAAATCATACCATCCACGAAATTATGAATGCTATGGAAATTCAATAATGAAATGAATAGCAGGAGTAAAACCCTCAAAAAAGCCGTTAAGAAAACCATGCATTTGCATTGATGTTCTGCTTTTCTATTTTTCTTCCTATATGTTTTCGCATATCCTCGCTCTAGTCAGATTGGTCTTCTCTCTGTCACATACAAATGTGTCATACACTTTCCTGCTTCTATTCCCACTGTGACATTTGTCATTACTTTCTAGATTTGAATTTTCTGCCACTGATTTAGAGTCAACAATTATTTCCTTCTAGGCATTATGCCTGAAATTTGGGTATCTGCCACCAGTTCTCTTAGTCAGCAGTGAAATGTGGCAGTCAAAAGAGCTAATGTGATCTTTGGCTGTATTAATATTCCAGGATTAGAAAAATGATCATCCTTTTGTACTCTGTTCTGGTCAAGTCATAACTAGAGTGTTCCATCAAATTCTGGGAATCTTTTTTCCCCTTAAAGATGCGATCTTGACTCCTAATATATTAATAATAATAATATATTATTTTATGCATCATTTATATATCATATTATATACATTATATATAAAATATGTAATTATAATATAAAATATAATTATTATAATTAATCCTAGTATATCCAAAGGAAGATTATGAGGATTATGATGGAATTTGGAACTGTACAGGCTCTGGAACTGAGGGTTGAGAGCAGGGGTCAACCTGGAAGGGAGAAGACCTATGGGTAAAATGATAGCAGTGTTTAAATATCTGGAAGGTTGGATGTTTTGTGCAACAAAATATTAGATGTCTGCTTGGTCTCAGAGAGCAGCATCAGAACCAATATGTGGTAATTACAGGAATGCAGGTTTTAGTACAACATAAGGAAATATACCTCATCAGAGTTGTCCAAAAATGGAATGACTTGCCCTGAGGGAGTAGTGAATTACTGGATGCCTTTGGCCAAAGGATGGATGGCCATGTGTAATGGATGTGGTAAAAGGGATTCATGATTTGAATTGGAATTGAATGAGATGACCTTAAAGTCTTTTTCCAGTTTTCTGATCCTATGATTCAATGAATGATTGTGCTGGCTTATTGATCGTTCAAGCCACCTGCGAGGGTTTTCCTAAATGTGTTTAAGGAAAAGAAAGAGAGTGCAAATTTGGAGCCCACTGCCATCTGGTCACTTATCATTAGCTATAAAAATATAGTTCCTTACATAAATATTAACCATTACAAATATATACACATGGATATATATATATATATATATATATATACACACACAGACACACACAGACTATAGTAAAGAGCAAAAGCTAAAGGAATATTAATGACTAGTTATAATTTAGTAACTATCACCCTCTGATCTATTTTTTCTTTTTTAATTAATAATTTTTTTAGTTTTCAATATTCACTTCCATAAGATTTTGATTTCCAAAGTTTCTCCCCATCTCTCCTTTCTATCCTCCCCAACATAATGACCAATCTGATATGGGCTCTACATATACACTCATGTTAAATATTTTCCCATTAGTCATGTTTTAAAGAAGAATTAGAACTAATGGGAGGAACCATGAGAAAGAAGAAGAATGAGAGAGAGGGAAAAAGAGAGAGAGAAAGAGAGAAAGGGGGGGAATAATGTGCTTTGATCTACATTCAGACTTCATAGTTCTTTTTCTGGATATGGATAGCATTTTCCATCATGGATCTCTTAGAGTTGTCTTAGATCCTTGCATTGCTGAGAAGAGCTAAGTCTATCAAAGGCAGTCGTCATAATACTGTTTCTTCTCACTTCGCTCTGCATCAGTTCATGCAAGCCTCTCCAGGTTTCTCTGAGGTCTACCTGCTCATCATGTCTTATGGAATGGAATGTGTTTCATTACATTCATATACCACAACTTGTTCAGTCATTCATTCCCCAGTTGATAAGCATTCCCTCAATTTCCAATTCTTTTCCACCACCAAAAGAGCTGCTATAAATACTTTTGTACACGTGGGTCCTTTTCTTATTTTTATGCTCTCTTTGGGATATAGACCTAGAAGTGTTGTTGCTGGGTCAAAGGTTAGACACAGTTTTATAGCCCTTTGGGCACAGATAATTCTAAGACAGATACATTGCTCATAGATGTTTTTAAAGTTTCACACAGCTTTTCCCTAGCCTCTATCTGATCAAACATTTTTCCTCCCAAGAGATGGCATTAGTTTGCCTGTTTAGATCATCTAATTATCTTTGGAGTGTTGTGACTGCCTTTTCAGTTCCTCTAATGGGAAACTTGGCTCTTGGTTATATGCAAATTTCTCTTCTTGATGTGGCTTGGTTTCAGAATCAACTCCCCACTCTTCCCCACTCCCACCTACTGCCCACAGCCTCTAATAATTTGCAAGATGAAGAGGGGTGTCTTATCTTTCCAACTAGGCTCTCAACTCCATGAGGTTAAGGATCATTGCAATATTTCTTTTGTGTACCTCTCAGCACAAAGCAGAGTTCCTAGTCTATAACAGGCAATGAGAAGTATTTCATGATGGACTCTTTTTTCCTTTTACCAATGACCCAGCATATGATTCCTTTAATAAATGATAGCTCACAACTCTATAGTACTTTAAAGCTTACAAATATTTTCCAAATATCAGTTCATTTATTCCTTAGGACATATTTACTATTTTCATCTTTGCTTTCACAGATGAGAAAACTAAAACTGAGAGAGATTATTAATAGACTTGCCCAGAGTCACACAGCTGCTTAACAAATAAGGCAGAATTGAACTTAGGTCTTCATAGATTCAAGTCAACTACACTAGCCACTAGCTGACACAAGATTTGCAAAGTATGATATTTAGGTATAGGTAGATAGGTAGAGAGGTAGAGAGGTAGATAGATAGATAGATAGACAGATAGATAGATAGATAGATAGATAGATAGATAGATAGATACACACATGTATACATATTCATATATATGTGTATATATATATATATATATATATACACCTATTCATGTATACACACATAATGTGTGTGTGTGTCTGTGTGTATGTGCGTAGTGTTCATCACAGTCCTGAGTGTTAGATTAGTTGGAATGGAATGGAATATATAGGCTGTTGGTCACAGAATTTCACAGGGTTGATTTTTATCAGTAAGTTAGAATACTCTATTTGGGAGGTCAGTGCTTAGATTATCCCCATTTTGCAGATGAGAAAACTGAGGCCAAGAATACTTAAGTAACTTGTCCTGCAGCACACAACTAGGAAGTGTTTAAAGAAAGATGTCAGAAGCAAGTCTTCTTGATTTCAAGTACAGTACTCCATCCATTATACCACCCACCTCCTTCTGAACAGATTCATTTCAACATTTTGAAACATAGAAAGTAATTGCACCCTTGTCCAGTTTTTGTACCTTTACAGGGAAGTCTCGTTCACTCAGCAATATTTTTGGAGGAAATTGGGGTTAAGTGACTTGCCCAGGGACACATAGCTAGTAAATGTCTGAGACTAGATTTGAACTCAAGTCCTCCTGATTCCAGGGCCAGTGCTCTATCCACTGCACCATCAAGCTGCTCCCCTTTAACAAATGTTTATCAAGCACTTACTATGTTGCAAGAAACCATATTCAACACCAGGAATATAATGACTGAATATCAAAAAAGTCCTTGCCTTCAATAATACTCAACCTATAATATTCTGTCGTTGGTGACCAAAAACAGGACACACTTGAACATTGTCAAGCAATTAGATCTGGAAAGCAAGTGGTACATCTAGAAACCAAATAAAATCCAGGGAATTAGCTATTAGGCAAAGACAATCTTCATTCTCTCCAGGTACTCATCAGAAATAGGTCCTAGGTAACTATCTTTATTGTCTCAGTTCTAAAGGGTCGGCTATATCAAATAAAGACAAGCTAAAATGGGCATCTCTAACCTTCACTTACATAAAGATACCATTATAACTACCGACAACCTTATAGTGTTATCTACCGTGTCTTTTGTTTCCTTTTGAAATATATTGGTTTTCATAATCATGGTGTAAACACAGTTACTCTATCATTTAATTAAAAAAATTAACATCACTCACTGCTTACCTTATTGCACATTCCTTGCAAACAAATATCATACCAAGCTTATAATTGTTAAATTTAGGGAACAAGATTAGGTGTGAGCTGAAATCTCAGCCGCATTTTAATTTGCTGTTCTCTTTCTTATAATCTTTCATGTGGTTTTTAATAGTTTGAAATTTGGTTGAGAACTGGGTACCCTTTGAGTTATTGCAGCAATAGTCTTGAGAACAATTTGTATAAATTAGCAATATATCTTGGATATGAAATACTTGATACTTATATTTTTCTCAGTCAAGTTTTCCAAGTTTTTTGTTCTTACATTAGATGTATTTTTTCTGTTCATACAAAAAATTTTCAAATGAATGAAGTCAAAGATACCTTTTTAGCTTTTGTGATTTCTGAGTCTTATACAGATAAGAATCCTACCTTGACATAGTTGTGAAAAATATCTTAATCCGTTTAAATCCACTTTTAGATTATGTGACATTTCCTTTAAATGAGTAGGTTGCAGAGCAGATAGAACATGGTTCTTGGCATCAGGGAGGCTTAAATTAAAAATCCTACTTCAGACAGTTCCTAGCTGAGCGATCCCTGGTAAATCATTTACCTTCCGTGTTTTCTCTTCCTCCCCTATAAAATGGGGGTAATAATAGCACCTAAATGTTATGAATGGGCCAAGCAGGTGGTGCAGTGGATAGAGTGCTGGGCCAGGATTTGGGAAGACTCATCTTCCTAAGTTCAAATCTGGTCTCAGATATGGACTAACTGCAACCCTAGGCAAGTCACTTAACCCTGTTTACTTCAGCGTTGTTATCTTTAAAATGAGCTAGAGAAGAAAAGGGCCAACCACTTGGTTGAAAACCCCAAATAGGGACACTAAGAGTCAGATATGACAAAAAAACTAAATAGTAGTCCTTATGAATACAATTAGATAATATTTACAAAGCATTTGGCAAACTTTAAGCACTAGATATTATCTTTACCATATTCACCACATAACTGTCTCACCTTGTTTGGTTTGGTTTTTTTTAGTCCAAAAATTGGTTTCTAATCTTTCATTGCATAACCATCCCATGGTATAATTCCATTAGTCACATTGCTTCAAAGTAAATGGAGAAGCAACGTATTCACCATTGGCATATGGATGTGCATTTATCTCTGGCCCACTTCAAGCCACAAGCCTAGACTTCTCAGCACACACATATTGCCAGTATATTTCTGAAAGCCATCTTGCACGGTTTGTTTAGAGTGCTGCCACATTAACTGTATTGTCACTCAACTCAATGAAGAGCCATAGGCACAAGGGGAGTGGTAGACAGGGGAAGCTGCCATGAGTAAGTCATGTGATATGGCAAGACTTGCATCTTCCCAATTTTAACATATAATCATGAGTATTCCATGCATCCGAATCTTGCACCAGATTCAGTTTAGCAACAAATAATTTTAAGTAATACTGTCACATTTTTTTAAAAAATTTTATTTTATTCAGTTTATTCAGTTTATTATTATTATATATTATTATATATTTTATATTTTATATATTATATATAATATAATATATTATATATTATATTTATTATATATATTATATTTATTATATATTATTATTATAACATTTTATTCAGTTTAAAATAATTTTAAGTAATACTGTCACATTTTTTTAAAAAAAGACTTCACATAATGGTTGCACCCTACTTTTTTTTTTTTTTGCAAACTCTTTGACATTAAAATCCTCAACGATTATGAGGTGAAATATGGTACATTGTTCTTGTCAGTATATATTTTGAACTTATGGTATACGGTATAAGATACAGATCTAATTTTTTTTGACCAAACTACTTTCTAGGTTTCTAAGCAGTTCTTGTTAAATAGGGAATCTTTTTCAAGCATAGTAGTTTGCTTTTTTAGGGTCTTGGACTCTGGACTGCTAGATTCTTAGTAATTTAGAATGTTTCACGAACTTACTTTCCTGGTTTTTAACCAGTACCAAATAGTTTGAATGATTACTATTTTATAATATAATTTCAGGTCTGGATGTACTCTCTCCTTTCCTATTTTTTCTGTCCTCATTTTCCTAGAGATTCTTGGCTTACTGTTCATCCAAATAAATTTTGTTTTGGTTCTATGTATTGTTCTGTGTACCCTCTCAGTTATTTTATTGTTATAGCATTAAATCTGTACGTTGACTTGGTTGGTATTGTCAATTATATATTAGTGTATCCCCACAATGAAAATAACTCTACAATTGTCTACCTTTGTTGCTTTAAAGGTCATGCCCAAGTGTAGTTTAGTAGATTAAATCACAGATATTTTAGTATTTTGTAGCTATGTTGAATGGGATGCCTTTTTCAATGATTTTCTCTTGGTTTTTGGTAGCATGCTATATAAAAGTGTTGATTATTGTGAATTTATTTTGTACCTTTCTTTTCTACTTTACTGAAGCAATTATCTGAATTAGGGTGTTTTATTAACTGATTCTCTTGGGTTTTCTAAGTAAACTGTCATTTTGTCTCCATACAGGGTAGTTTCATTTCCTCTTTGCCAATGTTTACATCATTTTTTTCCCTCATGTTATTGCTGTCATTAACATTTCTACATTAAATAATAGTGGGAATTGAAGGCATTTTGTGTTACCTCTATGTTGACTAAGGAAACATCAAATATTTCTCCATTGCAAATAATGCTAATGGGAGCCAAATTAAGCCAAGAGAATAATTAAGCAATATTATCTTTATGTTCTAATATAAAACACCTTCCTAAATATCAAGGCTGCATCATGCGGTAAATAGAGCATTGATATTTGAGAGTCTAGAAGATCAAAGTTCAAATCCTACCTTTGATACCGATTTTCTGTGGGACCACAAATTAATTACTAAATTTCACTGTCTTAATTTCCTCAACTGTAAAATGGAATAACATTTATCTCACAATAATATTATAAAGTTTTATTAAGGGCAGCATATTTAAATTGTTATGTAATTCTTCAAATGTGGTATAAATGCCAGTGATTATTATCAATCAATGAATCAACAAGTATTTATTGTGTTTACTACATAGCCCAGTTTAATGGACAGAACATGAGAAATGGACTTAGGGGGACCTGGGTTCAAATCCTCTGTGAGACAGGACCACTAGAGGAATTCCAAGAGGCAGAGATGAGGAGGGAGTTCATTCCAGACACAAATGACAGTCAACTAGTGAAAAGGGATAGAGATGTAGTGTTATGTGGAAGGAATAGGAAGTAGGCATTTGAGTGGATTGTAGGAGGACCCATGTGTAATAAGATTGAAAAGATAGGTTGGGTCTGAAGCCACTTTTGGTCTTCCCTTAACTTCACCTCACATAATTGATCAGTTGCTGAATCCTGTTGATTCTTCCCCCCAAAAGTTCTATGAATGTTGCATCTACTTATACCCATGATTTTTACCAAAAAAAAGAGAGAGTACAGTACTGGAATGGTTAAAAAGACTGATGACTGGCCACCAGTCCTTTCAACAAGTAATAAGTAGGTGGATAGACTTCTTTTTTCCAGCCTCATTCGATAAGGGGTCAGGAAGAGAATAAGCTCCTAGTAATAGCAAAGCACTGTACTTAGCATTTTGCAGATATCTCATTTTGATCCTCTCAGTAACTATGTGAGGTAAGTATTGTTCTCAATCCTTTTTTATAATTAAGAAAACTGAGGCAAATAAGCGTAAGTGACTTATCCAAGATCTCACAGCTGATAAGGGTCTGTAGCCAATTTGAACACGTCTTCCTGACTTCAGGACTAGAACTCTATCCATTGTGCTACCGAGCTCACTCAGTAAATATTCATTAAGCCTCACTGTATGGTACTGTGCTAAGCCTTTGGAATATAAAGAATATAAACTCTTACTCTCAAGGAGTTCACATTCCAATGGGGGAGACATGTAAAGAATAAGGTATAAGGGTGAGTGAATTTTTAAAATATTAAAAATTTATTACATATAAAGCAGTGTGCTAAATGCTGGGAGTATGACCAGAAATATAATGGAGGAAATCTCATAGAAGAAGGCACTGGTAGCTTTGGAGATCAGAAAAGTCCTCCTATAGAAGTTGGAATGGGAGCTAATTCTTGAAGAAAGCCAGCAACTAAGAGACAGAGGAAAGAGGGTTCTTGGGTTCTTGAATATCTTGTCTTAGAGGTAATCCGTATCATTCCTCTTCTGCCTGTCCTGCCACCAAGGTTCTCATCTTTGCTTTTTAATAGCTTAACTAGGTATTCAAGTGCCTAGCTCACTGGAGCTATATGACAATGCCAGTTAGTTGGTCAATAAACATTTATTAAGTGCCTACTGTGTAGCAGATATTGTGCTAAGTGTTAGAGCTTTAAAAAAAAGGTCCATGTTCTCAAAGAACTAATGGAGAAAAACACATAAAAAAGTTAAAAGGAAGAGAGAAGAGGGGGGAGTGGGAAAACACCCTACCCTGGGCATGGTGGAACAATAAGCCAAGCCCCAAAGTAGCAATGCAGGTGAGAAATGAAATGTTCTGGGCAAAGCCCCTTCCTTAAAATGGATGTTTTGGAGTTCATGGTTTCTCCTCCAATCAGAGGACAGAGGGTGGTGATGAAGTGGAGTATCAAAGCTGATGGGATCTTGTAAGATGATGAATGAGCTTCCTGGAGCTTGGTGTAAAAAGTACACCATTTTCCAATTCTAGTTCATGCCATCCAACTCAAGAAACATGTCAAAATGCCTACTAACTTTCAAAGGCCCCTACTATGTATATGGGATACAAAAATGAACAATGACACATTTTCTTTTCTCAGTCTATTGGTGAGAATATAATGCTTATAAGTGCAAATAGAATACCAAGCAGAGCATGATAAAGCCCACACACATACGACAGTTTTGAGAAAAGAATCCTTTATCTGGGGAAAGCAGTAAAGAAAAAGGATTTCAACAGGCAAGTAAGTGAGATAGGAGTGTTTTCCAGGTAAACAGGGAAGCCAGATGAATTTCTGAAGGCTGGGAAGTGCAGGGTGAAGTCTCAGGTTAGTTATAAGTTGAACTTAGTGGAAATTTAGAGGTTGTGAAATAGAGTAATATGTCATAAATCTAAGAAAAGGAATACTGTAACAAATTATAGGCATCTGCTATAGGCCCTGTACTAAGCTAGGAGCTGAGGGTGCAAATACAAAAATAAAAGAAATCCTGCCCTCAAGGACCTTACATTATATAGAAAGAGATAGACATAGCTACAAATATAAATATTTAAAAATAAATATGATTATTAATATTAGTGTTATTATTATTAGAGGAGAAATCCAATCCCTTGAGTTGGGGGACTCAAGAAATGATATGGAGGTTGTGGAGTTAGACCTGAGATTTTAAGGAAACTAGGGACTCTAAGAATCAGACCTTCTGGACATGGGGAGAGCTTGTGCAAAGAAATATCATTTGTGAAGATAAAATCAATTAACACATATTTATTAAATGTCTATTATGTACTAGGCACTGTACAAGCAAATACAATGAATGAAACAATCTCTCTTCACAAGAAGGTTACATAATTATGGGGGAAACAGAGAAGATATATAAAAATATATAGCAAAAATATAAAGTTGATAAATATAAATCTAAGCCTTGTCCCAAAACCCATTGGTATGAGCATCCCTCCTTGTGGATAGAGATGAGGGCCCTGGCCTACATGAAAAGTGGGGCAAGGTGGAGTTGGCGAGAGGGCTTCAGTTCCCAACAGGTCCCACTTTGGGACTGGTCAAGCTTCAAGTTTTCTTCCAGCATTAAATGGGCTTCCAGCATCAAGAAAGAAGATAGGAGAAGCCAATCCCACTTTAGGTAACTGAAGGTAGAAATGAGTAGTTTCTGGCATGTCACACTCCAGAGACTTTAGGGAAATTCCCCTTGGGTGAGATACAGGACCCTCTCTCTTGGTCAAGCTGAGTTATCTTACCCCAAAGGAAGAACTCCTTAATTCTGTACCATCTGGTATGTATGTATCTGGTATGTATGTACATATATATAGTATGTATGTATGTATATGCACATAGATGTATATGTGTATGTGTGTATATTTAAGGGAGCAGATAGACATACCTCTAGTTTGGAAGCCCTTCTCTTTTTGAAGAGATCAGAGTAGTGACTACTGGTCCCAACCTCCTGCTTCCCCTTTGAGCAGAAGTGAAAGTCTCCCTTGGAGAAGGTTGGGGGAGAAGCTGGAAATATCTATTATTATCCCTTTGAGTCACACAAGAACAGCCCTTGCCATACTGGTGGGCTTCCCTGTGAGAACAAGGTAAGGAGATAATATGTTCCCAAGACTAGGCAGTGAAAAGGTACAAGAATGGGAAATGAATACTAGTTTGACTCAATCACAGTGTAAGGGGATGCAAAAGTAACATCCAATGATGCTGGAAAGAGAGTCTGGGACCAAGTTATATAGGACTTTAGAAACTAAACGCAAGAGTTTGCATTTTATAAGAAGCCATTGCATTTGCTTGCTTAGAAGAGTAACATGTTTATATCTCCACTTAAGGAAAATCATTTTGGCAAGTGTGGGTTGATTGAAGTGGTGAGAAACTTGAGGCAAAGAAACCAATTAGGAGACGTGCAATAATCTAGCTGGGAAATGATGAGAGCTTGATTGAAGGTGGTAGTTATGTGAATGGAAAGAAGGGGTTAGATGCAAGAGAGGTTGGGAAGGTAGAAGTGGCTAGATTTGGCAACTTCTCCGATCTGTGGGGGAAAGGAGAGTGATGAGTCCAGTATGATGGTAAGATCATGAAGGTAAGATACTTTGACTGGATAAAATAGCACGTGAGGGAAACTAATGGGCAAAAGAGTCCAGTAAGATGGAATATGGAGGGCTTATAGGTGCCATACAGGTAACGTTCCAAGCTAAGTTTATTCTTTTCTTTTTCTTTAACCTGTAGAGAATAGGAAGCCACAACATGAGGGTTAGAGGGGTAAGTTAGAAAGACCTGTGCATTAAAATGATCATTTTGACGTCTATATGGAAATTACTTAGGAGCTTATTACACTAACTTAGCTGAGAGGAGATGAGGACCTGAAGTTGGGTAGCAGCTGTGTAAATCAAAAGGAGGGGGTGGATGTGAGAGATATTTGAAAGCAAAGTTAGCAAGATTCAGCACATGATCCAATGTGCAGGTTAACAAGGGACAAGAAAGACTGAAAAAATGATTTAGAGTTTGGCTTCAATTTTGTCTACTTGTGGAGGATGTTGCTGTTAAATTTGCCAGTTCTTTGTAAGCACAATTCAGCAGCAATACTAATGCTACTCTTTACTAGTTAAAGAGTATAGGGGAAAGGAACAAGCATTTATACAGTATCTACTATATGCTTGGCACTGTACTAAGCACATTTTTTAAAAATCGTCATATTTGATCTAGCTGTGTGACTAATGACAAATGTATGTCCAACAACTGCAAGGAAAATTGGTTCATCTTTTGATAAAATAAATCCCTTATTTTATATCTAATCATCGATAGATCTCAAGGAGTCCATGAACTTGGACAGGAAAAACATGACATCTTTATTTTCTGACCTTTAACTGAAATATAGCATCCCCTTCAATTACGAGAGTAGACGACAAACCACAATATTATTAGATTTCACTAGATTTCCAAAGGCATCTATAACATACAAATATTAAGAAACTTCTGTTCTAGAGCTTGAGACTATATTGAAGCCCCCTCTCCCCAGGTTCCCAGGGATGAGCTTCTAGAAAAGCACACTGGACCCAGAATTCTCTTTGTATCAGCATAGGTATGTTTTCCTCCAAAAAGACTAGACTTAATTGTTGCTTTCAATTTTGATGCCGATGAAACTATTTGGCCATGTTTTTTCTCACATTGTAAGATGTTAAATACTCTCATCTTCCAAATTTCCTTGAGTGTAAAACACAGTACTTTCTTTCTTTTGAGTGCATTTCTAGAGTTGTATGCTCTAGAAGGCCAGTCGCTCATAGGTCAAATGAGAACAAAGCTATGAAAATGATCTGAAAAAAAAGTTAAAAGCACTTTACCAATCCAAAGTAGTCTCTGAAAAGACTTTCAGAGGAAACTTGATAATATTAACAGACCGTTAAGCAACAAGAGTTTTTCTAGGGGCTCAGAAGTGTAATCTTACCTCAGCCTGAGTTTCTGTGTTGCATCCTCAAAAACAGTTTCATAAAATAAACTGTTGGAAAAAATGGAATGATTATATAACCTTTTTTAGCTCTGTTCTTGACAAAGAGTGGATTATGTTTGTATCACCAAGAAAAGAGACTCAATGGCTTAGCAAAACCAGTTTTTCAACTTAATCATCCTATAGAAAATAGTGGGGGGGGTTTCCCCCTTTGAGGAGCACTCTAGAGTTGAATAGTATCTGCATTTGAATTTGTACAACTTTTTATCTTCTGTACTTAACAACTAAGGCAGAGAGAACTTTTCTATTTATCTTATATGGATTGCTTAAAGTTCTGCCTTTTTGTTATGTCCTGGCATAATTTGCTTTTCATAAATCATCGACTTTGTCTTCTTTTTGTTAAATAGATTTGTCACAGAGTCACATATCAAGGCATTTTCTACTATTTAAGCAGCAGGTAAAAATCATTTTTTCTTGGCTAACCTTTTAATGGATGCAGATTTCTTTGTGGCAAGATAAGCAATAAAAGTATTCAAATGTATTCTCTCCACTGTCTAAGCATGGTAGCCCAGCTGAGCCATTGTACTCTCACAAATGGTGATAATTCTGAACATGATGTGGCAGGATCAGAACACAGGGAGCTGTCCACTCGTGGACAAAGGTATTTATTTTTTTAATGAGTAGATCATCCCTAGAGAAGACATTTCCATATGTAACATACAGATAGGTTACATTATACAACAGAACTTACAAGGCTATCATTTGGGTTTCTGGCAGGACATGATTTTGCTGTAATTTACCATATGATGTTGATGTTCAAAAATTTAAATCACCCAAAAAGTTGAAATAATGTTTGATGAAATTAGTCTGTAGCATTTTCTTTTAAAATCAACTTTATTTGGGACAGTCCATTATAATCAAGTGTCTGAGGAAAGCAAATTGCTCATCCTACATTTTATAAACTAAATTTAGTCTCAGATGAAAATCTGTTCCATTGTTTGATCTTACAAGATATGGAGATCACTAAAATGTGAGGGATGTAGGAAATGAGCTACACAGGCCAGGATTGTTTTTACTCAAGGATTTAAATTTTTATTTTATTTGAAAGAAAGGGTTTGCATTTTACTGACAGCTCATAAAGAAATATAGGACTTTTTCTTAAGTGTTTATTACACTAAAGAGTTGAAGAGGAAGTAGGCTTTCTATTTTCATTGTAGTGATCTTGTAATTCTCCGATAGAATTGATATAATTTCACTGAACTGGAAACCTTTCTTTCCATTCCTATGGGAGAAATGTCTCAGAATTCACCAAAAGTTTAAATTTTACATAATTTTTTCATATATTTTCATATTGAGACACATAAACAGGGATGTGAAATTTAAGAGACTTTTCCCTTTGCATTATTGATTCATTGTGATGTAGGAACTCTAATGGGCTTACTTCAGCTATTTGTTTATGTATGTATATATGTCAGATAAGAGTAGATTTCACAGGTTTTTTCATATCCTTTCAATTCATAAGAAAGCCAAAATATGTGGCCAAAATAAAATATAATTGTGTAAGTATCCAGTGGAGCCTATGCTTCTTGATACCTTTTCTAATTAATTCAGCCAAAAGACAAGGAGAATATCTGAGGTTATTTGTCAGGCATTTTAGTTAGAAAAAAATAATCTGAATCATAAATGTACATCAATCATCATTTCTCCCGGGCTCCATTTTCTCCTGCCAGCTCTATATCATATTCCTATCACAAATGTAATTAAATCTGATTCTTGAATTTTATGGGGTTTTTTATTTGTTGTAGATCTGCCCACCTTACCAGAAGGATTTTATAACTCATCAATCAAATGACAGAGATAGTGCTTTGAAAATTATAAAGCACTACATACATGTTATTTTTTCTATTATTATTGTTAATGATACAATGTTCAACTCTGTCATTTTTAAGATGAGGATACGTAGGTCCAAAGGGGGTGAAGTGACTTTGATCATAAATATACACAGCTTTAAAAAGGGATAGAATTGGGACTGGAACTCAAGCTTTTTGGATTCCAATCTAGCTCCTTTTTATCTCAAATATCCCACTGTTTTTTCCTCTAGGTCTGAGCAATTTTAAAGCCCATCTAATTTCCCCTCAATTTTAAGAAGTTAATTGAGGAAGGAATCTGATACATTTAGAGAGGCAGTAAGGAGTAGTGGGTAGCATGCAGAGTTAGAATCCAAAAGATCTAGGTTTCAAATGTTTAAAGGACCTGTTAGCTGCATAACCAACAGGACGTAAATTGTAGTATATAAGTCTGTTTTCTCATCTGTAGAATAGGAAAAATAATGCCTGGATCACCTTCCTCACAAGGTTGCAAGGAGGCTTAAAAGAAGTAATACATGTGAAAGCACTCTGTAAACGGCAGCTCGTAGTTACCATACAGTAAGTATTAGTCCTTTTCCTGATCAACAATCCTTGATTTATATCCTGTTAACCATTCACATCAGCTGCAAAAGACTTAGCTACTCTGATCAATAAAATGTTCCAAGACATTTCCAAAGGACATATGATAAAATGCTGTCCACCTTCAGAGAGAGAACTTACGAATTCTGAATACAGTGAAACATATTTCTTTCACTTTTGTTATATTTCTTATCTTTTATTATATGTTGTTGATTTTGCACTATAGTTAATATGAAAATGTATTTTGCATAACTCCACATGTATAACTGATATTATATCATTTGACTTTTCAATGGATGGGAAAAAGACTCAAGGGAAGGAGACAATTTGGAACTAAAAATTTTTATCAATTTTTTTTAAAAGGGGGAAGGCAAGGCAATTGAGAATAAGTGACTTGTGCAAGGTCTCAGCTAGTAAGTGTCAACTGTCTGAGGCCACATTTGAACTCAGGTCCTCCTGACTCCAGAACTGGTGCTCTATTCACTGCACTGCCTAGCTACTCCCTAAAAAAAAATTAAATAAATGTTTAAAATAAATTTAAAATAAAAAAAAAACCAACAGAACAGCATTCTAAGATAGGGTGATGGCCAAGATGTCCTTATGACTGAGGACCTGAAAAAAATTCTCATCATGAAAGTCCTTTATACTGCAGAAAGTTTCAGTATAGAGGCTAGTGGGTGTGTTTTGTTTTGTTCCCAGTGGAAATAAAATTAAGAAGATGCATTATGACTGCAGCATAAGGGCTATGGGGCCTTTTCATCTCCCTTGTAGATAAAACTTTCTGTAACTGCTGTCTCACATGATTAAAATGTAAGTTAATAAATTAATTAAAGGAGCATTAGCATCAAGAATCCACAAACTACTAATATGTGGATTTGGATCTCATTATGAGATAGGGAAAGTTGTTTCTGAACATATTCATCTTAATTATTTTTTGCTTAGATGAGCAACAAAATTGTATCATGACCAATGATCAGGGGAAGAAATCCACAACTGTCATTTCAATAAGGACAAGTAGGAAAAACATATAGAGATAATGGTGGGTAACTTCTCTGATGCTAATAGAGGTTTCTAAGTTCACTAGTATTGGGAAATGAAATCCAGAAGTCTAGGGTCAACTGCCTCTAATTACATCCTCTGAGAGGTGATTAAGGACATCCTATAACAGGCACTTCCCATATTCTGCTAGTACACTACTAAGAAGATTCACTCTAGGCTACAGTATTGCTGTGATGCTATTCATAAATGGCAGAAGATAGGGTCAAATGGTCAGGGTAGTTTTCCTACTCGTGGTGATATGGGATTCTGTTTCTGTGTGTACTTAACATGTGAGTTTTGTTCCATCTCTTGTGTTTTTCTGTTGTGAGAATCAGCTAGAGAATTTGTCCTATCTCTCTGGTAATCAAGAGACTGTTGGAGAGATTCCAAAGGTCTTTGTAAATCTGTAGGCTGCAAGTGTGATCTGTGAACTCACAAAGGCTACAAGTAGTCATTTAGACGCCTAGAACAAGAAGCACAAAACATGCTTTTCAAATCAAATTATACCATGTGGGGAATAGATAGGACAAAATACATAAGGTTCTGTGGGGTTGTTGTATGTCCTTCATTCTTGAAGAGGACATCATGACATCAGGAAGATGAGACCACAACTTGTAAGTGAATTGGATTTAAGTGAGGCAGAGCTGTGCAAAGTCACCAACCTTTCTCCTCTGGAGCCATCTGGATCTAATTGTAAGATACAGATCAGAATGACTAGAAATGATCCTGCAGTGAGTGTTAGCTAGATGCTAAGTTCAGTTGTTTTTATGTGCTATTGAATGAGGAGTAGTCAGAACCCCATAAATCTAGGCGTTTAGGGACAAAGCCCTGATCACCCTGCCCTTGTTACAGTCATGGACCTCACTCAAGTTCAGACAGATAATTTCAGGAATTTATCTACACTGGTATATGATACCAGGTTCTGTTAGTATATACCGGGAACTATATTAAGCTTTCTCACCCTCACAGATGAAAAGGAAGACTTGTCATAGGAAGGTGTCATAGGAAGAAGACAGTAAGTATCTGACGTGTTAGAGAATGAGTTAAAAGTGGCCCTATAATTAAAAGTTTGTGACAGTAACCTAGAAGTGACTCAATTTGACTGCATTTTTAGTTTTGAGCAAAATCCATATAATTTCTAAACTGCCCATAGGGGCCTCCTCCACATTAGACAATTTTTCTTACATGATAAAGACCCCATATGGGTGATTCTTTCAATTCTGTAGAGCGGATATTGCAATTAGACTTGATGAAACCAGTCATTGAAAATTAACAAACTGCACAAAAATAGACCTGTTTACATCCAACCTCTTTGCTTTATGTCTCAGTGTGTAATGGATTAAAACAAAGGATTGTCTCTAACATGGAAAAAAACATTTAAAGTAGTTGCTTTTTTTCTTTTTTCTTTTTTTGTCCAAATGTAGTTAGTCATTTGGCAAAGAACATAGCAAAGAAATATTATTGACAGAGCAAATTTCATGAGCAATTTGAAGATCCATAGTTTTAAAAAGTTACTGAAGGATTATGATTGGATAAATTTTCTCAGTCCCTGAATTTTAAGTGATAAAATTTTAAATTTATTTTTGATATATGCTAAAAATATAGCAGCAAGTTATCATGATATTTTGACTAAACTTTCTCCCACAAAATGGGTATCCAAAAGGACATTCTCTGACTTCTTCTCATCTCCTATCCTGGAGTCAGTCATCTTAGCACCAGGTAAGTTATCTACACAGATAGCTCTCCCAGAGTAGCATAAGGACACTTTCCCCTGATTATCCTCCTACCTCTCTATTTCTTTACTTTGTTGCTGTTTCCTTGTGCTTGAGATGAACCCCTGACATAGGTGTACCCTAAGTCTGCTTTTCGTCTGAATTTGGAATCAGAGACCTGTATTCAGATCCTTGAGTTGCCACTTACTACTGATATGATCTTGATAGCTAGGTGACTTGGCAGATAGAGGAAAGAACCTGGAAATAAAAAGATGAGTTCAAATCTGGCCTCAGGTGCTCATTAGCTCTGTGACCTTGGACATGTCACTTAACCTCTGTTTACCTCAATTTTCTCATCTATAAATAATATAATACAAATATAAATAAATCATAAATGAGTATAATAATAGTACCTCCTTTCCAGGGATGTTGTTAAGATACAGTCAATTAATATTTGTAAAGTACTTTGCAACCCTTCAATTGTTGTATAAATATTAGCTATTATTGCTATTAACTTCCCTGGGACATTAGTTTGCTCATCTGTAAAAATAAGAGGTTTTGACCAGATGATCTCAAAAATCTTTCAGCCTCTAGGTCCATGATCCTATGATCCTTGATGATCCACTCATAAGATCATAGAAAAGATCTTAGAGGCTTGCTGGTCCAGGACCTTCATTTTATCAATGAAAATACTAAAGCCCAGGGAAGGGCAGATGCTTAGCCAAATTAAGACAGGTAAGTATCTCATCTGACACTAGTAAAGCAACTCTTACCTCTATGAACATAATCATCCCATGCTCAATCAATAGCATCACACACAGAGACTCTCCCCAGAGGTTCCAGCACATATTTTAAATGTTTATTGACTCTCTAGCTGGATATCTCACTGACACCTCTACCTCATTGTGTACAAAATCAAATTTATTATCTTGCCCAACATATCTTATCCCTTTCTTTACACTTTTGTCATATACTTCTGTGGTTGGAACCATCCTCCTTCACAATCCCAGAACCATTTTAATCCTTTCTTTGTCTTATCTCCCTTTCAGCTTTCACGTCCCACTGTATCTACTTCTGTAATAACTGCCAGATCTTTCCTGTGCTCTTAAATTCTCACTGATCCCACCTTTATTCAATCCTTTGGCACTTCTCACATTATTTTAATAGATTCTTAACTAGTTTTCTTTCTTCCTTCCCTTCCCTTTCCATTCCTTTCCCTTCTCTTTCTTTCCCTTCTCCTCATCTTCCATCTTTTCTTCCTTTATTTTTTCTTCTTTATTTCTGCCTTTCTCTTTCTTTTTTTCCTTTGCTTCTTTAATTCTTTTATTTCTTCTCTCCTTCTTATCTCACACATGGATTCACACAGGAATTATGACCTGATCTCTTTCTGACCTGGACCACCTTGCTTCTCTTTTGTCAACCTGTTGACTCCTTACTTCTAAGGTTCACCATAATGGTGCCCAACTTGGGACCATTGGGTGTCTACCCAATCAGCTTTAGCTGTACTACAGTTCAGAACTCCTGAGCTCACTGAATTCCCTATTCTCAGCCTTCTTAGTAGCAGGGATTACAAGCGTATTTGAGGCATTTTGAGGCAACTAGGTGGCATGGTGGACCTGAAGTCAGGAAAAGCTGTCTTCAAGTCTTCAAAACTCAGCCTCAGACACTAGCTGCATGTCTTCGGACAAGTCATTTAACTTCTGCCTGCTTCAGTTATTTCATCTGTAAAGGGGGAATGATAACACTACCTGCCTCAAAGGGTTGCTGTGACCATCAAATGAGACAATATTTATAAACTGCTCATGACAGTATCCATCATATTGTAAGCACTTAGTGAATGCTTATTTCTCTCCTTCCTTTCATGTGCCAATACCTGACCATGCAATTTTTAACCATGGAAATTTTCCAGAGATTCATCAAAGTTAAATGACTTACTTATGGTTATGTAACTAAGTGTTAGAAATAGCATTTTCTGACTGATCTTTCTGGCTCCAAGTCCACCATTCTATTCGATGCATTACAAATCTCTGGTCACATTTAATTCAGGGCTATCATGTCCTTGTCCCTTTCATCTTGAGCATTGCTACTGATGGTTCAGACTCTTGTAAAACCTCCTGGTCCCTAGAAGAGCATACTTTTGTGTTTTTTTGGGGTGGTGGTGGAGGGAACCAATGAATACCTTTGTAAAAAGTAGCTAATTTGATTGTCATTTCTGTGTGCATGTGTGTACTCATTTGTTTTTATCTGCTTGTTTGATGACTAGGTTTCCCTATTTCTTCCAGTCTTGAAGTAGAGCAGCCACTTACAGGTCTCATCCTGCTACTGATTAATAAGGACACTTTGACCTACTCTATCTTTGACTTGAACCAGTTCACTCTTCCTTAGGCAGACTGATGGCCTCCCACTCTCAGGAGCTCACTATATCACCAGACAGCAGGGACACCCGATCGGATTAGCCTTCTACAGCTCAGAACTTCCAAGCTCAAGAGATCTGACCTCCTTAGTCTCCCAAGTAAAGGGGGTTATAGGTGTGTGTCACTGCAGGCCCTAACAAGTTTTTCCTATTCTGGTCAATCCCCTCACTAAACCACTACCTATCTTCTGAATGTGTGTTAATGATTGCATCATTCTTCTGACTCCAAATCTTTGAATGGTTCTCACTGACTACTGAATAAAATATGAATTAGGAATTCTGGCATTCATGGCCCTCTACAACCTGTAAACAAAGTAGCTTTCTTGCTTTACCCTACCTCACTTTCCTTCACAGTGAGGCAGTCAACCTAGGCTGAGTCCCTTATCCTCTACACATTTCCCTTGAATCTCGCCTTTGTACTTATTTCTCTCTACCTTGTATCCCAGTTATTTACATAAGTCTTGCACTACTATTTGATGACAATTTCCTTTGGAGAATATTCTGTGTCACATTTGTTTTTGTATCCCAGGAGACTAGTGTTAGCAGGCGCTGCTTAATAAATACTTGATGGATAGATGAATAGTGGCTGTTTCTACGGCTTCTGAAGAATGCTTACATTCTTGCAAGCCCAGATTATAATGGCTCTGAGAAAAGTGAAGAAAATGTGAGTCCTCATTAAGATCAAATGAAGTAACAGATGTAAAATGCTTTGAAAACTTTAGAGTGCTATATAAATGTGAACTATGATTATTAGTATCATTTTTATTTGGTGCACAAATTCCTTTCTCAGCATTTGTTTGCAGACCTATCATTTCCATGGCATTGGGCCCACACTACTCTCATCCTGTCTCCTGGATGCCAAAGGTTCTTAAGTCCTCCTCAACTGAAGTTGACCTAGGTTCCCCCTCTCTCAAACTCTCCCATTCCTCATCAAAACCTGTCTCTACTACATTTCGTTACCTTATAACTCTCTCATGGTATAGCCAGATGAATTAATCTTTGCTAATATGCTCAGTGAATAACAAGTAATTAATAGATTATTCCTCCCAGGTTCCACATTTGTTTTGTAATGAGGGCCTTCAAGAAATAATGCCTCATCTCAAAGAAGTGACATTAATGAATCCAACTGCAAACTACCTTCCTGGCATTAATTTACACTCTGCTCGTCCTATGCTTCTGTTAAACTGATCTATTCTTTGCTCCCTAACTATGTCCCAAACTTCACTACATTGTCTCATGCTTTCTGACTCTGTCAAGTTAACAATTCTACTGATCGACCCACAAGATCAGTATAAGTGATAAAAGGAAAAAATGACAGTTGTTGGAGGTGTTATCAGAAGACAGGCATACTGATTGATGTACTATTTGCAGAACTGTTGATTGATTCAACTGTTACGCAAAACTATTTGGAGTCACACTAGAATTGTCACTTCACATAGTCACATAGTGTATGTGCTAACCAACCTAGATGCCTTTCTAAGGGTTTTGCTTAACACTTCCTTCCTTTGTGCTTATTTCTCTCTCCCTAGTGTTATGGTTATTTGTATATGTTTTTCACAGTATAACTTCTAACTTAAAGCTACCATTAGTGGTCATCTACTGCATGAATATTGATGACGGAAGGAACAGTCATATATTCAAGACATATTTATAGTCATTCATTGTGGTAGCAAAGTGAGTGCTGACTGAGTGGAAAGTTTGTTGTTGTTCAGGTGGTTTTTAATCATGTCCAACTCTTTGTGACCCCATTTGGGGTTTTCTTGGCAAAAATACTGGAGTGGTTTCCCATTTCCTTCTCCAGCTGAGAAACTAACCAGGGCTAAATTGATGGAATCCTAATAAAGCTGCGCCTAGCCCAATATTGTAATTTCTTTATTGGCCTCACTGAACAAAAGACATGCCCTGATTTGACCACACAATCTGGCTTTAATCACGCCTCAGGTCCCCAGACTCAATACAGTCATTGCCCTAGCTAGCCGCTGCCTCCAGATGCAATTCACGTATTGGAATAGGTTTGTCCTTATACTCGGCCACAATCACATCATCTATTTATCCCAAGACAAGACCACAGTACCAAACTATCCATCTTGACTATATAAGACCACAATAACGAACCAGTCAGAAAGCAGCATGGTCAGATTGTTTCACCATGGAAGAGACATTCTCCTATTACATAATCGCTTACCAAACCCCTCTTGCCTTTTTAATATTCATAATCTCTGTTCTGTAATCAGTGTCATTACACTATACATTTGCTGGTGTTCTTTCTAAGTTCCTGGTTCCTCTTGGAACGTAACCCACTTTTGAGGGAAGGGAACACTCAATAAATGCCCATACTCATATTAGAGGTAGTTTGACCATGAATTTATTCAAGATAACCCCCATAATACACCATGAAACTGTAACAAAGTGACTTACCCAAAGTCACACAGCTAGGAGGAGTCTGAGGCTGCATTTGAACTCAGGGCAATGAGTCTTCCTGACTCCAGGACCAACACTTTATACACTGGTCAGCTAGCTACCTATAGTGCATGACTCTTATTTCTCCCCTACTTGACTATGATTGGAGAATAACTAAATAGATTTTTGTCTATGAATGTCTTACAATGATATTGGACCATAAAGAGAAAACATGAGGAATTTGTATACATGTGAATGAACTGAAATAAGCAGAACCAATAGGAAAATATCCACATTGTCTACAACAATGTAAAGGAAAAACAGCATTGAATGGTATTAGAAATCTGATCAATGCAATGAGTAATTGGAACCTGAGGGCACTGATGGTGAAACAAGGCTCCATCCTCTCATGTAGAAGGTGGTGACTGTAGGTATATAATCAGATATACATTGCCAGCAATGGTCAGTTGGTCAGTTTGCTTTGCTTAATCATACTTCTTTCTTATAATGTAGGATTCAATGATGGGAGTGTGATAAAAATTTACAAGGAAAGACAATGGGAGTTACAGTGATTTTTTTTAAAAGCATCCCAAAAAAGTTATTTAAAAGCATCAACAGAACATTCAAGTAAATTATTTAGAAGAAATTCTATCCATCCCAGCTTGAAAGTTACCTCTCCTTTCCCTGATCTGTTACTCCAAGCCAGAAGTTATCCTTTCTTCTTGTAACTGCTAGCACTTTGTACCTTTCTGGAAAGTGTGCAATAAACTTTACATTATAGCTATTTGGGCAGCATTGTTATTTCTCGCCTCCTTAGCTATGATCTCCTTAAAGGGGGGGATAATATCTCATTCATCTTTATGGATTCTTTCCATTCCTCTTTAAGGAAAGGTAAACCCTCTTAGGCTGTGTGCTACGGGTAGATGAGACCCCTATATTCTAGCCTGTGAGAGTGGAATATAGAGGTGCTGGCTGCTTTCTGAAGGAAAGATTAAAAAAAAACATATTATGAGATTATAAGTAAAAAAAATATTTTATGAAACACAGTTTAAAATTTCAATTGTTCTATGATGGAAATGTTTCACAAAACATGTATAACCTATATGAAATTGCTTGCCTTCTCAATAGGGGTGGGGATGGGAAGGGAGAAAGGGAAAGAATTTGAAACTCAAAGTTTTAAAAATGAATATTAAAAATTGCTTTTACTTGTAGCTAAGGAAAAACAAAATACTAAATAAATAAATTCTATTGTTCTTGTCTCTGTCCTCTGCTACCTTCTTCAATCTAGTCCTAGAATTTCATCAAAACTCTTCAGTGCTCAGTGGAACATTCTATCAGTTTAGCCTAACTACCTTCTGTCTCACCCAAGTTGGGGAAATCAATGAATTATAACGGTAGAGAATTTCATTAATACGAGTGAGGAAAAGTACTCCCTCCACCATTACTTCCCATCAGAACTATCTGACTGATTTCAATTCATTCAGAACAAGAAATTTCTAAGTTAGTATGTATATTCATTCATCCATTTATCAAATCATTCATCTCTTTAAGGTTTCAACTCAGAAGCAGGAATGGAATCATTAGGAGAAGCTGATGAAAGCGGCATGACTGTGATGAATGGGAGAAATAGTGTGCATATTTAGTATTAGTAGAGATGTCTGGAAAAAGGAATTTGCATTATTTAAGGAGCCTGTATCTGTTATGGACAGGATCAAAGGAGATATTCTTCTATAAAAGCTGATTTCTGCTAACCCAAATAACATATTCTGAAACATCTGCCCTCTTAAGGCAAATGGTGGCTCTTTCTTATATGAGCACATTTTACTCCTAAGTGATAAAGTGCATGTATCATTGGATTTGGAGAAAAAAGAGCTTAGTTCAAATTCTACCTTAGACACTTACTGTGATCTTGGGTAAGTCTTTTAACATCTCTGAACCTTGGTTTTTTCAACTGTTAATAAGAGCGAGGATTTATCACCCTCTTCTTCTCTAAATTACTACCTTTCTCTAAGTTTTCATGACATTACTCTTTCCTGTCTGAGAGATTATTTTCAGCCTTCTTTGCCAGATCTTCATTCAGGAGATGCCTGCTAATGATAAACTCAGTCCTGGGCCCCCTTTTCTCCTCCTTTTAATATTTTGCTTCATGAAATCATCAGCTCCCATGGATCTAATTATCATCTCTATGCAAATGATTCTCAGATCTATTTATCCACTCCTAACATCTCTCCTGAATGCCATCCTTAAATTTCCAACTAAGGATACAGTTCTGGTAAAAGGGCCACATCTAATATGGGGAAATAATGGGAAAATAATGATACTCCTCTTGTATGGGTATAATTATTTTCATGTTGTCTGTGTTTTAATGAGAAGTCCATGCACGTTCCAGGTAGCAGGCTTTTATCTTTCTTGTTATGCCCAACGTTTAGCAGAGTGTCTGATATATAGTAATTTTTAAATAAAGGCTTGCTAATAGACTAACTGACACCAGATGGACCTCCCTGAACCCTCATTCCAGGTGAGTTTTGCTAGCTATAACAATGCCCTCAGGAGGGCTAAGAAGAAAGATTATTGTCAAAAGCTTGTCCTTTTATGAACAGTGCTTAGCATCTGTAGGAACTTAATAAATTCTTGTTTATTAACTGTTCAGAAAACTTTTTGTTTATCAGTTGTGTACACAGATAGCCAAATAATCATTTTAGGTGCATATTTTTTTCAACTGTCAGCTATCATTTCCACCACATTTGATCAAATCCATTGGACAATCTACTCAATCTTGTCTTTGGAACAGTCAAACTCCCTGTTTGACCTTGGGCAAGTCTCTGGATCTATTTTCTCATCTTAAAAGTAAAATGGATGAGTTAGATAAAGGACAATTAACCTTATTTTTAAAAAAAAATTCGATAATTGAGTTTCAATATTTTAAGATCCCATTATTCCAATATGTTTTGATCAAAGAAGAACTCAAACCCATTCAACACCATTTTCTTAGCCAGCTGTGCCCTTCTCATATTCTTTTTTTCCTGTTAAATTTCCCACTTTCAATTAGAAAGATGGATGAAGAGTGGTGATGCCCCTAGAATCTAAGAGTTAATTTGCTAGTCCCTGGCAGTTCTTATCAGGTTTCTTCTGGCAAAACCATCCATCCTCTTATAAATCACCAGAAGCTGATCATAGCAGGAAGGTTTGTAAAGTCTCAGTAGACTGTCCATTATATGCTTGCTCAAAAGCAATACATCAGCTAGAAGGAAAGTCAAAAAGGTATGTACTTCAAATCTACAAACCAAAAGGGATCATCAGTTTGAGAATAAAAGATGGAAGAAATAGAAGTGATATTGTTATAGGAGCATACAGACCTCTTGGCCAGGTGGAGGAAATAGATAATGAATTCCTGATTAAATTCATCAGACTGGAATGGAAGCAAGACAGTTGTGATGGCAAATTTAAATCATCTGAATATTTACTAAAAAGCAAAACATATTTAAAAAATTCTTAATTCACCTAGCTGATAAGTGTATCTTTCAGAAGGCAAAGGAAAGCAGGAGAGGATTTATCACTCTGGACCTGATTCTGTCCTACAAAGGTGACTGGTTGGCAAAGTCCTATATTCACAGCTATCATCCAAGGAAAGAACTCCTGTGGTGAAGAAGGGACCAGCCATGTCCAACACTTCCAACCAACTACCACACACAGGAAAGGCAAGCTAGCCTAGCTGAAGTAACAAGGTACCCTGAGGAAAAGAAAGGAGGCAATATTGCTAGGCAAGACTAACTTCTACCACCACCCTGACCACCATCTTCCCTCAGATCATAATGGAGACAATTGAAGAATCCTAAACCCAAGAACCGTGATGAGAGTGATGCTTCCAGGTTACTGCCCCCAGCCATCACCCTGGGAAGAAAATCCTGTGGAAATGCAGCTTGGCAACTGTTCTTGCAGGCTACTGGAGACCCAGAGGAAAGTTCTTGCCACCAAAATCCTTTGCACTATCAAATGGTACAATATCAGGAATGTGTGTTATTTTATCAATGGAAATGACATTAAAGAAGAACATTACCACCTGTTTTACTGAAGCACTCTGGAGGACCATGGGACTTTCTCATCTGGCTCAGAGCTGAAACCTTTTGTCTTCCAGGAACTACTTAAGAACAGCAATAGTCTTGCCTTTCTATTTATATCACTAGCACTTAGCATAATAGTTTGTATACAGTAAGTGGTTAATATGTGCTTTATTCATTTATTGAAGTAGCGGGGGAGAGGGAGACATAGAAAGAGATGGGGTAGAGGAGAGGGAGGGAGAAAGAGAGAGAAAGACAGTGAGAGAGAGAGAGGAGGAAGAGGAGAAGGAAGAGGAGGAGGAGGAGGGCGAAGAGAAAATGAGAGGAGTGAGAGGGAGGGAGAGGGGGAGAGAAGACTTGAGAGAAAACTATTATTCCACCAAGGAAAATGTTGAATATATTAAGACAGATGTTGATCAATGTGATCTATAAGGGTCTTTCCAGCTTTGAGATTCAATGACCAGTCTACATGAAAGAAGTTTGTAGCTCATAATTCCTAACAATTCAAGCTATCAGAAAAGGAAATGAACTATCTAGTGAAGTATAAACTCCTCATCATGTGGAGGTGTTCAAGTAGTTTCTGAATGACCACTCAACAAGGGGATAGAGAGGAGAGTCATATTTCAGGAAGATATTAGACTAGATAACTTTAAGAGCCTTTCAATGGTTAGATCACATGAGTCTTCAATTCTATGAGATCCCAGAAGACAACAGGTCATTGTACAGTTTACATTTTAGCATGAAACCTAAACGGGACTATCATTACAGTCGCTTGTTTTTGGTATTTTGTTTATTTAG
Source organism: Bettongia penicillata ogilbyi (assembly GCA_023548195.1). Classification (NCBI taxonomy): domain Eukaryota; kingdom Metazoa; phylum Chordata; class Mammalia; order Diprotodontia; family Potoroidae; genus Bettongia; species Bettongia penicillata. The sequence goes on along the minus strand of JAJHZJ010000287.1, from coordinate 5,451,365 downwards.
TCATATCTGATTCTTCATGATATAATTTGATGTTTTCTTGGCAAAGATACTTGGAGGGGTTTGCCATTTCCTTCTCCAGCTTAATTTATAGATGAGGAAAACTGAGGAAAAACAAGGTGAAATGATTTGCCTAGGGTCACACAGCTAGTAAGTGTCTGAGGTCAAATTTGAACTCAGGAAGATGAGTCTTCCTGACTCCAGGTCTACCCAGTGCTCTCTACACTACCCTCCCAGGACTGTCATATCAACTTCAATAATTTGAAAGTTTATTGAGGGATCAGGCATTAAGTGGCTGCAATTCTGGACTTAGAATCAGGCTTCAAATCCTACCCCTGAAGTTTATTACCTGTGTGAGCCTGGGCAAGTCATTTAACTTCTATACAATTAAAACAGTTCCTTAGAACTTTACTAATTCATTGACAAGTTGCAATCTATAATTAGTGGACGAAGTTCCCCAACCCTGACAAAATAACACGTGATTCACATATCACCCATTCAAACTAGAGTTTAGTAAAAACAAATACTGTCTATGTGTTCTTCGTTGGACTCAATGGCCAATTTATTCCAAATAGTTGAAACAGTAGACAAAGTCTCAGATGGAAAGAGGGAGCTGAAACTGCTTCTCCACCCTTCCTTTAAACTTAGTCAAGTGACTTAGAGTCTTGAAAATTTACTTGCTAGCTACAGCAATGTCCTTAGGTAGGTTTACTTGGGAGAGGGTAGTCAAATCCTGGGGAAAAAATGTATTTGACAAATTCACTGGGTATGAAACACCTTTGTTGAAGACTTTGTCCCTGGCTGCTGAAACTGAATTAGTCAAGGAAAGTCATTTTAGAGAAAAAAAGCATTATTAAGTCGTTTTCTCTGCAAATACGTGATTACATCTTACTCCTTGTAGTATTGGAGTATGTCTATTGAATTATAAACACATTTTAATCAAATGACTAACACCCTAAAGAGATTAGACAAGTTTTCTGATGCCCAGGATTTTCAATTGGCAACAAGAAATGTCATTACAGACACAAAGAAAATGTTCTTTCTATATGAAAATGGGGTGGAGACTAAAAGGAATGTGTAGGGAGAATTTAGACCCCAGTTATCAAGGTATATAAAAATGAACCAACTTCACCCTATAATCTGTTCAAGCACCAGAATACGCTGGAGGCCATGTCTCTCTTTTTCCCTGCTCCATGCCATTCTATCTGTTGCCGGTCTACTCTCTGCTTTTCTTTCCCTTGTCTCCAGCTTGCCTGCTGTCCCCAAAGGACAGATGAAAGAGAGAATAGGAAATGGAATATAAAAAGTTAGGTATTTAACTAAATATGGGGTTTAAATTCCTTTATGGCATTATATATTTCTGTTCCATAGCCATAATGTTATGACATCCACCTACTATTCAATCAATCCATATTAATTCTGGTATTTTTAGCAGGACAGTATAGATATGTGAGAGGTGGGCATGACATAATGGAGAGGTGACTTGGATTCAGCAATATTCCCACCTCTGATATGTACTCTGTGACCCTGTGGAAATCAATCAACCTTCTCTCATGGTTCAGGTAACTAGTCCTGTAAGCTGCAGATCAGGGGTAGAGGAAGTTCTTTCTCTATACCAATGAAATCTCAGATTTAGTTAAAAAAATCAGAAAGCTAAAGTTGGAAGAAACCTCAAAGACTACGAAGTCAAATTTCCCTAATTTTGCAGATGAAAAACCAGAGATCTATGGAGTTTAAGCAATTTGTCTGAGGTCACACAAGGGATAAGCCAAAGAACTGGATTTGAACCCAGGATCTCTAATTTCAGAATCAACATGCAAATTTCCACTGTAACACATTGCTATCCCATCAAGTATTTATGACTGATACATATAATGCTTTGTCACTTTTCCTGCCAAATGTACTTTTTTGACTTAAGTATATATACTATCAAGAAACCCCCACGAGGGGGAGAAGCCAAGATGGCGGAGTAGAAAGACTCACGTATGCTAGTTCCAAATCCACAGCCCATAAATTTCCTGTAAAAAGAACTCCTTACAAATTCTGGAGTACTGCAAGCCGCACACCAACGCAGTGGAAGAGATTTCCGTTCCAGAGAGCCCTGGAAAGCCAACCTCAAAGGTCCGTCGCACTCCGGACAGCAGAGCCCACCCCTGAGCTGCCCTGGCCACACGGCCCTAGAGGAGTAGATCCGAGCAGGCTTCAGGGATGGAATCTCCAGTGGCCGTGAAGGTCCCTCCACCCACAGGCGCTACAGGTCAGCAAGAGAGACATCTGGGCTGGCCGAGAGGGGAGCGGGGTTTCTCTGTGACTCAGACCCCCTCGGGAGGCAGAGGCAGAGGCAGCAGTGGCTCGGGACTCCCGGAGCAGACAGGAGTTCAGGGCCATTACCAAAGGTCTCCACATAAATCCCCTGAGGGAACTGAGCCTGGGAGATGGCCCTGCCCCCCCCAGCACCAGAACTTAAGCTCACATTGAATAACAGCCGCATCTGCCACAGAAAGCTCATTTGAATCTCAGACCCCAAGCACTAGCTGGGAGGATCTAGGCAGGGATGGACAGGAATTTCAGAAGTCAAGTAACTGTCTGGGAAAATGCCCAGAAAAAGGAAAAAAAAATAAGACCATAGAGAGCTACTTTCTTGGGGAAGAGATGTTCCTTCCTCCCTTCATTTCTGATGAGGAAGTACAATGCTTGCCATCAGGGAAAGACGTGGAGGGCTGGGCCTCTCTATCTCAGACATCCGAGGTGGATGTCTGGTGGGCTCAGGCCATGGAAGAGCTCAAAAAGGATTTTGAAAATCAAGTTAGACAGGTGGAGGAAAAACTGGGAAGAGAAATGAGAGAGATGCAAGAAAAGCATGAAAAATGGGTCAATACCTTGCTAGAGGAGACCCAAAAAAATGCTGAAGAAAATAACACCTTGAAAAATAGGCTCACTCAATTGGCAAAAGAGTTTCAAAAGCCAATGAGGAGAAGAATGCTTTCAAAAGCAGAATTAGCCAAATAGAAAAAGAGGTTCAAAAGCTCACTGAAGATAATAGTTCTCTCAAGATAAGAATGGAACTGATGGAGTCTAATGACTTTACGAGAAAACAAGAAATCATAAAACAAAACCAAAAGAATGAAAAAATGGAAGAGAATGTGAAATATCTCATGGGAAAAACAACTGACCTGGAAAATAGATCCAGGAGAGACAATTTAAAAATTATGGGACTACCTGAAAACCATGATCAGAAAAAGAGCCTAGACATCATCTTTCATGAAATTATCAAGGAAAACTGCCCTGATATTCTAGGACCAGAGGGCAAAATAAGTATTGAAGGAATCCATCTATCACCGCCTGAAAAGAGATCCAAAAAGAGAAACTCCTAGGAACATTGTGGCCAAATTCCAGAGTTCCCAGGTCAAGGAGAAAATATTGCAAGCAGCTAGAAAGAAACAATTCCAGTATTGTGGAACTACAATCAGGATAACACAAGATCTAGCAGCTTCTACATTAAGGGATTGAAGGGTGTGGAATAGGATATTCCAGAAGTCAAAGGAACTAGGACTCAAACCAAGAATCACCTACCCAGCAAAACTGAGTATAATACTTCAGGGGAAAATGTGGTATTTCAATGAAACAGAGGACTTTCAAGCATTCTTGATGAAAAGACCAGAGCTAAAAAGAAAATTTGACTTTCAAATACAAGAATGAGAAGAAGCATGAAAAAGTAAACAGCAAAGAGAAGTCATAAGGGACTTACCAAAGGTGAACTGTTTACATTCCTACATGGAAAGACAATATTTGTAACTCTTAAAACGTTTCAGTATCTGGGTAGTTGGTGGGACCACACACAAACATACACACACATGCATACCCACACGTACATGCGTGCGCACACATACACACATGAATGCACATACAGAGACAGAGAGCACAGAGGGAATTGAATAGGATGGGACCATATCTTAAAAGAAATTAAGATAAATGGTGAGAGAGAAATGTAGTGGGAGGAGAGAGGGTGAAATGGAATGGGGTAAATTATATCTCACTCAAGAGGCAAGCAGGAGACTTTTTAGTGGAGGGAAAAAGAGGAGAGCTGAGAAAAAAACAAGAAGTTTACCCTCATCACATTCGACTAAAGGAAGGAGTAAAATGCACACTCATTTTGGCATGAAAACCTATCTTACAGTAAAGGAAAGTGGGAGAGGAGATAAGCAGGGAGGGAGGGATGATGGAAGGGAGGGCAATGAGAGAAGGGAGCAATTTGAAGTCAACACTCGGGAAGGGACAGGATCGAAAGACAGAATAGAAACAATGGGGAGCAGGAGAGGATGGAGGGAAATACAGTTAGTCTTACACAACACGACTCTTATCGAAGTCATTTGCAAAACTACACAGATAGGGCCTATATTGAATTGCCTGCCTTCCCAAAGGGAATGGGTTGGGAGGGAGGGATGGGGAGAAGTTGGAACTCAAAGTTTTAGGAACAACTGTTGAGTATTGTTCTTGGTACTAGGAAATAAGAAATACATTTAATGGGGAATAGAAAGTCATCTGGCCCTACAGGACAAAAGAGAAGATGGGGACAAGAGAAGGGAGGGATGATAGAAGAGAGGGCAGATTGGTGATAGGGAAAATCAGAATGTTCAGTGTATTAGGGTGGGAGGAGGGGATAAATGAGGAGAAAATTTGGAACCCAAAATTTTGTGAAAATGAATGTAAAAAGTTAAAGAAATAAATTTATATTTAGAAAAAAAAAAAGAAACCCCCACCCCAAAATTTTAAAATGATGTGTTTATACAATGTGTCTGTGTGCAATATGTATCTACATATCTGCATAAGCAGCTTCAGAAAGTAAATGTTTGCCATTTAATGGTTCCATATATGATCTACCTCAACCTAAGATGTCCAACGTGGATTCATAGACTTTTATTATAAATTAGAACAGCATACATTTACTATAAATTAGAATGCCAGCACATTACATTCCCTCCTTAAAGGAAAAAAGTTCCTTGTTGATGAATCTTGGAGAGTTATATTCTGGTAATTCTCTCCCTTTTACCAGTAAAAGGGAAAGAATAATTTGCATGTAAAGGCTGAGGAAAAGGGGGTTTTAAAGATTATTTAGACAAGTTTCCATAGATCATCCAGTTGAAATCACCTTGAGCTGAATTTCCTGCCATGGTAAATTTGAAGATCTCTTCAGTGATGAGTTTAGTCTCTGAGGGTTCTAGAAGCATCCCTCTCAGGAAAATGCCCTTCCCTAAATCTCTGTACTTGTCATTCAAGTCTGCTTCAGTCACTGAAGAGAACAGCTGGTCAGTGCCTCCTTCTAATAATATTAAGTGATTCATTGGTTGAGTAGTTTTCTTTGTGAGGGATTTGGAAATGCTAAAAGAATCAAATATTTACTCCTAAGGGGAAAAAACAAAATCTACCCATATAAGAAAGACATTTTCCATTTTTTAATGTGGTGCTTCTCTTTCGGGCTCACTAATGTGAAACTCATCCTATTTTTTTTTTCAGTTAGGGTTGGGTAAAAGATACTGTATTGGAAACAATATGTTCTTTAATAGTTTGTTTCTAGAACAAGGAGAAAGTACACTCAGTCAAGTTTAAGAACCCCAGCTTACAGATATAAAAACTCAAGAAATACAGAAGACTTAAAAACATAATCCTACAAATTATATAGGAATACCTTTTCATCTAAAACCTATCACCAACTCCATCAATAAAGAAAAAAATGATCACATACTACATTGATGAAAATGTAATATAATATTAAAAATTGTTTTAGAATATCTGCTTCTAAGTAGAGGTCCTCCCCCTAAAAGCTATGCTTTAATAATCAAGTTGTAATATTTCTTGTTTCACTAATACTCTTTGCTAGCTCTTTCTATGAGCATATCTCATCAGGCTCATTTAATTCATCACTTTGGTTTGACTCATTAATCTCTGCCTCTCATTTGAAAGATAATCTGAATTTAATGGCCATATTATATAATATGCAGCAAGTCAGGAATATCTCTCACTCTAAGGAGAGTCTGCCTTCTTATGTGTCAACAGATTTATCTGTGCGTCAAAATCTCATTCCTTCAATTACCAATCCAGCAAGGTTTTCACCTTCATTATAATTCTTCCCCCCTCCTACCTCCACATCCCACCCCTAACAGTTCTGGGAACTAGAAATCCAAATCATTTTGCACTTTTTCAAGGGAGAAATGGCATAACACAAAAGATAAGGACAGTAAGAAATTAAAATGAAATGTCAGATTTAAAATATATTTAAATAGCTAAGTGTTTACAGCGTCCATCTCCAAATATGACCAGAACCTCTAACATTTACCAGGCCTGATCATGCATGCATAAGGGAAGACATTTTCTCTTCAGTGTAAACATAATGAAAAACCTCACCCCAGGTGAGGAAGTTGCTTGGTATGTGGGAAATTTTCTTGGAAATCAAATATTGACAACTGATTATACTTATATGTGAATAATAACGAAAAATGAAGCTCTCCAATGGTGAGTATTTCTAAAGTAGATTAACATATAGAATCTTCAAACTACAATGGTTCTCATTTCATTATATATCCAATAACCTCCAGCCTCACTCATTTTCTAAATAGTGGTTTCTTAATTTTTTTGATAACATAACCCAAGCAGAAAGAAAAAGAAAAGGTGCAATTACTCACTCTCAATTTCTCTATATTTTATGAATTATAGACATATATTGCCATGCTTATAATTACATGCATTATAAATATATAAATAAATATGAAATAGAAACTAGGGGCATCTAGGTGGTACAGTGGATAGATCACCAACCCTAGAGACAGGGGGACCTGAGTTCAAACCTAATCTTAGATATTTATTAGCTCTGTGACCCTGGGCAAGTCACTTAACCCTAATTATCTATAAAAAAAGAAAGAAAAAATAGAAATTAGAAAAATAATGAAATAATATTAAATGCTAGTGTCAATAGGTAGTCAGTGAAACATGCTGAGTAAGGAACTGATTTGGTCAGAAATGTACTAGAGAAAAATCACTTTGTTAGCTTTGTGGAGGATAATCTAGAGGGAAAAGAAGACTTGAGTCAAGGGACCAACTGGGAGGCTATTGTAGCAGTGCAGGGGAAAGATCATTATAGTCTGAACTTGGTGAGTGGGTGAGTAGAGAAAAGCGGGCAAATATGAAAAATGAGACAGCAGAACTAACAAGATGTAGAAACTAATTGGATATGTAGATTTAGGGAAAAGGACACTGATCTTGCAAGAGTCTGCCATGATGGAAGATGGGTAGGTTTTGTGGGAAAGACAATGTAATAATACTTATGATCTAGATTCCAACCTATCCATACCTGCTTATTCTATCTGATTCACTTTGGCTTACCCAAAATAAAGAGAAGAGGGAGATCCCACCCTCAAAACTGTGCTTGCTACAGCAATGAAGTCATCTAGGAAAAGAATGAGCATGGAGTTTTCCCAATGGCACCTAAGCATCTAAGTAGGTAGCATTAGTTTAAGTTACAACTGTCCTGAGGAATCAAGATTCATTTCTGATGGGAGGGAAGAGAGAGAGTTGGTAACTGTCACTTCTGAAGAAAGGAACATTGTAGAGGGAGTAGTAGTATTGTGGGTCATGGATAGGTATAGAGATAAGCCAACCACGCCCATTGGCCATTCAGTAAGAGTTGGATTCAACCTTTTCTCCTACTCTGATTAAATCACATACTTCTTAAGGTGAGACCACAACCTGGGGGTTGAGGGGATTAAGATAGAGAGTGGTTAATTATGGGAATTGAGTGAACTACACTAACTCCATCTTGTGATTCAATTCTGGAGCTAACTCAATCAATTTTCTATTCAATTATGGATCTAGTCCAATTTCTGTCCTGTGAGAAAACTTTATTCAATTGTTGAGTGAAAACTTTATTGCATTGTTTGAACTTAACCCTGCATAGTTGGGAAGCTGGATAGCCTCAACCTGCTTTATAGAGTTTCTTAACTAATGACCTAGGTTATGCCTACCAGACACTCAATCAGAACCAAAAATTGAGGAAAGGTGTTTTCTCACAATTACACATCTCAAGCAGTTCATATGTCTTATCTGAAAACTGGCCAGTACTGATCAGTCAATTATTGTTTCCGTGTTCCCTTGATTGTTTTAGATAAGAGTGGGAGACCTTCTTTTCTGAATTCAGGGAATTGTACCTGTTCACTCTCTTCCTCCCAATATGTAAAATCCCTTATCTTTTATCTAATTAGAAATCAGATTACCTAATGTATTTTTTCTCTTTAATTAATTGGTTCTATTGGATTGTTTTAATATAAAAAAGTCTGTCTCCTATATTTAGGGTCCAGTCCTAAACTGAGGATGTCTGGTCCTGCTTTGTTAGGCAATTGGCATGCATTGTTTAATAAACTGATATCCTCAGAGGTTTGCACCTTTATTTTCCTTCATCATTTAATCTTTACTTGCCACAAAGGTCAAGAGAGGGAGGTCACAGCCCCTGCTTTGGTGATCACTGCTGTAGAACACATACTTTGAAATTCTTCTTGTGCCCCTTCTTTCTAGGTTCCATTGTGTTTCCCTCTCTGTATGATTATTTATAAACAGCCTTACTGGCCCTACCTATTCCCCTATTTAAAGGATCACAGAATTGAGTTTGGCAAGGGATTTCCACATCCAGCCTCTCCCTTATTTTTCTGATAAGGAAATCAGTAGAGATTTGGATCTGAATCCCAACTCTGATATTCAAAACCTATTATACCTTGGGAAATTCAGCCAGCCATGCAAATCTTACTTACTATGGAAGTAAGTTACTTCATACATAGAAGTAAGTTACTTACTACATAGCCATGCAAACCTTGTTACTGTTCATCTTTCATTTTTAGATTCAAGTCACAATGTGTCCACCTGTGGTGGATCAGACCAGTAGGAGCTTGAAATGCTCTACCACAGGGCAGGCACGAAGAGTCCAAGAAAACATTTGGGTGGATTCTCTAAATTTGTGCATTTTGCATTTCTTTTGAGCTACTTCAGTTCTGCTTTACTAATAGGTGAGGGCACACCATGCTGAGTTGTCCTTTGCTAATGTCTTCCATGTCATACTATCAATTCCAAAGTTTTTCAGAGAGACCTTGAGAGTATCTTGTATCACTTCTTGTGACCATCACGTGAGCACTTACCTTGTGTGAACTCTCCATGAAATAGATTTTTAGGGTAATGTACACTTGTCATTGGAACAACATGGCCAGCCCATTGGAGTTGAGCTCTCTTCAGCTGCGTTTGAATGCTTAGCAGTTTATCTCAAGAAAGGACCTGTGTCTGGTACCATATTCTGTCAGGTTATATTTAGAACCTCTCTAAGACAATTCAAACTGAAGTGATTCAGTTTCCTGGCATGGCACTGGTATGCTAAGTTTCAGAGGCATATAGCAAGATGAGCACAACAGTTCTGCAGGCCTTCAGTTTGGTACAGTCTAATATCTATTCTCTTCCATACTTTCCTTCACAGTTTTCCAAACACTGATTGTTGAATTATTTAATGACAGTCTCACCAAACTCATCTTCTCACTGACTCCCTATCAAGTCAGCAAATGATAACTAGATTAGGATCCAAGTCCATATTCCTCCTCTTAGCATTTCCATAGAACAGGTTCCATTTATAAATTTCAATAGAAACTTCCGGATTCCACTGACTTTCTTCTTTTTTCAGTTTCTAGAGTTCACTCATTCCCTTTCCTTTCTCACCATATTATGTTCCCTCTAACCATGCCAATCAATTCTGCTTTCAAGTTCATTTCAGACATTATTTGATGCTTTAACCTCCTTCCATAGGTAGGAGACCAACTAATCAGTTTTCAAAGTCCTTTGCAAATGCTACAAGCCCTGTAGTGAAGTGATCATTCATTGATGATGTAGTCTTTCTCAAATATGCATAAAGCCCATGGCATCACATGGAATGACAGAATTATAGTCAGTAAGCTCCAATTTATGGTCTAGAACCAGTTAATGGCACTTTTCCAATGGTTTTTGACCATCTTTTTACAATTGTATTTTCCTACATATTGGAAATATTTACTGAGCATCCTTTTGCACTATCAACATGAAATGGAGTCAGAAATAGAAGATTATATCTGAATAATTTATGATAAAATATACTTTTCCTTCAAATAGGATAAGTAGGAGCAATTGACAATCTGGTCTTATCTTTAACAGGGTAAATGTATTTATTAGCTTATATATCCAGACACTAAAAATGGAACTTCACTATACTATAGAGGCAATTCCTCAGGTTCACATCTTTAAGAAGGGAAATTTTTTTTTTAATTTAACTTCATTATTTTCTTCCTGGTTTATCCTAGACTTGCAAAAAAAAAAAACAGTAAGTTTGTTTCTGGAAAGGCAGAATTAGAATCAATGTGAGGAAATTAGAGATAGAATTTGGCTCAGTATAAGTGTGTATTGAGGGAGAAGGGAATCCTAATAATTGACACATCCAAAATTAGAATGGGAGTAGTGAACTCTTTACACTGGAGGTCTTGAAATGGAGTCTGACTTGTCACTTGTGAAGGAGGTTGTAGATGAGATGGATCCTTTGGTAGAGACATCATGAACTAAATGACCTCTGAAATATGCCTTCCAACTGTCATCTGATGATTATATAAATTAAATTTAATTCAACTCCTCCTCAATTTTCTGAGTATTTACTCTTGATTTGGCTACACTTTTTCTTTTTTATCTTTAATAATCTGAACTACAGCTAAACCTGAGCAAGACTTAAAACTGCTTTTGTCCACCATGCTTCTACTCTCCTTCATTAAGAAGGAAAAGGAGAGAGTTGAGTGTGGAATTTCAATTCATGCCCTTTCATCTCTTTCCCATTGCTATTTCCCAAATGGTACCTTCAAATGTAAATTTGCCAGGAATCTCTACTCTCTGTTGTCACTTAAACACCAGAATCTGGGGACCTCACCTAAATCCTGTTAAGGGCAGTCCCTTAACTCATAGGAAGTTCCTTCTTCCTCCTCATCATAAACTGAACAATTTTTACTATAAGCATATTTTAGGCAATAAATTTGTGCAATTATTTTTCCTAGGCTTGAGTAAGCAAGCACATGTTCTCACTTTTACCATGGCCACTGGGGATGGGGTGGAAGCAGAGAGAAATCTTTTCCCTCCAGCTGGAAATTCAAGGAAGAGATGAAAGTCTCAAAGTGACATACTCAAAAGAGAGAAGAGCTTTTCACTTCAGTCACTTATACAGCCCACTGAATGGCAGTTATTTCCTGGTTCAGTCAGCAATCATCTTTTTTGTTCTGTACCCGGACCTCAACCCCCAGACACGGGGATGAAGAGAACAACTGAAAACTGCTGGTTTCACATATCTCTAGCAAGGAGCCAGAGTGTATGACAGACTTCGTAGGGAATATTTTCACTGAACTATCACTATAAGAAGAAAAGGCATTTGGTTTTCACCAGAAGGGCAATCATGATTTTGTTTTTCTAATTGAGCAGAGAAATGACATGCCAGAAGCATTTTTTATGATAGATAAATTTGGCAGTGATGTGAAAGATGGTTTGGAGAGGAGAAAGGTAGCAAGTAGAACCATTAGATAGCTATTACAACAATTTAGATTCTCAATAATTAGAGAATGTTAAAGCAACTTGTAATATACATATTTAGTGCATGAAAAGAAATTATGAATATGGAGTATTCAGAAAAGCAAGGGAAGTCTTATGTGAACTGATGCAGTGAAGTAAGCAGACTTAGGAAAATAGAAACACAATTATGACATCATTATAAAAGGAGAAAAATGAGACTGATAGGCTAAATGGGCCATACTTGATCTATTGTTTTTAGTTATAGATGTCATAAAAATATCAAGAAAATGACTCCCTTCCTCACAGAAGCGGGGGACTGGGCATGTGAAATATTGCATTTATCATCAGTCATGGTAGATAGATTGATTGGTTTACCTAAAATGTTTTCTTCTTCTGTCTTTTATTCTCTGTTACATGGGCTAGCTTGCTACATAGGGGAAGAAAGGGAAGAAAATGCTGGTAAATTAAGGTTTCTATATCCATAAAGTTGAAAGAATCTTTAAAATTGAAAAATGCAAATGATGCAATTGGAAGAATTATAGAGTTGAATTCATCTGGGGTCGAATTATGTCTCTGCCTCTTACTATATGAGACCCTGGACAAGTCATTCAAAATTTTCTCTCTCCAATTTCCTCACCTGGCATTGAGTCAAAGTCCTGCTAGCTTTGAATCTATGACTCAGGTATGTATTAGCAAGGGCTTATACCTGAAGGAGTAGCAGGGGAAGACATGAGAGACATGACTGAGCTGAAATTGATAGGTTTTGGTAACTGACTAGACATTAGAGGTGAAGAGAGGGAGAGCTTACCCTGAAAGCTGATGCCTTCGATTATATTAATGGAGCTATAATGTACAGATTAAGAGCTCTTAGGTATATGTCCTCTGGACTCGAAGCTAGAAAGGCCACACTTGATGTGTTGCTTTTAGCTATGGATGTATTTAAAAGGCATATTGACAAGCAAGCAGATCCAGAGGGAAGAAAACAAGATGATACAGAAAGAAGGACTACTGGAGCAACAGTTTGAAGGAGCTGAAGATGTATATTGAAATTGAGAGAAAAAAATTAGGGGGAAATCATTATTTTAGTCATTTTCTTCAGTCACATCTGACTCTTAATGACGTTTTTGGAGTTTTTTGGCAAAATACTGAAGTGGTTTGCCATTTTCTTCTCCAACTCATTTCATAGATGAGGAAACTGAGGCAAACAGGGTTAAGTAATCTGATCAAGACCACACAGCTAGTAAGTGACTGAAGCTGGATTTGAACTGAGTTGAATGAGTCTTCCTGACTTCAGACCAGGCACTCCACACACTGTGACACCTAGCTGCCCCAGAGGGAAGTCATGCTTCTCTTCAAATATTTTAAGGGCTGTCGTTTGAAAAAAGGGATTACACTTAATTTATGTAACTCTAGAAGGCAAAAATAGGATGACTAGGTAAAAGTCACAAGGAGATGGGTTTCAATTCAATGAGGAAGGATTTTCTAATATTTAGAACTGTCCAAAAATGCAATGACTTCATGAGGCAGAGTTCTCTTTCTCTAAAAGTGATTAAGCAGAAGCTAGATAAGCATTTTTTAAAAGCAGTAGAGGGAGGATTCCTTCATTGGCTCATAGGTTGAATGAAGTGATTTCTAAATTCCTTTAAACTTGAGGAGTTTCCAGTTCTGCACTCTCCTAGTCTTGATTAACCCTAATTATTTTAAAGTCAAAATCAACTTTAGCAACATCATTAACTTTTCTGGAAATAAGTTTCCTAATTTATTTTCCTACCTCACAGGAAGTTTTAATTAGAAAGTAGATGTGAGATGAACACAATACTCCAAATCATTAATAAATAAGAGAAATGCAAATTAAAATAACTGAAGTTTCATCTCTTAACTGACATTTTTGTAGGGCACCATCCAGCATGTGTGATGTATGAGAGATAGGCATATCTCTCCCAGATATGACCAACATAGTACAGATGGTATAGAAGGCTAGGGGGGTTGGTATCAACTTTCTATCTCTTGAGAGGGCCTCTTTATTAGGGCTGTCACAGAGCTACAGGGGGCCATCTCTAGTTGTCCTAATCTATATCTTGACACTGGACCCAAAGGGCTCTGGAGGAGAAAGTGAGGCTGGTGACTTTGCACAGCCCTCCCTCACTTGAATCCACTTCACTTGTATGTCATGGCATCATTTCCCTGAAGTCAGGGTCCTCTTCAAGAACCAAGGATTAACAACAGTAACAACAGGGTGTAATGTTAATGGGAGTTAAAAGATCTTAGCCACCCATCAATGGGCCTCAGGTGGAGACCATTAAGGGAAGCTTGATTAGGGGACATTTGTTTTGTAGGAAGGCCTACACCTTTGGTTAATTGCTAATGAGGTACTGGGTCAGGAGAGTCCTCTGGCTCTGAAACCCATATGTATGCTCTGAGGTGAGATTTTGCTTTGGGGCCCTACTGTTTGGAATAAGGTTTGTGTGCAGATGAAACTCCCGGTAGTCATTAGAAGCCCCTCAACTTTGAAAACTGAGATGGTGGTGCTTCTCTCTCTGGTAACTATGTATGTATGGTCAGACAGTTGGATCTGTCTGTTGATCGGTGATATATATATTGGCTATGTACAGACAGTTAGAAGCCCTGTGTGTTGGTCTTTATTTCTCTGCTTGTAATTTCTCTGTTGGTGAATGTAATTAAAGTAGATTGTTGACCCCCTTTTAAGCTGCTTCCTTTAGAAAAGAAGATCTAAGAACATGTGCTAGCAGGCCATCCTGGATGTGTCAGGGTGCTTGCTACTACACAGGGATACAATTTTCTTGTCTATTGCTACAATCTAGCCCTTCCCTACCTCATTATATTGAGAATTAATTAATATGACTGAGGTATTGATAAATTCATTGGAGTAGTGATAAACCATTTCTGTAGTTGGGGATGGCCTATCATATAAGACAAATTCTGAAGAGGTCTGGGGATACAATGATCTCTCAGTGTATACTGACTATACTACATGACAATCTGTTAACACTTACCATACTTACCAATAAGAAGAAAGTCCTGTGGTTAGTGGGACTTTAACAGTTTGGAAGTCCCACATCCCTCATTTTGGGTGACCTGCTAATACGAACATAACTTTTCAGATTTCCTGTAGATCCAAACAGCTGTTTCTTTAGAAGATATTAAATCCATGGTGCAAAAGGCACATGAGTTGTGGTACCAGCTTCTTCCACAAGGCAAGCAGAATAGAGTCTTCAGCACAATAATAAGTGGTCCTTGGGGTTCAGGAATTAGAGGTTTCCTGAGGCAGGCACTAATATATTACCTTTACATATAACTCTTGGCATGTTGAGGTGGCTGAATGGCATAATGACCTAAGTACTGGACTCGGAGATAGATAGAACTGAATTTGAATCAAGACAGCAATTCCAACCAAGTAAGATATTACTAAGAACCTTTCATAGTGAAGTAGAAATGGTACATTAAAAAGAGGGTCAATTCAGGCCCCATCAGGACAAGTGCACCACCTCAAAAAGTGGCAAACATTCTGCTTGGAGGTATTTTTGTGGAAGGGGCAGCTAGGTGGTGCAGTGGATAGCGCATCAGCACAGGATTCAGGAGGAGCTGAGTTCAAATCTCATCTCACACATTTGACACTCACTAGCTGTGTGACCTTGGGCAAGTTGCTTAACCCCAATTGCCTCATCCTGAGTCATCGCCAGTCATCCTGATGAATACCTGGTCACTGGATTCAGATAGCTGTGGAGAAGTGAGGCTGGTGACCTGCACAGCCCTCCCTCACTCAAAACAAAGTCACGTGTAAGTCGTCATGATTTCTCTGGTGGCATGGTCTTCTTCGGCAACGATGGATGAACACACACACACACACACACACACGCACACATTTTTGTGGAAACTGTAGATCCTCTGACCCCACCATTGGCCTAATAAGCACAACTCTTGAAGACCTAGATCCCCAAGACCAACAAAGGATCTAATTTATAAATGAGTCAATGAGATATGAAAAGGGAGTTCAACCCTAGAAAACCACAGGAATAGACTATAGTGAGTAGGGGATTCAGCTGACTGTTTCAGGGAGCAGAGATTCTTGTAGCTTGTCTGATTTGAACATGCCATTGACACCTAAGTTGAGTAAGTAATCATCTATACAGTCTACTATGCTTGTCAAATGTATGGGCATGTAGAAGGATGAAGTAGTGACTATGAAGGGGGAACTACTAGAAGTCCAAGACCACTGGTGGGATTTGGAAGCAGTAGATGATAAAATCAATATCAAAGTGGGTCACATTAGCAGACATCACTTGAAAGGAACCATATTAGTACAGTGTAACATGGGAATGCCCTCTCCATGTTGGTAATAGTTTTGAAAGTGGATCCATATTCACTCAGACCATGGTAAATAAGATGCCACACTCCACTGACTGTGTGATCACAAAATTACTTTGAATAAGGTGGTACAGTGGATAGAGCACCTGGCCTGGAATCACGAGGACCTGCGTTTAAACAAGACATTTATTAGCTATGTTACCCTGGGTCATTCATTTCACTTGTTCACCTCATTTTCCTCAATTACAAAATAAGAGTAATAAGACAACCTTCCAGGGTTGCTGTAAGGATCAAACTAGATTTTATTTTTGAAGTGTTTAGCATGGAACCTGATAAATAATAGTCACTATATGCATGTTAGGTATTTATTATTATTATTATGGACGATGCTACCATGGCTACTATCTGCCCTGAATGCTAAGCAACACAATAACATCTTAAAAACCTACAGATCCAGATGATATCCAACCACTCAAACTGACAAATGTAATGCAAGAGTCTACTTCCTATAAGCTATAGAAAGCAAGATGCCCCAATAATCATGTATAGCCACTCTAGTAAAGGAATCATGACCTCACCAATCACATTCTCCTCCCATATAGATTGTTGAGCACAGTGTCTCTGGAAAAAGAGACACACTTTGCTGCCAAAGATATGTAAGATCTGACAAAATCACACCATTTAACCTAGAAATGAAACTTCACAGATTATCCATGAGTTTGAATAGAATCCTCTAGAATTAAGGAGAAGGCACAGAGGAGACTCTCCTTATGAACATAATACCAATGAACACTGACCCTTCCTTTATTATTCTGGCAGTCATCACTTTGGAATGGTGCCTATACTTGATAGCCCATGGGAATAGAAGCATTCTTCCCTGATCCCTCCAATAAGTCACATAGGAGGTGCCATTAAATTACAATTTTCATTCACAATTGGATGGTTTGGGCAAACCCAGTCCATGTTGGGGTTGCCACATCAAAGACGTTGTAAGTAAAATGGTCCCATGATATACAAGGAATGTTAAACTGATGATATATAATCAGTGAGCTGAAAGAATTATGTAAGATGAATGAGATGAACCAATTGATTCTCATGAAAAATTTGTGGATTAAAATACAAAGTGGGCAGCAATAGAACCAATGACAAGAGGACCAGAAAAGATAAGGGACTGGATGTACCAATTTTCTTTCCCTTAAGAGGGTTTCTAATAGTCTTGGGAAGGCCTCGTGTCATGAATGGTCCATTTGAGGAAGCATCTTCTAAAGCATTTGAGGAAGCTAAACTTAGTTCAAAATGAGAACAACCCGTAATTCCCCAAAAGTCTTCTCTCTACCTTACCATGACATGGATATTTTCTCCTGTCTCTTCTTTTTCATTTCTCTCTTATATGTTTGTCTTCTCCTATTAAAATATAATCTCCCTGGGATCAAAAACTGTCTTTTTTCTTGTTTTTACCCTCAGTAATTATCATTATGCCTAGCACACAATAAGCACTTAATAATTTTGTTATCCATGCAGTCAACATCTACATGTATCTATGCATCTCTCTCTCTTTGTATGTCTCTCTCTCTCTCTCTCTCTCTCTCTCTCTCTCTCTCTCTCTCTCTCTCTCTCTCTCTCTCTCTCAAATGGTTGAGGGAAATTTCTCTTTTAAGTTTTGTTAGTAATTATAGGAGTTTTGTCAATTATGACTGTGGTATGGGTATGTATTTCCTTGCCTTAGGGTGGGGGCACCTTACTATAAGAGGACAGATAAAATATGGTAAATATGGTACTATGACCACTAATGGTAAACATGGCACCATGACCATGAAATTCTAGTTTGTACACAGAATCAGGATAAGGAAATACTCAAAGATCAGTAATACATTTGAAATATAACTATTTGAGGCAGGAAAACAAATTTGTAAAGCAAAAGGAAGAAGAGCCCTTAAGACCAGGAAAACCAGGGGTATTTTAATAGCTTTGTTTTGACAGTTGCCTGGATCAGCCTTGGAGTGACCTGGTGCTAGGAATGATAAGGGGATGAAATCAATTACAAAGAAAGAGTTGAGGCTTTTCCAACATGACTGGGTCATCATTAGCATGTCGGGTGCTGTTCATGGGACCTTTTGGGAACTTCTCCTAAGGAACAGAGAGGCAACAGGAAATTGCCCATACCTTTGAGGTTCATGTATCCTTAAATGTTCATGTGACTATATCTTCTCAAGTTAACAATAAAAGAGTCATGGTAGATTGTTGCCTGGGTGTTCTTTCTCACTGAATTCAATAACTCAAGCTCTCAGGCCGAATTCAGGGATTGTTACTTCTCTTGATTTGAATCTCCAACCAGAAATATTTGAAGATCACTTTATTGGGACAGTTCAGTAGACTGGCAGAAATTCCCACTTGCAATCACATTTATCATGATGTGTCAGAAGAAAGTTTAATTGGAAAGAAAAGGAACTCAGTGTTATAGGTTTCCAAAAATTATAGTAAGCCAAAGCCCCTAAAGATTCTACAATAAGAATCTCCTAGTGTAATTTACAGCTTCAACATGAAGATTTTCTCAAACCAAGAATTTCAGAGAATCCATCTATGAATGTGCGGTTTGAAATTTTTTTGTTAGCATCTCAAAACTGGGGTCCATTCTGGGCACCACATTCTAGTTAGGAAGGACATTGGCAATTTGGAGTACATTTACTGGAGGATGTCTAGAATGACAGAGGCTGATGATCATGCCACAAAATACTTGACTGAAGATATTTGGGAGGATTAGCCTGAAGAAGAGAAGATTTAAGGGAGTTCTGATAGCTTTCTTTAAGTATTTAATGGATTGTAAGAAGGAACATGGAATGTAGGGTAGGTAAAAGTGCTGACTTGCCATTAGGATGGCCTGGGTCATCCTTACTAGCTACGAGAAAGTGATTAAGCTCTAAGCTTTAGTTTCTTCACATAAAATCTAAAATGGGAGTAATATCTGCAGTCTTTATCTTTTTTCTGTGAGTCTCAAATAAGATATATAATGTATATACAACATAGTAGAAATTTTTAAATACCCTTACTTTTTGGATAGGACTATTGATTACATTAGTAAAGGAAACTCTCAGTGAGGAAACTCTACGAATCCAAATCAGTCATATCCAGGGATTTAGGTTTGCAATTGAAGCAAAACAAGATAGTTATAGACCATCTAACACTTAAAAATGAGAATCTTAATTTAATATCATGGAAGGGATATTCAACAAGGAAGCAATAAAGTTTCAGTATGCAAAATCCCTTGGAAACTCCATGAATGAATGCATTTGATTTGAAAGGTGTATTGGGTCAGAAAGCTGTGTTAACTTGCACAATAGTAAGATATTCATCAAGACTGAAGAACCTTGACTCTTCTTGAGCTGGAGAGGGGGGATGAGGGGTGGGAGTTAATTCCTTAATTGACCAGAAGCTTCATCAACAATTCAAGCACTAGTTTCCTGAACTAAGTAAATCTTGAAGATTGCTTCCATGTCTTTTAGGGGGAAATTATCACAGTTTACACAGTGGTGACTCTAATAAATGTACTGTTCCTGCCGCATTTCTGAAGGTTTACACCCTAGTTTTCAAGGTGCTTCTGAACCATATCAACTGCCTCTCAACTCATTGTCTTAAGGTCCTAGGACACACTATATAAATCAATCACATGTGTAAACAATAACATACCTCCCTGTGAAAAAAACGAGAGGAGAGGAGAGGAGAGGAGAGGGGAGGGGAGGAAGACAAAGAGAAAGAAAGGCACCTTGGAGCACAATAATATTAAACTATGAGTTTGGTGAAATAGAGGGGTGAGTTAGTTGGTGAAAAGTATTAAAGACAGCCTGCTTAAGATTTTACACTATAAAGTATAAAATGTCACCGTGAATTCTTGGGGAAATGACTGACTTGTAGAAAACTATTTCAAGAACAGAAATTTAGTAGTAATGCCAACTTAGAAAGAGGAACAGGGAAGATAGAAAGCATGGAGACTGTTGAAGTGATTTAGATATGAGGTGAGGAAGACCTGACAGAACAGAAGGACAATGATTTGAGAGGACATAGTGAAGACAGAATGACAATGAGTCTCCCATAAAGGGCAGAAAGGAAATAAAAATGGAAAGGGACGATTCAAGCCTAACTTTGGTAACACTGTTCTCAATTTTTAGCAGATCCTTGCCTGTGACAAACATCTTTTGAGTTGTACTCATACTATAATTTCACAGCATGTCATATTTAGATTGCTTTCTGGCAGTGTATTAGTAATTTACTATCACCTTCATCAAAATCACCATAATTATTAGAATTTTAGATCCACCACACTGGTGTTTATTATTTACACAAGTCTTTGGCTTGTCTGTATTTTTCTTAAGTCATTTGCCCTAGAACCACATAAATTCAAATCAATTCAATCAAATTCAACATTCAAGTCCCTACTATGTGCAAGTATCGGATATATAAGAACAGAAACCAAACAGCTTCTACTCTCAAAGAGTTTATGAAAACCAAGTCTCAGGAGGTGGTAAGAATTTACCTTGAAGTCAGAGAATCTGAAGTTGAATCTGGGCTGTATTACCGAACTTCTGTGTGACATTGTACATCACACCTTCTCTGGGCCTCTATTCCTTCACTTACAAAATGAGGAGTTGAGCTATTAGATGGTCGCTAAACTCAGATCCTTAAGTCTATGAGATTTTTCAGTCATTGGGAATCATGAGACTTATTCAACTTGGTTCTGCCTTGAATTGAGGACATACATCCTTAAGTTTTTGATTTTTTTCCCATTAAATAAGAGAGTTGGATGAGGAGATTCCAAAAGTTTCCTGCAGATCTTCCATTCTGTTACTGTTCAGCCATGTTTGACTCCTTTTGACCCCATTTTGGAGTTTTCTTGGTGAAGATTCTGGAGTGGTTTGCTATTTCCTTCTTCAGTTCATTTGACAGATGAAGAAATTGAGGCAAACAGGGTTAAGTGACATTCACAGGGTCATACAGCTGGATTTGAACTCTTGAAGATATCTTCCTACTTCCAAGCCCAGGGCTTTATCCATTTTACCACTTAGCTGCTCCTTCTTCCATTCTATGAACCTTTTATTCTTCCATTTGTAAAGGAATTTGGAGCATCCTTCCTATGACCAAAAGTATTTGGTTTAAAATTGTAATGGAACACATCACCAGAGTTCCACACATCTTTATTCAGTCATCTTCGTCTTATGCCATTTTGGCTAAATCTAGTAAGTTAACTGCAGCTTGCTTGCTCTGAATTTTGATGGATTCCCCCTAGAGAGACTCATCCTTCTGCATTCTTATCATTTGACCTTTTTATCATCAGTTCAATAATGTTTCCCATGTTTTATTTTCATTGGACTATAAATGGTCAATAAAAGATGTAAGAAAAAGCATTGAGCCAAGCCAACATTCAGAGGTGAAATAATTATTTGCATTATTTAAAATCCATAGCAGTCCTTTTGTAGAGGCTGAATACAG
This sequence comes from Bettongia penicillata ogilbyi, assembly GCA_023548195.1. NCBI lineage: Eukaryota > Metazoa > Chordata > Mammalia > Diprotodontia > Potoroidae > Bettongia > Bettongia penicillata. The sequence continues at coordinate 5,429,966 of JAJHZJ010000287.1, read as the reverse complement.
AAAACTACTGTGCTTCATGAGAACAGAGTACTCCATTTTTAATTGAGTGTCTAAATGGGAAGTGTAAGATTGCCTTCTTGCCCAGACTGGAGTGTGAACTGCTTTCATGTACTTGGACTTTGGAGAAGGAAGAAGCAACACCACAGATAAATGACCTTTTCTTAATCTGTTATACAGTTCACACACACACACACACACATACACACACAAGTGCACAACCAATGTTAAACATTTTATAATCCAGGCTTGGCTGAGGGAATTACAAATGACTGTACCAATGGCAGACACACTGGTAATTTTCAGGCCCCAAACTGTGAATCACACATTGATTCCAAGGACAGCTTTTTACAATATTAAGCCATGAGGGTCAAAAACCATACCTTGTGTCAATAAGAAGATTTAGAGAGAGAGAAAAAAAACAAGCAAACTTGAGTCAACTTTTATCAGCTACCAAATTCTCTAAACTAAGCTTAGTTCAAGCAGGATTTTTCTGAAGCAGTTCATTTATTTTAATACGGTAGAAGCCTTTTGGAGTTGTAGTGTACAATCCTGTTCACCGTGTGCTGGCAGCAAAAGAAAAATAAAACATACTAGAGGCCGCTTGAACAGGAGAGAAAATTCCAAAGTTTCCCAGCTTACAAACCTCTCTGAAAACACAGAAACTGGTAACTGCTTTAGAGAGCTCTGCATTAACTCATAAATACAGCAAAAAGACACCAACTCTCATTTATCATACTTTGCATCTTACTAGGAATAGGGACTGTATCTTCATTCATTAGTGTAGGGAGCTTTCAGATGAGTAAACCCCCACTACCAATTCAGGTAGGTGCCTTCGCCCCACTTATAGGTTTAGACATTTAGCGAGAACCTTGGGGATTAATTGACTTGCTAAGGTGACATGATTGAAATAGGATAAGTCTTGAACCCAGGTTTTCCAGGTTTCCCCAGATGGTTCTCTATTCATTACATCAAGTACCAAAACAAACATTAAAGTCTTAAAATGTTTAAAAAGGATAGATTGAGAACTGAGACCACACTGATTGTCTCAACTGATTCTTTCATTTTATGAAGGAAATTTAATGACTTATCCACCAGTACAAAGATATTCATTACAGAGTTAAGATACCAACCTATATCATCTCATTTCAGAATCCATGATCTTTCCCTGTACCAAAGAACCAGAGATTTGTTCTCTCTCCTATTTGACTATCATTGAAAAAGTTTTTAGGTTTGCAAAGCCCTTTATACATGTTATATCATTTTATATTCACAAAACTGTGTGAAGTAAGTGCTGTTATTATCATCCTCATTTTACAGATGAGGAAACTGAGACTGAGAAAGGTTAAGTGATTGGAAGGGGGAAGAGGGAGCTTTTCTAGCAGGTGTTATAGCAGGTTCACTCAATCTGGACAGACTGGAAGACAGGATTGGAAACCTAATAAGGAGTTAAATAAGTTTACTTTCCCCTTCTATTCTTCTCAAATGGGGTTGCTGATAATGGGAGCACCAAACTCCTACATCTCCTAATTACTCTTCTCAGGGGCAGGCAAGAATATAGTAGGAGCTCCAACTCCCATAGGTCCCCTAAGTCTCAATGGAGGCCAGGAGAGACTAACACACTTTAACACAGGCTCCCAAGTCTTGATGGGGGCCAGTGAAGACACAGCATTCCAGCTTGCATATTCCAACCTAAGGCTCAATGGAGTTGATTGAGGCAAGTACACATGCATATTCCCCTTGTGCATTCTCTCCTTGCTGACCAGTGCCTACTTGATTTATAGGGTAACAGACAAAGAAGGCAATTTGCCAGCAATAGCCTTACAAGTTTACATTAACTTTAGCAATACAATGATGACAACACAGCATTGTTCTTACCATGCTTATAGCAGATGTTTAGCAGCTGAACTCAAATGCTTACATTATCTTAAGATTATAATATGATGCACAAGTGTAATGGAGATGTTTACAAACCAAACTATGAGCCTGGGAACTAGAGATTGCTATGGCCATGGATCCTGGCCTAGTATCTAGGATCCTGGGAACTATTATCTAAAAAAGAATAACAAAATCCACCTTATTTACACTAATTCATCCAGGATCACAGAGCTAATAAGAAGCTGAGACCATACTTGAACTTGTGTCTTCCTCACTGCACATCTGGTATTCTATCTACCATGTCACTTAGTTGTCTCAAAGTAAAAAGAAATGGTTTAGAAATATGAGGGATTATGATAGCAGATTTAATCACTGTTTAACTCCCTTACTCAAAAACCTACAACTTCTAAAACAAACTCTAAAACAACCTCCCTGTTGTTTGAAAGGCAATAGTGATTCCCACCACATAGTTACTATTCAACATTGCTTCTTTCATGAAATAATATTTCTGAAACTGAGATACAGCAGAGAACAAAAGGTAGAAGGGACAAGATCAACAAAACGCATAAAAATAAGATGAGGCTATGTCAAAGGGACATCAACTGATTAATCTTTTGGCTAAATCTATCCATTTATAGAAATCCATTGATAGACAATTCCTAGAGGATCATACCTGTGATACTGGTCTGAATATATCTTGTAGTTTCTTCCCAAATATGGCTTTTATAAAATTGAAATGTGACCCATAATTAGGGTTATTTTTTCAGTACCTTGATGTATTTTTTTTTCCTTTTCAAAGTGATCTTCTTTTAGGACTTTCCTATGCCAAGAACAGCCTACATTCAGACCCATCATTTCCTCATTCTTTCCCCATGGTTCTTTCCCCCTACTTTTAAATAGTAATTGCTCTTTCCAGAAGATGCCTCTCAAATGGAAAAGCTTTGTTCTCCCCAGGACAGGCAAAATTTTAACTAAAAGAGGCACCAGATGTTCTTCCCTGGCTGGAGAGGGAACAAGGGAGAGCTGATTAGCACTGAATCCTCTAACATATTCCAGCTGCATCTCACTCACACAGCCCTCCCTGGCTTTCCCATCTCACCTAGGTTACAGGTACAAGACTGACAAGCCCTCTCCTCCTCTCTTCATCACTCAATTTACCACCAAGCCGATGGGAACAAAGCAGGCAGGGAGCTGGGGCTGCAGGAGCTGCTTAGCCTTTCCTTTGGATCAAAAGTGCTTATTAAGCCCCAAGCCTAAAGCCTGAAAGGAAGGGGAGAAAAAAGCACTCTGTAAACACCACCTTTCAATCACTTTCAAATGAACTGCCTCCTCTCGTTTTTTTCTTGCTCATAAACACACACATACAGATAGCCTTAGTTGATGTAATCTTTTGCTCTATTATACTGCAAGGAATCACAGAAATAAAGGAGACACACCAGCTGCCTGGATGCCAATTAACTTGAATATTGATTACGCAAACTCTGAGTGAGTCACTATTTTTATTAGCATACACCTGGATTAGAATACTTGTATATGATGGAAACAAGACTATGCTATAGTGGAAGAACATTAAACTAAAGTCTTGTGGAATTTGAGTCTCAACTCCCCTACTGAAAGGCGAAATGGGACAGTAGATAGCGCTCCGGAATTGGAGTCCAGAAGGAAGCCCTTCAGTTCTAATCTTGCCTCGGATATTTACCAGTTATACAACCCTGGGCAAGTCATTTAACTCCTCTCAGCTCCAGGTTTTTCATCTGTCAAATGGGAATATTAATAGAATCAATATCAGTGTTATTTTAAGAATCAAATAAATGGGCTATTAGATGTAAATCAGTTTTAAATATTATATAAACTTTGCTTATTATTTCCACTATTTCCTACCTATTTTCTTGTAGAAACAACAAAGAGAGCTAGCCATAGAGCCAGAAAGATCAAAAACAAGTTATTTCACTCCTTGGGGCTCTAGGAAACTCTAAGATTATAAATTGCAGAGAAGCTGCTGACCTCCATTGGTAAAGGGAGATTTCTCATTCGGGAGTTCCCTGCATGCAGGTTCATCTTTGTTCCTATCTCAAGCTTCTTCTTTCACTTACTCTCTCTGGGTCTCAGTTTGACTATCTGCAAAATGGTGATGTTAATACCTGCTCTCAGGAGCAAATAGGAAAACATTTGTGAAAGTTCTAAAAGCTCCACAAATGTCAAACATTTAGATCCAAACTCACACAATTATTCAGTGGTTCAATGGAGACTTGCTTCCATGTCTTTTGACGTCAGTCTAGCACCTTTCCCCCTTACAGCTTCACAAAACAGTATAATAATCCATTTATTATTCTCCATGGATCCCATTTCCCATCAGTCTAATCCGTTACTACTAGAAGACTCTTCATTAAATCATGGAGAGTTTTTAACACAGAAACCTACAAGGGCTCACTCTTGCTTGGAAAGCAGTTCATTATAGGGTAATAAAACACCATTCTTAAATCTGGAAAACCTAAATTTGAATTTTGTTGCTCACATTTTATTAGCTTCATGAGTATGGGCAAGTGACTTGGAAGATCTGAGCATGAATTCCATCATCTGGGACATGGGAATAAGAACCGACCTCATTCATAGGGTTGCTATGAGAAAAGAATTTTATAACCTTAAAATGTTATATAAATGAACTATAAATGAATATGAATCTTTTAAATATATATGAATAAATGTTATCACTGCATGCAAACTCAACTCCTTTGCCTGCTAAGGTTCTTTGAGAACTGGACTGACACTATATATGACCAACCTAATTTCTCATAATTTTCCTTCATGAGCCCTCTCCAGTCACCATCTTATAAAAATCAACTGACTCATTCTCTGTCTTGGCCTTCCCTATCTTTCTATCCAAATTCTTCTGGCACCATCTCCTCTATGAAAAAATTCCTTGATCTCCCATCACAGTTAATTTGTCGAGTTGCTGAATATCCATAGTATTTATATTTCATGTCATTTTATCATATAATATTTTATATTGCTTACCAATTGCTTGAAATGAGTTTTATTTCGTCTCATCCTTTTTAGACATGACACTATTTACATGGGGAAAATATACGTTTGGTACCAAGTATCCAGTGTTGGATACATGGTGGTTGTTCATCGACTCATATTTTAGTCAATTTAAGAAAATCTTAAAAATTCAGGGACTGTGTGGGCAAGTTAGGATGCAACTGATAGTATGGATCTCGTTCTGACTCCACATCAGAGTGAAAATTTAGCTAGGTCCCAATTAGTGTGGATAATTGGTCAACTGAAGTGGCTGGATGTATTCAGATTTGTTTGAAATTATAATTACATAAATTATGGCAATTAGGGCAGTTAACTGGCACAGTGGATAGAGCACGGAGCTTGGAATCAGGAAGGCTCATCTTTCAGAGTTCAAATCCACGCTCAGATACTTACTAGCTTTGTAACCCTGGGCAAGTCTCTTAATCCTGTTTGCCTTAGTTCCCCATCTGCAAAATGAGCTAGAGAAGGAAATGGCAAACTACTCAGTATCCTCGCCAAGAACATCCCCAAAATGGGGTCACAAGGAGTAGGACATGACTGAAACAACTGAACAACCAAAAATTATGGCAGCTGATTCCAGCTCAATGGAAATATGCACTATAAATGTCCATAATATGCCTGACTACCTCAAGGCATTCCTTACTTGTATTGGGTTGGGACCTAGTTTTATTGAAAAACAAAGCCAATCATCAAGTCAGCATAATACTTTCCAACTTAAATGCATGGACTTAATAATTACGAAATTCAGGAAGATTATATAGTGTCATAGATCTGGATTAATCTATGCTTGAGAAGATAAAGGCTTTGGGTTCATTTGGGGATGGGTGAGCATAAGAGAGATCTGTGCTTAAGATGGCAAGAAGCCAGAATACTTGCTGAGAGCCAGTGTGGTCTCGCATAATGGTGGCTAAGTGGGGAAAACCCTGGCCTGGAACTGGGGACACTGCTCAGTTACTAATTGACTATGACCTTGGGTAAACATTTCACCCTTGGAGATCCAGTTTCCTCATCTGCAAAATGAGGGGGTTGGGTCAGATGATTTCCCAGGTCCTCTCCAGCCCTACTAGTTACAATTCTAAATATGTGTGGAGCTGATGCAATCTCCTAAGTGAGCTGGGCATTTTGCTATCAGAGAGCCTTGATCAAGAGGGAAGAGAAAGCTCTCCTCCATCATAAAAGATAGGCACTTATTTCTGATTATATTCCTGGTTAGTTCAATGCTTTAAAGGGAACATCTCCCTCCCTCTTTCACCCATGCTTTCTGCAACCTTTTGGCAGTTTTATTGTTGGAAAGCCCGAGTACATTCATAATTGCACCTGTAACATACATTTATCATTGGCAAAGGTTCCTTACTATAAATGAATTACTGTAATAGACGTGTCATGAAGTAGCATCTTATTATCCTCCCCCTCTTCTGCTTTCTCCACTAAGCAGGTCAAAGGAAATAACAGGCACTTTTCTCAAAAGAGATCCCTGAACAAATTAAAGAAATGGAATCAGTGTTTCAGCTTGGCTATGGTTTTTTTTTTTTTTTTTTTTTTTAATGATCAACATTTTCCCAGTTTGCTCCGGCTGTACTTTAGCAACACTGAGTTCTGACTCTTCTCAGCTGTGTGTGATCCTACTCCCATGTGTTTATCACATCTGAACCTGCCTACAAATGTTCTCAAGTCATCAAAAAAAATCTTGAGAATTCTTACTACTGTGTACTGTGGTGTGTGAGATAGATGTGGCATAAATTAGGGGCCTTTCTCACAAGGGGTTTGCAGTCTGGTGGAGGGGGATAACATAGGGAAATGAGAAAGATAATCAATAGTACATACAAAGTATATGTACCAAAAATGCCCCGAAGTGAATTGTCATAGGAAGGTAGAGAAGAGTGACAGATGTTCAGAAGAAGTTGATAAAATCATATTCTGTGGAAGCTATACTGACATGGAAAACTATTTTATGACTTGACTAAAAAACTGTGATGTTTGGAAGTGCTTTGAGTTTCACCTCCCAGAAATTACTGGCAAGAAGATGAGATGGGGAAAGGAAAAAAAAGCACTGACAATTTATTATCATACTTTAGATGTTGAAAAGAAAGGCCTATTTTGTTATTTGCCGCATAATGAACAGATCACTGGGATTTGAAAAGAGGAAGACCTAGATTCATATTGCATCTCAGATAGTATCTAGCTGAGTGATCCTGGCCAAGTCACTTACCCTCTCCAAACCTCAGGTTCTTCATCTGTAAAATGGGAGTAATGGCATCTACATCACAGAGTTTTCCTGAAGAGCAAATGAGATTAATTTATGTCCAATGTTATATGTACCAAATACAATACAAAATGTCAACCATTTGCCAAAATCAGTAATAATATAATCATGTTTAAATAGTGCTTTAGGGCTCCCAAGGTGACTGCTTAGCAGCAATACTGTGAAGTCAGTGCAAAAATACTATCTCCATTTTACAGATGAGAAAACAGACTTACTATTGTTAAGTGAATTGGACTCAGTTATACTAAGAAGTGACAGTCTTGGATTTGAATTCTGATCTTCTGACCTGCTCCCACCCCACAACTATAGAAAATTGAAATTAAATTGTTACTAAGGTAACATTGTGTGCAAAGGGAAAGAGGGGAGGAGAAATTAGCTGAGGAAATATAGCCTATGACATCATTTCTTTTGGTTAGCCTACAGGGAGGGGACAAAGAAAAATGGGAACAGAGAGAAATGGAAGCTGCCAAGTTCCTTGGGGAGAAGAAACTAGTTTTTCTTTAGAAAATGAGAATACAGGAGAGGCAATTATTAGACACAGGAAAGGCAGGGAGTTCTTAGAAAAAACTAGGGGGGAGGAGTTAAAACAGCAAATAAATGATTTCTCTTTGGAAAGAGTAAGCTACCTATTGGGCAATGCAGATGCTATTTTGAAGCCCTGATGTGCAATGTGGATATATGTGGAGCAAATAGCAAGAAACCACTGGGAAACTGGGCAGAGACGTGATCTTGGGTGTATAACTAGACATTTCTCTTTCATTTATAAAAGAGGACTCAGTTGAAATAAACTGTAAGAGATCACAGGTGACAAGCAGATAGTACTTGTACTTAGGGGTGGTATTTTGTTGACTTCTATCTCATCTCATCATTAGAACTTCATTAGAGATTGTCATTTTATTTTATGTAGTTTAAATCATCAAGTACTTAAGTCTTGCATGTACTTTTTAAAAAATGTAAAAAAAGTAAGCAGAAATTAGATGAACCGTATGTTATTCCTGATTTCTTAGTTTTATTAAAGCCTGGGGAAAGTCTGTTGGAGCTACACAGTCTAACACACTGCCACCACCATGAGTGATAATATCAAGACCAAAATTGCTGTCTTTCAATTTTGAAGTGTGTCTATTTGGATGGAAGGGAAGGGAGCAGCTATTTGGGGCTGGCAATACAACTGCACATGTATTCAGGAACTAGAAATATTCAAATGGCTAAGGCAATTTTCTACCAACCTTGCTCTCAGTCTTTCCCTTTATCTAGATTATTTAAGCCAAATCCTATATCTTTTCCTTATAATTCTGGGTAGACAGAAGTGGAGTTAATTTTCAGACCTTTTGATAATACACACATACACACAGACATATATATGCACATAGGTGTGCATACACATATGCACATATATCTACGTACACATGTGCATGTATACATATGTGTATGTGTAATATGTCACATGTATGCATCACACATATTAATATATTGAGTTCAATATAGATATACACACATATGCCACTCCCATTGATAAAAGTATCCTTCCCTACTTTTTAAGAGGAGAAAATGATTGGATTGCCATTACCCAAAATTAGTTTAGGAAAGAATTTTTGTGTGTGATTATTATACTTTAAATAAAATCCCCAAAGGATGACCAAACAGGTTTCTTTATGCAAAATCTAAACAACTAGTAGACATAAGTAGAGAGGAAAATATTCCAAACGTTTAATAAAAGTGATGGAAATATATATTTAGAATTTTTTCATAGGAGAGAGAATCTCATTGCATATTCTTCCATTGTCCCTTCCCTTTTCTTCCCTCACAGACCACCACAAATGATTGAATTCTTTCCAGGCAACATGACTGGGATTTAAAGATCACCTTTTGCTTCAGAAATAAGATATACGGTTCTGAAACCTGATGTTTTTCTAGGGTTCCCCAAAACAGTAAGTTGTATTTGGATATAACTTCTTAAGTTCTTTATTCAGGTCTGAGTGCTATATATTAGGAAGAACTCTGGCAAGTAGAGTAGTGAGGGGTAGGGGGACCCACAGCCATCAATCAACGAACCAGCATTTAATAAGCACCTGCAATGAATCAAATATTGTGCCAGTGGCTGGATATGTAAAGACAAAAGTGAAACCATGCCAAAACAAAAATTGACTAAAGAGGCTAAGGGCATTTGAAGGAACTGAAGAGATCACAAAACATGAGAACTTCAAATCAGTGAAGAGCTTTTATCTGGAATCTCCTCAGGGACAGGGATTGCTTCATTTGTCTTTGTATCCTTAGCATTTAGCCTATAAAATAGTAGAAATTTAGCTATTTTTATTAATTGATAGAAGATATTAAATTCTTTCTTTCTGTGAAGCATTGGGTGGAAGTTGAAAAAAGACATCTTGACTCAATATCTGGAAAGTTTTCTAATAATTAAAGCTGTCTGAAGTTGGAAAGCACCATCTTAAGGGTAGCAAATTCTCCATACCTACGAGGTCTCCAAGTGTAGGCTCTTGGTGAAAACATTATAAAAGGGATCTTGCTTTAGGATCAGCATCAGAAGAACCTTCCACTTCTTACTTAATATTTTAAGATAGAGTTCTTCAGGATCCCAGAATAAACTTTGTTTTAGTTCATTGTTCTAGTCATGTTCTCAGGCATCCACTAAAAAGACTACCTGGGGCTCAGTTCTTATCCTTTCTGGAGTTTTCTGAGAGAAATCTGAAAGGTTAGAAACCCAACCGTTAAACTCCTGTGAAACTTTAAACTGTGATACATCTGCTTACCAAAGTTGGGTTAAACTCCTTCTTGCTAATTTTTATCATCAGGGATTTTACTTCATTCCTTATTGATTTGTCATAAATAACAAAATAATAACATTCCAATGGACCTTAGGGATCTTCTAGTCCCATTCTATCATTTTCATGGGGAGAAAAATAAAGAAGAAACATTTGAATATGGATTAAACAATATGACAGCTGAGCAAGATGGCTCTGAAGGCCATCAAATTTAGAGAATGGCTAAAAAAATTCTGGGTCATGAATATAATGGATTACTATACTGTGAGAAACAATGAAATGATGAATATAAAGAGAAGCCCAGAAAGACACTGAATTTGATATAAAACAAAGTAAGAAAAAGTAACAAAACAATATTCACAATAACAACAATGTGAATGGAAGGAAACCACCACCACAAAATAATTTAAAGTGAATACTGCAGAGTAATAAAGAAAAAGCTCTAAAAAATGGAATATGACAAGACACCTCTCCACACTCTTATGAAGAGATGGGAGGTCCAGGAGTGTGGAAAATTGAATATATTTTCAGAATTTTTGATATAATTGTAAGTTTTGCTTTTTTTCTTTTCTGATATATACATATATATATATATATATATGTATGTATGTCTAGATAGATAAATAGGTAGATAATAGGGGATGGTTCTTTGGGAGGTGGAGAGGAGATTCAGGAAAAAATGTATGATTAAAAGAGATATTAATAAAAGTTTAATTAAAAATACTATATATGAGAGATAATTCTCTGGAGTAATTTTAACTTGACTATAAAACATTAACAAAAGAATCCAAAGGGAGTTGGAGCCCCAATGTTGAGAGAAGGTCCTCCATGGGATATAGTAAGGGATTTATTCTACCAAACAGAGTGAGGTCCTTAGCTAAAAGGAGTTGAGAAAGAATAAAAACTCCAGTCAAGGCTGGTTCTCAACTCCAGGATAAATAGAGCAACTGACGACAGGAAAAATAAACATGTTTTGGGAATGGGGCAAGAGAGAAATGACATGGTAGTACTGAGAGAAACAAGCATACAGGGCATTCTGGAAAAAGTAATGGGCAAAGAAGAAAATAAATAGTCTTAGATCCATTTAACCAGCAGAGACAGAAATGGAGCTATGGTATTTGCTACAGGGGGAAGAAATTAAAAAGGCAATCTAAGGAAAAGATTATTTAAAGTTACTGGTTATTTAAAGTCCTTGTTGGGCCTGGAGGTGGATGGGTAGAGGGCTCATAGGATCATAGATTCAGAGTTGGAAGATATCTGAGAAGTCAACTAGATCAACCTCATGTTATAAATGAGGAACTGAGGCTTAGAGGTCAGGTGACACATTTAAGGTTGTATCCAACCTCTCTATGCCTCAGTTTCACATGTGTATATTGAGAAGATTGGACCAAACAACCCTGAAGGTCTTTACCATCTCTAAGACCAAGAGTAGAGTAGAAAAAGGTAATTTATTTCCCTTGCCTGCAGGCAATATCTCAATTCTTGGACAGGCCTAAAATCAAAAGTCCCCATAAAAAAACATCAATGGTGTTATCCAGCTAATAAGTTCTTTTTTATTTTAAAGTAAGAATACCTAAATATTTGACAGTTGACATTATTCTATCCCTTACCATGATGCTCATGAAAAACATTGCCAGAAGTTTCTGTGACCATAAATATAAAATCTCATGGACAAAACGTGCCATGGAAGAAATGCTACTTCTTTAAACCTTGCCCTTTGGGCCTTATAGTAGATTAAAGAGCTAATGCTCAATGAATACTCCTTTGAAAGAGAATAGTACAGCAACACTGAAAATAAATATTTTTGAGTACTGTAATTAAGAGAAAAATATATGTATATAAACATATATAACTATACATATATACATATATATTACATAATAGTATTTTTATGCACATCTAATATCTATTGTATATTATAATATATGATGATGTATTATTATATGTATATATGTAATACATATATGTGTAATATATATCACAATACTATTACTGAAAACTGCTTTTGAATCTGGAAAACCTGACAGTCTTATTGGGATGCAGAAAACCTATTAAAAAGCCATTGGAAAAACATTTCAGGTGAAATCAATTTTACCAAAGTGTGACATATAATTAGGAGGGGACTGAATTAGGACTGAGGAAGTATAGGGGGTCAGGTGTCAGATCAAACAAATATATACTTCTTTTTTCTGGGTCCAGCATGTAATTTTTTGTTAAACATTCATATTATGAAAGAGAATATGTTATTTTCCTCTTTTCTAGGTTTCTACCTTGCATATACAGAGAATTATTAAAATGGTTTCCCAAATGAAAACAGGGACTATATACACCCTTGAGGTTATTATTTCTTTCAGCCTTGTCCCTACATGTCAGAAAATTAAGACAGTGATGAATTACACATTACTGTACAAAATTTTATTATCAGAGGCAAAATTCAAATTTGTTCTGCTTAAAATACAGAAGATAAAGTTTCTTATTTAGAAAAATCCATTTTGTTAGTGCTTGGTTAGAATGGAATAAAAATTTCAAATTGAATACATACTCACTCAATATTTACTGAATAATTTTAAAAGGCATACCATAGAAAACATTTTCTGGTAAACTGTAACACAAAATCAATTATTTGGTAAATGCTTTCATTGCTGAGTGATAAATGATTTTACTAAAAAATTTTTCTTCCTAAAATTCTGAAAAAAGAGAAAAGGGGTTTTAATTTGGCATATTTTCAATTAGTCTGTTTATGTGAGTGTTGGTCTTTAGGTAAATATGTAAATATGTTTTATGTTAATAAATATAGTCTATTAGATAAAGAAAATGTCATATACACATTTTACATACACATATATTTGTGGATGAACTCCCACTATAGGAACTGCCTTCATAGAGGCAGATCACCACCATGCTGACTTAGTAGATACAAGTGTTTGCCCAAGGCTCACCCAGAGTCATATAGTTAGTGTAAGACTAGCATTTACACCCAGGTCTTCCTAACTCCAAATATGGCATTCAACACACTATGCCACGCTGCCTCTTTTATGTGGGTATAAATTCATGCTTGTGATCTCATCAATGCAGATTGCTTCCTAGAGAGGAAACTCTTTACAAGGCAGATCAGCACTAGTTCTGCAACCTAAAGTCTTTGATAGTTGCTTGAGGCACTGAGAGGTTAAATCATTTTCTTAGGGTCACACAGCCAAAGTAAACCAAAGTCAAGACTTGAACCCTGGTTCAAGTTGTGACTAAGGCCAGTTCTCTATCCACTCACTCCACTCTGGTCTCTTCCTCTGTGTGTGTGTGTGTGTGTGTGTATGTATGTGTGTGTGTTGTGTATAAAGTTAAGACAAAACAGAAAATGTTTGAACTCTTGAATTAGGAGTATCCAAATTCCCAACGAAGATAAATCCCACTACCCCTGACCCTTTAAAAGTAACCTGATCATTTTAAAATCTGCAACTATTTTGGCTGCACAGACTTGACCTGTTTTCAAAAATAATCATAATGAGGAAAGATTATTTTGTTAACAGGAAACCTGGTGAATATATTCTTATGCTTACCTTGTCTAAAACTCTTGCAATTCACACCATTAAGATTCAAATGACTTCTTAAAAAATGTGTCTGAAAGTACCGTTATGCAATATTTAAATGGCATGCCACACTTCTGACTTGAGGAAAACAATGTATATTAAGATTCTGAGAAGTGACAGTACAACTGAATTTTAATAAATAATGAAGTTAAACGCTATTATACTAGAACGACTGTTTTCCCTAAAAGCATGTAAGCTCCTTGAGGGTAGGAACTTTGACCTGTCCAATGGGCTTTGTACATAGTGAGAGTTCAAGAAACCTGTGATGAATGAAATAATTAATAGATAAGCAGCTAAGGTCATACCTGCCCAAGGCAGATAGATCTAATTTTATTTTGCTCCACATCTCTAAAAAATATCCCCTTCCTAGGAGGGGGATAGGCTCCTAGGATCGTAACCAATATCTGTTGAAAAGAATATCTAGATTACATAAAAATAAACATGGTAAAAATCAGCTAGAATGTTAACCTATCTAGAGTCAGGTCAGGCTAAGCCAGATGTCTTAGATGGATTATCTACACAGATATTTCCATTGATAACTTTCAGTTATTAGAGATATTAATTTAATGACTTGAACATCCACTTGCTCTACTATGCAAAGACCCAGGATTATTGATTATTCCAATCTCACTTCTTTAACAGATTGACTATTGCAAATCACTTTGACCAAAAACTAAGGCCTGAACAGTTTTTCCATTTTGCATATCAACTCATCCTTTCAACTTTGTGGATCAATGACCAATTTATATTTTTGGTTTGTTACTACAATTGCTTATACCCAGTCTACAGTGTCATGATTGGTTGCTCATCAACCAGTCTATTTAGAAAGTATCCATAGTGCTGTGTAATACATGGCAGTACAGATTTTGAGTCAGATGGTCTGGGTCTGAATTCTGATTTTGCTCTTTCTTTCTTGACATTTGGACAACTAGATTTACATTTTTCTTTTGCACTTTGCCTATTTACGAAAGGAGTGGAGTAACTCATCAGAGGTGTCAAGCTCATAGCCAGAAGACTCCAGAGTGCAACCTGAACCAGATTAAAATGCAACTGGGAAATATTTAACAAAATAAACACAAATACAATATGTCCTCAATGTTATTTTCGATTCTAAATCTATGATTCCATGTTCTATAAATATGGGGGAATCATTGGACTCATTTATCCTTAAGGTGTCCTTCTCAATCTAAATCCGTGGTTATATTAATCTAAGAGAAAAATGTTTATGGTTTTCATGGAGGGAGCTAGTCTTATGGATAATCAACACATTTTCATGATCTAAGAAAAGTTTTGTTATGCAGAAGCAAAGAAATTATAATAATCACATTTTGTCTATAGCAAACAAATGATAGTTCTTTTAAGAAAAAGTTTACACTTTGCATTTTCTGACATAGCTCAGGTATTTTCAGACAAATATATCTCTTCAAATTTATCTTAAAAAACTAAAATAATGGCAATCACTCATTCATTTAATTCATTGATTTAACAGATATTTTCCAAACATCTACCAAACCAAGGTACAAATTAAGGAACTGTAACCTAAAAGATATTTATTTTTTTTATGAAATCAACAGACTGAACAGATTAGAAAAGTATCTGATGAACAACTAATAATTTTCTAAATAGACAAGACTTATTTTTTTATAGCAAATTATTATTTCTTTATGGTAGATGACTGAGCAAGAAATGTTACATTGTTTGGCTATTGTTGGGAAAAATAAATAAATTAAGGAAGAAGTTGAAGCTACAAACTGATTAGAAATATGAGTTGCCAAACTTGGAGAAGAGTTAGTTACTTGCCAAAGATTAGCACCTGTCCTGCTATGTTAGTTGGAGTACAACCACTGTAGGTGCCACCTCTTGATGTATCTAACCCTAGCACAATTGCTTATAGATGGGCTTCAAATTTGCTTTATTATCTAGGTAAATGACTATGAACCTTGACAAGGTGAGTCCACAGTAGAAACCAGGTAATTTTTGAATGTTGCTTAGAATGCCAATCTAAAAATAAAATCCATGAAGAGACTGTGTATTTTAATTTTGAATTGTTTTTTTTTTTCTAGTTTTGGGTAATTAAAACTGATTTTTGAAAGAGATTTCTTCCCTAAACAGAGTCAAATTTTACAAGGATCTTGAAAAAGAGTGTGAATAAAAGTGTCATAGTACAGGTTTGGTTTTTTTTTCAGGTTAGCTGGTCAACAAGTTAACACAACACAGGTAGACTACTAATTATGAAGGAAAAGATAAACATGAACTCAAAGTTGGTGAAGCCTCACTAACTCACAAAAATTGAGTTTAAAATATCACTCACTTCGAACTACATAAAAGTCTGAATGACATAATAATTTGAAAGATATATCACAATTAGATGTAAATAGTAATTTGAACAGTTAGTCCTAGAAATGTCCTACTGAACTGTTTTGATAAATACATAAGAACAGTAGATTATCATCAGGTAGCTAGGAGGCACAATGGATAGAGTGTGGGGCCTAGAGTTAGGGAGACTTATATTTGTGGATTCAAATCTGTCCTCAGATACGCATTAGCTGTGTGAACCTAGGCAAGTCACTTAACCCTGTTTGCCTCAGTTTTCCTCATCTGTAAAATGAGCTGGAAAAGGAAATGGCAAACCACTCCAGTATCTTTGCAAGAATACCTCAAATGAGGTCACAAAGAGTTGGACATGATTAAAAAATGACTAACAGCTAATTACCATATAGTTTGTAGAAAAATATGAAAAAGTTTTAAGAGTTTTTTAAAGTTTGCTTTTTAAGTAAGCCCACTCATTTCTCTCTCAACTTACTGAAATTGTTTGTTAGCTTACCAAATATTCTTGCAAAAAGATTGTAAAGGTGAGATGTTCAGCAGATTTGCAACATAATGAGTTTTCTAATCAAACCAACTCTCCAAGACAATCTACTAAAGTCATAGGGGTAAGTTCAATGGAAGGAGTTCCCAAACTAACACAATTACAGGTCTTTGAGGTATTGGCAGAGAAAACTTAGCTCATATCCTAATTGTCAGAGTCTAAATTAATGATCTTCTGATACACTTTTTGGATGTTAATGTATAACTGTTTGCTGTGTAAACTATTAGTTGTTCTGAAATGGAATAAAAAGGCTCCCAAAATACATTTTCTGAAGCCAGGTAATGATGAGATTACTACTTGCGCAATTATAGTCACATTTATCCTCAATTATAGTGTCATATAACTCATTTCATCACTCCCCTTTGTTAAGGGAAAATCAGTGTAAACATATTCATTCTCCAGTTTCTTTGTTCTCTACTGGTGTTATCACAATAGTTCTCAGACTCAAAAGTATTTAAGGAGATAAATGTAAACACATAAACAGTATGACTTTTTTATGATGAGACTAATGGAATTGAAATCTATGTAATATATGAAATGAAGTATCTTATGACAGCCTCTTTTAGTTTTGACTTACTATACCTAACAGAATGTAGATAAATGCATCTCATTCTCTCAATGTAACTGAGCCCTTTTGCAAAGACTTAATGTAGACAAATGCATCTCATTCTCTCAATGTAACTGAGCCCTTTTGCAAAGACTTACTCTGCAAAAGTCTTTGCAAAATGGCTCAGTTACATTGAGAGAATGAGAACCCCATGATACCATCAACAATTTACACTGACATGATTTCATCGTGTCACTCTGCATAGTTACCTGAAGATATCTATAGATAACATCACCTAGAAGATTTCCAGTAAGAACAAACCAGATTGCTAATTATGAAAACTACAAACTTAAAGTAAAACCTTGAGGCCATGTCTACAGCAGGCTACACAGGAGCTAAAAAGTGAAAGATATTATTTATAAATTTGATCTCTTCCAAATATCTAGTCATTTCCAAATATTTCCCAGTATCCAGATTTTGGGAGTTACATAGATCAAATTTATAGATAATTGATAGAAAATTTTTATTTTCATTTGGATATGCTTCCATGTAAAAATGTCCATGTGGCATATATTTTGGTATGTCTAATCTTTTTTTCAAGTGTGTGGCATGTTTCTTCATGAAATAACAATGCTTAAAGTTACACATATTACATTGTGTAAGGAGCAAGTTAGTGAAGGAGAAAGAATAGTCAAGGAGATGTTGGGTTCCATGCTAGCTTTCTTGATAACTTGCTGGCTTCATGAGTCATATTATACCTTTAATTTTCACTTTTCTCATATCTATAATGGGAATTGCAATAGTATTTGTCCAACTTCTCCCATAGGTGACTGTGAGGATAAATGAAGATGTATATAAAAAGTTATTTAAAAAAAAAAGCAATACAAAAAAGTGAAGGATTATTATGACATTTGAAAAGGGTCACTTATGATAATGAGTAAATACAAAACAAAATTATAACAGTATATGCATTGCTGCCTCCTGCTAAATTTACCATTTTATAAGTCCCTTAGAAAACAAGTAAGTAACTACACAGCTGAGATCTATGTTACTGCAGATAAAGCACTGACGGACTCTTACTTTTAAAATTAGGTATTTATAAAAGCTTCAAAATCTCAAAGCAAAATATTTTCATAAAAATCATGTTTTAAGATGCTTTGGTCCAGAACTATAATTTTTATCCATGTACAGAGAACTCTCAGTGTGGAGATGGCCTCCAGCAATGAAGGATGGCAAATTACCTATAAATGTTAGTTTTAGGCTGATACCCAGGGCACTGCTAAGCAAAGTGGCTTCCCTAGGGTCAAAAAGCCAAGAAATGTCAGAGGTGAGAACTGAGTACAGGTTATATCCATTTCAAGCCCCGCTCGGTCCATTATGCTATGCTGCCTCTCTTTAAAATGACTGAATGCTTTATTTTCCTTGAAAATTTCTCAGTTTAGGAACTAAGTTAATCTTCCCTTTCTGGAATAAAAAAAATATATTTTGACCTACATCAGGTCATTAAAATAAAGTGAGTCTATGATTTGCAGCCCAAGTGATAAACACTCTCAAACGAGTTATTTTCATGAAAGTGATTTTAAAAAAAACACTAAAGGGAGAAAAATTAACAAAAAAACAGTACATATAAATAGGATTTTTATAATAATATTTTACAAATGTTTCCATGAGCTGTAATATGGTTATTTTATTATTTCAAAAAAGTGTATTTTAGCGACTGGGAAAAAAAACTGAAGCCTGGTATAGTTTAAAACATTGTAGAAACTAAACTAGGAAGAAAGGAGGAATAAAACAGAAATATCAACTTATCCCCACAGAGGGGATCATTACTGTCACTACTGTACTGCAGAGCAAGGACAATATGAGGTATTGAACAATATGTACAAGTATACACTTAGGGTTTGATATTGTACTTGCTCAAGGCCACTAAAACATTTGCAGAGCAGCAAAAATTATTAACACAGTAACTAAAAGAAACCACTCAGCTTAAGTAAAAGGCATTATTAATTAGATAAACATGTAAGTAAGGAGGAAGTGCAAGAAATTTACTATAATTCATTCCACACAACTAGGATGTTCACCTACAATACTTTTTGTTTCAATTTGTTCAGCATATTAACCCACTGGTGATCAATCCCTCCCATGGGTTCAAAATTGCTACCAGTACATTAGACTGGATTGTACATATTCTTATTATATGGACTTCTTATTCCTGATCAAGTAGTTTGCAAATGCACACAGTAGGGATAGACAGAAAAGACACTTTTCGACAACATTTTTCACAACAGTAACTGAGTTATATCAGTTCATGTCAATAAGTTGATACTTCGAAGACTTGGCACCAGACATCAAAAAGGCGTGCTAACACCATATTTGTGCCTTCATGCAGAACGTTTAATGTTGATGTGTATTACATGAATGCACTGTAGGGAAATTCAGAGAGAGGTGATAGACATTAATGCCAAAAGAATTGAATTCAATTTCAGGAGTTAGCTTGTTATATGATTGAAGAAAATTGTACCTCTTTCCCACCAATTTCAAGTCAATTTATGGCTCTAGTTATTAAGATTTACTATTTTACTAGCTTTCAATTTACCCTCTAGATAGCGGTACTTGTTGTAGAAGTTTGCAAGGAGATCTTGGTAGGAGTGGTAACCACTCATAAGGGATTAATTCACAAGCGCTTGGTTTACAAGCAGTAAGCATCATTCCATTTTTTATACACAACAGATCTAGTTGATAATTGCTAATGATCACTTTAAATCTGAAGTGGGTGGAGTTTGGTCAATGGCATTTCTACCAAAGAGAGATAATATTTCAAACAAAAATAACCTTTTGTTGACATACAACTATGGAAAGGGCTCTTCTGTGCCTTCTTGGGTAGCATGGCAAAGTCTATGCAAACGGAAAGCTTTACACAATGACAGAAGAAGAGTCACTTTTCACCCCTAACAGATGGCACAGTTGGTGTCAAAGGTCATCAAACTAGTAGATTCACTGAGGTATGATTGCTTGATGGAGGACTGAGAGATGACACACACATAACATACAGGCACTCAGGGAGTTCTAGAACAGTATTCACTAGATTACTTAAAGTGAAACATGAAAACAAAATGACATAGGAAAAAATCACATTCTCAGCACTGGGCACTATAAATACATCTATGAATGTACATTTATGAAACGGAAATATTGAGCAAAACAACATCAATACTTAGATTTGACAACATGATTTTTCTTTTCCTTTCTCTTTTTTCTTTATGTAGAGTGGGGGAGGGAGGAGGAACACTCCTCTCTCTACCCCAACCATGAAACCATTATCTACCTTTCGTGTTATAGCATTCGAGAGAATGAATGACCTGTTGGCACACCTGATTGGTTTGAGTTTCATGTCTATGCATTAGATTAAGACCCATGATTCATGAAAATGGCTAAAGAACCCATAGCAGTCTGAGGGAACAATCCAGAATGTTTACTGCCTTAATTCCCCAGGAGAGGCAGGAAAGTCTTCCCAAGCAGTTGCAAAGTTTGCATAAGTTTAGAAAAAGGGAACGTTTCATTGATCAGAAGAGGTTCATTGTTTTCAACATGTGGAGAATATAGTATACCATATATATGTGGTGCTTTCCACTAGAGATATACAGATATGTACACAGTATCTAAATGCAAACATAGTTTAAACTCAAAGAATGAGTTGGCATCCTGATAATCCCCATTAGACAATCTAAGTGCTCAGTAATCGGTACCGATGCTGTAAGGGCTGTTGTACATTTCACATCACCCAAGTATTAGGGATCCTATAGAATCCCTCCTTTTTCTTCTTTCATGATGGCACTGATTGTCAGAGATCCTCTTTGTGCTTTTGCATAATGCCCATCCTGAATGTAACATAAGTTGACATACAAAACTTGGAACATCTGAAGAAACACATGCTGGAATTATGGGCAGGACCCTATGACCATGCATAAAATTACTCAGAATCGTTGTCTTTCAGGCTGACGTCAACATGCACCATTGGGTATTGTATTCGGTCCTGTACAGTGAGGGCTGGTAAGCAGCAGCTGCTACCATGGTTGCTTCTGACAGAAGGATTTTACCTTCATAGATTAGAAGAAGCCCCATACAAAATAAGTGAAGACAGAACAAAATGAAAATGACCTTTCCCCACCAAACACCCTTCAAATTCGGTCTTGTCTTTGCCATTTTGATGTCAAGCATTTTCTTTTGAATGATGCTACTTTCTTCTCCTGGCATTTCATGTTACATTGTCTTTAAGGGAGACAGACTAGTGCCTGAGGGCTTTTCGTAACCAGTGGAAAAGTTCTTCTTTGTAATACTTTTGCCATTGAACATTGGCTTCCACTGTCTCCACAGCCCGAGAGAAGGATGCAGCTGCTGCTCCATCGTAGTTCTTTATGAAGTTTTTCAGCTGAAAAGATAATTTTATTTTATTTTAAATAAAAGTTCCTTGATATTTTTTATTTTTGCATTACCTAATTTTCCCTCTATAGCCTTCCCTCCTCTCCAAAAACCAATATAACAAATACTTTTTTAAAGATAAAAGGTGGAGGGGAAAAAAGGGGAAAAAAACATCAGCAAAACCAATCAATACATCAAAAAAAAATCCTGATAATATTTCCTTAACACCCATGGACCCTAACCCCTATAACTCTACAAAAGATGGGAGAGGTGTCTTCTCATATCTCTTCTTTGGGGCCAAAGTTATTCTTGTAATTCTGTAACATTCACATTTCATTCTTCTTGCAAAGATAATTTTTAATGGTAAATTTTGTATGTTGTGAAAATGATCTCATGGCTAACATATATAAAGCAGAACCCCTTAGGATCCAGGAAGAAGGTATACACCACACTGGACTTGGAGTCAGGGAGATGTAGGTTCAATTCTTGTTTCATACACTAGCAGTGAGATCACCCCTATCCCCACACCCAGGTCATTGTACCCTTCTTGGCCTGTGGTTTCTCATCTGTACAATACAGATGATCAGTTCTGTAAAATTCAGTTCTTCAGATTACTGTGAGGATGCGATGAGAAAAAGTATGTTCAAGAACCTTGCAAATCATAAAGTGCCTTATCAATGGCAGCTATTACTATAATTAAAAGTCTGCATTCATTACAGGAGCAATTAAGATGTACAAAGAGACCAATTTGACCAGGTCCTTGTCTGCATGTTTCTTAGTTTCAGTCACTTTGGGCTAATCATTTAAAATTTCTGAACCTTTTCCTCATCAGTAAAATGGGGAGGAAGATCTTGTGTTAACTCCCTCCCAGGGTTGCTGTGAGGATAAAGTGAGATAATGATTGGGAGAGTGCTGAGCAAACTGTAATGGACTATACAGACATAAGATAGAATGCTTGTTAATGAGATGAGGCATGATAGCAGATCCTGCCAATTAGGTGTGACATGATTGGAACTTGGGGACCTGTAAGGGGAAAAAAAGAGGGGGGCACAGCAATATTTTCTGCTTAAGTAGCTCCTAATGCACCTTTTTGTTTCCTGAACAAATATGAGAAGAGACATATTGAATTGTCATTGTGATGGTGGCAATAGCTAATGATAATGAAAGGGTCATGACCAGGTTAGTTCAAGTGCTAGAAAGAATTCATTGAAATTGGGGGAACAGCTTTTAGAGAATCTGTGGTGTCACCTTTTTCTCGCTGATACTCTCTTTCTTCCAGGTTTTTGGGGGACACACTCCTGGTTCTTCTCCTACCTTTCTGACCACTCCATCTCAGTTTGCTTTGCTGGAGACTAAGTTTGAATTCAATTCAATAAACATTTATTAAGTGACCTCTATGGGCTAGGCTCTGGGCTAAGTACATAGTCATCCAGGTCGTCCCTACTAAGTATGAGTGTCCCACAGGGTCCTGTCCTGGGTCCTCTTCTCTTCTCCCTCTATAGAATTTCACTTGATGGTTTCATCATTTGACAGAGAGAGAGAGAGAGAGAGAGAGAGAGAGAGAGAGAGAGAGAGAGAGAGAGAGAGAGAGAGAAAAGAAGAAGAAGAAGAAGAAGAAGAAGAAGAAGAAGAAGAAGAAGAAGAAGAGAGAGAGGAGGAGGAGGAGGAGGAGGAGGAGGAGGGGGGGGGGGAGGAGGAGGAGGAGGAGGAGGAGGAGGAGGAGGAGGAGGAGGAGGAGGAGGAGGAGGAGGAGGAGGAGGAGGGAGATAGGCTATGTGATGCTTTGAACATCAAACAAATGATTCTGTGTTGAACCTGGAGGTTATAGAGAATTGCTAGAGTTTATTCAGTGGGAAGGAGATATGGTTGGCCCTGGGCTTTAGGAAAATTACTTCAGAGGCTGAATGGAAGATGGATTGGAGTGAGGAGAGATTCATGGCAGGCATACCAACCAGCAGGCTATTGCAATAGTACAGGTATGAGCAAATTTGACAGATTCAGCTATCATTTCTATATTTATTCTCAAATCTACTTATCCAGCTCCAACCTGTCTGATGACATTCAGTCATATCTCCAATTACTTATTAAACATCTTGAACTGGATATCTAGTAGACATCTAAAACGCAACATGTCCAAAACAGAACTCAATATCTTTCTCCTACCTTCCCTATAACTGTAGAAGACAACACTATCTTCCCAGGGCCTCAGGTTCACAGTCTAGGAGTCATCCTTGACTCCCCACAATATTTAACCCCAGTTTGTTGATTTAATCTTTGTACCATCACTCAAATGCCACCCACCTTTCTCCTATGACACTTTCACGATCCTGGTACAGATCCTCATTTGCTCATACCTGTACTATTGCAATAGCCTGCTGGTTGGTATGCCTGCCATGAATCTCTCCTCACTCCAATCCATCTTCCATTCAGCCTCTGAAGTAATTTTCCTAAAGCCCAGGGTCAACCATGTTTCCTTCCTACTGAATAAACTCTAGCAATTCTCTATAACCTCCAGGTTCAATACAAAATCATTTGTTTGATGTTCAAAGCATCACATAGCCTATCTCCCTCCTCCTCCTTCTCCTCCTCCTCACTTCCTCCTCCTTCTCCTCCTCTCTCCTCCTCCTCCTCCTCCTTCTTCTTCTTCTTCTTTTCTCTCTCTCTCTCTCTCTCTCTCTCTCTCTCTCTCTCTCTCTCTCTCTCTCTCGCTCCTCTCTCTCACACACACACACACAGACAACTTTCCAATCTTCTTAAATCTTATACTTCCTACACACACACACACACACACACACACATTATTTGATACTAGCCTCCTTTCTGTTCCTTGAATTAGTTATTTTCTCAATTCTGGCCATTTTCATTGGCTATCCCCCATGCTTAGAATGTTTCCTCTCCTCAACTGCACCTCATGTGTTCCCTGGTCTCCATCAAGTCCTAGCTAAAATCCTACCTACAGGAAGTTTTCCCAGTCTCACTTATTTCAAGTGCTTCTCTTGATATAAAGATACCTACATATATTTATAAATATATATTAAATATACATAATAAATATATGATAAAATAAATAAATATAAATATTACTCTATGTCTTGAATATAGTTTATACATATTTGTTTGCCTGTTGACTCCTCTATTAGATTGTGAGCCCCTTAGGGCAGGAACAGACTTTTGCCCTTTTTTGTATCCCTAGGATTATCACAGTTCCTGGCAAATAGTAGCTGCTTAGTAAAAGTTTACTGACTGACCATTAGCACTATACTCCAAAGAGATCAAAGACAGACAAAGTTTCCTATGTACACAAATATTTATAGTGGCTCTTTTTAAAATGGCAAAGCACTGGAAATTAAGGGAGGGCCCATAGTTCAGGAACAATTGAATAAATTATTTAAAGTGAATGTAAAGGAATACTACTGTGGTATAAGAAATGTTGAAAGGAACGGTTTCAATGAAACCTCGGAAGATTTTTGTGAACTGATGCAAAATGAAATGAGCAATTTTGAAAGATGAAAGAACTCTGATCAATGTAAGGACAAATTATTCAGAAGACTGATGCTAAAGCATACTATCAACAACCTAATAGAGAAGTGATGCATTTAGATTGCAGACTGAGCGAGCATCTTTTCTTTGGATATGACCAATGGGGACATTTGTTTTGCTTGACTGAAAATTTGTTGTAAGCATTTTTTTTTTCTTTTCCCCTTTTAGGGGTATAGAAGGGATAGGATGCACAGGTTGGTAGTACTGAGACTGGATCTGCACACTGTGGAAAACAATTTGGAATTATGTGGGAAAGTTGACCAACTGTTTATAGTTTTGACCCAGTGATCCCATTACTAAGCAGATGCTCCCAAGGGAATCAAAGACTCAAAAGTAGAAATAAGGTTTCTGTGCCTTTATTTCAAAGCAGTATGTGTGTATGTGAGGGGTGGGGGATGGGGGGCATATGGTAGCATGACTGGAAACAGAATGGCGCCCATGAATTTAGTAATAGCTAATAAAACTGTAGTGAATAAACTGTACCATGAGAAATAATGAATATAAAGAATTCAGAAACACGAAAACTTTGATGAAATGATGCCGAGTGAAGGAAAAAAGACAGAACTAGGAAAATATATGTACAATCATGCTAAAAAAATGGGAATTAAAGCAACATTAAAGGCATCTGAACTTGGATCAAATGCAATGATCAATTCTAGTACCTGATTCAACCTTCAACTCAATAAATTATAGTGGCTCCCTATTATCTCTAGTATCAAATATCAAATTCTTTTTGGCTTATAAGACCTCTCATAACTCGACCTTTTGCTTCTTTTTCATTCTTTTTAGACCTTAGCCAAGCCCATGTACCTTGCATTGCTATGATAATAGCCTTTTGCTCTTCTTCCAATATAACACTCCATCTCCCAATTCCAGGTGTTTTCACTGGCAGTCCTCCATGTTTGGAACTCTCTCCTACCTCATCTCTGCCTCCAGACTTCCTTGGTTCCCTCTGGGCATCTGCTAAATCTCATCTTCTGCAAGAAACCTTTCATGTGTTATCTCCAATTTATCTTGCCCATTATGTTTATGTATAGTTATTTGCATGTTGTTTCTTCATTAAACTCAGAGACTCTTAAAAGCAGGGACTGGTTTAGCTTTTCTTTGTTTTTCTAGTGATGAGCACAGCACCTGACACATATTAGGTGCTTAATAATTGCTTGTTGACTTGACTTGATTTGTGTCAGACAAAACATATCTCTCTTCTGTAGAACAGAGGACAATTTTTTTTCCTTAGAATCTGACAGGTACAGTCACAGCTTTGGTAAATTAAGTTTAATTTCCTTTGTTAAAATGAAAGAAAATATAGGTAAATATCTCAAGATATGAGTATATTTTAAAAAGCATCGTTTTTAAAAGAACTACTTGAAAATAATTTTTATAAGTCTGACCTTTATATATCTGAAAAAAAATTCTCCCTGTTGACCAATTTAAGGAATTAAATGAGAGAACTCTCAACAAGTAAGGAAATTGAGTTATGGGTCAAAGGGTAATATTCTTAAGATTAGATAAGTTATTTGGATCAATCATTGTACTAACAAGATTTCTAAAGAAGCAAACCAAAACATGATCTTGTGGAAACCAGAAATTTAAAACACTGACAAAGAAAAAATTGTTCTAAGTTTTGAAGGATTATTAAATTTGGTTATGGATTAGTGATAATTTATTTAAAGATTAAATCCTTGCCTCTTGTTCCCTTTTTTCTCCTGTTTGTCTCAAGAAAGGGGCAACTAATTTTTATTTTAAAGCTAATAAAAAGAAATTTAAAAGGGCTACTTGTACCAATGATACTTCAATGTGCATAATGTGTGGTGCACTATCTCATATAATGATGTGATGCTAATTAAGAGTATTCTAGGAGTTGCAAGGAGAGAAAGCAATGTATTGAAATGGGGCTAACAGAAAAGTAGGAAAACCGAGAAGGAGCTATTAAAAATCCTGTGGTTATTCACTTTTTGGAAATTCTTTTGACACACACTGACTATATTGACAGACCTTCTGCTTATAGTCACTCATTTCCTTTTCCTTTGAGATCATAGCAGTCTAAGCAGGGAGAGAAATAAAATGTAGCCCTCTATCACAGAATAATATACCAAGATGAAGTTGTTCTTCATTAGTCTAGTATTTATATTTTGAAATTATTTTTTTCTCTACAGTTTTATGTATCAACAATGCTTTTCTATTATAGATGTGTCCAAGTACTATATACCTTCAACAGTACATACTACCCTTAAGGCTGATATAAGTTCATAAACCCAGAGTTGGAAGGACCTCAGAGGCCAGCCAGTTATACATTTTATAGATGAAGAGATTGAGGCATAGGGAAGTTAAGTGACTTGTCCAAACTCATACAGGAAGTAATCTTCAAAGGCAAGATCTTAGTTCAGGTTCTATAACTTACTCTAGTACCTGTCCCCTTTCCACAGTACCATATGTTGCTTTGTGTATTCACCAATGGAAATTTTACTCAAATGTTCTTTTTCTGTAATTAACACAGAATGCTCACTATGGATGGTCACACCTCATGAAACAAACATGTTTTAAAAATGTGATCAGAGATCTAGAGATGGGTGGGTCCTCTGAGGATATCTAATCCAACCACCTCAATTTACAGATAAGAGGCTCAAGGTCACAGAGGTAGTAAATATTGGAGATGGGATTTCAACGTGGGTTTTGTGATGGTAGAGCCTGTCAGTGCTCTTTCCATTATATCATGCTAATGGCTAGTGATGATTAGTTTATATATAAATGAATAAACTATCGATTTATTAGATATATTTTACTCCCTATCTTAAAGTTCAACAGATAGGGGCACTGCCCAGTCACCAATAGATCTTTGCCTTCTTGTAATCACTCTCTAGTAACAGTGCAGGTGATGACTAAATGATTCTCTGGTCCCCAGACTACTGACTGCAATTAAAAATACTTTCTTTAAATACAGAGAAAATTGGAGACAATCATTAATTAATTTGCTCTTCTTTTTTTAATGGATATGAAAGAAATGCCTTCAACTTAGTTTCCTTTATTTTGAAGGGAAAATAAATCCCTCAAAAAAGTGCAAATGCTTTCAAAACACAAATCTTTCAGGGTTGGGAACACACAGAGCAGGGATAAAAATTGAATTTCAAATCAGGGTAATCAGAGACTTGGATAGCTTAGATCAGGGGATGAAGGACTCTAAGTTGGTTTTAGGTAAAAATCAATCCATAAGAATTTACTAAGTGTTTACTCTATGCTAAGCACTGTGCCAAGGATTGAGGATAAAAAAAGAAAAAGTAAAAAATACTTCCAGTCCTTAAGGAAATATATTCTAATGGGGACACAAGTTATACATGATACACACACACACACACACACACACACACACACACACACACATACAGAGTAGATGTAAAGGGAAAGTGATTAAGAGCTGGGGTGAGGGTGGGGAGAACCAAGAAAGGTCTCTTGCAGAAGGTGGAATTTGAGTTGAACCTTAAAAGAAGTCAAGAATTCTACATGGCAGAAGTAAGGAGGGAGATTATTCCAGGCATGGGGGCATCAAGTGCAAAGGCAAAGAAAATGAAGGGCTATGTGAAAGGCAGCAAGTAGAACAGTAGGGGCTAGAGTATATGGAGAGGAGTGATGTGTGAAAAGTCTGCAAAGGTAGGAAGGGCATATTGTGAAGAACTATGAACACAAATATAGGAGTCTACATTTGATCCTTAAATTCATTTGGAGCCTCTGGAGTTTACTGAGGGTGAGAAAGGAGCATAGTTATGTAGATCTACCCATACTTTAGGAAAATAACTTTGGCAGCTTTCTGAGGGATGAGGTAGGGGTGCAATCTTAAACGGTCATAACTGTATGAGTGAGAGATGATGAGACCCTAATTGGGAGTCTCAGGAGTAGATAAAAGAGAACATATGTAAGAGATGTTGTATAGAGGTAAAATGGAAGCTATTTGGCAATTGGTGGAATATGTGATGTGAGCAAGAGCAAGGGGTGACACTAAGGTTTTGGGCTTAGATGATTAGGAGGCTGCAGTATCCTCCAAAGTAATAGGGAAACTCATAAGGGCAGCTGATTTGGGAGGAAAGATGGTTTCCACTTTAGACATGTTTCAGTATATAGCTAATAACCACTGAGGATCTAGTCAATATTGATCAGTCAAGAGGTCAAATTTTCTATTGGTAAAACTTAAGAAAAGCATGATTTACCAGTTTTCAGCTATTTGTAGTCAATGGAATGAGGGAAACAGCAGAGATATTTTAATTCTACCTGTTTGTTTAGAAAATATTTGTAATATCCTCCCCAATGTATTTTTGCTATGTACACTCTCAAGTAAAATTGAATAGCCTGAATTTTCAAAATTTTCCAATCAAGAAAGGAGGAAGGGGAACAGATAGAGAGAAAGAAAGCAGAAAAGGGGGATAGAGGAGAAAACATTGATAACATAAATAATCTGTGAACAGCCACAGGAAAACAAAGTCACTTTTGATTTGAAAAATCTCTTTTAAATCTAGCAATTAAATTGTAAGTCCCCCCAAATCAGCCAATTTTGTTCTGAATTTCTAACCCAGTTGTATGGAATAGAGCCAGCTTCCAAGTGTTGGCACCAAATCAATTTGCAATTGTCCCAAAAAAAGTGTTTTTCACAGGACAAATTGTTGATCTCAATTAGTAATGTCAGACACACCCCCCTTCAACACAGAGAGACAAATCCATTTAGCTTAAAGTCTCTGGGAAGTGAACTGAGTTTTTCATATATCCAGGGGTCTCTCCTCTATGTGGCTACTTCTGTAGGAATAATAATGTACTACATTTCAGTAGTACATTAAGGACCTCCATAATTGCACCATGAAGTAGGTAAGTAAAAATATTACTATCCTCATTTTAGAGAAGAAAAATTGAGGTTCGGAGAGTGACTTATCCTACATCAAACAGCTACTAAATGAAGGAGCTAGAACTTTTTTCTTATTTTGCATTTTCTTTTTGCCTTTGGACAAAGCTATATTCATACGAAATTCAACATAATATTTTGACTATAACTATAAATATATACATAGTTTATATATAATGAAATGTATAGTCTTCAAGAGTTTCTAGAGACTTGGGAGGTGAAATCATTAGCCTACGGACCAATACACATAAGAGGTGAGACTTGAATTCAGGTGCTCCAGGCTTCGAGGAGAACTGTCTACCCACATGTGGCCCTCTAGGTCTTTGAGTGCGGCTCTTTCACTGAATCCAAACTTCATAGAACAAATCTCCTTAATAAAAGGATTTGTTTGGTAAAACTTGGACTCAGTCAAAAGGCTACACCCAAGGACCTAGAAGGCCACATGGCCTTCTGACCATGGCTTCCTCACCCATGCATTAGACCATGTTCGCTCTCATATTTAAGTATAAATATTCAATCAAACAAGCCAGTGATTTGGAAATTATATACACTACAGTTTACCCATCTTTTAGTACTAATAACTGAGATTATCAGAAGTATGGGAACTGCCAATGTTCTTTCACCACTGGTGCAAACTGCAAGCTTCGAATCTCTTGCCTGGCACTCAGAGATGATAAGTGACTTAGTGTCACAGGGTTAATTAGTTGGTAGGATTTGAACTCAGATCTTATTGATTCCAACTTAAGCACTTGATCTACTTTACCTTAGTATCTGAACAGAATTAATTTTAACTTTTTTAAAAAATTAACTACTGAAAATATTTATGTTTTTCACATATGAACTTTGTAAATAATTATCTGAGAAAAGCACTTAGGTTGTACATTTGGTTTTTATAGGTTTCTTTCTTTAAAACACTGTAAGAATTCATCTTCTGGGAAAAAGAGGAAGAAAGATTTTAAAAGCATAAAGAAACATTTGAAAATATTTACCTCACTGAGTTCACCTTCTGTATTAAGAAATTCTGTGACTCCACTGATAAGCTTGGAATTCATAAATAGAGCTTCTCCATATCTCCAAGAAAAGAAAAAGAAATATTTCAACATCAGCAGATGCAATAATTTC
Organism: Bettongia penicillata ogilbyi; assembly: GCA_023548195.1. Lineage (NCBI taxonomy): Eukaryota > Metazoa > Chordata > Mammalia > Diprotodontia > Potoroidae > Bettongia > Bettongia penicillata. The sequence goes on along the minus strand of JAJHZJ010000287.1, from coordinate 5,399,046 downwards.
AGAAGTGTCATGAAAAATTTTAATAATCCCATGGAAGGGTTCCTGCACCCAAATTCCCCACCTTCATCCCCTGATTCTGGTTGATGCCAGCTAGATAGAACCCATGAGACTCCCACTGTCCAGTTGCTAGGCATGGGAGTATTCTTCAAAGAAGAGTCCTTGGCTTTCAAGTTAAAATTAAACTTGAAATGCTGAAATGAAGTTGTACTATGCTCCCAAGTCAGTCTTAAAGAGGAAAACCTTAAAGCTTTTGAACATTAAAGTGGTCCAGCTGCCTGTAACCAGGGTTCAGCGGGAGAATGAAAGGCCCTGTATGTATATGATTTTCATCTTTACCAGTCATTATTTTTGCAAGTGATGGCCTTCAGATCAAAATGTTCGTATTATCAAAGCAAAGCAACTTCTTTACAACTGCTGACAACAGTAGCTTCTAGTTTTGAGATTTCAAAATAAACTAAAGAGACAACTAGAAAGGGATATTTTAATGAATATGTTTCCTTTTCTAACATTTTAATTAGGTTGAATTATTATGACCTTTGCCAGACAGACTTTTCTTTATAGGAAGGCAGGTAGTTCTATGTATGTCTTGGATTTTCTATGTCCCAAATGATCTCTCTCCTTCCAGTAACCTCTTCTTAGAATTGCTGGATTTCTTCAAGATTTAGTTCAAATGCTTCTTTCAGTGGGAAGTCTTTCCTAGTCCCCCACCCTGACCTTCACCTTGAACTACTCCAACTGCTAGACACTTCCTCTCCAAAGCTATCTTCGGTCTCCTCTATATGTAGCTTATATTTATTTCCATGCTATTACCATCAGAATATAAACTCCCTGAGGACAATGTCTTTTTATTTGGAGGGGAGGGTATATATATTTTTTTTTTTTGCAAACCCAGCTTTTAGTATAATGGGTCTGATAAATAGTAAGCAATAAATAAATGCCTGTCCATTGATTCTAATACTTCCTTGTTATTATGTCATCAATCAAATCTCTTAAGTGACTTTTTATAAAATCAGAAAAGCCCTGTTTTACGAGGTCAGCTAACATGGTTGCAAAACAAATTTCCATTGAGGTATATATTTCAAGTGAAAAGGTGACAAGAATTATGCTATCTTAGAACTCAGGACCTCTTCGAATACATCAAGATGTAAGAAAATAGTAATGTCTGAACTTTGTGTTACAAGAAGTGTCTGTACACTCCGATTTCCCATGCATTCAGGAGAAAACACCCAAGAAAATTAACAGTAACCCATGCAACCAAAGTGAATCAAAACGGAACCAGTTTAGAGAGTGATAAGATAGATGATGAAGTAGACAGAACGCTGGGTCTGGAATCAGGAAAACCTTAGTTCAAATCTGGCCTTAAACATATACTAGTTATACGACCCTGGGCAAGTCACTTTACCCTGTTTGTAAAATTTGTAAAATCAGCTGGAGAAGGAAATGGAAATCACTCCATTATCTTTGCCAAGAAAACCCCTAATGAAATCACAAGAGTCAGGCACAACTGAAATGACTGCACAAAAAAGAGAGAATTAACGACCTTTGAAAGGGCATTTTTATGTCCTCATTGCTAGAATCTCATTGGTATATAGACAGGTAGAAACGTATTTACTTAAGTCTACAAATGTGTGAAACAATAGAAAGAACCCTGTGAAATCAACCCAGGTGAATTTAAAGACCATTAAGCCATAACTTTTTTGAACCCTGGACTTACTCAGTCTTTCCATAAAACCAATTATCATAATCCATAAAGAATAGGCACTAAATAGTATTTAATTTAATACAAAGATATTAAAAATTATTTGCTAGGCTATTGTTAATAAAACTTTTCATCTACTTTATATGTAAATAAATTAATGCTCTGTATAACATTATCCATGAGGTCCATGCTATAACACTGACCATCTTATAAGTGAAATGTGTCTCACACTAGGATATTTTTGGATGCTCTAGTAGCAACAGTACTAAACCCTGACTTGACCTATGTTTAATACTAAATTCTAATCTATAGAAAAGAAGCATTAGCAAGAAATTCTAGAGTTTTATTTTCTTTTGTCAAAAGACTTTATCTCTTTGGCAATATGGTGATGCCTCTGCATTCCTAAATAACATTTCAAAATTCATAACATATATAGGATTTTGAAGGAAATAAACTATACTGAAATATTAAACATATTTATGTATGTTATATATTACATAATATCATTCATAAATTTTTATAAATTTATAAATATAATTTATATATTCCCATAAATGTTTGAAAAACAAGTTCATGGACCTTAGATTAAGAACCCCTGTTTTTTGTGTATAGGAGTTTGCTAATTTGAAATAACTTTATATTAAAATATGTATATATATTTCACTCCCCCAATATTTTTTTAAGAATCTCCCAGATACATGGAACCTTTAAACTATTAAAGTTGCCAGCCACTCGGGGTTCTATACTGAAAATGCAGACAAGAAAACCAATATTCCGGGAGTTATAAATACTTTTATTTGACAGTGAGATATCTGTATGTCCAAGAGTACATTAGGATTAACACATCCTCTTGGAAAAGTCCTCTTATGTTCAAGAGGCTGATAAAGATGTACTTACAAACTATGAAACTTAGAAGACATTTCTTTTTTTTTCTTTTTTTGGAAAGAAAACAACTTTTTCCTCTAGACAGTTGTGGGACAATTAAATCGAGGAGGGAAATAATTGCTCTCAGATAATTCTTTTCCTTCTATCCAGTATTTACATGCTTGATTATAAATTCAGTTTCCAAGCACCACAGAGACAACAACTGCATTAAATTAACATTTGTTACAAAATATTCAAATATTTAATAAAATCAAACACATGGGACTAAAAAAATCTCACCATGACACAAGGAGCCCCTAGAGGGAATATAACTGTGTCTAGAAACCTGAAAAATTATGTAGACTTTTTCAACCACAAAACTATTTCATGTGTTGCCAGTTGGTGGTTTCAAAAGATACTCAGTAGAGTTATGGAATAATTTATTTAGAGCTTGAAGGGACCATAGAAATTACTGAGTCCAATTCCCTCATTTTACAGCTGAGGAAACTGAAGCATAGAAAGGTAAAAAATTATTTTAAGCTCACAGAGCTAGTGACTAAGGTAAAATATGAATGGAGGTTTTCATGACTCTGGGTCTAGCCCTCAATGCACTATGCCATATGTCCTCCCAATAATCTTTCTAAGATAATTAAAATTTTGTCCATTTATCATAATACATGCATATTTCATTTATGTTCAGTCTATTCAGTTATGTCTGCAAATAATTCTAACTTTTCAGGAGGTAGACCCTAAAGCTTTGCTTGAACCTCCAGAAACCCCCTTTTTTTACTTTTGGCTGCCTCAGAAAAGGTTGGGTCTCACTCCATTGTGGGCCACCATCCATATATTTATTCAAGTATGAAAAGATTATCTTTCGGTTTTACCTGGTATTTAATATCTTCCATTTATCTCTGAAAAACTTCCACGCAAGATCTCTACCATGTGGATTTCGAGCTACATGGATTATGACATCAATTGCATCTTGGTCCAATACCACCTCTGAATTCAGTGATAGATTCAGAAGCCTTTAAATATAAAACAAGGGTAAGAAGTTAGGAAGAAAATGATTTTTAGTCAGTTGACATTTTTTAATCTGAGACAATCTTGTTTTAAAAAAGCATAATTGAATCTGTCACATTCTTCAAAGAGGAATCTAGGGTCAAGAAAGTCAGACTAACATTATTTAATAATAAACAAATTAACTGAATTGAAATTGAATTAAAAAAAAAAACTACTAGGCCAGATTGACTTGGCCTACAAGTTTTATGCATGGCATTCCTGAACTATGCTTTTCAGAACTGCTCTTTATGTATTGCTATTTACTTGATCATTTCAATAAAATTGCTCAGTGTTTCCAAGGTGGAGTTCTTTTCTTTTATAAAATAAAAGTTGTGGCCATAATTGTTTTCCTTAATTTAATTGTGTGATATTTCTTTAGCACTTAAAGTCTCCATGATTTTTATCAGTACTTCGCATAACCCTTCTATGCCCACGTACACTATTTTGGGGAGATGCTGGGCACCAAAAAATAATGGTCAACTCTCTGAAGAGCCTCTCTGAATGTAGCTAGGCTGATCGGTGACTTAAGAGACAAATATAGCAACCGATCTAGTTTTCAGGACCTGTCAAAGGAACAACTCAAGATACCGGAAGGACCGAAGGGGTCCTATTGGCCAGGAGGGGACATTAGAGAGAAACTTTAGTCAAAGATACTAATATGACCACATACACAGTTAAGGAACTTGAATGACTCACCGATTTAATAAGTTTCTGTCATCGCTACAAGTTAAAGCTTCTAATAATATTTTCTTCTCAGATACTGCTGTCGTGGAGTGGAATTTCATCCAAATGAACTCCCACACATCTTCATCTAGTAGTGAAACTCCCGTACAATAGACGATGTCTCTGACATTAAGAGGTATTCTAAAGAAATAACACATAGTGGTGTTCTATTAATAAAGCTTTATAATCCGACAATACAGAAATCTCTTTTCCAGTCATTGTGTAAGATAGAAAATAATCTTTAAAATAAAAGTAACATGAGAGAAGCCTTACCTGAAACAATATGTTATGTAAGTATGACCCCTGGAACATAGTACAGGACAGTGGCTAGATCTGTGATTTCTTTGTTACAGGGAACTCCCAGGTAGGGAAACTGCCAGCAATGCAGGTTGGAACCTTCTCCACTACTTACACTTTTAGAGAGCTTCCTAAGTTCTATGTACTATGTACTATGGCAAGTACAAGTTCCTAAGAGTTACCAAAGACACACAGTCAATATGTGCCAGAGGTGAAATGTCAACCCTGTTCCTTCTTGGCTTCAAAACTACCTTTCTTGCTGTCTCTTGCCACATAGTGGGTGCTTAATAAATATCTATTGGTTAATAATAATGGGTGCTATGACCACAGCGGGCGGGAGTTTTTTCTGGTAGACTTGTAGCAATGCAAGGACTTTAAAAAAATTCCCAGTGGTCTTCTAAGGCAAAATGCCTTCCACATCCAGAGAAAGAACTATGGAATTCAATTGCAGAATGTAGCAGATCATTTTGTGTGTGTGTGTGTTATGTTTTGGTTTGTTATATGATTTCTCCCATTCAATTTAATTCTTCTACACAGCATGACTATAGTGAAAATGTATTTAATAAGAATGTTTGAATAGAACCTATATAAAATTGTATGCCATCTCAGGGAGGGAGGGGAAAAATAATAATCTAAGTTATATGGTAGTGATTGTAGAACACTGAAAATAAATAAAATTAATTAATTATAAAAAGTAAAGGGGAAAATAAATGAAACTTGAGCTGCCAGGAATGTAATAGTTTGGTGCAGCTCTAAATCATAAGTAAACCTCTCACCAAAATATTTCACAGACTAACCTAATATAAATATCAGTCTTTGGTTCCTGGCTCATATTTGGCATGCAGTTACAGAGCTTCAGGAAACCAAGAGTGAGCAGAGAGACTCACATGACACAGTTTTTTCTATTAATGATTTACTAGATTATGTGTTCATTTTTTTGTTGTCTGGCTCTTATTTTTATTTGCTTGGTTTACTTTTGTTTTGAAATCAAGAAATTAGGTAACATGAAATAATAAAAGCCAAGCAGTTTCCTGGACAAAAATAATGGGAACTCCAGAATATTTACTGAATAAATTTCACCTCAAATACTTGCTATCTGTGTGATCCTGGGCAAGTCACTTAGCCTCTGTTTGTCTCAGTTTCCTCTTCTATAAAATGGAAATAATAATAGCATTTACCTCCCAGGACTGTTGTGAGGATAAAATAATATTTGAAAAAGATTTAGCACACTATCACATAGAGGTGCCATATAAATGCTAGCTATTTATATCATCATCATCACTACTATTCAGCTCATGTGCTAGCTGCTACAAGACCTTGTCTGATCCTTTCCTTCACTGCCACCCCTTTCCTGCCTCCCCCACCTTAGTAATATTCTCATTTCCACTGCTTAAATTACTCTGTATTTACAGTGTTCATATTTTATATTAACTTTTTGTGTCTGTTGATTTTTCTGTATAGAAGGTAAGCTTCCTGAAGGCAGGATCTGTTTCGTTTTTGTCTTCAAATCACCAGTACTTGCCATAGTACGTGCACATGCACTGTATAACATAGGCATTTTAAATTAACCATTTAAATTAATTAATTTAACCAAAAAATAACTATTTTTTTTCTGCCTCCACTTTCAGAATTGCATGTCAATTTCTTCTTAAAACCTGTCAGTGTGTGAAAAAAACGTAGGTGCCTCGGGAAAGATCAGGATGATTTAATTTAGATTGCCCTCATCCATAAAGGATACACTTCCCAGAGGTTCCGCTATCATGCATGGCAGTTCTGAGAATGACAAGAAACCACTAGCTGAAAGGATCGGTTGCTTAATTAAGCAAAAATTGGAACTCTCTTCAAAATTAGAGGATAATTCATTCTACAAATGACTGAGCATATAGAGCTCTATACTCAGCTTATTAACAGATATACTGTATTAGGAGTTAGCAGAACATTTGGATGCTGTGAATGAAGGAGGCGGTGTTTTTATTCTATCCCATTGAACCTGCCACTAAAGAAAGCCAACTAATTTTAGGATTGGCCATCAAATTATAATGAAGCTAGTGAATTCTTTTACTGGATTATCATGGTTTGGGATATTATTCAGTTGGTGCTTTTGATGCTTTCCCTTGACTCCAGCAGTTTTTCCTCTAAACGGAATTTTCTTAGACACCCTACAGATATCGAACACAGTTAATTTTTTTATTTCTGAAAGAACATTCTAGTGCAAAAAAAATTTTTTAAAGACTTTGTATAGATTTAATAAAGAAATGCATTTCTGCTTTGCTGAACACTTGCTAACCTATGATTAAAACCTCTTTGTTGCATTTAGATTGTGGCTAATAACAAAGAGAAAACACTTTCTCTGGATTAAAGGAAGCCAATATCCCTTCTGAAAAGCAAGAATTATGTCTAAGGTTGTCTCTTGCCACCAGTAAAGAAGAATCTATAGAACAGGACAGGGTGGTTAGATGCCCATCAGTGAAACTGTCTTCATCCTGATGTCTATAGGTGTGTTTTTTGTGCATATTGAAATAGAAACAAGACCAGGATATTGGGATAGCAAAACTAAAAGCAATTACATGACACTTTAAAGTTTGCAAAACACTTTACATATATCATCCTACGTTATCCTAATGGCAACCTATGAGGTAGGTGGTATTATTATCACTTCTGTTTTACAGATGAGGGAACTGAGGCTAAGAAATTTTAAGTGACTTGCCCAGGTTCACCCAGATATTGAACACCTTGGGCGACTTCAGCTTGGATTTTCCTCAGGCCAGCATCCACTGAGCAATGTAGCTGCCCCGAATTTATGCCCACAATTAATCCCAGTCTGTAGAATAGTAAGAATATAGAGAAGATGGCAACGTCAACTGGGAAAATACTAAAATCAGGCTTTCCCAAAAGAGTGGAAGTTATAGTTTCTTTGTTTTTGTATATACTTTATATGATTGGCCAGGAGAAGGGGGAGAAAGTGGATCACTTGGCTGACAAGGACCTTGCATTTAGAATTAAACAACCTAACATTACAGATAAGGAAACTAAGGTTAGTAGAAGTTAAATAATTTGCCCAAGGTCACACAGACAAAAGGTGGCAAAGCCAGACTTTGGCTCATTTTCTTTGTCATATTATGGGATGAAAATGAAGATCTGTGGGTTATTTTAAAGCAACATTAAGATCCTAGAAGTTTTTGAGTTTCTGAGAACCAAGGGAAATTATCCCTGACTCACAGAATCTTTGCCCTGGAAGCTTCAGGGCATCTAATCCCATCTACCCAACCTACACTTGAACAAAAAAAATTCCTCAACAACACAGATTACAGATTTATATCTGAAAGGAACCTTAAAGATCACTGAAGTCCAATCCTTTTAATTCACAGATTAGGAAACTGAGACTGAGTGAGGTAAAGTGACTTTCTTTGGATGACACTGCAAAGTGTCTGAAGCAGGATTCAAACCCAAATCTTCCTGATATTATCAGCATTCTATTGCCTACACCTATTGCCTCTAACTCAACATAATAATAACCTCATAATAACAAATAGTTTATGGTGTTTGAAGGCAACATATAAAGTGTATTAATAAAGCATAGATAAAGCATCATCATCATTTCATATATTGTTGAGGAAACTGAACCTCCAAAAATGTTAGCTGATTTATTTATTCATGGTCACACAGGGACTAGGTGTTAGAGGCAGGATTGGAACCCAGCTGTTCTGGACTTCAGCTCCAGTTCCCAAGCTACCACTGCTCTCCAAACCTACCCACCACATCCAACAGATGATCATGTACCCTTTGCTTAAGAATGACAATAATATCAGTAACAATGATAATAACTTATCTGGTGCTTTAAAGTTTGGGAAACATTTCACATAAATAAATCATCTCATCTGAAGATCGCCATTGAGAGGATACTCACTACCTGACAAGAATGTCCATTCTACACTAATTATTTGGAAGTTTTTCCTTATGCCATTCCTGAAAACAAGAGAATAAACTTAAGTTTTCTGCAGGATATTGTTGAGATCTGATGCCACCTCCTAAGTCTTTTCTTTTTCTAATTATACAACTTTGATTCCTTCAACCAGTTCTCATTTGGAAAGACCTAAAGGTCCTTCACCATCCTGGTTGCAACTTCTCTGGATGTGCCCAGCTTATCAATATGTTTCCCAGGTGGCTCTAGAGGAGAAAGTGAGGCTGGCAACTTTGCACAGCCCTCCCTCACTTAAATCCAATTCACTTGCAAGTCATGACATCACCTTCCTGATGTCATGGTCCTCTTTGAGAATGAAGGACAAACCACAGCAATCCTTCTTAGAATGTAGTTCACAAAAAGGAACATAACCCTTCATTCAGATGTGGCCTGACCAAAGACAATAGGGCTGTTACCTCCCTAGCTCTAACATAATTCTATTATACCTCTAAAGACTACATTAAATTTCTGTATTGGCAAGTGCCCCAGCATATACAAGGGGGCCTATCACAGGTTCTTAGATATGCATCAATAAAAGGAAAGGCCAACTTTCGAGGGGTCAACAATCGCTTTAATTAGTTCAACCAAATGCTTCTAGACACACCTTTTTATCTTTTACATTTCCAAAGTTATCAAGCCTCCTATTTATTCAACAGAGAAAATACAGAGAAATAAAAACCAACAGACAGGGCTCTACTGCCTGAATTATAACAATATTGCTATAAACTTTACATACATCCCTGGATCAAGAAAGTCTTTACATCTCAGCTGTTGGGGATCTGAATATATGACCACTCAGAGTCTTGACCAGGTAATCACAAGATCATTCTCATAAGCAAACCTTCAATATACCCCAGAAGACTGAAGACTCAGTTCCTTATTGTCTCAGAATCGGTAGGCACAAAACCCACATGGCTCAGCACAGCTGCAAACCATCAGGGCTCAAAGGAGACTGAACCCTCAGATGCTCACAATTTAGCCTAAGTCTGGGTAACAATTTCAAAAAGAAAAGAAAGAAACAAAGCCCACTTTGCTTGCTATTACAGTTTCTCAGCTTAGAGATCCATGATGACTCTGGCCTAATTTTCTGTCCACTAAAATTCTGAGATCTTTATCACATCAAACAATCAAAAGACATTTATTAAATACCTACTACATACCAGGCATACCAGGATGAACTGTGTGTTCATCCTTTGTTGCCAAAGAAGACCATGCCATCAGAGAAATAATGACATGACTTACACTTGACTTTGTTTTGAGTGAGGGAGGGCTATGCAGGTCACCAGCCTCAATTCTCCTCCAGAGCCATCTAAATCCAGTGACCAGATATTCATCAGGATGACTGGAGATGACCCAGGCAGGATGAGGCAATTGGGGTTAAGTGACTTGCCCAAGGTCACACAGCTAGTGAGTATCTAGTGTCTGAGGTGATATTTGAACTCAGGTCTTCCTGACTCCTGCACTGGTGTTCTAACCACTGTACCACCTAATTGCCCCAATTGGGCACTGAAGATATAAAGATAAAGATGTAGAAGTCCCTGACCTCAGGGAGTTAACATTTGATAGTGGGAGATAAAACGCATGCATATTTGGCACTTAACAAAGTACCTGGCACGTAGGAAATAACAGACACAAATGACTGTTGATTTGCATTTTGTCCTTATCATTCAGTCATTTCAGTTATGTCCCACTCTTTGTGATCCCATTTGGGGTTTTCTTAATAGAGGCACTAGAGGGGTTTGCCATTTCCTTCTCAAGGTCACTTTACAGATGTGGAAACTGAAGTAAATAGGATTAAGTGACTTGCCCAAGGTCACACAGCTAGTGTCTAAGGCTGGATTTGAACTCAGGATTTAACTCCAGTACTCTATCCACTGTGCCACTTAGGTGCATATGTATACACATACATATACGTGTATATATGTGTGTGTCTGTGTGTGTGTGCGCACACACACAACAAATATGGAATGGAACTAGTAACTGCTGAAATCAGGAAAGGCCTGGAATAACTTTTGAAGGAAAGTAGAGGTTTTAAGAGGAAGAGGTGTGGAGGAGTTTGTTCCAGGCATGGCAATGGCCTGCATAAGGAGCAATGGAAGATAGGATATTTCATGTGAAGGACAGCAAGACCAACATGTATAGAACATAGAAGTTCTGAAGGTGTGTAAATTGTAATAAACCTAGAAAGGTAGGTAGGGTGGAGGTACATCGCTGAAGACTCAGTGGAAAGGGTCAAAGTTTTAATTTTGTCCTAGAAGTAACAGACACTGGAGTTTAGTGAGCATAGGAGTTACATAGTCAGATCTGCACTTTAGGAATATCACCTTAGCAGATGAACTTTTATCTAGCCATGTCTTCCTGTCCTGTCCTTGTGAGATGGAGTGAATCCAAGTGTAAGCCTTGGCACTTAGCCTTATTAAATTTCAACTTACTAGATTTGGCCCAATGTTCTATCCTGTCATATTGGATCTGGATCTTCCTTTTGTTATCCATTATAAAAGATGGCTGTCCCAGTTTATTGTCTTCTAGAAACTTAATGAGCATACAATTTATGCCCTTGACTGAGTCACTGACAAAAATGTTGATTTCCCCATAATTCTGAAATGGCAATGCAACACTTTTTGTGAAGAATTCTACTGGAGTTAATATATGTCTTGGAGAAATCATGTGTACACAATTCTACTTACCAGTGTGCTATGTCTTGAAATGTTATGGCTTAATCAAACTAAAACAGGGAACTTCTTTATTCACACTGATTAGAAAATTAATTTCCAAAATTAAACATTAATATCCTCTCACCCTCCTTTCATGTAATAGACATGTATACATATATATGTATATATATACACACATATGTGTATGTTTGCCAGAATATATTTTGCTAAATTTCTGTATTTTTCAAATTATTCTTTCTTCTCTCTCATGCTCTGTAACCAGTCATTTTCCAAATCAACTTGATTACATCTTGGTGGTGTCTCTTTTACGATCTACAACTCTCCATTCATATGATGCCAATCTAGTTAAACACCTCTTATTTTTTCATGTGCAAAAAATATGTACTAGTGTTTCCTATTTGTAGTTATTCCCTCCTCCAGTCCATTATTCAATCAGATGCCCAAATAATACAATGTGAAGTTATAATTATGTCACTTCCTGCTCAAAAACCAGGTGGTATGAGATTTAAATATAATATTATAAAATAATAGAGTATATGTGTGTACATATATATGTATGTATAAATATATATATATGTATTATATACACATCTATACCTATATACACATATGTGCTGGTATTTACTGCCCTACACAATTTCACTGCAACTTCTGTTTCTAGCCCAATCTCCAACATTTTTGTTTTCGATCAAACTTTGGGTCAGTAATTGCCAAGTTATTTCTCTTATTTCCTCTAGGGAAGCCATACTAAGGCCAATGCCAGGAATGTATCTCCACCTATTGCAAACTTCTTACTTAAAAGCCCAGCTCAGGCACTTGAGATACCCTCTCCTCCATGAAGGCTTGTCTGTGCCTCTCAACTGAAAGAGAACATTTCTTTCCAAATTTCATGAGGCCTCATTTCTGGTTCTTTCCTTGGCTCTTATTCTCATTTGTGTCATTCATTTGTATACACATTGCCTTATTCTCTATTTAAGATTATAAGCCCCTTGATGGCAGTAGCTTCAATGTTTTCACACTGGCATTCTCAGAGTCTACCATAGAACCCGGAGTAAAGTAGGAAATAAATGTTTAACTGTATTGGACACTGAATTAAATATCAGTAGCAGCACTAATGTGAAATGTATACCTAAATTACATTGCCTTCACTTTCCAAAGATGCATTTTTTAAAATTATTTTTTAAATTTAATTTTATTATTTTTTTTAAAAGACAGAGAAATAAATCTAGGCCGGCATGTACTTCAGGAAGATAGCAGATGATAGTGATGCCGAGTTCCTTACTAACCCAAAGCTCTATAGAGCAGAAAAGGAATGTACAAACTTTACAAGCATGATACTTGGAGCCACCATAAATGTCACATGCAACTTTTTCTCATCAGAATTTTGTCCTTGTTTTATCTGTTTGACAGTTAAGTTTTGCTTTTCCTCAGTACTTAGTGCTTGGAACATAGCAAATATTTAGTAATTTACTGTCAATATAGGAAAGATGTGATTATCCACAAGGCCCTGGAATCCATCCTGTTCATTAACATGGAGAGCAATCTATATCTGTATCTATATCTATATCTGTATCTATCTATCTCAATAGAAGACTCCCAATGCGGCAAATTTATTGGAGGACATGGATAAAATTCACACAAGAGGGACATGTAGGGATGGATTGAGAATCAGTGAAAATAAGGCAAAATTTCATGAGCATTGTATAAGACACAGTGTCAGGAACTTCAATATTTATTGGTAGTTGATTAGGATAGATCAAGGTCTTGAGTTTCCTTTCAGTAGCTATTTAAGTCATATTCTTTTCTCCCTACTTACTTTTGAAATGATACAAATTACTGTGATCTCAATTCAGATGTAATAGACAGTGCCCCATTCCTGTCTACCTATCTTGTGGGAATCTCATGTATTTCCTTCCATAAGTTCACCCTGGAGAGCTATTCAAAAATTGAGGGCCTTCTTTATTTTCTTCTCACATCATGAAGCTATCCATGGAAAACCAGGGGTTCTTAAGTGTGTAAAAATGGATTTGTGACTTTTTGCTACACTTATTGTTCTGGGGAAGTGATTTTTTTTTTGGTGTAATTTAAAGTCATTAGGACCAAATTACACACACACGCACACACACACACACACACACACACACACACACACACACACACACAGAGTTCCAGAACACGAGCAGCAAAATCAGCAGAACCTATGGTGATGAGTGGTATGAATGACTCCTATGTGAGGTCTATAATCAACGATATAGACAGAGGGGGGTTCCTCTTTCTGAAAATGAAAGTTGTTTATGAAAAGGTGACTATCTCCAAAATCACTTCTCTTTAACTACTGCTTCAAAAATTAACCTTTTCATTGAATATTCTCACACTTGGGAATGAAAACTTTTTCCCCCTTATTTAATAATTAAAGAATATTTTATTGGCTACAGATGAGACCCAGTATATATAGAGGGTCACCATCTGGTGGCCCTTACTCTGGTAAATGTATGAGAGGACATGGGCAAAATCTTGCATACTAGATAGACAAGGATGGGGTGGTGATCTCTATCAATGGAAGGAATACCTAAATGGAGATCCCAAACTTATTACAGTATGAAAACTTATCCTGCTATTTCTAAACAGTCTGTGAATTTGAGTTTTAGTCCCTAGCACACTGGACATAGGAATGTTATAAAATAAAGCAGCTGCCAAAGTGAACCTTTTTCTTTCTTTTGCCCAGAGTACTAGCATTACAGAAACAAATTCAACTTGTTCTGAACTCCCCTTACTATTTTGAGCAGTCATAAGAGAAAGAATCTATTGGAATAACAAAATTAACTTCTACAAAGCATTGAATCTCAATGTATCATGTCAAATGATTTTTATTTGACTACTATTTGGATAGATTTAATTTTACTTTACTGCACCTTTATCAGGTGCAGTCTTTCATGAATGATAGATATATTTCTTCCTTAACAGTTATACTTTGGGGATGGGGCAAAAAGTTAAATGGAAAAAAATAATTCTAAATACCCTTTAATTCAGGAAATAAAAAGTTGCTGCTTATTTTTAAACATGTTATAGGAAAGAAAGGCAATCTGTTCAATTATGATTAACTGGCATATTAAATGATCAGGAGACTCTAAGATTCTGAGTTGTAAGTCTAGATCCTGACATCACCAACAATCCTTTATTAAGCACCTACTGTGTGCCCGACACTATTGAAAACTAATGGTCAAGTGCCATCAACCAACTATAAATGACTTTAAGCAAGTCACTCTTTGTGGACCTGATGTTCCTCAGTGTAATATGAATGAGTTAGAGGAGATGATACCCATTGTTGGATCCAAATCTATGATTTGTTGATTATTTTTACTGGCAATTACATCACTAATATATTGAAATATGGGTGAAAATAATTTCAAAGACTAAGAAATTAGAATTGTCAATCTAACATATTCCTCTTTTGTCCATAAATATCTTCTTTTTCCATTATTTGTGAAACTTATATCATTGACATATTATGATGCATGTCCTTCATCTTAAATTTTCTCACTCATTCTTATGCAAGATAATTTGCTTAATATGTCTGAAAAATGAAAGCTCCTTCATTTTTTACATATCTGGGGATAGATCTTTAACCTTCCTCATTCTCAGTTTCTTCCTCTGTGAAATGGGGAAAGTAATAGCAGTTACATTACAAGGTTGCTGTGAGGATCCAATGAGATAAGACGAATAGAATTCTACAAAGCTCAAAGCACCATCCAGCTAGCTCTTACAGCTAGCTGTGGTTAAGTCAATTCTCTGAATCTTATCCAAATTTCTGAAATAGAACTTATTTTGGATCCACTTTCCCAGCTTAGTCTCCTTGATTAACTTGGACATGACAATGTCACCATTCAGTGTAACTAGTTTACAGAAACATTCTAGCTGTCATTCTTTGATTGATCTATCAACATAAAAAATCCAACAACAAACATAAATACTTCTAACATCTTTAAGTGACTCCTAAATATGGTTGTCAGAAGGAAAGGAAAGCAGGATATCACAGTATATCCAAGTGTTCCATTTTAACACATTAATATATTTCCTTTC